>JAJOZX010000146.1:1022500-1642500 GCA_023014485.1 Bathynomus jamesi
TCAGACTTTTAAATTAGTAAATAATTCTGTTAATTTCTTATTTTTTAATACAGAAAATAATCTTCTTATGTGATTCCAGAAAAGTTTAAAGCTTGTACTTAACATTATATATTTATATATATATACTGTATAATATATATATATATATATATATATATATATATATATATATATATATAATTACTAGTATTAATTACAATATTAGATTTTACGTGCAAGACCTGTTTAGTTGAAAACAGAATGTGTCTTAGATCGAAAAAGTATAGACTGTGAAATATGTCTGATACAGCTGTCGTTCACGTATTACCATTTAACTGCGGTTGCGTGATTGGGGAATGAGGGCATTTCATAAGCTAATCACAGTTTCGTTAGACATAAAAGCGAGAGGCTAACCATCAATCAAGTGGAACATCACTGATTACAAAATCAGCACAAGAGATCTGGTTCTCCAGTTCAGTTCCAGTCCACAAACAAGGCTTCTAAAAATCGGTTTTCTAATATCCCACTACATCTGTGGATTATCACACAATCGATCTCACCTATGCCCAGTTGCCTATGCATGCACACACACACACACACACACACACACACACACACACACACTATAAATATATTTATATTTTTGCTTTTACCTCAATTCCAAGATTGGAATTTTCAGCGCAGCCGAATTCAGATTCAGTGGCTACACGAACACACAAACGTCTCCATTTTAGGAGATTTCAATGTTCACCACCACCACCTTTGGCTTTCCTCCCATTTCAATGACATCCCTGGTGAACTAGCTTACAACTTTTCTATCCTAATTGACCTAGAGCAGATTGCACAGCACCCTACTCGTATCCCCGATCGCCTTGGAGAAAGGACCAACATTCTGGATTTATTTCTTACCTCTCATCCTTCTTTTTACTCTGTGAAACTTTTTTGTCCGTTGGGATCCTCCGATCACAATCTTACATCTGTTTCCTCTCTTATCGCTCCAATGCGGCCTTTGGATCCTCCCAAGAGCAGGCGCTTTGGCACTTCGGTGCCGCTGATTGGGAGGCCCTTAGGCAGTACTCCTGTGATTTCCCAAGGAATGATTACTGCTTCCGTGGCCCCTGGGTGATTCTCTCGGGCATGGAAGCGTACGTCCCAAATTCTATTCCTACTGCTAACACAAAAACCTTGATTTAATTTTCCTTGTTCTAATGCTATCCGCAACAGGGGAGGCGTTCAGAAGGTGCCGTCGCCATTCAGCTCCTGACTCTCACTCTGCTTATATTCCTGCCCGGAATCATGCAAAATCTGTTCTTCGACTCGCCAAAAATTCCTTCATCCTACAAAAATGTGAAAATCTATCCAATTCTAATTCTCGCTCTTTCTGGCACCTAGCAAAGAACCTCTTCAACAACTTTACTTCCTTTCCTTTCCCTCCTCTTTTCCATTCCAACGGCACAGTTGCCGTCTCTTCTCCTGACAAAACTGAACTCTTCGCTGAAACTTTAGCTTAATTCAACCCTCGACGATTCCGGTGGTGTTCCTCCATCTCCTCCCCACTCTGATTTTATTATGTCTGAAATTAGAATCTATTCTAAAGATGTTTTTTCTGCCCTATCTGGGCTCAACTCAAGGAAGGCGTATGGTCCTGATTGTGTTCCTCTTGTTGTTCTTAAGAACTGTTCTTCTGTGCTGACACCCTGCCTAGGCAAACTCTTTCGTCTTTGTCTCTCATCTGGTACTTTTCCTTCCTACTGGAAGTTCGCTTTCAATCAGCCTGTCTCAAAGAAGGGTGGGCGCTCTCAACCCTCCAACTATCGTCCAACTGCTTTGATTTCTTTCCTTTCCAAAGTTTTTGAATCTATCCTTAATAGGAAAATTCTTAAACACCTCTCTTCTCACACTCTTCTTTCAGATCGTGAGTATGGATTCCGCAAGGGACGCTCTACTGGAGATCTTCTTGTATATCTCGCTGACTCTCGGTCATCCTCCTTTCGGGATTTCGGTGAAACGTTTGCTTTTGCACTAGACATATCAAAAGCTTTTGATAGAGTCTAGCCCAAATCTTTAATTTCCAAACTGCCCTCCTTCGGTTTCCATCCTTCTACTGTGCCTTCATCTTTAATTTCCTTTCTGGCCGATCTATAGCTGCATTTGTAGATGGCCACTGTTCTAAAACTATTAACAGTGGTGTTCCTCAGGGTTTTGTCCTGTCACCCACTCTTTTCTTTCTATTTATTAATGATTTTTTTAATTCGCACTTCCTGTCGTATTCACTCCTATGACGATGATTCCACTCTTCACTTCTCCACTCGCTTCCCAAAGCGTTCCTCACAGCAGTCACTTCATGATTCGTGTAGGACAGCTATGGAACACCTGACCTCTGATCTTTCTGCCATCTCTGATTGGGGCAGAGAAAACCTTGTGGCTTTCAATGCCTCAAAAACTCAGTTCCTCCATCTGTTTACTCGTCACACTTTTCTACTCAACTATCCCCTTAACTTCAACAACACACAACTCAATCCTTCCTCTTCTCTTAACATTCCTGGCGTTTCCTTTTCTCGTGATCTTTCCTGGAAAGATTACATATATTCTCTTCCTAAAACAGCTTCTAAGAGGTTACGTGTGATGTACCGCCTCCGCGGTTTCTTCACCCCCACTCAATTGTTGTCTCTGTACAGGGGTCTTCTTCGCCCCTGTATGGAGTATGCTTCTCACATGTGGGATGGCTCAACCCGCACAGCCTTACTTGACCGTGTGGAATCAAAGGCCTTTCGTCTCATCATTTCCCCGGCTTTTACTGATTGTCTTCAATCTCTCTTTCTTCGTCGCAGTGTTGCCTCACTCTCTCTTTACTATTGCTATTATAACGGACATTGCCCTTCTGATCTCTCTAACTGCATGCTTCCTCCTTCAAGGAGAGCACGCAGTACCAGACTTTCTACACTTTTCTCATTCCTTTTCTGTCCAACTCTCTAATACAAGGGTTAATCGGTATTTTCAGTATTTCATCTACTCAATCGGTCAACTCTGGAACAATCTTCCACAATCCATCTTTCTTCCTGTCTATGACTTCCCATCTTTCAAATGTAGAGTGTCTAGGCATCTCGAAAACCACGGACCTTGATTTTGGCTCTCTTTTTCTTTTATGGGAGGGGCGCTTTAGCGGGCATTTGCTCTTGGCCCCTCCTTCGTGCATAAAAAAATAAAAAATAAACCTCTGCTACTAACGCTGGTACTTTCCCATCTTTCTCGAATTTGCCATACAGCCGCAGGGCATGAAATTTCTCACATTTATTCGTTTCGATCTCCAAAGGTCACTTCGTATGCGGGTTGTTGATAAGAACATCCGCATAGTACTACTGCTTTACAACCAAAGTGTCAGGATTTGTCTACTATATGAAAAGGCGTAAGTATATTTCTAGACTCAAACCACAAGAGCAAAAATACCTCAGAAACACTCGCCATTGAAATGTTTATTCATAACACCCAGTATTCAATTTTTGGCATTTACCGACCACCAACTCGTAACGTACCAAATTTTATTACAAATATTGATAGAATTCTAACTTCCAATTATATCCGTAACAATTGTGTTATTGCAGGAGATTTAAATATTGATCCCACAAAAGAACATTCAAATAATAACGCAATCTTCCTTCACAACATCATGACTGCAAGTGGTTTTAAATTAGCTATTACAAAGCCAACTAGATTTCACAATGACATTAGAAATTTAACTCTGCTAGATCAGATCTGGGTGCGATCCCAGCTTCACTGCATTTCGGGTAAAATTACACTAAATATCACAGATCACTTGCCTACATACACCATGCTAATCGCCCAATTCTCAGCAAAGGAAAGTATAAAAGTTGACTATACTGTAGAGCTTACATCTATAATAACAAATTAAAGTTCCGAAGAGAAATAACAGCTTTTGACTGGACTAGAATAAATGAAAATAACCATAAAATTGGGACAAAATTTCAAGCATTCTCAAACACACTAATGGATATATTCAACAAACTATCCTCTTAAATCAAAAGTAATATCTAAAACTAAATACAACCAATGTATCACACCAGCACTCATTTTATGTATTAAACGCAAGCAAACTCTTTAAATTATAGAAAATTTATATTATTACCGAAAAGACACAAAAATTACTGTAACAGACTTAATGCAGTCATTAAAAAAGCAAAAGCAGATGATTATTGTTCAAAAATTGATGGACAAAAATCCAATCCCAAAAGGCTATGGAACTCTCTGAAGGAGTTATTTAATACAAAGAAGGTTAAAACAAATCCCTTGTCCTCCTTGACACAAAGCGGAAATTTTTATAGTGACCCCAAAGACAGCCAATTTATTAAACAACTTCTTTGCAAATATCAATTCCAATACTGCAGCCTCGATTTCAATTACAAACACTCATTACCGACAATACGTGCCATAACCTACTCGAAACTCACTTTTTTTTTATCCAATCCTACCATACGATATCTCTTGAACAATAAAAATCTGAAAATAAAGATTCTGACATCAATACGATCTCGGTATAAGCATACAAATTATTATCCGATGAAATTGCAATACCACACAGTAAACTGATGAATGAATCAGCAACACTAGGTCAGTCTAAAGCAGAGGTCCGCAACACTTTTATCACTTGTGGACCCATAAAAGAATGTGAATTATTTTTGAGGATCTCTTAGCGAAAATAATTTGTATATTTTAATTTTGTGTGAATTAGAATGTACCCTTTGTCTTCTGCCGACCCTTGAAACTCATTCACGGACCCCTAAGGGGGGTTGCGGACCACTGGACTCTAAAGGAAGCCCGAGTATGTCCCACATTTAAGTCGGTAAACCGAAACACTCCATCCAAATATCGTTCCATTTCCGTATTGCCAATCTTCACGAAAGTATTTAAAAACAAAAAATGTATAAATAAACTGACTAAATTCTTAATCAAAAACGATATTTTAACTAAAACACAATTTGGGTTTAGAGGTGGACATACAAAGGAAGATGCCATAAACATGCAATTAGAAAATGTGTATCAGAACTGAAACAGCAAAAAACACACTGCCTTGATCCTCTTCGCCTTGTCAAAAGTATTTGATACACTTTCGCATGAAATCTTATTGAATAAACTTCACATATACGGAACAAGAGGAAATATCCTCGATTGGTTTAATTATATCTGTCAAATCGTCATCAGTTCATCAGATTAAGAGATAATTTATCCGACAAGGCAATGCTAACTAGTGGTGTCCACAAGCATCTATTCTTGGGAAAT
This sequence comes from Bathynomus jamesi, assembly GCA_023014485.1. Lineage (NCBI taxonomy): Eukaryota > Metazoa > Arthropoda > Malacostraca > Isopoda > Cirolanidae > Bathynomus > Bathynomus jamesi. Next base: position 1,027,775 of record JAJOZX010000146.1, read on the forward strand.
TACACAGTATTTCTAACTCACGTTAACGATTTTCATATTTCAACCAACCACATTAAATTGCGTACAATCCTTAGATGATATTACACTTACTTCTTCTCATCATAACTTAGACTTTCTGATAAATAAAACGAACAGGTCATTAGAAAATGTGTATGAATGGATGTGTGCTAATAAACTTTTATTGAACCTGACGGAGTCATCTTACATGATTATTACCACAAAACATATTAATACAAACTGTCAAATAAAATTGATAATACTACTCTTGGAAGAGTGAATACGGTTAAAGTACTAGCTGTCTTGGGATTAATTGAGACGAAAAAATAAATTTCAAAAGTCATGTACAACGTATCAAATCCAAAATATCAAAATTTCTATTCATATTATTTAATCTAAAAAGGACCCTTCCTCAAAACACTCTCTTTGTTCTATATTATTCCTTCATCTTGCCACATTTATTATATTGCATTACAATATGGGGTAGCTCAAACAAATATATGAAACATCTTTTGGAAGTAATTCATAAAAAATGTCTGCGAACTCTCTCTCGAATAACGACAACAGACAAAGTTACACTTCCTCAATGATGAAAGAGATAAATATTTTAAAACTAAATGACTTATACGAATTCAATGTTGTTGTCAATATTTTCAAAGTTCAAAGTATGAAACGTAATTCAAATACATATCAGGCAGGTTTCATCACTAAACATATTTCGCAAATCATTAAAAGAGCACTTCATTTTTTTTGTATGAAAGGATGAAGAGCTGGGTGAGCTGAAAGACTCCTGCTCTCCAGGAATCCAACCCAGATCCAATGGATTTGTCGTCGGCGATGCTACCACCACGCTACCACCACGTTCCGGCACACACAAATATAAATTTTAATTTTACTTAACAGAGAGACAGAGCTAAAACTGGACGGTTCATTGCAAATAATTGTAATTCAGAATTAAAGAAATTCAAAAATCTTTATTCAAATGAGAGAGTTATATATATATATTATATATATATATATATATATATATATATATATATTTATGGAAAATATATATATATTGCGGAAAGACCTGTCCCAAAAATACAACAAAGGGGAAAGAGAAGCAGGTTCGAGAAACAAAAGAGGTCATTGTTCCGAAAGAGAAAAAGAGTGACTGCAAAATTAAGTAACTGTAAAGATAACATCAGAAAAATATTAAATGATAAACTACAAAGTATCGATTGCGTCATACAGGAACTAATTGAGAAGCATACAGAAAAAGAAGAAGACGACGCTATAGAGGCGATAAAGTTTAACTCAAAGTACTTCTATAATTTTGCAAAAAGGAAGTCGAAAAACCATGCGACTTTTGGACCTTTGAAAAACGAAACAGTGCTTTATCTGATGCTCTAACAAAAGTATCTGAAATATTAAGAGCTCAGTACGAATCATCTTTCAGTATCCCAAAAACTGACAAACTGATATGCGATAGAAACGCGTTCTTTGAAGAAGAACTACAAGGGGAAAATATAACGGACTTCGATTTTACGACAGATGATATTACACAAGCTGTAGGGAAACTAAAAGCACACTCAGCGGCAAATGGAATGCCACACTGATCAAAAACAGCAAGAATGCAATCGCTGAGCCCCTATATTGGATATGGAGATGATCACTAGACACGGGAGAAATAGTGGGCATCCTGAAGAGCGCGAACATAGTCCCAATATATAAAGGAGATCAATCCGAGGCCAAAAACTCTTGGCCAGTATCGCTTACATCTCATCTCACTAAAATATTTGAAAGAATAGTTAGACAGAAAATCTTTTGCTTTATTGAAACTCAGAAAAAATTAAATGATAACAAACATGGGTTTCGGTCAGGAAGATCATGCCTATCACAACTAATGGAACACTACAGCAACATTATTGATGCACTGGAAAGTAATGAAAACTATGATGTATTCGTAATATACACAAACTTTGCCAAAGCGTTCGACAAGTGTGACCAATGAATTATAATACATAAACTGAAGTATATGGGAATAACAGGAAAAGTAAGGAAATGGATATATAATTTCCTTAGTGAGCTGCTGCAAGTCGTTACAGTACAAGGAGCATCTTCATCAGAATCAGAGGTCCCCAGCTCAGTACCACAAGGAACAGTATTAGCTCCACTACTCTTCATAATCATGCTAACTAACATAGATGAGGACGTTACCAGGGCAACACAGTAACATCCCTTGCCGATGACACAAAGATCAGTAGAAAAATAAGAAACCCAGAAGATATAGAATCTCTACAAACAGACATGAACAGAATCTACAAGTGGACGGAAGACAACAATATGAAATTTAACACTCAGAAATTTCAACCGTTACGTACAGAAAAAGAGAGGACCTAAAATCTATGGAATATTATACCCCAGACGGACAGGAAATTCAGAGAAATTCTAAAGCAAAAGACATTCTAAAGCAAAAGACAGGGGTTGTAATGACTGATGATACGAAATTTGAAACACAAAATAAGATTGCAGTAAACAGAGCAAAGAGAGTAACTGGGCAGATACTGAGAACCTTTAAACGAAGGGATAGAAATATAATGATTCCTCTGCTGAAAACACTGATCATACCCAAATTGGAATACTGCTCTGTCCTAACATGCCCATATAAAAAAAAGAAGCCATTAGACAACTAGAAAGGATTCAGAGAAGCTTCACAGCCAAGATCAAGGGGTGCAAAGAACTAAACTGCTGGGAAACGTTACGCGAATTAAACCTATATTCACTGGAAAGGAGGAGAGAGAGATGCACCATTATTTACACTTGGAAAATAATGGAGAAACTAGTCCCTAATCTTACGCTGAACCATGTAACTCCCCAAACAACAGTGAAAAGTAGAAAAGGAAGACTGTGTCGTGTTCCCAAATTAAAGGCGAGACAGGGAACATTCTTAACCCTGAAAGAAAATAGTTTTGTTGTGAGAGGACCAAAACTGTTTAATCAGCTGCCCAAAGACCTAAGGAACACGAGTGGTGTTGCAGTGGACATCTTCAAAAGAAGATTAGACGCCTGGCTCAGAACACCCCCCGATGAGCCGGGCGTACTTGGCTATGTGAGGTGGAGAATACAAGAAACCAACTCGTTACTTCACCAAGCCAACTCGAGAGGAGGGGCGACAAGCTTGACCTTCGTGAAATGAGGAATCATCGCGCGGGACATTTGAAAGGTTTAGGGTATATATATATATATATATATATATATATATATATAAAATATATATATATATATATATATATATATATATAAGTTATATATATATATATATGTGTGTGTGTGTGTCAACTGCAATTAGCTCACTAGCACGGATCACTAGCAAAGAGGCCCCAAAATATGACTTCCCTCACAACCTATTTGCTAAGCAGATAGGACCCAGCTTTGGGACAGAGTCTAGGGTATAAAGCTAGCCTAGACAACTACATTAAGAACCTCAATGTACGCAAGAAACTCGTTGCATTTACGTCTGATTGACTTCACGTCAAAGAAAAAGAGTAACTGTTGTATTTTTACCCAAAATCCAGGACTTAAACCTCAACCGGAAACTTTGAGCTTCCACTTTTCGAGGCACTTAGCACCTCTGTTTAATGTGATACAACTCAGAATGGACCCCTGTGATAACTTTTACGGAATACGCATACCTATTGCACATGGAAAAGGAACTCTTCTTGGATAAGTAAATCCCAAAAGTGGATTTAATGTTTCTCCTTTTATATTCCCCATTTATATTAGATAAATATGAAAATAATTACTCTACCATTACTATGAAACGCGCGCTTCGTTATATGATTCGTTCAGCTTTTCAAAATGTATTATGTCTGCTAAATAACCACAAAGTAAAACTAGTCAAATGATATAAAAGTAGAACGATCAATTAGTCATTTGACATGTTTCAAGAAAATTAAATAAACCAATTTAATTTGCATCGTCAAGTACGGGGTTCGTCCCAAGACTACCTGCAAATTAAGTACTTCAGGTTTAATAACTAGCTACAATTCTTTAAAGTCAAATAACTTACAAGATTAGTTTTGAAACTGGTTGCGTCCGTTCACCTAGTTAACAGTCTTGTGAACTAAAATAAATTTTCGGTTCAGGATAACGGTTTACTACGAATGTTCATAATATTGCAGAACTCAGGATCCAAAAGTTTAGGACTAAAAATTCTCAATGGTCTGAGAAAACAGAAGAAAAAGTTAAAGGTAATATCGATACGAGGGGTGATGGTCAGAGTAAAAGTGAAATCTTCAAATTTGAATTGATTTGCGTATCTCCAAATTTTTAGACCCAGAAATGATATGCATTTGTAAATTTCATTTTGAACTGTAAATTTTACAAACGGAAATAAAAAACTGAGTTTTTTAAGGATTTCATTAACATCCAAATTATTATCAGTCCAGAAACATAAAACATCTATATACCGCAGAGAAGAGATTGCGGGTAATTATGAGAAGCCTTCAGCCTACGAAGCCTAAGAATACGTAGATGCCATTTCACCCTAAGGATAATCACTAACAAAGAAACTCTGAAGTTGTTGATAGTATATGGACGAAACGTCAGCAAATCTAATACAAGAGAACAAAAAGGAGGAGAAAGGAGAAATCTCAATAATAATAATAATTATTATAATAATAGGGTGGTCAACTTAAAAATGGTCAAAGTTATAACAAACTTTGCGTTGCACATTTTTAAGTTGATCACCCTGTAATAAATTATTTTGAAAGGGGTCTAAACTAATCATCCGCACAAGAATGGATATTCGTTTACAGCAAGAATTTTTTATTTAATAATAATGAATCTGTTTTTCTTTTGGTCTCTTTTAATGTGTTCATTTATTTTCTTACCAAATATATTTTGCTTTTACGCACTTAAAAGAAAATTTATATACATTTATTTATTTATATATACATATATACAACGAGAAGAGTAAAAACACCTTTAATTTAAAAATTTTCTTCTACTTTCGTAACTCGGATGTAAAGCAAAAGTTCCCGACATTCATATATAATATATATATATATATATATATATATATATATGAATAGAAACGACATAAGTATTAAGGAACGTTTCTGCACACGAGGAGGAGAGATAACGAAATAATGAAAAATGAGGCGGTTCGCCTCATTTTTCATTATTTCGTTATCTCTCCTCCTCGTGTGCAGAAACGTTCCTTAATACTTATGTCGTTTCTATTCATTTATATACTGCGCGGTCATTGCAGTTATTTGCGCATATTCACGATTTGCGAGGGTGCTCTCTGAGGGCATTGGTTTCTGCCCTATTTGGGAGAATTTCGATTTGTGATTGAGTGAGGTCCGTAGCATGATGGTGGAGCGTCCGACCGGCAATTGGAAGGCCCTGGGTTCGTTTCCCAGGCGGTTCGCCTCATTTTTCATTATTTCGTTATCTCTCCTCCTCGTGTGCAGAAACGTTCCTTAATACTTATGTCGTTTCTATTCATTTATATACTGCGCGGTCATTGCAGTTATTTGCATATATATATATATATATATATAATATATATATATATATATATATATACCGGTATAGGTATAGAGACAATATAGAAATAAGGGTATAGAAGTAAATTTTGAAAAGGTTATAGAAATATTATTTCTATACTTTCTACACTTTTGAAATATATAAAGTGTACGTAATATTAACTAATTTCGGAAAGGTCGTTTCTCCGAAAAAGTTCGCAGTATATCTTAATTAAAATAGGATAAGGGCAACTTTGCCATATATGTTGTTAGATTCCACATATTTTCACTAAACCCTGCATTCTTCGGTGTTTAGTTACTGATGGTTCGAACTTGGTGTAACCGTTAGTCAATGGTTACTTAACAAATTAAATTTTTATATTGTTTTCAGTAGCGGATACCAGATTCAACAATCCAAACTGTGAACTGTTTCGGGCACAAAATTCCTTAACCGTCCGATAGAAAGTCTAGTTTCTACTTTCAAAGATGTATGCAGTACAGGGTGTCCACAAAGTACTGGATTGTTTGTAAAATTTCATAACTGTTAACGATTACCTGAAATTAAATTAAACTAACCCCAAAAGAAGCGCAATTTATTGAAGTGTTTTCATATAATGGTAGCAAGGTAGATATCATGGTGATACCCTACCTCCCACCACACACGGCTCAGTATTTCTGGAGTGATGGTTTCAGTTGTGGTACAAATTTGGTCTTTCAGTTCAAGCACATTTTGCACTTACGATGGCCGCAATTTTGTAGGTCTGAAGATACCTTTATGAAGTACCCTATGGATCGATGATCTGGGTATCCGTAACTGGCGGCTACAATGGTCGGACAGATCTTTCGAATCTAAAAGTAAAAGATTCTCGGATTCGTTAAACACTTTTTTCCAAGATTTTCTGTTTTAGCTTCCGGGAAACTTTCACACCATGTTCTTAATGACTTTCACTCGGTTCTTGCTTGTAAACACACCGAAATTCACATTGATAAATAAATTAAATTTGGTGAACCATAACAAATGCTGCTTATCCTTCATTTGGAGCGACACCATTCCTGAAAAGATAAGGGAAAAATTGAAAACATTGAAAACTAAAAACTGTAAAATGTTTAAAAAAAATCAATAAATTGCATTCCTTTAAATGGTAGTCTACTGTATATAAGTTTGAGATAATACGTAGTAAGTTATGATACTCAAAAAACCATCCAGGACTTTGTAGACACTGCATATTTGTTGAGGGCACTACTCCAGGTTTAGTCACCCACTGTGAAAAAACTATCTAGGGCTATGGGATGATTGCCTGTGCCCTCATCCGTTGGAAATTTCCAGCAGACTTCAGTGGAGGGTTACCGACAAAAGCCCTATGCTTTTTCGTTAGAGAGTTATGAATATGTTGGTCTTTAAAGGACCTCTTATATTTATATTGATTACGGTAATTCTAGCGTCGGGATTGCGCGACCTACAGTATATTAGAATGAAAATAATTTGCCTCAACCTTATTTTTGCTGGGTCTTTGTTTGCTTCGATGTAGGGCGTTACGATCATTTTCGGTGTAGGGCCGCCACGATGGAGTTACGCGGGCGAATTTACTTAAGGTAATTAATATAGGCAGTCACTATATAAAGCCCTGAAGGAATAGGCCTATCCTTTTATAGTCATTAGGTTTTATATTATAAGGAATTCACTCAGAACTTGAGGGAAAACTTAAACACGTCTTCCCTGTTTAAAGCGTTCGCTGTCGATAAACAGCCCCGAGAGCCGTTCCTTGGTTTGCTTGTATTATTTGCCGAACTAGCAAAATTTTTGTTTGGTCTACTCCTCTTTGGTAGACTAAACAATAAATTGGGTTTTCTTGTTGCTATGTGAGGCTGATTCATACATACAGGTTCTTTGTACGTATGGCAATTCAATTATTTCATTCCCAATAGGCTATGTCGCCAATCCCGAGGCAACTTTGTATAGATATTTAATTCAATTAATTAATAATTTATATTTAATTATGAAATAAATGTACCACATATGATACCATGTTGTGAGAGCGTATAGTTTTTCCATATACTGGGGGGGGGCCGGAGAAAAATTTGTATGTTATAGATCAAATTTTTTGACAAACTGTAAAACATGTAAAAAAAATGAATCAAAAGAATGAAGTAGAAATTTAGGAAGAGAGAGGTTACTCAAGACCTATTCAAATATGAAAGTTCAAGAGGCCAACTTCTCAAGTTTAGTTAAAGTTATGTCAATCAGTTTGACTCCCTTTAGGTATAGGAAATTTATGGGATTAAAGTAAAGTTATTAAGCATTTTAACTTTGCTCAGTTTGTGTAAGGTTTATAAGTCACCAGTCTTAATTTTTTCTTGTAAAAGTTTTCTGGCTTTCAAAGCAGTCTTTCTTTGAGGCCTGTCTGGTTTAGTCTGAGTTACATCAGGCACATTGAGAGATTCCTCCCCAATAGTATCCTGATCCATCCTTTGGGGTAATGGTTCTAATTTAGCCCCACACTCCAAAGGATATAGTAATGTGATATCTCTGGTGGTTTCACCAGTTGCTGTTTTCAGTTTTACAACCCTGGTAACTTCGTCTTCACCAGTTTTGAGTTCCAAGACTTTTCCCATTGACCAATGTTGTCTTGGTGTCTTGTCATGTATCAACACAATGTCCCTAATTTTGACTGAATCATTCCAACTTTGTTTTGTTAATTGTTTATGTCTTTCTCTAAGACTTGTTAAGTATTCTTCTCTCCATTTTGTTATAAATTGAGTTTTGATTTGTGTCAAATGTTGGTATTTTGTGTTGAGTTCTTTGTGTCCTATTTCCCAATCTGGATCCTCTGTACTGTTATGTTCAGATTCTGGTAACATGTTTACTGTTTCTCCCTTAATTAGGTGGTTTGGTGTGAGAGGTTCTGGCTCATTAATACCATCTCCCACATAAGCTAATGGTCTGTTGTTGACAACATTTTCAATTTCTGACAGAATAGTCATGAGTTCAAAAAGTTGTAGATGTTTGGTCCCAATAGTCTTTTTAAGGCAGTTTTTTACAGTCTGTATGTTTCTTTCCCAAATGGAACCATACCATGGTGTATTAACAGGAATGTACTTCCAGGTTATGTTGTGTTTGATTAGATGAGTTTGTACTGTTTCACTGTCACAAATCTGATGAATAATTCTTTCACCAGATTTGAAGTATGTGGCATTGTCTGACCATATAGTTTTGGGTACAGAATTGTGTGCACAAAATCGTCTGAAAGCAGCAATAAAAGCTTCTGCTGTCAGATCTTCTACTATGTCTAGACATATGGCACGTGTGGCAGCACAGGTGAAGAGTACAATGTACACTTTGTATTCCTTTGAATCCATTTTGTCTCCAAAACTCACATTTACCGCTCCAGTGTAGTCAATACCCGTGGTTTCAAATGGCCGAGTAAATGTTACTCGTTCCACAGGTAGGTCTGGAGGGCTTGGGGTCTTAAAGGGTCGTGAATGGATACGTTTACAAGGAATGCATGTGTTTAAAATTTTCTTTGTTTCAGTTCTACCCTTTGGTAGCCAGTAAGTTTTTCTCAGCTCCGTCAGGGTTTGTGGGACCCCCATGTGGTGTATTTTGTTGTGGGTATCCCTGATGATGAGATTTGTGAAGTGATTTCTCCTTGGAAGAAGAATTGGGTGCTTAGAGTTGTAAGTCAAAGTTGACTTGTTAAGCCTTCCTTTACACCTTATCAGACCCTCTGTATCCAGGTACAGATTTAGATCCATGACAAGTGAAGGAATTCCTTTGTTTAATGTGTTACTGGACCTAAGATACTTCAACTCCTTGTCAAATTTTGAAGCTTGTATCTGTTGGAGCCAGTATTTTGTTGCAGTTTCTGTTAAGTTAGAAAAGGCCTTCTGAGGACAGTGTTTGAGAAGGTAGCTATTGACAAACTTGCAGCAATAGACTGTAATTCTCAAGAGTTTGTTGAGGTCTGAATAAAGGTGATAGTCAAATATAGGTTTGTCCTCAGTGATCTTTTCAGTTGTTGTAGAGTTGAGTGTGAGGTTAACTACTTTAGCTGGCCAAAGATCCTCACATGTTAGCCATTCGGGCCCTTCATACCAGATTTTATTTGTTTTCAACAGCTTGTAAGAGAGCCCTCTTGTCAAAAAGTCTGTAGGATTCTCCTTTGTTTTTATGTACCTAAATTTGATACCAAGGTTTGTGTTTGCAGTTTTGATTTCTGTTAGTCTGTTTTTCACAAATATATTTTTGCAAGAAGTTGTATCTGTGTTGGTCACCCATGTTAGACAAATTTGACTGTCTGTCCATAAGTAAATGTTTGTTATGTCAACTTCTTTATACACTTGTGAAAGAAAGTTTGCTGTTTTAACTCCCAATGAGACAGCTAATAATTCAAGTTGTGGTACAGTTTTCTTTTGGTTTAAGGGTGCCACTTTTGCCTTTGAATAAACCAAGTTACTTTCATTTTCACTTGTTAAATAGGCACAACACCCATAAGCTTGTGTGCTGGCATCTGTAAAAATGTGTAGTGTTTGCGATTTCAATCTGTAGCCAGCACATCTTGGTACGTAGATGTCTTGAACTTTGTTCAAGTCTGTGGCTAATTTTTTCCAATGAAGTTGGTCTTCCACTGAAAGTGGTTCATCCCAATCAATTTTCTTTTCCATAAGTCTTGCAAAAGGATTTTGGATCTTATGGTTGCTGGTAAATATAATCCAATGGGGTCAAAAATTTTGGATGATTCTGAAAGCACTTGTCTTTTTGTATTGGCATTTGGATTTAAGTTATAACTCTTTGTGCAAAGAGTGTCATCGTGTTCAGAATTCTGTTTTAAAAACCAAAGCATTCCAAGTGTTTTCGTGTAATTGTTTGGTTCAATGTTCCCATTGTTGTCTTTTGTTATTTGTTCATTTAATTTAGGAGAATTAGAAACCCATTCTCTCAATCCAAAATTTCCTTGCTTCATTATGGGTTGTGACATTTGGTAAATTTCAAGCAATTCCTCTTCAGTTACAGTGGAACCAATGAGGTTATCCACATAAAAGTTTTGTTTTAAAAACTGAACTGTTAAGTCCTCTTGAAATAAGTTTAGGTGGTTTCTAATTGTTAAAGCAAGAATACTTGGAGAGCAATTTGCTCCAAAAATAATTACTTTAAATCTGTAGGTTTTGAAACCTTTGTTAAGGTCATGTGGATCATTCAACCACAAAAACCTGAGATGATTTTTATCATACTCAAGCTTCAAATTTATACAGAGGAATGCTTTTTCTATGTCACTTTGTACTGCATAATTGTCTAAACGGAAGCAAAGGAGAATTTTTACAAGATCTGAGACAAGGTTTGGGCCTTCCATGAGACAATCATTTAAACTAACAGAATTTGTGTCTTTTAAACTACAGTTGTATACTACTCTTAGTTTAGTTGTGGATGAGTCTTCTCTGTAAACTCCCCTGTGTGTTAAATAATGACAACCTCGTTTTTTAAAGGGTTCATCAGTAACTTCTTCAATGAAGCCCCTTTCTATTTGTTCCTTGAATATGTTGTTGTATTGTTCTAAAAGATTGTCATTTTTTAGTTTTCTGTAATTTTTATACAGATGTGCCTTAGCTACTTTCAAATTGTCCATTATTTCTGGACAAGGTGTTTTCCAAGGCAGCTCCACATAGTATTGATTGTCTCTGTGTTGTAATGTATCCTTAAATTGTTCTGTCATCAATTGGTCTTCATGTGTAATAGTACTGTCCTTTATGCCAACTGATTCTAATAGTCACAACTGCTGTAACCCTTCATCCAATGTGGAATCATTTTCATTCAAATGATGTGGGATTATGACAGTGTTTTTGTAGTTCGAGTTTGTCACATAGTCAGAAATTTGTGACTGTGGTGATTTTGTTTTGCGTAAATTTTGTTCATGTTCTGTGTTTTCTGTGTCAGTAGTAAGATGGTATTTAGTTATGTCACCCAAAAGAGCAATACCTGTGGGAGTTTGTATGGCTATTCCATCTCCAATTTTAATGATGCCTCTATGGACCAGATGAAGATAGTCAGCCCCCATGAGCATATGTATATCATCAACTACATCTGCATTAAGGGTTTTATCAGCTATCGTGTATTTATTTTGAAGTTGGAGCAAAGCTTGTTTTAACCCAGCTATTTGTATTTTTTCTTGTTCTACTTTGTCCACAACAACAACCTTAAGGGTTTCAAATGTTTCATCAAGAGTTAAAGTTATATTTGCAGTTTTAAAACTGGCTTGTACTGGGTTTTTATTGATAAATGATGAAATAGAGAGATCTTCATCTCCTTGTTGGTTTTGAAGTCCCAATTTTTCTATCAGTTGTTTAGTTACAAATGTTTGTTGTGAGCAGGTATCTAAAAGACACCTAACCTGTACTATTTGTCCCTTTTGTTTTGGATTTCCAAAGTTGTGGTTGGTAAAAGAATTTTTGAATTGTGGTTAATGCTAGATGAACTGATATGTCCATTCATAGCATTTTTGGTTTGTTTCTGTTTGTTTTGGTTTGATTTGGGTGTTTGTTCATAATGTTTGTCAGTTTTTCCAATGTCTGTGTGTGTATTACACATAGGGGTAACATGGTCAAAACTGTTGCAAAACTTACAATTGTATATCAAATTTGATTTGCAATTTGACTTTTGGTGCCCTGATCCAGTGCATTTTTTGCATAAGTTTAGTTGTTCACAACGTTTTGACCTTGCTGTAAAGTCTTTGTATTTGGGACAATTTGTAGAATATGTTCACTGCTAAAACAAAATTTGCATGGTGTGGGATTATACTCAAAAGTAGCTACATTAAAGTTTTGCAGAGTAGGAGTCTTTGAGTCTTTTTCTGTCACTTTATTTTCTGCAAATTGAGTTTTGCGGTTGTGTTTTGATGTAACTGGTAAGTGTTGAAATCTTTTGTTAGGTTTTTGGTTTTCTGCATTGTTGGTTTTTTCTTGTTCTGTGTTAAATTTTGGGAGTGTGTAACTTGATTTGTAAAGTGCTAGTACAGTTGGGAAATCTTCTCTTAGTTTATTAAGGCTAGGGTATATGTCAGTTGTCCTCTGATGAAATATCTCTTTGACTTTAGAAGGGAGCTTTTCAAAAACAACAGCTTGAATGATCCAAGCTGTTTCTGCAATGTTTAAATTATTGTTTTTAAGTTGTCCCATGAGACATTCAAACTCACAGTAAAAATCAAAGAGGTCACCATAGTTGTCTTTTGGGGTTCGCATGTTCATTACTTTAAGAGCCAAATCATGTATAATTTCATCCTTATTCATGTAATTTCTGTTAAGTAATTCTATTGCTACAGAATAAGAAGTACCTATGGCTGGTAGTGATTCCACTAATCTTAAGGCTGGGCCTTTCAGATAGTTCACTAAATAACTAAATTTATCAACATCTGTAATGTAGTTTTTATTACCTATAAGGCTATGAAATTTTTCAATAAAAGATTGAAATTTGGCTCTGTCACCCTCAAAAGTGGGTACTGCAAGTGTAGGCAATTTTGATTTTAGTTCATTGCCCTCAGCCACATTGGGAGGGCTAAATGAAGCATTTCTTGTAGCTTCTAAGAAGCTTTCGTATGTGTCTTCTTTTTTGCACTCATCAAGTTGGTTTTGAATTTCAGAAATATAGTTGTTAATTTTTGTAATGTAATTTTCATTGTCAAGTAGGAGAGTAGAATACTCATCATCTGTTAGTTCAATTGTGTCATCAATTTCTGTAATTATGTCTTCATCTAGTATGAAATTTCTTGTTTGTAACGAGTAATAGAATTTAATGTTGTTTCAAGATCATATCTTGTAGGTTCCTTTTGTTTGAAATCATTGTACAGTTTGGTGATGACACCTTTACGTGCTGATTTTTTCCTCATTAATTTTTTGTGATTTTGAGATGGTGCCGTAGCCCCAAGGTCTGTGTTTTTGTTTTCTTGGTCTGGGTTTCTTACCCTTTTGTCCAAGTCTTCCATAATTGTTGTTAGTGTTAAAGTTCTGAGTTTAATTTTATGATGTTGAGCAAGTTAAATTACTGTACAGTAATAAGTTTTTTATATAACCTGCGCCACAGGTTAAATTAAAAATTCACAATGTTTTTAGTTAGGATAGGCCTTGAGTGTAAAGAGTAAGGCCTACTTTAAGAGGTAGGCCTATTATGTAAGGTAAAGTTAGGTGGGCCTACTAAATAGGCCTATTTGTTGGGCCTACCAAGTAGGCTTATGTTTGGGCCTATTATTTTATAGGACCTCAAATGAGTTAAGCCTGTTAAATTAACAAGGCTTAGTTTTGAATTTGAAGAGTAGGACCTATTAAATAGGCTTAATGTTGCGGGCCTATTTTTAGGACCTAAAATAAGTTATGCCTGTTAAATGAACAAGCCTTTGTTTTCGATTAGTGTAAAGGTAAAGGAATCGGTTCCCAGTTGCTTAGGCCACCATATGAAAAAACTATAGTGGGGTTACGGTTGAAATTGGGGTTAGGCCTACTGAGTTAAGCCTAGCCACTGCGTGTGTCAGTGTAAATTTTAGAGGGGTTAGTTCCCCATACACAGGGCCACCATTGAAAAAACTATATAGGGCTATGGGTTGATTGCCTGTGCCCTCATCCGTTGGAAATTTCCACAGACTTCAGTGGAGGGTTACCGACAAAAGCCCTATGCTTTTTCGTTAGAGAGTTATGAATATGTAGGTCTTTAAAGGACCTCTTTATATTTATATTGATTACGGTAATTCTAGCGTCGGGAGTTGGGACCTACAGTATATTAAATGAAAACTAATTGCCTCACCTTATTTTTGCTGGGTCTTTGTTTGTTTCGATGTAGGGCGTACGTCATTTTCGGTGTAGGGCCGCCACGATGGGTTACGCGGCGAATTTACTTAAGGTAATTAATATAGGCAGTCACTATATAAACCCCTGAAGGAATAGGCCTATCCTTTTATAGTCATTAGGTTTTATATTATAAGGAATTCACTCAGAACTTGAGGGAAAACTTAGACACGTCTTCCCTGTTTAAAGCGTTCGCTGTCGATAAACAGCCCTGAGAGCCGTTCCTTGGTTGCTTGTATTATTTGCCGATCTAGCAAAATTTTGTTTGGTCTACTCTTTGGTAGACTAAACAATAAATTGGGTTTTCTTGTTGCTATGTGAGGCTGATTCATACATACAGGTTCTTTGTACGTATGGCAATTCAATTATTTCATTCCCAATAGGCTATGTCGCCAATCCCGAGGCAACTTTGTATAGATATTTAATTCAATTAATTAATAATTTATATTTAATTATGAAATAAATGTACCACATATGATACCATGTTGTGAGCGCTTATAGTTTTTCCATACCCACTGTAGTTATCACGCATCTGACTATGACTGAAGAAAGGTAGATTTCTGAAGAAGAGCCCTTGTAGCAATAGCGTTGAATTATTTTCCTTAGAATGTGTTAATAATTTCACTGATTTCTGTTACACTTAACAAATTAAAACACTTTAATTGCTTCAGTATCCTTGTGTCTACAAAGTTTGATTTGCAAGGATTAAACTTTAAGATAATTACGTCACTAAATTCAACGAAGGCTGAATTTCATTGAAGGAGCAAATTAAAATCGTGTGGAATTTTTCCATACATACTGATTCAAAGGGAAAATATATCGGGTGATGTTTTAAACATCTGACACTTCAAACAGTTTGTGTTTTTTTTTTATTAACTGAAGTAAAAGCATGAAATTTTTACTGTACCTTCTATACATATGTATAGAAGGTACTGTACCTTCTATACATTAGTCCTCAAGTGCAAAACATGCTCTACGTGATGTCCTTTCAGCTCATTAACTCTTTGCACACGAATAACAAAAGTTTGCAGTACTTTGGACAGAGGACCTGTTGAAATCTGAGAAATTTCTCGTTCAGTTGATGCTTTCAACTCTTTCATTGTGTGTGGATTTTGTTTAAACATTATCTTTCAAATAACCCCACAGATAAAAGTCACAGGGTTTTAGATTTGGTGATGTTGGTGGACATAATATTCTTTTATCATAAACCGTAGAAAATCTGTTGGACAGGACTCTCCCGTCGAAAGAGGTCTTAAGTACAAACGGGATTAATATCGTGTAAGTATTGTGAGCTGAGAGGACATCACATAGAGAATGTTTTGCACTAGGGGACTATTTCCCCATGTGTGGAGAAGGTAAAAATTTCATGCTTTTATTTCAGTTAATAAAAAATACAAACTTTTTGAAATGTCAGATGTTTAAAAAATCACCCGATATATAATTACAGCTTGATATAAACTTGGTGAATACTTATCTTTAATGAAACTATACACTACCCACTAAATGTTTATGAATTGATCGGACAAAGAATGGTGATCATACCTATTTCCAATCACACCACCAGCTGAGGAATCTCAGGCGGTCTCAAGCCAGAGCTTTTATTTCCTCGGCTGGATACGGCATCGAACAAAGTCACGTGAGGGCATTCGTTGCTTTGATTGGGGGATGAATTCGGTCATTGGTCCCTGTGAAGGACATAAAAGGCGGGATCAGAATGTGAAGGCGTCAATAATAATTCAGTCAGGAGAGACAGAAACTAGCACAGCGCTCAGTGTAACTAATGCAAGCCATTCCTCTAACTCCTGTATTAAGATTACCAGCATCATTCGAACCCCTGGCCTCAGTGTCTTCTCTTTGCTTATAAGGAAACGTACTACCCACTGACGTGAAGAAGTTGATCGAGAAAATAAATTTTAAAATTTATGATTAATATTGGAAATTTAAACGCTGCAAAAGTAAAAGAGTTCAGGGGCTGAACTGTCGCACTGGGAAACGATACTATGGATTAGAGTGTGTCAATTTTAGTAAAGTCAACAATTCAAAAAACTACTAGTGACCAAATGATGTACTTTTATGTGCTAAATCGAAATATGGATTTAAAATCCAGATTTGACCACTCATAGCTACTTATATTTGAAGTTGAAGTTTACGAAAAATCAGCAATTTTTGTAAGTATTTTTTTTATTGTATATAACTACATTTTACATACATTACATACAATTAAAGACATTTTGATTGTAGTTCAATATTAAAACTTAGAAATATAGATAGGTTTCTTGAACTTTGCCAAGGATGCCATATATAACTACATTTTACATACATACAATTAAAGACATTTTGATTGCATTTCAATTTAGAAATATAGATATGTTTCTTGAACTTTGCCAAGGATGCCATGTCTACCTTGCTCTTGTTCCTGGACATGAGCTCCCTACTGGCCACCTGGCCACTGATGTACGCCTCCCTCCTCTCTTGTGAGTAAACATGTTGTGCTGCTTCAGTTGTCATCCTTACACACCTCTCTACTGACTGTGTGTGTGTGTGTGTGTGTGTGTGAGGGCCATGCTTCAGTTTCTTGGTGTAATGCTAGATAAGAATTTGCAATGGAGTGATCATGTAAGTTACATCGCGAAAAAGATTTCAAGGAGCGTTGCTATAATGTTTAAACTTAGAAATGTAGTCCCTAAACAAGTTTTATTGACTCTTTATCATACTCTTCTTCTTATATAACATACTACACTCTTGTTTAGGGAAACTCCGCTAACAACGCATTAAATGGTATCTTTGTCATCCAAAAACGAGCAATAAGGTTATTATCTGATGCTGATTTCCTTGATCACTCTAGTGCATTATTTAAAGAGCTAAACCTACTAAAGCTCAACGATATAACCAAACTGGCACATTTTATTTTTATTTACAAGTGTAAGAACAAAATCATTAATTTGCAATGGGTAAATAGATATTTTGTAACTCATCAAGAAATCCACTCGTATCAGACCAGAAAGAGATCAAAGCTTGTTATACCTCAATTTAGATTGTCTTTATCTCAAAAACTACCCATTTTCATTGGATTGAAACTATGGAATGACATGCAAGTGCCGATATAAAAAATATTGCGAATGTAAATTTGTTTAAAACCAAGTTGAAATCCAGATTAATAATGGGATACTAACAAAAATCTTGGATTAATGTCCACTAATAATGTTTAATATTGTCCATTAATATTGTTTAATATTGTAATACAGGTTTTAACTATTAATAATACTTATTTACTTATTTATTTATTTATTATTATTAATTTAAAACACTAGCTGCTTATTTTTAATAAGAGCCCAGTAAAGCCTAAAGCTTAAGGGCCAAATTAAATAAAAATAAATAGTCGAGCTTCACAATTATTCGTGTCATTGTAAAAATTGTAAATTGTAAAAAGACTACTGTATTTATTTTATTATTAATAAAGGTTATTAAATTCAAAAATTCAACTCAATTCATCCTTACACACCTCTCTACTGACTGTGTGTGTGGAGGCCATGTAGGAACTTCCATTGGTCTATCCAGAAACTCCTTGATTGCAGCAGTGGTTAGCGAGCAGGTCAGAGGAGGGTCAGTCACGCCAGAGTTCCAGTCAATAAGCTCCGAGAGTTTGGTGGCATCTGGGTTGATGTCAGGAGTCTTCCTGGGTCTGACACTGCAGTCTCCTACCTGTGTGTCCTCATCTCCTTCACCTCTGATTTCCAGTAATTTAGGGTGTGTCAATTTTAGTAAAGTCAACAATCCAAAAATTACTAATGCTCAAATGATGTCATATTATCTAGCAAACTTAGAAATATCTTTAGTGTTTAAAAAAGCCATTTACCTACGTATATTTGACCATAAAGGTTTGAAATATAACTTAAATATGACTGTAGCATCGTATATCAATGTGCCATTGATATGTGTGGTCAACTTTGGTTATATTTTGTGTGCAGTATGGTTTCTAAGTTTCACATAGTCACAAATGCTGGAGTTTTGATTGTGAATGCATGAGTGGAGGAGGCAGGGAGGAGAGAGGAGGACGAAGACTTCAACCAGAGTGAGTCTGGTATGAATTATTCGTCCTCCTTCGTCCTGGTCAAATTTAAGTAGGTAAATGGCTTTTTTAAACAACACTAAAGATATTTCTAAGTTTGCTAGATAATATGACATCATTTGAGCATTACATGACATCATTTGAGCATTAGTAGTTTTTGAATTGTTGACTTTACTAAAATTGACACACCCTAAATTACTGGAAATCAAAGGTGAAGGAGATGAGGACTGCAGTGTCAGACCCAGGAAGACTCCTGACATCAACCCAGATGCCACCAAACACTCGGAGCTTATTGACTGGAACTCTGGCGTGACTGACCCTCCCCTGACCTGCTCCTTCACCACTGCTGCAATCAAGGAGTTTCTGGATAGACCAATGGAAGTTCCTGCATGGCCCTCACACACACACACACACACAGTCAGTAGAGAGGTGTGTAAGGATGACAACTGAAGCAGCACAACATGTTTACTCACAAGAGAGGAGGGAGGCGTACATCAGTGGCCAGGTGGCCAGTAGGGAGCTCATGTCCAGGAACAAGAGCAAGGCAGACATGGCATCCTTGGCAAAGTTCAAGAAACATATCTATATTTCTAAGTTTTAATAATGAAATACAAACAAAATGTCTCTAATTGTATGTATGTAAAATGTAGTTATATATGGTATCCTTGGCAAAGATCAAGAAACCTATCTATATATCTAAGTTTTAATACTGAAATACAATCAAAATGTCTTTAATTGTATGTAATGTATGTAAAATGTAGTTATATACAATAAAAAAATACTTGCAAAAATTGCTAATTTTTGGTAAACGTCAACTCCAAATATAAGTAGCTAGGAATGGTCAAATCTGGATTTTAAAGCCATATTTCGATTTAGCATATAAACATGCATCATTTGGTCACTAGTAGTTTTTTGAATTGTTGACTTTACTAAAATTGTCACTAGTGATGTAGCGGATGTCATTTTTTTCACATCCGCGGATGCGGATGCGGATGAGGATGTTTGATTTCAACATCCGCGGATGCGGATGCGGATGTCTACATTTTCGTTATTTTTTAGGATATATTCGAGATTTGTTGTGTTTAACGTATATAATAAGTTATTATATAGAGAGAGCTGTAGCTATAATGTAGTATAATTGATTAATTGTACAATAATTGCTGTACTTTTCTCTGAACATATAAAATAATATCAAGCATCTAACTAATATAGAAATCAATTAGTGAATTCGTCTGCAAATAAATTCGTTATATTTTGTTGAGTTTCAGCCACAATTAGAAACCATAATTGTGTTACCAGGATGCGGGACGTGAACCCAACTCAAATGCACCCCACCGACCTCTTTCCCCAACCTCCACCCTTATAGAAAGAGATCTTTAATTAGCTTGATAACTATTTATATTAAGTTTAAAGTTTTATTAGGCATATTTATAAATGAGTAATTAAAATAAAGTAAACTAAGATGTTCATCGTTTAATGTTCAAACTTAATTATAGGAAGGTTATGCTTAAGGAACATTAATTTTTCTGCCTTTTCTGCTGCCAGTCTGTTTCTCTTTTCATCATATATTAATCCAGCACTGCTAAATAATCTCTCGCTTGGTACGTTTGTTGGAGGACAGGCTAAATGTTTCCTTGCAAGTTTACTCAAGTATGGATAGATATTCTGCGTATTTTTCCACCAACTAATAGGATTGTCACATGCAGCCAGGCGTTTTTCTTGGTGATAGCTCTCGATCATTTTTACTACATCTTTTGACATCGCGTAGGTCTCGTAGTTGCTGCTTGACTCAAGAAACTGAGAGACAGATTCTGTGATAGATTTGCTTGTTGAAGGTGTTGGTTCTGTCACTGAAACTTTTATTCTTTTGGTGGGTGGAGAAGCGACAGATTCAAAAGATTGAAGCTCTTCAACTGCTTTGCCAAGTGATGATTGAACTCGTTCTAATGTACTAGGTGAAAATAACTTAGCTTTGTAACGTGGATCTAAGTAGGTTGCAAGAGAGTAACTTCATACAAGAACAGCCTCTCGTCTTGTCGCTTGCATCACTTTTGCGCACAATGAACTAGTTCTATTAATATAGTAGAATTTGATAATTTCCGCTTATTAATGACATTTTATCTCAACGGTCCACATCCGCACGACATCCGCAGCCCAAAGTGCGGATGCGGATGCGGATGCGAGAAAATGTGCGGATGTTCCGCGGATGCGGATGCGGATGCGGATGTGACCTACATCACTAATTGTCACACCCTACTATGGATGCTATGACGGGAAAGGATGAATCTTGACTAATTCTTTAATAATTAGGAGATGTAAAAAATTTATATAGTGTTAAGGCCGAATGCTTAGGCACTCTTCTGACAATCTACGATTTTGGCGGATAATTTACACAATGTCAGTCCTAGTTAATATATCTATACATCACACACTTTCGTCATTTTCTTAATATAATGTATCATTAAAAAGGTCAGAGCAAGAAAGACGGATGAGAAGGGATGTTTATTATAGAGCGAGAACAATGCAGAAGTCTAGAAATCCCTCGCTTTAATAATTTGTATGACCACCTTTCGCAGCAATAACTCGGAGCAACCGTTGTCTGTAACATCAGTTTACTTATTGATTCATTCCTTCGGGATTCAAGCCTGACGATTGCGATGGCCATTCTTGGACTCTCATTTTCGTTGAAACCAATTCATCGTTGATTGTGATCGGTTCTTCAGGTCATTGAACTGTTGGAGCGTCGAGTGGCGTCCCATTTTGAGTTTCCGAATGGATGACAGGAGGTTTTTTTCTAAAATCTGTTGATATTTTGATAAATTAATTCGTTCTTCTGTTCGAACGAGGTTGCCAACGCCTGAAGATAACATATAGCTTCAAATCATGATAGATCCACTCCCATGTTTCACTGTAGGTGTGTAATAAGCTGGGAACGTTCTGGAAAAAGATAGTGTGGTTTAACGAGTTTTTGGCTACATTCAGGCTAGATTTATTTGGAGAAGAAAAAAAACTGCATTTAACGAAAAGAACACCATACCTGCAATAAAGCATATATATATATATATATATATATATATATATATATTCTTCTCATGTTTCTCACATGAAGGGAGGGGGCTCAACACACACAGCCGTACTTGACCGGGTGGAATCAAAGGCTTTTCGTCTCATCAATTCCCCGCCTCTCACTGACTGTCTTCAATTTCTCTTTCTTCGCCGCAATGTTGCCTCACTCTCTCTTTACTTTGGCTATTATAACGGACATTGTTCTGCTGAACTCTCTAACTGCATGTCTCCTCCTTTAAGGAGAGCACGCAGCACCAAACTTTTTACACTTTCTCATTCCTTTTCTGTCCAACTCTCTAACGCAACGTTTAATCAGTATTTTAAGTCTTTCCTCTCCTCAACCTGTCAACTCTGGAATAATGTTCCTCAATCCATCTTTCCTCCTGTCTATGACCTCCCATTTCTCAAACGCAGAGTGTCTAGACATCTCAAAAAAAAACCCGTCTTGATTTTGGCTCTCTTCTTCTTCTATAGGGAAGGGGCGTTTTTGCGGCATTCGCCCTTGGCCCCTCCTTTCTGCATGAAAAAATATATACATATATACCGCAGAGAAAGGAGTGTTCTTAGTGAACCGGCATTTAAGGCTAAAATGGATGATTAACACCCACGTCAACATTGTGAGGATTTAATATCAGACGTTTCAGAAGTCAAACTCTCATCATCAGTGGCTAAGAACAATAAAATAAAGTAAAATAAAATAAAACTAGCGAAAGACTAGTGAGAGAGGTACAGTTGCGCTCAATATTCGTAGGGCACTCTTCAGAACAGATAGCGACACCTGACATATATTTGTTGTGTACTACAAACGGTTGTAACATTTTATGAATGAATTTGGGTGAGTGAGCAATGATTGGTTGGTTGACTCATTGCCAAATGTCTTTAGAACATAATTATTTCCATTCATCACTCTGGTTTACATATTACTAAGGAAACATAAATGAATAATTAAATATAAATTCAAAAAGGGGATATATATTAACAAGGGGGATGTCATTAAAGTGAATAAAAAATGGTCCTGTAAAAACTAAAAAAACCTTCGGACGTGATGACAGTGTTCATGGTATTGGCAAACCTGTCATCCTGAACGATGTATAAAAACAGAACCGTTGGTAGGCATTATTGCGCCCTGAGCAAATTCCAAATTGATTCATTTATTTGTTTATTTATTTACATTTAATATTGAATATAGATTCAGATATTATTTTGTGTTATAACAAAGACAGTAACAATATACAGTATAATATATATATATATATATATATATATATATATATATACACATATATATACAGTAAATATATATATATATAGGTGGTTTATGAATGAAAAACAATGTTTTGATGCATATTAAATTGCAATAACATTATAACATTACCAAGTACCAAGTTGATGGGTATCTGTAGGTTTCATGCGTCAATACTTAGAATATCTTCCAATTGGCAAATGGACAACAGCTGAATGGATACTACTGGTATGGCATTGTTATATCCGGAGCAAATGGTATTTCTAGATCAGCAACACTGATATAGTAATAAAGAGTTACAGAGAGAAATATTTTTTAGAAACGAAGAATGTTTTGTAAATCATTTCTTTTGCTGTAATATATATATATATATATATATATATATATATATATATAATAATAATCGACAGATTTCATCCTGACACACTGAACCAAAGTTGGAAAGGTAGTGAAGCGATTAAATGATACCAGTAGTGTTTTGGTCAGACCTCGTAGTGGACGTTCTCGTTCCTCTACTGGCGAAGATAGTTCCGCAGCTGTTCTTGCTAGATATCATAGTAGTTACGAAAACTTTCCCAGACAAGAGCACGAACTATTCAACTATTCAACAACATACAACTATTCAACCATTCAACTATTTAACCATTCAACTATTCAGCCATTCAAATATTCAACAACATACAACAAAAATGTATCATCATCAATAAGGATGTTTTACGTAACGTTCAATGTACTGTAGCTTACGTGATCGAATTAACATCGAATTGCCTTTATAACAAATCAAAAATAATCTCGTACTGTAACAAACTTTGGTTACACCCTGAACAAATTGGAATGGGTAAGGGAGGGAAGTTTATTGGCGTCTCTCGGATTAACAGTATTCAATACCCATCACGAAAATAACTTGGGATCTCGAAATTTTTAGTATATGTTCCACGCATTTTTCTTTGGAGAACTCTTTTCGCAGCTGTACTCATTATATTCTTTATTATATATCTCGCAGTACAAAAAATATGCTCACTCAGGAATTCATTGCTTAAAATCACTAAAATTTCAAGTTACACGAGAAAAAAAGTCTCTTCTTATGCAAACTAACCCGTGAACAATATCTGTTTTTTAAGAAGTTCTTCGCATGAAGAGACATCGTTCAGGAATTTGGTTTCTTGAAGGGTCTTCGTGAATATCCGAAGGGCTCCGCTGATCTCCTGAGTGTTCGGGCTGAATTTCTCCCCCGCCTGTAATTTATGAAGAGAGTGTTACACATTTGCGGGATTACAGTCGGTTAACAGAGAATTTGACAGGGAAATCTTTCAAACTACTAACTTCATTAACTGTTATACACGTAATTCCAAGGCAGTGCGTTACCAAATTAATTTTAACGTTAGAGGAATTTAATTTTTTTTTAAATAATCTATATACTTACGGCCTCATCTTACTTAATAAAATTATCTTCTCGGAAATATGAATGCAAATTTATTAAAGTATTTCAAAACAAACAGCTTTGGAGAATGGTAGAAAATGCGGAAGGCGACATTGAATAAAAAATTGTTGTATTAAATTTATTAAACTGTACAGGAGTATGAAAATAAAAATCTGGTTGGGGCGTTAGGTTGGACATAAAAGGCAGGTTACTCATGTAATGTTGGTAAACAACGGGCAAAAAAAAAAAGATTAATAAAGCCCTATTTATATATAAACTAAAAAGCAAACTGATAGCAAATGCGTGGGTGGTACCCACACTGAAAGGATTCAATCTTAAAGGGAAAGAATGAGGCACAGGAAACTAAATACGGAAAAAGTGTAATTGGAAAGGTGTCATTAATAATAATAATAATAATAATAATAATAATAATTTTTAAAAACAAGAGAAAGGGAGTGTTAGCACAGCGCTCAAACTATAAAGTGTTGAACATGTCAGATATCATTGTTTAAATGGTTCGATGTTTGTTTATTGTTATGAATCACTGTAATAGTTTTATTTTCTGTAATTCTCTCCTTTGAGGTGAGAGACCGCCAAGAGTCACAACTACAGTGGTTCAACACTAAAGTTGTAACATGAAACTTATTAATACAAAGCAATTACATGCATTTACAGTATGATGCTGCCTCAATACAAAACATTCTTCGTTTCTAAAAAATATCTCTCTCAGTAACTCTTTATTATTATATCAGTGTTGCTGATCTAGAAATAGTATTTGCTCTGGATATAACAATGCCATACCAGTAGTATCCATTCAGCTGTTGTCTATTTGCCAATTGGAAAATATTCTAAGTATTGACGCACGAAACCTACAGATACCCATCAATTTGGTAATGTTATAATGTTATTAAAATTGAATATGCATCAAAATATTGTTTTTTCATTCATAAACCGCCCATATATGTATTTAATGTGTATATATATATATATATATATATGTGTGTGTGTATATATATATATATATATATATATGTATATATATACTTGCATACTTTAGGTGAATTCGAACTACGATTCAGGATTGACCTACGGTCGACCTCTCTGCAGCATCCCGCCTCATTTGCGGGATTTGGTGAAGGAGGGAATTGCTGTCTGATATCCTCCTGCCCTCGTAGCCAGCCACGCATGGCTGGTCAGGGACTTTGCACAGGATCTGTGCAGCTGGTTCTTGAAGTTATTCAGGTAGGTGTGCTGGAGATTCCTCACTTCTTTTGGTAGAACATTGAAAAGCTTTGGGCCTCGTATTCTGAAGGTATTTTTCATCTTCGCTTTCATGGCCCCTTGTCCCACCGCAGTTGGGACCGTACAAAATCTACCTCTTCTCTCATTCCAGTTTGTTTCTATTTCATTTCTGAGGTTAGGGACAGAGCCCTCAAGTATTTTCCATATGTATATTATTGTGTACCACTCGCGCCTTCTTTCGAGAGAGTAGAGTTCCAGGGACTGTAGTCCAGCCCAGTGGTTTTCACCTTCCGTTTCCTCTATCTCAGAC
Source organism: Bathynomus jamesi (assembly GCA_023014485.1). Taxonomy (NCBI): domain Eukaryota; kingdom Metazoa; phylum Arthropoda; class Malacostraca; order Isopoda; family Cirolanidae; genus Bathynomus; species Bathynomus jamesi. The sequence goes on from JAJOZX010000146.1 coordinate 1,053,461, forward strand.
GTAAAAGTCCTTTGTAGGGCTTCAATGTTCGCAATGTCTCGTTTTCTGTATGGGTTTGTGAGTATTGAGCAATACTCAATTATTGGTAGGACTAGACTCTTCCATAACACTAAAGAACAAATTTTAACTTTTTTTTTGTTTCTTGGACGTGAACAGGTCGGTCTTATAGGATTTTTTCCGCTGATTCCGAATATAACCGTAGAATTTCTCTATCACCCAAGGTTACTGAGAAATTTGTATTTTAATATTTATTCAAAAAGTGTATAGAAGTTAGTAAAAATACTTCATAAAAATTATATTAGTGGCAGATTGGCATTTAAAATATTCCTCTTAAAACTTCTTTGTCACTGATTTTCTCTTGTAGTTTTCATTAGGAGCTTCTCGCATCAATGTCCAGCCGTAATCAGCTAACATTGCCGGATCCCACCTCCCTTGGTAGCGTTTCTCCATAGTAGCTATATCTTGGTGGAACCTTTCTCCATGCTCATCGCTTACGTCGCCGAGGTTTTCAGGGAAGAAATCTAAATGGGAGTGCAAGAAATGGATTTTTAGTGACATATTACATCCCAATAACCTATATGCTTCAATCATGTCCTGCACTATTTTTTCATAGTTAGAGGCTTTGATATTCCCTAGAAAATTTGTGACAACATTCTTCATGGCCTCCCATGCCACTTTTTCTTTTCCTCTCAAGGCATCATCAAACTTTTGATCTTTCATGAGCTCTCTGATTTGGGGACCAACAAAGATCCCTTCTTTTATCTTTGCATCGCTAAGTCGTGAAAACTTTTTCTTCAAATATTTGAATGCCTCATCTTCCTTGTTCATTGCTTTGACAAATTTTTTCATGATGCCAACTTTGATGTGAAGTGGCGGTAAGTATATTTTCTTGGGGTCAACTAAGGGTTCATGAGACACATTCTTCAGTCCTGGGATACATTTTTGATGAAGTGGCCAATCCTTTACAAAATAATGCGAATCTCTGGCTCTGCTGTCCCATTCACAAAGGAAGCAGCAGAACTTCGTATAACCGAGCTGCATTCCCAGAAGAAGCGCGACGACTTTTAAATCCCCACATATATACCAACGAAACTGGTCATAATTAATCTGCTGAAGGATGAGTTTCATATTTTCGTAAGATTCCTTCATGTGGACAGCGTGCCCTACAGGAATGGAAGGGTATTTATTTCCATTGTGAAGTAGTACAACCTTGAGGCTTAGCTTCGAAGAGTCAATAAATAAACGCCAATCTTCAGATTTGTGCTCATGACCGAGAGCTAACAGCAGTCCATTTACATTATTACAGTAGCATAAACCACCTGACGAGGAGAAATACTGCATCAGATCTTTTTGGCGAGTGCGGAACGCCGATATGCTTGTACTTTTTGCCAGCAAATTCCATCACGTAACCTGGAGCCCAATAATTCCGCTTTCTTTTTCGGAATGTCCAAATCTCTCACGAGATCATTCAGCATAACCTGCGTTATCATACGTTGTTTATTTGATTCAGGTTGCTGAAAGTCTGTATCTTTAATTTCATCAATTTCCATTGGTTCAACTTCAGACTCTTCATCCAGTGTCCATGACTTTGGGGGAGTTGGAATTGGGTTATCATCGTCATGTAGTACTGGTCTGATGGCAGATGCAAGATTTGGGTATTGAATTTTATGTTTATTTTTGGCAGAGAATCCTGAAACGTTAGTCATACAAAAATAGGAATCCGTTAGGTGATCCTTGGGCTCTCTCCAAATCATTGGTATGGCAAATGGCATAGATTTGCGGGTACCTTAAATCCAACCCCTAAGAGTGACGGCACAGGAAATGCATGAGATATGAGGTGCCCAGGATTTGTCTTGGTCGCCTACCTTACATCCAAAATAAAGTTCGTAAGCCTTCTTCACGAGTGTGGTCATCGTCTTCCTCTGTGCCAGTATGGTCAGTTCTCCACATACGTAGCAAAATGTATCTCTGGGATTAATACAGTTTCGATTCATGCTGGCGGAAAATTATTGAAATCACGGAAAACTTTTTGGAATGAAAAACCAATTTTTTCTACTATGAAAAATTTTAAAATTTGAGCAAAACTTGAAATTTTTTTTTCTTTTTATTCAAAATCTGTTTGTTTAAATAGCTATATTTTTTTAATGCAAAAAATACTATTAAATATAGTTAACCTGGAAAAAAAGAAAGTAAAATTAAATTAGTACACTTAATTTTAACTAATATTTTGGGAAAACTCTGAGTAAATGGAAATATTATTTTCTCGAAAACTATGGGTGATAGAAACATTCTGAAACCATATTTGGAATCAGCATCAAAAGTTCTATAAGAAACACCAAATAGTTTTCAAGAAACAAAAATGTTGTTCCCTGGTGATAATTTGAGCATGATGTTTGCTTTTCTGTTGCGGAAGCTCTTCCAGATGATTCCCATTATTTTTCTAGCCGTTGTAATTTTGATGTCATAGGGCTCTCTGAATTCTGCATCCGACGATATTATAACTCCAAGATCCCTGACTTGTCGATTTGGTGTTATGTTTGGCTTATATATATATATATATATATATATATATATATATATATACTGTAAAGGGTGTCAGGAAATGATTGCCCCCCCCCTGTACAGAAGAAACTGAAAGGAATAGAAAAAAACAGACAAAACCACGCGAAAGAGCGTTTAATTTTGAATAAAAAACACTTGTTTTAATATCGGGTGTTGCCCCCATTTGCAGCTCTGACGGCCATTAATCGACGGGGGTATGATCCCAGAAGTGTCTCAAAGAGATCGGTATCATGACTCATTTCTTCAAGGAATTCGTTGATCTTTGCAGTCATAATTTCTGTTGAATACCGATTCTGAATGGGTTGTTCCAGCATTAAGGACTCCACCCGATCCTTCATGATGGATCCGACATGTTCACAGACATTACGATCGGGAGAATTGCCAGGCCATTCATTATTTCCGAAAAAATCAATGTTATTGTCCTTAAGTAGTTGTTGAGTCGCAAGTGCATACAGGGGGCTTTGTCGTGAAGAAAGGTTGCCTGTTCAACATCCAAAACACACTCGGGGTCTTTCAAAAACGGAATTACATGTTGGGCTAAAATTACATTTCGAAAATAAGGCCCATCCCAACTGGTTCCTCTTGGTTTGATAACCCAGATGAGCTTCCGAATAGAGAACATAATGAAAACACCCACACATGCTGGATTTTTTACTATTTCTCGATACTTCTGGTCGTCTGGGACTTCATCAGGAGTTGTTGCCCAAACCCGATCATTCTTAAAATTTGGTTTTCTGGAGACATAAACGAAGAATTCATCGCTGACAACCAAGTGAAGGAAATCGACTTCGTCCATTCCTCAAGATAATCACAAAACCATAGCCGATCTTCAATATTAAGATCACTCTTCCGTGGCTTAGCTATTTCATGCCAAGCACTCAAGCCTTGGCGAACTCGAAATTGATGCACAAGTTGCCGATTGACTATCTTACCACGACGGATAAGTATCTCTTTCGCTACCTCAGAGCAGCTCTTCTTTCGGCGCCGTGATGCAGCAAGCACAATGTCTTTCGATTCTTGAGATAATTTCTCCGGTCTTCCTCCTCGAAATTCTGTTTCACAATCTTCAAGATTCTTATTCCAATTCCTTTTGACAAAGTCTTCTGATCTTTTTAATCTCTCAGCCACCCAGTGTCGAGTTATGAAAGTTGCACCAGCTTCCTTTGCTTCACGAAATGTGACAGCTCGAATGCGGTCAAGAACTCGCTTTTTCTCTGAATCGTTCAAAATAGATGATGCCATGGTTTCTGTGGGGAAAAAAATGGTAAGAATTAAAATCACAGGAATAGAATATAATGGTTTTTATTCAGATTTTAACGCTCTTTCAAGTGGTCTCGCCGGTTTTTATCTATCTCTTCTAGTTTTTGCTCTACAGGGGGGGGGGGCAATCATTTCCTGACACCCGTATATATATGGGAGTGAACTCAGAATGGTTCCCTGAGGTTTTTTATGATACAAGCAGACCATGCATGGAACAAGGAACTCTTCTGGGAAAATTAAATCCACTATAGTCTGAATAAATAATGATAACCGACAAACACAATAGTTTTTTCTTTTTCATGATGTTAGCCCGACGTGGGCAAGGGTCACTCGCAAAGAGGTCCCAAAAATATAGCTTCCCTCACCAACTATCTGCAAAGCAGATAGGATCCAGCTTTGGGACAGAATCTAAGGTTTATCCAAGCTTCATTCATAAAGTGTTACAACCGTTTGTAGTACACACAACAAATATATATATACATATATATATATATATATATATATATATATATATATACACCAGGTGTCGCTATCTGTTCTGAAGAGTGTTCTAAGAATAATAAGCGCAACGTACATGATTAACTTAATTTAATATATATACATAATATATATATATATATATATATATATATATATATATATATATATATATTCGCAAACAATTCACAAACAGCAAGTGATCTGTTTAATAAGCAAGGAACCACAGGGAAAAGGAAAATAAAACATGAAGTCTGAGCGCTTTCGTGATATATTCACATCTTCATGGACAAGAGAAATTTACAAAGTACACGAGTTTAAATACACATGCGAAAAATTCCCCAATAGGCAACTCAATCTAAAAACATCATCATCAAACTATGATCAAATTTACCCGATAGAAAACTTAATCTAAAGTCTACTAAAAAAAATATCGAATACATAAAAACTATATAAAAGAAATTATACAATTAAAATGTACACATAAAAATGATAACAATTACTAAAAATAATATTTAATTAAAACAGGCAATTAAATGGCAAGAATCCAGTAATCTAAGGCAAAACCCGTTGCGCAACCATCCGCACGTGCTGATTCCAGAATTTTCCACAATCTATTTTATATACACAACCCTGTTTATTTAAAGGAGAAGTTTAATCAATATGTTCTTAATTAATCTAAATTTCTGAACGCGATATTTACGTTGTATATATAAAATTCCATGCACATTATGTAATAAATTTTATATTGGTCAAACTGGCAAGACCCTAGAATTACGTATTAAGCAGCGTAAATATAGCATAAGAACCGGCCAGGAATCTAACGCCATTTTCATTTACGTAAGAGATACCAACCACCCAATTGACTGGAAAAATGACTCCAAATTAATTTTTAGTAAATCTTTTGTTAGTAGAAATATAATTGAATCGAGTGTGATCAAGAATAATTCTGATTATGTTCTTAATATTAGTCCTGGTCTTTACAAATTAGATTCATACATTGTCAGAAAGGTGGTGGAATATTCTGACTTCCGCATTCTTGCCACTTAATCCCGTGTTTTAAATATTTTTAATAACTGTTATCATTTTTATGTGTGCACTTTAATTGTATAGTTTCTTTTATATAGTTTTTTTATGTATTCGATATTTTAGTAGCCTTCAGATTAAGTTATCTATTGGGGAAGTCTTAGATTGTTTTTAGATTATGTTTTTAGATTGAGTTGCTTGTTGGGGAATTTTTTCGCACCCCCAATAGATTGTGGACAATTCTGGAATCAGCACGTGCGGATGGTTGCGCCACGGGTTTTTCCTTAGATTACTGGATTCTTGCCACTTAATTGCCTGTTTTAATTAAATATTATTTTTAATAAGCCATGTAAGCCACTTTCCATAAATCTCCTTCCAACGGTTCGCTCCGATACACTGACGTCTCGAGACCTTTCCAGCTCATTGCGGACGTTTGTGGCAGTCAAGCGACGATCTTGCAAAACACTCAACACGATGAAACGATCGTCACGGGCAGATGTGCAGCGCGATCTTCCAGACCCTGGCCTTCGGGTGTACTCTCCTGTCTCCACATAACGTTGGTAGACACGTCGAACCGTTGTTCTTGGAATTCCGAGCGCATCGGCAACGTAACGCTGGCTCCGACCATCTTCAATTAGGGCGACAACTCTTGCGACGTTCACGACACTCAAATCCATTGTAAATGTCCAATTCTGAAACCCAAAAGAATTAGAAGTCTATCTGTTACTAAAGGCAAATGCCTACTCCCACTAGTGGAAGAAATAGGTGGCACTAGCAGTCTAAGAGCAACTGAATGTCAGACTGTCGAATTCTTGAAAGAAGTGGAAAATTCGTTACAGCTAGTGTGTTCGCAGCTGACGTTGCTTTGTCTCGTTATTTGGTTGCCTCATAGACTATATTTTCGAATTTTAAAACTTTTATAAATAGAAGCTTGCCCACTTTTTTCCTTTTCGCGATATTCCAAGTGGGCCGACTTTTCTGCTACTCAGTGTATTTTGCTGAAATAATAGTGTTTTAGGATAAAAATGTAATAACAAATTAGATGTATATTTATTTATCAGGCTTAGGTCTAATATTTGACGTGAACAATATCAGTGTCTCCGCAAATCTCAAATCTGTCCACTGCATTGCGAACACATTCTCAAGCATCTCTGGAGTTATTTTAGCGACTGCCGCGACAATGCGGGTTCAGAGATCCTGCAGGTCTGTAACTCTTGTTTTGTAAACTTCAGCCTTTATAAAGCCCCACGCAAAGAAGTCTAATGGTGTTACATCCGGAGATCGTGCTGCCCAGGGTCTGTTTCCTCCACGTCCAATCCAGCGATTTGATAAGAGCTCATCAAGGTATGCCGGAACGATGTTTGCATAATGACTTGGAGCTTCATCTTGTTAAAGGACAACAGTGTCGAGAATGCCATCTGAACGAAACTGGGGTTCAGGAAACTGCTGAAGCATGTCAAGATAAACTGACCCTCTTACCGTACCTTCTGCAAAGAAAGAAGGTCCGTAAATCTTCGATGTTGTCGTACCCAATCAGACATTAACTTTCGGAGAATTTCTCTCCAATTCGTAAAACTCGGTTGGTTTTGCACTAGCCCAGATATTACAGTATGTCAACTAACGTTTCCCCATGTGTGGAATGTCGCCTCATTGCTGAAGAGAATGTGGTTTAATACGTTTTCGGTATGAATTTTGGTCTAGCGGCTCGTATTGGATAATTCACTTCGTGTAACTCATGTAGCACTCTAATATGGTAACTCTTCTTTTTTAATGGTGATTTTAAAATCCTTAGAACAGTCGTTTTTGGTATGCTTAGTCTACGTGATGGTGTGCGAATTGACATTCTGGGATTTGTTTCAAAGGCATCTCTTACCAATTCACGTCGGATTGAATACATCAAAGAAAAAGGGATAACTATTGTATTTTTAGCCAAAAACCAAAACTTAAACCTCAACTGGCAAAATTGAGCATTCACTTTTCAAGGCACATAACATGTCCGTTTCATGATGGGATTGAACTCAGAATGGTCCCCTAAGGTTCGGACATGTTATGTGCCTTGAAAAGTGGACACTCAATTTTGCCACTTGAGGTTTAAGTTTTGGTTTTTGGATAAAAATATAATAGTTACCCCTTTTTTTTTTATGTATTCAATCCGACGTGAATGCAACGAGTCTTTTGCTTATATTGAGGTTCTAAATGTAGCGGGGCCTGGCTGCTTTAAACCCAAGATCCTGTCCCAAAGCTGGATCCTATCTGCTTTGCAGATAGCTGGTGAGGGAATCTATATTTTTGGACTCGTTGCCCACGTCGGGCTAACATCATGAAAAAGAAAAAACTATAGTGTTTGTCATTTACCATACTTATTCGGACGATAGTGGATTTAATTTTCCCAGAAGAGTTCCTTGTTCCATGCACGGTCTGTGTGTATTATGAAAAAACCTCAGGGGACCATCCTGAGTTCAATCCCATATATATATATATATATATATATATATATATATATATATATATATATAGAGAGAGAGAGAGAGAGAGAAGAGAGAGAATATAAATATAAATATATATATTTACCATTAATTTGAGTGTGTGAACATTCCAGATGGATGGATGGATGTTCCGTGTTTTATTTTGTATCTAATTTTGATAACGTCGAAGAATGAGTAACCAAATTTATTATTATTATTATTACTTTTTTTGCGGGTTGTTTTCTATTGAAGGATTATTAATATTTGAGGGTTGTACTTTTTAATAGTATAACCTATTCGGAAAATATGTGATTTAGGTATTATATGAAATAAATTTTTTTACGAAATATAACTTCCTTAAAATGTGTTATTTCTTTATCATGTATCCGCACGGCAAAATATTCGCCTCAAATACATTGGTAATATTTTGGAGTCTGGTTTTGAAGCGTGTTCTCTCAGCGTTAATCAATCAAACGTAGACCCATCATTATTTTTAGTTTGGAGGAAGGTGTTATGTCAGCTTTTCTCAGATTTTGGGATATGGATGAGCTTCTTATACCTTTGGAATTGCTGATGTGATCCTACTTTCCCGCCTTCTGACTCAAAAAATATATGGCTTTTCACATAATAAAAGGGATATTTTCTGAAGGATATTAAGTGTTTTTGATTGTCGTTCTTGTGTGACGGTACAAAAAATTTAGATTAAATCATTCTAACGTAATTTATTTAAATTAATATAAAAGCTTAGATTTTGTATTTTTATTTTCAACTAATTCCGAGTGTGCTGAGCGCATAACGGAGGTGATTCTCTCGGGCATGGAGGCGTACATTCCATATTCTATTCCTACTACTAATGCAAAATAACCTTGGTTTAACTTTACTTGTTCTAATGCTATCCGCAACACAGAGGAGTCTTTCAGGAGGTACCGTATCTGTTCTTCATCTCGCAAAAAATTCCTTCATCAGACAAAAATGTTAAAACCTATCCAATTCTAATTCTTCTCGATCTTTCTGGCATCTAGCTAAGAACCTCTCCAACAACTTTACTTCTTCATCTTTCCCTCCTATTTTCCATTCCGTCAGTTCAATTCCCGTCTCTTCTCCTGATAAAGCTAAACTCTTCGCTCAAACTTTCGCAGCCAACTCAACCCAAAACGATTCCAGTGCTATTCCTCCATCTCCTCCCCCCTCTGACTTTATTATGTCTGAAATTAGAATCTTTTCCAAAATGTTCTTTTTGACCTATCTGGGCTCAACTCAAGGAAGGCGTACGGTCCTGATGGTGTCCCTCCTGTTCTCAAAAACTATGATTCTGTGCTGACACCCCGCTTAGGCAAAATCTTTCGTCTTTATCTTTCATGTGGTACTTTTCCTTCCTTTTGGAAGTTCGCTTTCATTTAGCCTGTCCCAAAGAAAGGTGACCGCTCTCAACCCTCCAACTATCGTCAAATTGCTTTAATTTCTCGCCTTTCTAAAGTTTTTAAATCTATCCTCAATAGGAAGAAATTTAAACACCTCTCTTCTTCTCTTGGTCATCCTCCTTTCGGGATTTCGGTGAAACTTTTGCTATTTCATTAGACATATCAAAAGCTTTTGATAGAGTTTGGCACAAATCTTTAATTTCGAAACTGCCCTCCTTTCGTTTCTATCCTTCTATCTGTTTTCCTCTCTAATTTCCTTTCTGGCCGAGCTATAGCTCAGTTCTTCTCCTGAAGCTATCAACAGTGATGTTCCTCAGGGTTCTGTCCTTTCACTCACTGTTTTCCTTTTACTTATCAATGATCTATTAAGTCGCACTTCCTGTCCTATCCAATCTTATGCCGATGATTCCACTCTTCACTTCTCCACTCACTTCACAAAGCGTCCGTCTCAAAAGTCACTCCATGATTCGCGTAAAACGGCTATGGTACATCTGACTTCTGATCTTTCTGCTATCTCTGATTGGAGCAGAGAAAACCTTGTGGCTTTCAATGCCTCAAAAACTCAAAAAGTTCCTCCATCTCTCTATTCGTCACAATCTTCTACACGACTCTCCCCTTACCTTCAACAACACACAACTCAATCCTTCCTCTTCTCTTAACATTCTTGGCGTTTCCTTTTCTCGTGATCTTTCCTGGAAAGATCACATAGACCCTTTTTCAAAAACAGTTTCCAAGAGGTTAGATGTGCAGTACCGCCTCCGGTGTTTCTTCACCCCCACTCAGCTGCTGTCTCTATATAGGGGTCTTGTCCCCCCATGTATGGAGTACGATTCTCATGTGTGGAGTGGCACAACCCACACAGCTGTACTTGATCGGATGGAATCAACGGCTTTTCGTCTCATTAATTCCCCGCCACTTACTGACTGTCTTCAATCCCTCTCTCTTTGTCGCAGTGTTACCTCACTTTCTCTTTACTATCATCATTATAACGAACACTGTTCTTCTGAACTCTCTAACTGCATGGCTCCTCCTTCAAGGAGAGCACGCACTACCAGACTTTCAACGGATTTTCATTCCTTTTCTGTCGAACTCTTACGCATGGGTTAGTCGATATTTTCAATCTTTCATCTACTAAACCGGTCAACTCTGGAACAATTTTTAATAAGTCACTGGAAGCGGGGATTATTCCTGAAGACTTCAAATTAGCTAACGTTACGCCCATTTTTAAAAAAGGCGACAGCACAGTAGTTAGTCATTATAAGCCTATTAGCTTAACGTCAATTGTTGGTAAACTTTTGGAATCCGTAGTTAGGGATCGTATCGTCGATCACTTAAAAAGTGGCGATTTGCTTAATAGTAGTCAACACGGGTTTCGACGGCATAAATCTTGTTTAACTAATTTGTCAGAGTTTCATAACGAAATAGTGCACGAATACGATAGGCATAAAGCGGCTGACGTTATTTATTTTGATTTAAAAAAGCGTTCGATACAGTTCCGCACAGAAGATTAATTGCGAAGGTTAAAGCGCACGGTTATACCCGGTCAGGTAGGTAACTGGTTAGTTAGAGGAATGGCTTTCGTGCTAGGAAACAGAGGGTCGTTGTTAATGGTCGGGAATCGGGGTAGATGGATGTAGGTAGTGGTGTCCATCAGGGTTCAGTGTTAGGCCCATTGCTATTCGTAATCTACATTAACGACATAGATGTAGGCTTCACCAGTAACGTGTCAAAATTCGCGGATGATACTAAATTAGGCGGTAAAATTCTTAACGTGGACGATAGAAATAGGCTCCAAGACGATGTAAATAGGATTATGGAGTGGACGGATAAGTGGCAGATGCAATTTAACGTAAACAAATGTAAAATTTTGCATATAGGTTCTCGTAACAACAATTACACGTACACGATGGATGATAGACAGTTAGCAAGCATTGACGAGGAAGTAGATTTAGGCGTACGCGTATCTAAGGATTTAAAAGTTAGGAACCAGTGCCTGGAATCTTGCGCAAAAGCTAATAGGATGTTAGGCTTCATAGCGCGTAATTTCGAATTTAAATCGAAGAATATTATATTGCCCCTTTACAAGTCCCTAGTCAGGCCTCATTTAGAATATGCCGTTCAGTTTTGGTGCCCGTATTTGCGTGAGGATATTGATAGGTTGGAAGGGGTTAAGCCACTCGCCACGAAACTAATTCTGTCACTATGCAACAAGTCTTACGAAGATAGGATTAAAGAGTTACACTTGCATTCACTTGAAACTAGAAAATTAATGGGGGGCTTACTGAAGTTTTCAAAATCGTTAATAAAATTGCTAACGTAAATTTTGACAAACTGTTCACTTTCGATAATAGCAATACTCGTAATAACGGATTTAAATTACGTGGCAGACGTTTCATTACTAAATCGCTAAAAACTTTTTTACGTTTAAAGTAATTGATAAATGGAATAATCTTCCCGTGTCCGTCGTGAACTCTACCAACGTTAATATGTTTAAAAACCGTTTAGATAGGCATTTTAAAAATATTAACGTTATTTAAAATAATAAAACAATTAGCAACAGGAGCTCTGGGGGTAATGGTCGAGGATGAGTCTGTTGACGATTAATGCCAGCTTGTGACATGCCAGCGTGTGATATGCCAGCAATAAAAAAAAATAGACTAACACGAACTTAGATGTAGCTCGTAGCGTAAACTAACCCACTTTTTGTTATACTCTTCATACTTTTTTTTTCTTTTCTTATCCTCTTTACTTGCATGTTTGTAGTTTGCATTGTATGACAGTGTTTGAGTTAAGACTGTGTTTGCATGGTTTGTAAGCGTTGTTATTTTACTTCTTTTCATCTTTCACCCCTTTCCTATTCTCTTCGACTATTTTTTCGACTTGTCGGCAGTGGCCGGCGGATGATGATGGTGAGTCTTTCTCTTTTTTCCTGAATGAATATTAACCCATGAATGATAGGTTTTGCTACTTACTTAACCCCTTATTTTCTTCTTTTAAACCCTACTCTCTCCTTTCTCTCGGGCTAACCTTAGAGTGGATCTTAGGGTCTTTGTTAGCCTTAGCTTCTGTAGATCTGTAGATCTTCCTCAATCTATCTTTTCCACTGTCTATGACTTCCCATCTTTCAAATGTAGAGTGTCCAGGCATCTCGAAAACCCTGGACCTTGATTTTGGCTCTCTTCTTCTTCTATTGGCGGTAGGGGAGGCGCTTTTGCGGGCATTCGCCCTTGGCCTCTCCTTCCTGCATAAAAAAAAATTCTAAAAAAATAGCGAGTATAAAAACGAAGGACTAAATTGGGCGTAAATATAGCGTAGCAAAATAAAAGTAATTAAAGTCTTATTAGAAACAGAAACTCGGTATAAATTTAAGTTTTTTCATCAATGCCTTTAGTTTTTACAAGAGAAAAGTTCTGCCAGGAAAACATATTTAGAAATTAGAGTTAAGATCAGTAGGGATAATATAAAAACTACAGGAATAGGGATATGGAATCATAAACCTGCGTTGATTTCAGAAGATTCTTGATCCTGTTGGAACAAAATTTAAATATAAGCGAAGTCCACAGGAAACACAGAATGGTGCTCAAGCGCTTTCATCTAATGACATCCTCAGGATGTTTCATTTTTTCCTTAGTGGAAATAAAAGAAATAATGAATGCACAAAAAATACTTAACTGTGAATATTCAATGGCCTTTTAAATTTATTTTAGCCTATGGTAGCCGTGAAGGAATTAGTCTGTGCGTCATTGCTAAAACGTCATCAAACAGAAATGGTGACTAAAGAGGAGAAGGCACAATGCGTTTATGATTAGCTAAGTATAAAGCTGTGTTAAAAGTTCAGAGAACATGTAGAAAAGAATATGGAAAGGGTCCACTATCGAAAATGTTAGTGTAGAGGTCGGTGGGGAAGTTTAAGAAAAGTGGTTCAGTTGATGATTTACGCTGAACGTTTCTGTGAATGTTCTGAGTGAAGTCACCAAAAATCTGTACGTGCTACTTCCGCTGAACTGTGGACGTCAAGATTGACCGTCCATGATGTTCTGCGCGATAAGCTTCATCTGTATCCTTACAAAATTACCTCAGCTCAAAATCTTTTGGAGGATGGTTGTGGCAGACGCATTGACGCATTCTGAACTGCTGCATTTCATAAAATTAGTTTCGACATTTCTAGGTCGATAATAGTTCTCAAACGAATCTACTATCCATATCAGTAGCAAAGTTAGCAGACATAACTGATGAATTTGAGGACAAGATAACCCCTACGAAACGTGCGAACACGAATGAAACTCCGCGAAGATTGTTTGGTGCGCTCCCATACGGAAAAAAATTTATGACCTAATTCTATCGAAGACCTTTCTAAACTTGGATAACTTGATCTTCAGGCAGGACAGGCACCACTTTATTTTGCTGAAAGTGTTCAAACCTTCTTCAACGAGACCTTCCTGGAAAGATGGATTAATCGCTATGGTCCGATTGCATGGGTCTCTTGGTCAACTGATTCTACATCATTGAATTCCTACCCTTGGAGAAGAATTAAAACTAATGTTTATATGCAATTAAACCTAAAGATTTAGAAGACCTTAAACGAACAATTACAGTAATCACGAAGTAAATGCCTTAACTTCTCATCAACTTCAACATGTTTTCGCCAATTTAGAAACAATACAAAACTTACATAATGATCAAAAGACGTTCAATTTCCATGAATTGCGCATCTTAATTCTTTTGTTTACTGATTTTAATAAAGCTTAAATTGTTTGGTATATTCAATATTTTTTTTTCATTTGCATAAAAAATATAACAGACCTATTGCTCTCGCTTCTTGCTTCTCGAAACTACTAGAAAAACTCTTGTTACTCCGATTTAATGATTACCTATGGACATCTCCTAATCAGTTTGGTTTTAAAAGGTCCCACTCAATTGACCTGTGTATCTATGTACTTAAAGAAACAATATCTATACATTGACAGTAATTCAACTATTTATAGCTGTTTCCTAGATATAAGTAAGGCATATGATAGAGTGAACCACAATATTTTATTTAAAAAACTAGAAGGCAGGAAGGTTCCCATGTACATATTAAATTTATTGAAATTTTGGTATTCCCACCAATCTTTTACCGTTAGGTGGGGCAATGTACATCCGAATGTTTTGGCTCCTCTTGCGGGGTGAAACAAGGCTCCTTGCTCTCCCCTATGCTGTTTAATGTGTATATCGACGGATTAATTGCTTCACTTAATGAGGCAACAGTGGAATGTTGTATAGATAACACAAGGATAAAAAACTTAGTTTATGCCGATGATATGGTGTTAATAAGTCCCTCTGTTAAAGGTCTGGATTGGCTATTAAAGTCTGCGAAGTGTATTCACAGAAACATGATATTCTTTTTAATGTTACAAAAACTAAGGTTATGCAATGTCATCCTGAAAGCTGTAATCAGCCAGCTGATATAAGGTTTGAAATGAAAGGTGAAGTAATTGAGGAAGTACAAGAGTTTAAATATTTGGGTCAAACTATTACCAGCTCCTTGAGTGATGACTCGGATAAAAGAAAACAATCTCGAAGCCTTTGTGCTAAAGCGAATATGACTATAAGGAACTTTCGGTTCTGTAAAAGCGAAGCTAAAGACACTCTCTTTCGTACTTTCTGCAGTAATATATACGAACAGCAACTCTGGGTGAATTATAAAAAAGGTTCTGGCAGAACCCTAAATTTGCTTTACAACAGGTCTTTTAGACTTACATAAATTACCTCCGAGATGCTCAGCTTCGCAAATGTTTGCTACCCGCAATGTCCCGAGCTTCCCAGAGGTAACAAAACGTGGTCAATACAGTCTAATGCAAATAATTAAAAAATCAACCAACCCAATTATCCAAGCTATCCATGAGTCCTGCCGTTTATCCTCTAAGCTATGGAATTCTTGGTACGAAAACGTCTGTCTGTAGCTCCGCTTAACTACGACATTACTCTATTATTTCTAATCAATTGTGTATATATTTCTATCCTTAGTATGTGAACTGTCATTGTATTAATAATATTTGTCATATGGACTATAGTCTGCCAATAAACCTTTTCATTTTCATTTTCATTTTCATATATATAGTCATGTGTATATACATACACACTCATGTATGTTTCATATATATACTCTCTAACTGCATGCTTCCTCCTTTAAGGAGAGCACGCAATACCAGATTTTCTACACTTTCTCATTCCTTTTCTGTCCAACTCTCTACTGCAGGGTTTAATCGGTATTTTCAGTCTTTCACCTACTTAACCAGACAACTCTGGAACAATCTTCCTCAATCCATCTTTCCTCCTGTCTATGACCTCTCATCTTTCAAACGCAGAATGCCTAGGCATCTCGAAAACCCCGGACCTTGATTTTGACTCTTCTTCTTCTTCTATGGGAGGGGCACTTTAGCGGGCATTTGCACTTGGCCCCTCCTTCCAGCATATATATATATATATATATATATATATATATATATATATATATATATATATACAAGCGGCGAAATCCATTGTTTTGGTTCAGTGTTGAAATATTTCACGCAGGAAAAGGAAAGCAGGAGTAGCGAGCGAGGTTTAGCTCCACTCACTGGACCAGTCTCAAGCTTTATTCAATAAAGCCCGAGAATGGTCCAGTGACTGGAGCGAAACGTCGCTACTCCTGCTTTCCTTTTCCTGAGTGAAATCTCTCTTCTCTCTCTTCTCTCTCTCTCTCCTCTCTCTCTCTCCTCTCTCTCTCTCTATATATATATATATATATATATATATATATATATGTGTGTGTGTGTGTGTGATATATGTATATATATATATATATATATATATATATATATATATATATATATATATATATATATATATATATACATATATATATATACACTGTTATATACAGTATATATAGCGTTCAACTTCCATCCGGGCAACGCCGGGTCGCTCCGCTAGTTACTGTATTAGACTAGTAAACTACATGGAGTTCAACGCTGCTCACGATCATATTAATTGTTTATCTTTATGAACACGGACATTACATTATAATTACCTATATGTCAATGACTGCACATTCAATTGTCCTTTAGATATACAGTATATGTCTGTGTTTTATGTTGTTGGACTGGGTTTTCCCCCCTCCACCCCACCTTCCCCCCAGTTGGGTTACATTGACTGTCACTACAGCGTTGCCACATGTACAGAATCGTCTGTGAGGCGAGGAACATTACAGACGCGGGCAACTGTACCTTCATAAGAAACGTGATGTCAATGGAAATAAAAGAAGGCGATTAGTCACGCAAGAATGGCATGATATAAGATGGCGCCGAGCAGGCGCATAATAATGACTAAGTGTTGCGCATTGCACTACGAGGCAGTCACGTGACGCCCCTTGAACAGAGGTGGAGAACCATAATCTTGCGTGAATTGCGTGGATAAAAACGTCACGAATCCAAAATGTCTAAAATGTTTTTTACGTTTTCTAAATTTTTGCCAAAGTTTATCTTATGTTACAGTTTATTACTAATTATAAAAATTCTCAGTTTTATACTCCCAACGAGCGAGTGAGAAACTCAACGGAAGCAATTCTCACATCGATCCATTTCCATTTCCACTGTAAGACTTTCCATATTAAGTTAGAGCTTCCATAGAAAATAGCACTTGAGCCCGCAATTATGTCACTGTCGTTTCTTTTTATATTTTCCCAAGTCAGGAAACTCCTTTCTCATATTTGGAATTTTGACTTCGGACTGCGAAAGAGAATAGAACTGAATGACTAGGAATTATCTTTTCCACTGATGACTGGCAAGCCAACCCGCAAGTTGGGAAGATACAAATGCGTCAAAGTTAAATATACTCTGTGGTGTACCATCTTTTACCATTTTTGTATTCTGAACCTTTCCAAACAAATTATACGAAACTCACAAACACACGTTAAATTGTTTGAATCTCTTTCTTTTAAGGGGTTTGGAAAATGTCTTTAGCACCTTAGAAACATCTCCCTGATGTCGAAATGATCGTTTATCATGGTAGTATTTCCATAAGGCCACGAAACACGACTGCAATAAGCACGTTCCTTTATTCCATGGGGACAGATGACGATATCAATATCACATCTGATGATTTTTTAATGGGAATCTTATTTTTGTGAAATATATTAAATTACAATTTGTACACAATGCCCCAAAGTGTTACCATACATCATACTTCAAAAAGAGTGACTTTGGAATGGTTTTCTATGTTTCTTCTATGAGAAGAAAGCTCTGAGTTGTTTTGCTATTTAGTTAAAATAGGATAACCACCAGTCCCGCATTTTGAGCTTATGTTCTAACGTGCCGCAAGAAAAAAAATTATTTTCATGGGATTTATATCTTGCCAATAAAGCTTATCTTTATCATTATCATTATCATTATTCGAAAAATTCTTTCGTTCTTGAAATTTTAATAATTACACAAGTATGCATTTCAAACCAAAGTACGAGATGTTTTATTTCTATTACATGATCTTATACAAATTTGCCATGCTGATTTCAAATTTCGTAACCGTTTATATGTATCACGTCAGGGTTTGTCACAAAATATAAGTCATGTATATTCATCGTACGTATTATACAACTAAATTTCCAAGAACACAAAATTATAAGAAATACAAAGACAATACACTTCAAAGTAAATTCATCTTTGGTACTTAATTGATATATAAGAGATCAATCATAATTGATCAGTAGGAGAAAATCGTCGTTTTTTTGCACCCTTCTTGTGCTGCATTTCTTCCGAGCCTTTCTGTTTCAGTGACCAGTAGTCTGCCATCATGTTGACATCCCACCTTCCTTGGTATCTTTTTTCCATAGTCTTGATATCCTGGTGGAACCTTTCTCCCTTTCTCTTTGTTTCTCACTCGCACTACCCAATTTTTCAGGAAAATAGTCCAAATGCGAGTGAACCTTTAGACTCAAGTTGCAGCCTAGCTTTTCAAATTTGCTGAGCATTTCATTGACCATGTCCTTGTAGTTGGGATATTTTTTATCGCCCCAGAAAGTTCTGAATTACACTCTTGAATGCAGTCCAAGCTCCTTTCTCTGGTCTGTTCATCGTTCCTTCAAACTGCTTAACCTGTGTCAACTTTCTGATTTGCTGCCCAACAAAGATGCCTTCTTTTACTTTTTCATAGCTAAGTGTTGGAAATTTACTACAAATGTATTTGAAGCAGTTTTCCTTCTTATCTAATACTTGGACAAATTACTTCATCAAGCCCAGCTTTATATGAAGTGGTGGTTACAAAACCTTATTAGACTCAATCATCTTTTCGTACGCATATATTGCATAATTGAGTGCATGTCTATATACCACCTATACAAAATGGGTGATAGGTATTTGCCAGAAAACTGTACGTGATGAGAAAAAATGGATGTGATTTTTGGATTCAGCACACCTGAATTGATAAAAAACAGTTATGTATGTTCAGACATTAGATATGTTGCATACCAGTGAATTATTTGTAACTGTGCGAGTTATGGATTAAAAAAAATAAAAAAGTGCTTCTTCTCATAACAAAGAGTGCAAAAATAACTGTCTCCAATTATACGAAATAAGAAATTTTAAGTCAAAACAATTGTAGTGAAAACATTTAAAAGTTTAGGTGCGCTATGGATAAAATACCCCCCCCCCCCCCACTCCCACGCGAACAGGGTGTCCAGCAATACGATGTCGGCAAAGTGATCGCCTTAAGTAGAAACACAAAGCATGTATATTGTGAAATAAGTTTATATAACTGGGATGCAGCTGGTTACGTTTAGAGGGTGTACTCTTATTTAAAGTTAGTATAGGTCGAACATCAATCAAACTTAAGATTTTTTCCATTAAAGAACATACCTTCCTGGACATCCTTGTGGTTAAGACGCTGGGCTGCTGATCGGGAAGTTGTGAGATCGAGTCTGGGCTAGAACTTTGTAATTTTAGACTTCCTTGGCTGGTCGTGGCTCGGATCCCTCCTTAAGCTGTAGGTCCAAGGTGGGTCCAAGGTAGGACCTACGGCTTGACCTCGTCAGAATGAACAGTTTGGGCAAAACAAAATCGAGGTCATACCATATAAGTGATAGCGAAACCAATTCTTTTTAGTATAAAATTAGAGAAAAAAAGGATTTAAGAGATATTTCGAAATTACTCTATTTTATGACCGTTTACTTTTTCGTGGAATGGTGGAAAATTATCCTATTTCTTTTCTTATATTTGCGTTCATCCGGACTTGAATGTTTAATTGCTGGCGAGCATTTATGGACTCATGCAACACGAACTATATTTCTTCTGGAGAAAAGAGTACAATACTCACGCGCTTATCCGTTATCACGCGGTTATTCACTCAACCGTGAATTTAGTTAACTGTGATTTACTAATTGTAACCGTTTGCACTTATCCGTGATCATGACAGTGAGTTAACCGTGATTTGGGGCCGTGTTTACATCCGCGGTTTCACCCCGCCAGCCCACCGTCAGTAAATGACGCGCCACAATCAGTGCTTTTCCGCGTTATCAAAGACAATTAGTATTAGCAGCAATGTTAGCAGAGGGAGGGGTTATAATCTCTGAGGACGGGTGATTTTCACGTCTTGTGGTGAATACAAACTACTTAATTGTATATTATACTGTAATACAATAACACTGTGTGTGGTGGCGATCGAGGTGGGAAGTCAATCAGTAGTAGCGGGCAGCAGCGAGTACACTACCCACCCACCGGTGGGTGAAATGGAGTTATCTGATCATGGATGCCCCTTAATCACGGATATCCAAGTATACAAAAACTGTTCCATTTGAAGTAAAGCAATTTAACCGCTTGTCAGACACACATTACGGTTACTATTAATTATTGTGAACAGATTTTATAGCCTTTTTTTTTTAATTTCATAAGAATCCGTTAAAAATGCCCATAGCAACCTTAGAAGAAAATGCAATGATTTTATCTTACGGTATTTTTAAGTATCTCACACAAACAGTCACGTATTTCGTGAATGCTCTGAGCATCTACCACCACACTCTAAACAAAAAAAACTCGCATACAAGTATTTGCCACACAATTACAATTACATTAACGTGCCTATATTTCGTTCTTCAACTGATTATGCTCGAAATTAGTGAAAATGTAAAAATGAACCTCTGAATCATGAATTTATCTCGTAAACCCATTTATAACATAACGTAACATAAATTAAAAAATAAGAAAATACTTCTTCCTTGTAAGAATTATCCAAAGTGTAAACTTTGAACAACGTTCCATACGTCAGACGATAAGATAAAACTTGATTTCAGTGAATAATTTAATTATTTATTTTCATTGAATTCTAACTAAAAGAAATTAAATCAAAATGACCTTGAAAAGTTATTGAAATTAGAGTTAACGCAAATAACTAACAACTCTCGTCTTAAATGGCCTAAAATTTTATTATTTTTTACAGCAGTTCACCATTTTCTTGAGAACCTCTGTATTAACATGAGTTTTTCTATTATTACTAACATTTGCTTTAAATTAATAAAATACAATGTTTTTAATTCTTATATTCCGCATCTACATTTTGTTTGCATGCTGACATCTGCTAAGATTTACTAAGGTTGCAAATTAACCGTTTTTTGTGGTGAGTATTTCTTAATTTCATTTAAATACAGTCATGTATGTTTAATGCCTCAAATCGCCTCCGTTTTATGAAGTTCATTTCCTATTATTCACAATACTCTCGTTTATTTACGTGCGAAGCAAACGTAAGATTAAATTACAATAGGTTTTTATATATATATATATATATATATATATATATATATATATTATAGATTTTGGTCAAGTAACATTTAGATATATGTACAAAAACAAATAAAGGATCACCTGAAGATCAGGGCCCCCAGCCTTCTTTAGTTAGCTTTATAAGGCTAACTAACGAAAATATCACGACCTAACCTAACCAGTCGAAAAGGGCGTACAGTTGACTTAACGATTGGTTAGGTTAGGTCGTGATATTTTCGTTAGTTAGCCTTATAGGGCTAACTAAAGAAGGCTGCGGGCCCCTTATATAAGAAGGAGAGAGCCAAAATCAAGGTCTCTGAGGCCCACAATGCCATTTTATTACATTTTTTTTATAAATTTTGAAAAGATTGTGTAATGTGTAAAATGTATGTACGGTATATGTAGTGAAAAATAGCGGGAGAAGTGTGTGTGTAAGAACATGCTGGACTGCTCGCAGTGTAAATGAGACACGGAAAAAAATCAGTTAAGGAGGATAGTGACAGGAGAAACGGGAGTTCCAGCACTCCCTGTCTTCCGCCTAATATCTCTCAAGGAGTACTTCCCTGGTCGATTGGTGTTTTCAATCTCTTCCTTAAGTTGGAAACTCCAGAAAGTGGAACGGCTCAGGCCAACTAATGCGGTTCATTTCGCTTAATATTAGTGTTACCAGCAACATCGGGAGTCGAACTCCCGACATCAGTGTCTTCACTTCACTTATAGGAAAATGGTGTTACCCACTAAGCTACTGAGGCTGGCGTTATATATTGATAAAAAAAAATTTTAATGGCTAAAAAAATGTTTCTTAAAACATCGACAATTGATCTTTTTATTGGACCAAAAGAAAAATATACTAAAAATGTTTTATTTCTATATTTTATTTATAGATATTTTTCTCGTGATTAAAAAAAGTTTAGTTATCCCGATTTTAAGAGAGCATTTTTGAGCCGTTAAATTTTTTTTTTTTTATGAGTGTCTGAATCTATTGAAGCCTTTCCTAAATTCTGTCAATTCAAAAAAATATAAAATAATGATAATGAAAAGTAATTTTACATTAGAAATCCAATTATTTTAATTAAATTTATTTTATAACATTAAATTTTTGAATGGATGAACCCTTTTTCAAATTAAATTATGAAGCTCATATTCCTCACATTCGTATAATATAAAGTAGTTATTTTGCTCTGTAATAAAATACAGCAAAAGTGCTTCTAATTTATTAATGGGAAAAAACTTGCACAAACAGACGAGTTCAGTGACGTATTCATTCAAATGGCGAACAGAGCAAAGTTTATTGCCTTATTTTCAGAATTCAGAATTAGATTGGAATATATATGAGCTAATTAAAAGCGTCATATAAATAAAGTCATACACCATATATATATATATATATATATATATATATATATACACACACACATGAGAGCCATATGACAGAGACGGTAATAAGTAAATCAAAAGCTTTGTAGAACTCCTAGCAGTGAAAATAGAGAAACTAAACGTGATACTGTTAGTCATCTATAGCCCTCCAAACACTCTAACTGAAAAATTCTCAGATGCCATTGATGATATCAGAAACCTAATAAAGTCTGTAAACTCTCCATCCCCAAATATAATAATTTGCGGAATACACCAGAAAAAATAATTGCCTAGATCTGGTATTCACGAATAACACGAACTTCATTGCTGATATAAAAATAACTATTATCTCAGACTACAACATAATCGAGATATCAACAAATATGGCGACAGCATTAAAAGACAGTACACATACTGAAGAAAGAAGCAAATTTGGGACTTTTAACTTAAAATCCAAGACTATAACTTGGGAAGGAATCAGATCACACATGGCACAAATAGAATGGAAAACAGTTTTAGAAAACAAAACAACCGAAGGAAATGCTGAGAACCTTGGAAGAAAAGACGCTGGCAACTTTTTAAAAATATGCTCCGAAAGCACAGCCAAAAGGAAAGAGGAACTGGTTCGAGAGGCAAAAGAGAACAATATTCCGCAAAAGAAAAAGAGTATCCGATTTTTAAACCGATATAAATCTTGTACTGATTCCGATCATTTTTCAAACATTATTTCGAAATAAATCGCTCATATTTTGAGGGTTTTCATAATACTAAATTTTACTTGAAAAAGAAGAAGTTTTATTTTTTTTCGCGTCCTCGTATATGGTAAAATGCAGCTTTTATAGATTTTATAATGACTGTCAATTCGTAGTCATTATACGCAGTTACCTCTACCACGACTACTCTTCTTCATTTTTATGTTTCAAACGTGAAATTTGCAAAGATGAAATTCTATCGCGAATAGTCATGATAAGGTTTCTTGTCATTCTTTACACTGTCCTTATTTATTTATTTATTGATAACATTAAACAATTTCTAAAGTGGCATTCAGCTTTTAAATAATATAATGTTTATTACCGCGAGTGACACGAAAGTAGATAATATGAAAATGGCGTTATGAAATATTGGATGATGAACCTTCTCATTAGCGATAGAGAATAAGTAAAGGCTGAAATTTAAAGTCAATTGCTTCAATCTCCGAGTAATCGGCGCGTGTCCTTAACAGAAATTGTTAATCGTAACTAAATAGACAATACATCAGTAAAAATAAAAACTTTTAATAGGTGAAAATCAGTAAAAATAAGTTATTGAAGTTGTATAAATTGAGTTGCTATTATAGCACGTTCACAAATTATGATAGTTAAATATTTATATTTACCGAGCGAGCAAATAAATGAACATTTCACGCGTTTATTCAGTATAAGTTTAAGGTTAACACTATTTTTATTAGAGAAGTTTTTTATGGGAATGAATACAGACGTAAGAACGTACGAGTATCTCACTCACTCCCATACATTATATTTTTTCTAGTTTCTACGATTATCATCTATATAAATCACAATCATAGCTTACAGCGAGATTTTGGATCAAGTAAAGATAAGCACCCCCAGCCTTCTTTAGTTAGCTTTATAAGGCTAACTAACGAAAATATCACGACCTAACCTAACCAATCGTTAAATCAACTGTACGCCCTTGATGATTGGTTAGGTTAGGTCGTGATATTTTCGTTAGTTAGCCTTATAAGGCTAATTAAAGAAGGATGGGGGTGCTTATCTTTACTTGATCCGAAATTTTGTACGTAACATAAATTAAATACATTTTAAATTTAAAATAAAATAATACTTGTGACGTTCAAACCTCATAAATAAAGAAAAGTTAACAACCAGTTCGTGTTGAAAACCATTCTATATAATTATTCCTTATTATTGTCTCATAATTTCTAATTTTTTATTAATATAAAATTTTCACTATACGGGTATATTTTGTGAAAATGCATAAACATGTCTGCGAATTGAGCATTAAACATATAAAGTGATGACGTAATATACGGCATCTGACGTGGATAAAGCCACTTTTTTCTCACTACTTTCTAATAAATAATTATTACATTGGATTTAGGTCTTATTCGATAATTTAACGCTTTCTCGTCGTCTGCATTTAACTAATATTTACTGCATGATTTCAGGTAATTTAAATAGAATTTAAGTGATTTGAAATTTAAATAAATTTATTGATAAAAATTTTAGTGATAATTTCATTTGCATATTTGAGCGGTTACATTTCTACAATTATTTTACTTTTTTTTTTATTTTAATATTTTAATATTTGAAATTAACAATTAGCGTTTATTATCATATTTTGAAAATTAACGTTTACTTTTTCGTCAATTTTCCGCTTAAAATTTTTCATGGTTGAGATGTATCATTATTAATTTTTAAAGGTTTTTCTGCCTTTTACTTTTGTTGCACCTCACCTCAACGCATGGAAGCAGGTTGGCTGTGAAGAAGAAAAAGGATGTTTTTCTCCCATCACATAGTCACAAACATCTATCTTCTCTTTCTTTCTTCTTTTACTACATTTCTCTTTATCCTTCCGTCTCTAACTTTTCCTTCATTTTACACGCCTTTTTCTTCGTTTTTCCCTCGTTTGTTGGCTAACGTTTCCTCTCCTTCGTTCTCCTTTATCCTTTCTCGTAGTCCTTCGCCTATCACCTTTCATCTCCGCCCTCTTCTCATCTGAAACAGCTTATTGCGCAATTCGTTTGTTCAATGTTTTCAATGGTTTACGTTGAATTGAGATCTTTGTTGCTACAGTCCATGTTTTCCGTATCTTGAAATGTAGAAACATTTGTTGAAAAAATTCTTTTAACACATCAGACATTTCCGCTTTAATTTATTTCCATGAAAGAAGCGTCATCTTCTAACTTATAAATGTTACTTAAGTAGTAAAGTGGAGTACCTTTTACCATTTGCGAACTCTCCTTATGCGTTTGTCATTCCAAAAATTCATTTTATTTTTTAAGTGTTCCGCGAGTATTTAGACTAAATTATTACTTTTAATAAAGATGCTTTTTCATCAGTAGAATTGATGTTGAGGTGTGTTTTTATTAAAGTGTCGAAGTTTCATCGATGTTTTGTATAGAGAACTGCATGTTTAGAGCATGACAATGATTTGGATGCTATAGAAAAGTCATTAATTAAATGTCACAACAAATAATTATAGGTAAAAATGAAAGTCTAACTGTTACATTGATATCTCCCATTTACAGTATACCTTCCTCTCTGATCTACCATTTATATCAGCCTTAAAAGATTATTCGGTTCTTTTCAATCTTCACTCATTATACTTTACTCATCATCAAATTCATAGATTGTCTAATGAATTAAATATATATATAACGAGTTTACATTTATTTTACATCAAATATTTAATTAGAAGCTGAACGTTTTATTCAATAGATTAATTCATTAATTATTATAGTTAAAAATTCCAAATATTACGAGATATCTTTCAAAGATTAGTAATGATAATAAAAGTTTCCTATATGTAATTTAAAGTAATATATAATATATAATATATATATATATATATAATATATATATATATATATATATATATATAAGCACACCGGACAAAAAATTAGTCACCCCTAATAGCACCGATAGTAGGAAGTTCAAGGTCACACAGAGGGCGCTGATGTAGCATTGGTAAGTGACAAGTAGCGGTGACGTAGCACACAGGATCAGATCTGTTTCGTGAGGTGGTGAAGAACAAAGTGTGTGTTGGATATAGTCTGCAAAATGGGTCGTGAGGCAGACGTTACGTTACTCAGTGGCAAAAAGGAGCCATCGTGTTTGGCAGAGCCCACGGACACAAAATGTCTGAAGTAGCCCAATTTGTTGGTGTGTCAACGCGTACTGTCCAGCGAGTTTACAAAGAGTGGTGTAGTTCGCAATCAACTGACAATCGACGGCGTAACTGTGGCCGGAAAACAATTCTCGACAATAGGGGCCGCCACCATGTTTCTCGTCTAGTAACTGCAAATCGTTTTCAAACCAGAGAACAATTGCTCCAAGAAACCAATGAGGTTCTCCAGCGACCAATTTCCGAACGGACATTGCGACGAGAACTGCATGCGATGGACATCTGGAGCAGGGTACCACGGAAGAGGCCGCTGTTAACAACAGCAAGTCACAAATTGGCACGTTATAAATGGGCTCAGAGGCAAAAACTGGACTGCGGCAGATTGGAAACGTGTAATTTGGTCCGATGAGTCCCGTTTTTGTTTGTTCTCCAATGATGGGAGGCGACGAGTACATCGCAGGTCCAATGAAGCCTTTAATCCTGAATGCGTCGAAGGTGTTGTTGTTCAGGCTGGAAACAGAAAGTGAAGCGCAGGAATAGACACCCACGGACTCTGGCGGAACTTCGTGACCGGCTGATGAACGAGTGGCAGCAAATCGATGTTCAGTACATGCGCAACCTCGTAGAGTCTCTGCCTCGCCGGATTCGTGCGGTTATCAAGGCCAGAGGCGCCGTCACACGTTATTAGGTACATTCTGAGGGGTGACTAATTTTTTGTCCGGTGTGCTTATATATATATATATATATATATATACTGTATATAAGAATAAAATCCCCAACATTAAAAGAAATTAAACGCTAAAAACCGCGAAGCTTTTCAAGAGCGATTCCCTTTATTGGCTTGGCTGCTAAACTAAAACGATATATACATATATACATATATAATATATATATATATATATATATATATGTATATATATATATATATATATAATTTTTTAAATCACAGTTCATTTAAAACGGTTTAATCTGCCCTTGCAAATTGATATCATTTGGTATGGCTCTGCTAAATTCAAATTTATGTCCCCTTGAAGAAAAGTCTCGAAACGGTTTTATGGTAAGAAACTATGAATGGATTTAAAGTGAGATGTAAGAAAGCGACGTAAGTTGAAATTTAAATCGTAAATCTGTACAAGAGGTGTTTTCCGTATTTCTATTTGGTTGTATGAAAAAAGAGAAAGTTTGGAACGTGATCTCCATCTATTTAAGGTCTAGTTATTAAAGGGAATTGAAGGAGGAAGTTCACCGGTTTATCCTTTATTTTGTCATGAAAGCGAGGGAGCAAATTTATACGAGTCTTCATTTGGATCGAAATTAGAGGAAGGCGAATAAGCGATTTTAAATTAATGTCGAATAATGAAGGAAGATTCGTACGTTGTTTTTCTTTAGCCGTTTTTTTCACTTTATTTTTTTCATTCTTGTCGACACCTTCTCTCTCTCTCTCTCTCTCTCTCTCTCTCTTTCCTTTTCGACTCTTATTTCGAGTGTTAGCTTTCTATAAAAGTTGTATATGTATATGTATAGTTTCTTATAACTTATTTGATTTTCTATGCAATTAAGCATATATATATATATATATATATATATATATATATACACTCCAAACAAAAGCATAGGTAGCAAGAAAATGAACCCTAGATTCAAAAACCTTAATTCAAGTGTGCATTAAATTTTCGGCCTTATTATTTCCACATTAAAAACTTTTCTCTGCAGTTCAGAATTTATTTCCAAAAAAATGTCAAATTCTGCATGAAAAGGTTTTTAGAATTTCATTAAATGTTTGCAGAAGCCAAGTGAGTATTTATAAAAAATTTCACACCAATGTAATAAATCTTCGTGCATTTTATGGCACAAAATATAATGCATATAAAGAATTTTTATAGGACTCCAATGCAGTATCTCACACACACACACACACACACATATATATATATATATATATTAATGTAAAGAACGACGCTTCTGTAGAAGAGCGTTCCGCACAAGATGAGGAGGGAGAACGAACAAATGAAAAATGAGGTACCACCCGGGAATCGAACCCGGGATCATCCGATTGCCGGTCAGATATGCTATCCACTACACCATGGACCTCGATCAATCCGAAGTCGTAATTCTCCTACATACGAGCAGTAATTAATGTAAAGAACGACGCTTGTGTAGAAGAGCATTCCGCACAAGATGAGGAGGGTAGTACCTCATTTTTCATTTGTTCGTTCTCCCTCCTCATCTTGTGCGGAACGGTCTTCTACACAAGCGTCGTTCTTTACATTAATTATACTGTGTGTGTATATATATATACAGTGGTGTAGTGCTGTGGGAACGCGTGGGAACGGCGTTCCCTTACTTTTTTTGGTAGACGGAACGGCGTTCCCTTACTTTTTTTGGTAGACGGAACGGCGTTCCCTCACTATTTCAAATAAATCCGAACTTACAAATCTCTAACGTCATGAAATTTTAATTCCCACCCCTAGAAGAAATATGAGAAAGAATCATTAACTGCTTCATTTCTTTTAGCTTCGACTGAGGCAATGCTAGCCTATAAAGATCTGGTGAAACAGTTACCACGGCGTACCAGTTGTTAGCTATTTTTATTGATCGTACTGGATGTCGTATATCTAATGACACTGGATATACTGCATCTTCAACCTTGGAATATATCCTAATATCCAGTGCATATGACCTCAAAATATCCCTGAAATTGGTCAGATTTCAAAAGATTTCCCGGGGGGGCTTACAGTGCCCCCGGACCCCCAGCTGTATGGGCTCGCCGCGCTCGCCATTGTCCCCCGCATCTGAGTAACACTTTCAAAATGCGTTCCCTCACTTCTTTATTTAGCACTACACCACTGTGTGTATATATAATATATATATATATATATATATATATGTGTGTGTGTGTGTGTGTGTGTGTGTGTGTGTGTGTGTGTGTGCATAGTTACAGGTATCACATTTGTTGACTACCGATTTTGGAGATTGACTGTGTTGTAAAGCCTAACTGAGTAAGCTACTAATTACACAGTTAGTTAATATTTGAGTTCGCCTTTTCTAACGAGGGAAAGAAAAGACTTCACGGCAAAGCAAAATTAAATGTTACAATGAATTACAATTGCAGTGGTTCATAAGTATGGTACTTATCCGAAAGGCATTGATTAAAAAACAAGTTAAAAAGGATTGATACGTTATGAGTTACTCGTGAGGACACACTGTCTAAAATAATTGTGTAATAATACGATGATAATTGCTAGTTCGATAAATGACATACGAAGTTTATCGAATTGAGAAAGCCGAATTGTTTATAGCGAGTGGTGGAGCTAGGCCAATAAAGAAAGTCTAACCTTCAACGAAATTACACTAGACGAAGAACGGAATGCGGGAGCCTATTCACAAAAGAAAGGTCACTAAAGTAGATAGGCTAAAGGCGAGTGCGGGTCTATTCACAAGAACATTTTCACTGAGTTAAAGTAGGCGAATGTGATCTGTTTGGAAAGACTGGAAGAAAACATTTTTTGAAATTGGCAGTGGAATATATGTAGGCCTATAACCGAGTGACGCTTGCAGGAGGACTGAATTTGAAATTAATTCGTTACAATCTTCCGGTGTTTTAGGGTATCGCTGGGGCGCACTCAAAAAGTCAACAAAAAGTCAACTTTCAGGTCAAGAATTGGCAATAAAACTTTGAAGATGAAACAAGGACGTCTTTGATAGAACCTGACGCAGATGCGTAGAAAGCCTTTGTCAGAACAGCTTTCTGCTGGTGGTGAGAATTTTTGAAGTCTAGAAGTGCCCTGTGATAAAGTTCAGAGTGTAGACGTTCTGGGGCTCTTGAGAATCTTGTGCCGGCAAGTAAAAACTTAGTAAGGATGACCTCCTCTCATGACCTTCGATATGAACTTCAGAAAAAGCTTACCTAAAGAGCATACTTAAAGAGGAAATGTTCATGAACGCCACAACAGTTAGTCCTTCCCCAGTGACCGAAGGGAACGATGCAAATGTCGTTACACCAGGTCGGGCACTAGATGACAGTGTCGTCGCAGGGGGGTTGGAAGGCCATTTTGCAACTGTGTGTCTGGCAAGGGGGAGTTGTTGTCGGCAGGAGAGGGGGAGCTGCTGCGGTGGGATGCAACCTCGGGATTGGGAGAGGGGGGGGTGATCAGCTGTGGTTAGGGGATCGTCCTCGAAGTACGCCGGTTTCAGGCAGTCGATCGACAAAACGTCTTTGCAGCCAGCACGACGGAAAAGGCTGGCACCAGAAAAGGCCGATCGTACTGATGTTGCAAAGCGGGAGACCCAGTCGCTGACGAAGGCACGGCTGCTGATTCCGCGGTGATCTTGGCCCGCTGGCACTTTTGACGCCCTCGGTCTCATCATCTGACGTCACAATTGATACTTGGTCACACAAAACGAGATGTGAGGAAGGATTGTGTGTCGTGAATGCCGGGATGTGAAAGGGAATGAAGGAGGTTGAAGATGCTCCGGCAAAATTCCTCAGGGATCTAAAACTGGAGAGTGCTAGTGGAAGTGTCGCAAATCAGTATCACTGTTGAAAATGGCAGTGTAACATTTTCCAGCTGCATTGACCTGGGCGAAATACAAAGCTTCAGCAGTTCTTTATTGTGGCGTTCAACCACTGCAATTGCTTCGTGGTCGATGACGTCACCACTGCGATTGAAGTCGGACTTTTCCATGCGCGGACGGTTGGGCGCTAGGCGACGTGGGTGGGCCTGAGGTCTGGATAGGGTGAAGGACTTTGTGCTTCACTGGTACCTCGTGGTTGCAGGTGCGTATCACTGACGGAAATTCTGCAAGCAGGTTACAATACGGCGACCCAGGGAGAGCCAGCGAGTGTACCGGTGGAGGGGCTGCAGCAGGAATGGTTACGCCTTGTACGCTGAGGATAGTAACCTGATCGATGAGACAACGGCGTCGGAAGTCAACAGCAAGGCCGGAGTGGTGCAGAAAATCCTCCCCCTGGATAGGTTGTTTTATTGCTGTAATAATGAACACCAACCTAAATACACGACGTAATCCCAGGTTGAGAGTAAGGAGTTTTTCATCGTAAGTTTGTATAGGAGAGGAATTCACTGCATGCAACTCAAACTGTGGGCGGGAGTGTAAACGATCTTTTTCGGAAGGGAGAAGGATGCTGATCTTGTCTCCAGTACCGACCAGGAAATGTAACTTAGAATTAGCATCAGTGGCATGAAAGAGGTGGACTCAGGTAAAGAGGCCCTGAACAGAAGACGCCACTGATACTCGGCCTGGGTGTTTCCCGAAAGACGACATGGGTCTGAACACTCACGGGCTCGGTTACCGTACTGCTGGTGGTACCAACACCGGCCGCTGTCGTTGCGGGAAGATGAAGTCCTTGTAGGGTGCATAGCGGGGTTCCGCGCTTGACTCCATTGGCGTAGAAGTTGCTCTCGCTGACATTGCATTTGCTGGTGGAATTCCATCATGCCTGCGGTGAATTCCGTAAGCCCCTCCAAAATCCGTCTGAAGTAGAAGCAAAACCCAGTGTCCGTGGTGACACTGTCGGGGCTCTCCGCGCACATGCCGCGTGGAGGGCTCAGGTGCTCAAGGGGAATGCAATCTTGAGTCCGTGAGGTACAGTGATTGTGTCGCTGCAAATGATCGCTTAACCGTGAATCATTATTAGCTGCATACCACGCGAATTATTGCGCGTATTGTCTGTTGGAAGTCACGCAAAATCACGCCAGTCACTGTTTGTTGCAATTATGATAATTCGCGAAATTTGCTGTGGACTTGTTTAGTACCTTACTCACTTTAGCACGACCATAATAAAATAAAGAACAATTAATGTCATTGCACAATAATATTTGAAATGTCACTTTTTCTACAAATATCGCTGCAAGAGGATGGTCGTGTCACTTCGGGTATTCACCAGTTTATCAGTTTATCGGTTTTCACCAGTTTGGTGACTCCAAGGTCACCAATTTGTAGTGGTACCAATCAGGCATGGGGAAATTACTTGGTCAATGTAATTAATTACAATTACAAGTACTTGACATATTCTCAGTTACAATTACAAGTACTTGACATATTCTCAATTACAATTACAAGTACTTGACATATTCTCAGTTACAATTACAAGTACTTGACATATCCTTAATGACAATTACAAGTACTTGACATATCCTCAATTACAATTACTGTAGATGGTGAAATACTTAATACAGTTATAATTACTTAGTAAAGTAATTAATTACAATTACATTTACAAAGATTTGCATTTTTTCCATAAATACACACTATTTGATTTATATCATGCTTTTCTCCCAAGGTATTTCAATTCCACTTTCAGTTTTAGCCATCATGTTGAATGAAAACTAGATAATAAAACTAGATAAAGCTAGATTAGGTCAATAAAATGTAGCTACTCTTTTTTAAGCAGTTCTTGCTATGAACAATTGGATATTGGACATATACTGTATATGTGATATGATCTAATGAAACCAAAGATAAGGCACTAAAAAATACTAATATAAGACAAAAGAAGTGGCATTTATTTTATCAAACTAATAAGGGCAAAAAAACTGACACTTTAGTCAGGAACATTTGAAATAACTGGAACATTTTATTTCAAATAAAAATAATAACATTTTATTTCAAAAGAAAGCTCCCTGAGACATGATTAGCAAGTAGTTTAAACTATAAGTATGACCCATTAACTTTAATATTCATGTAAATGAAAGTAATTGACTGTAACTGTATCACTTACTTTGGTTTCCTAATGTAATTAATTACAATTACAATTACATTTTAAGTAGTCAGTTACAATTACATGTCAGTTACATGAAAAATGTAATTAATTACAATCACTTACAATTACAAATTACAATTACCCCATGCCTGGTACCAATATGAAATAAGCTACGATAATTTATAATTAAGTAGGTTGACAAGGTAATTTAACAGTTAGTTAGTATTTGGGGTCATCAGGTACAAACGTACCAAGTGAGGAGAAGAATAGGCTGAGCTTGTTTTTCTTTTACTAAGTGTTCGCAGTGAATAACGTTACAGTTGCTTAAATTGAATGCGCAGTAATATGATTAAATTGTTAGAATTAAATGTTAATTACAGTGAAGGACAAAGGCACAGTATATAAATGGAAGAAAAAGTAGGTTAT
The DNA here is from genome assembly GCA_023014485.1 of Bathynomus jamesi. Lineage (NCBI taxonomy): Eukaryota > Metazoa > Arthropoda > Malacostraca > Isopoda > Cirolanidae > Bathynomus > Bathynomus jamesi. The sequence continues at coordinate 1,086,801 of JAJOZX010000146.1, forward strand.
TGAACGACTTATAAGAAGACGCACGAAAACGCGAGTTCTTTTACGACTGAACAGAATGACAAGTAGACCATAGCAAAGGCCTGTTTAAATACATGCTACATCTTGAAAGGGCGAGCGATGATTGAAGAAACTTTGACATATCTCAGGGAGGTGAGACTTGGACGTCGTAGGAACACACTCAAGCGGTTAACTCCTGGGTCATATCTCGGTGACAAATGTTGTTGAAGGACAATACGACTCGTGTAAAGAATACCGGCAAGAGAAATCTTCATAAGACTTAGGTGATGCCAGTCGATACATATTTCAGATTAAAATAAAATTTGAAATGATTTAAGAGCACAACTATATATATATATATATATATATATATATATATATATATATAAAGAAAAGTAAAGAAAATGAGCATTCTTGTAAGCGAAGTAAATTTTATTATGAAGCCATTCACATCCTTTCTTAGACAGGAAGTAGGAAAAACGGTTATTTGAAGTAGCGTTTCGATGGGCCTCATTAACTGCTGAGATACATTGTGGTGTAGAGGCAGTTCCTTTTGTAGCATGGTATGGACAAGAATTTGACAAAGTTAAAGTTCCCTTAAAGTTCATTGTGATGTGGGAATTCATTTTTACAGTTGAGTATAAGGTGTTTCCAAACACGTTCAACAGGGTTCAAGTTAGAGGTTGTAGGGGTCTAGCGATTGTTTTGGAGGTGTGACACGGGGAACATCCCTCTTCCAGCATAATTGTATTTAACTGCGAAACACCGTGTTAAAAAAGTGGAAGGAGATAAATCTGCAGGATGAATATTTATTTAGCAGAATTATTCAAACGTGGCTGCCTTATGCCATCACGCTGCTTCTCTATTTATCATTCTCGATACCAATATGAGAACATTCGACATAAATTGAGTAAATTTAGTTTCTTCTGGAAACAGAGGAGATCCAAAAATCCATAAATCTGTGTATCATGTCGTTTGCCCATGCTGATCTTCACATTGATATGACAAATGAAAATGGGGTTTTTCGCTAAGTCACAAGTCCATTGTAACTCAGTTCATACACTTGTTTATTGTGACAAACTGGCATAATTTGTGATGTCTAGACCTTGTGCGTGAATCGGACCTTATTTTTAGAACAAGACCATGATTTTGAGCTCTCTACCGCTTACTTTGACCACTATCTGCCTAATCGTATAACCATGGGTAAATAAAGATATATTATGAACAACTTGACGAGACTTTCAAAGAGTTATGTCAGACCACACGTTCTATTTATATCGTACACACAGGGCGGATACGTAAAATCGGCTGTGCCATTAATTTTTCTGTGACCATTTTATTCTTGAATGATTCTGTACATATGAAAAATGGTGCTGCAAAAAGAATATTCATAGTAAAAATTTTATATTTTCTTTTGTAACGAAATAACGAAAACCTTTAACATCAACCTTTGCTTTTTTTTAACTAACAGAGAGGTACTCCATACCGCTACAGCTCCTTCACTAAAACATTTTTTGAGTATGTTTCTTCGCGATGAAATCTTAAAATTTTACTCTGAAGATTATTTCTCGAGACCATTTTTCCTTTGAAGAAATCGTCGTTAGTTTTGTGACTCGAAACATAAATGTTTAGCCTTTTGTAAGTGCAAAATGTATCTCCGATAAAAGAATGCTAACTTCTATTTCTTTAATAATTACAACAGTTTTTTAATGTTACGTTTGTCAATTCATCCCATTTTCAGGCTATAAAAAGAAAATTTAAAATTTTTTAAAACAATGAAATATTTTTCAGACGTTCTTAATCTTTTCATAAAAGGCAAAACTCAAATTAAAAGTCGACACTGAAATTTTATATATACTGTATGCATATATATATATATATATATATATATATATATATATATATAATATTATATATATATATATATATATATATATATATATGTTAAACACAGACCGTGCATGGAACAAGGAACTCTTCTGGGAAATTACATCCACTATAGTTCGAATAAGTAATGATAAATGAGAAATACTATAGTTTTTTCTTTTTCATGATGGAAAGCCCAACGTGGGCACCGGGTTACTCGCAAAGAGGCCCCAAAATATATATTAAACGGACGTGTTATGTGCCTTGAAAAGTGGACGCTCAATGTCCCGGTTGAGGTTTAAGTTTTGTTTTTTGGCTAAAAATACAATAGTTACCCCTTTTTCTTTGATGTATTCAATCCGACGATGCAACGAGTTTCTTGCGTATATTGAGGTTCTAAATGTAGTAGGCTAGGTGTAAGCTGTAAACCATAGATCCTGTCCCAAAGCTAGATCCTATCTGCTTTGCAGATAGCTGGTGAGGGAAGCTATATTTTGGGGTCTCTTTGCGAGTAACCCGGTGCCCACTTTGGGCTTTCCATCATGAAAAAGAAAAAAACTATAGTATTTGTCATTTATCATTACTTATTCGAACTATAGTGGATGTAATTTCCCAGAAGAGTTCCTTGTTCCATGCACGGTCTGTGTTTAACATATAAGTGTCTCAGGGGATCATTCTGAGTTTGTGTATACTGTATATATATATATATATATATATATATGTGTGTGTGTGTGTGTGTGTGTGCATTTGTGTGTGTGCGTACGTACGTGTGTTTGTGTTTTTGTGTGTGTGTGTGTGTGTGTGTGTGTGTAATTCCAAGATTATTCCGCATTCGCATTTTTGCATTATTAAAATTCGTAAATTTTTCCTCCACAAATTTCAGAGTTCATTTTACGAAATTAGTTGTTTTTTTGTTAGCATAAACATTATATTTTTAACTTAATTAAAAATATAATTACTATTTCGGAGATTTTTCACTTAAAATGAATGTTGAATATTAAGGAATTTTTATCTATTAAAGTATTCTACTAAAATCAGAAGTTAGGAAGTTTTTATCTTCAACCTTTGTCGTACGAAAGTTCATTACTTGAAAAACTAACAAAATTAGGGTTATGCACCAAAGTAATTACAAACTTTGAAGTTTTAAACTCCGTTTTACATTTTATAAATGCTAGTAATGTTTATTTTATTCTTCATCAAACTCTCAATAATAGTGGAAATACTCGTATCCTCGCATTTTCTTCATTGTAAATAGATGAACGTGATTTAACTTAAATGACAAGAATATATCTACCTCAGTCAAAAATTTTCACATTTTCCTTTTAAAAATCTGTTTTACGTCATAACAATAGTAAAAATTAAAATAGTATCTGAACTTTCGGTTTAATTTACGTCAAATTAATAAATCTATTTATAATTTTAAATATCTGAATAATAATGAACAGTTTACGTGAGCGACAAATGTTTAGCATTCTATTTTAGTTCACATTCGTATATCGAAGAATCAACGATAACTCGAGACTGTTTCTAAATACTTTCAAACAAAATTTGAACGATTTCTTTATACACAAAAAACAAACATTTAGCTCTTTATCTTCCGTCCCCATTTTGTGGCCCCCTTTATTTCTGAAAAGACTCTCTTTCCCTCGCATCCATTGATGTCTCTCCCTTTATTCTTCCCTTCCCTGTTACCATATCGACAATCTATCTTGGCATGATCTTGGCGGAGACATGACTTCCTGCTCTTCAACTTACAGGCAATCTGCTTTTATTCGCCGAGGTGGATGTGGAAGAATTGGGAAGGTGGAAAAATTCACGCTCTTATGATGGACCTCGACGTGGGCATTTGTTCTGAAGTAGAAAAGAAACAGAAGAAGAAGCTTTTGCTTGACTATCTCGCAGATAATTTGAAGCATCATAATTGGTGGGCGTACAGATACTTCTTCTGCGAGATGCTTGCCTTTCTCAACGTTGTTGGTGAGTACCTTTCATTTTTTTATTTAATTTTTATTAGAGTTTTCATTGTTTACTTGAAAAATCTATCTCAAATAGTTATTTTTACGTATTACAGATATAAGCCGTATAATCATCGTACAAACGAACAAAAATTCCAAGAATATTCGTGTATGTACAGTAATTGGCCAAAATTGCCTCTTATATTCCATCACACGTTTTGGTCATTCCTTTTATGCATCTTAAACTGAGAAATAATGACCAACTTTAAAAGCCAAAGACATAAAATAGACTATCTTGTGTCAAATGTGAGAAGTTTGCTCGTCCAGTATTTGGTCTTCCCGAAGTGTGATCGAAGTTCGATCCAATTATTATAAGTTAAAAGCCTCTCCGGTTTCCAGTTCATCGTTTGCGCTCATTCCCCTTTTTAAGAAACTTTTTAAAAGGAAAATAATAGTTTTTAATACTGTTTCATCTCAGTCTAATTTCATTAATAACAAAATATCTCAAATAAAGTTTTTCTCCGCAAAGAAAACAGTTTAAACTTTATACGTGGAATACAGATCCACAAAAATAATACTTCTTTTACCGTCTGCATTTTAGTCTTAATCGAATGAAGAGACAAGCGGCTCAGTTAAAGTGCTGCAAGCTAAAAAGTTTATACCAAAAACACCTCAAACTTATTGTTTTGGATTAAAAATAACACCTGAAGCAAATATCTTTAAAAACAAAGTTTCCTTTCTAATTTTAAAATGGAAAAATACTGTAACAAAATTAGGCCGAATATAACTTTTGAAGGCAAATTATTTCACATTATGTAAGTCACATTACAAATATTTCGTCTGTACTCAACAAAATATTGTGAAAATAAATAGATCGTATCGAATCTGCAAAACAAATGTGTATATACTCCCATAAAGTACATACACACACACACACACACACACACACACACACACATATATATATATATGATAGCACCCAAATTACTCTGCTTTGTATTTCTGAGTTTTATTTCTATTTATTTGGTTTTCCTTTCAAAATTTCATGTTTTTACTGTGTTCGTGGAAGATTTCCTCGTTGGAATAGCTCCGGTCATTACATACCCCTTCATCAATTCTCTTCTTTCCATCTTCCCTCCACCACTTCCTTCCAAATGCTCCTTCTCCCTTTCAACCATTTCTTTTCCTCTTCCCTCCCTCCACTTACCCCAATCCCTTCTCCCAGCCACTCCCTCCACCAAATCGCTTCGTCTATCACTCCACCTGAATTAGCTTCCAAAGATCGAACTTCAGCGATCGGTTTCTGGTCACCCGAATTGCCTCTATTCATCGAATGTTCGCCGAGTCTCATAATTCTTTTCCCCAAGCGAGACCCCCTTCCACCACTCATTTTCACTTCTCTCTCTCTCTCTCTCTCTCTCTCTCTCTCTCTCTCTCTCTCTATATATATATATATATATATATATATATATATATATATAGAGCAATATCTTCTTAGTTCTTTCTGTCTCTGTCCATATATTATATATATAAAGGGTGATCCAGAGAAATGGGACCCAAAAGAAACCCCTGTAACTCTTAAAGTATAAGTCCTTTTATAAAATCATACGCATCATTCGAAAGAGGATAGTTACAAGTTTGTACAGGATTGTATAGGTTTTGACAATACAAGACAAGATAAGATACAAAACAAAATAAATGTGTTAGTTAAAACTAACCCTTCAAGATGACTGCATGGACTGTGGAACAGCTGCGTTTCATAACTGAGCAATATTATGAGCATGGAAGAAGTGTAGTTTCAGCTCTTAGAAGGTGATTTTGACATCTGAAAATTTGTCTTGAAAGATCTTTGAGCTGAAACTACACTTCTTCCATGCTCATAATATTGCTCAGTTATGAAACGCAGCTGTTCCACAGTCCATGCAGTCATCTTGAAGGGTTAGTTTTAACTAACACTTTTATTTTGTTTTGTATCTTATCTTGTCTTGTATTGTCAAAACCTATACAATCCTGTACAAACTTGTAACTATCCTCTTTCGAATGATGCGTATGATTTTATAAAAAGGACTTATACTTTAAGAGTTACAGGGGTTTCTTTTGGGTCCCATTTCTCTGGATCACCCTTTATATATAGTTCTTCCTATTGAACCTAGAGGGCAAAGATGATGTTTTGTTACAAATAAAAACAAACTAATTTAACGAGTGTCGTTACCGTGGTTTGAACAAAGACTCATTTGACACCGAAACTAACCTCATCCGAACAAACACAACCCACATTTACCTTTTTTTAAAGTTTTTTAATTCGCGTGACTTACCGATAAATCTATTAATTTAATTAAATGAAGGAAATCCCAATTTTAATTAAATTATTAATGAAATTCCGTGAAAAAGTGACATTGTTATTTGTTTCTGAGATTAGTGGTGGTAATATCTTAAATCTTTTCTCGTAATTCAAGTGATTGCTAATTTCACTTTCAAAATTTTAATTATGGCCTAATTTGAAGCATAATCTGAATAATTTTACAGATAAATATCGGCTCAATAAGTTCGGGATCACTTCCGTACTATATATACAGTATATATATATGTAAAGAACGACGCTTGTATAGAAGAACGTTCTGCACAAGATGAGGAGAAAGAACGAACAAATGAAAAATGAGGTAACCACCCGGGAATCGAGCCCGGGATCTTCCGATTGCCGGTCAGATATGCTAACCATTACACCATGGGCCTCGATTAACCTAAGAAAGGATAAAAGTTCACACATCTTGTTGTATATTTAAACGACTGGAAAAACACTAAAAGCTTTCGCGTTCAGAAATGCTTTCCGATGTTAACCCTTCCGCACTCGAGGAAATGGCAGTATTTAATTCAAATCTCTCTGGAAAAGCACTGGAGTCCCATTGTGCGGAACGTTCTTCTATACAAGCGTCGTTCTTTACATTAATTATACTGTGTGTTGTTTGCAGTTAAAATGTATATATATATATATATATATATATATATATATATATATATATATATACACACACACACACACAGAGTGGTTCTTTAATTGTGGTACACTTTCAAAACGCAATTAAAAATCAATTGGCACGATTATTGTTGAAGGATAAGAAACCTTTTTTCTTTTATAGGTTCACAAATTGATAGAAGTTTTTGTTCCTTTCGATAACTTAAATTATCAATACTGGAACTGGAATTTCTTTTCATGTCCTCCATCTTTTCGATAAAAGTGGAGTGAGTTCCATATTCGATCGCCGCATTTACAATTTCTAATATTATACAATTTTCTTTAAAGACGTTGCCTTTTAGATATTCCCAATATAAGAATTTATGGGCATTGAGGTTACCACCTTCTCAGTCGTGAAGGTGGTGAGATAAGACTCTCGGGACAAAAGTTTCATGCAGAAGATCCAAAAGATCTTGCGCGGTTTTGCTGAAACCAAACTCTGTCCATATCACTGTCTGGATCGTTCTTGCAGAATAAGCAGGTAAACCGTTATGTCAATAAAGACAGTGCCAAATAAATAAATAAATAAATATATATATATATATATATATATACTGTATATGTATATATATACAGTGATTTTTTGTAAAAGAAAGGTGCCGGTACTCATTGGGATATATATATATATATATATATATATATATATATATATATATATATATGTTAAACACAGACCGTGCATGGAACAAGGAACTCTTCTGGGAAAATTAAATCCACTATAGTCCGAATAAGTAATGGTAAATGACAAATACCATAGTTTTTTTCCTTTTTCATGATTTTAGCCCGACGTGGGCAACGGGTCTCTCGCAAAGAGATCCCATAAATATAGCTTCCCTCACCAGCTATCTGCAAAGCAGACAGGATCCAGCTTTGGGACGTGGATCATATAATGTTCTCAGGGAACCATTCTGAGTTTGTGTATATATATATATATTATATTAACATACATCATAACATTAACTTACCGTTTTATAGAAAATTCCAAATTTTCATCAAGTTCTCATCTGCTTCAATATGTCGACTTCGTTCCTTGCTGTTAGTGTCAACTGCTGAGTGGCACATAATAAACTGTATTGTGTACTAGCTCGAAGTTGTTTATTTTTAGATGCCTTACATTTGTTGTGTGCGTAAAGTTTATCTGCAATTGATTTCAATGCTTACCATATAACAGCTATACTTGCCATGAAATAAAATAGGTATACAGTATAATTTTATACTACAGAATATTATAATACAATATCGCTTAAGTTTTAGAAAACTTAAAAATTTAATAAGAAAGATTCTAGATAATCTACGAATTAATTATTCAAAAAAGGTGCCGGTACGCCGTACCGGTGCGTACCGTCACAAAAAAAAGCCCTGTGTGTGTATATATATATATATATATATATTTATATATGGAATACTGCGCATGAACACACCAGGATTTGAACCGGGGACGTCCTGAGTAGGAGTTGCATGTGCTATCAACCAGTGTTGGGCACTAAAGCGTTAATCCGATAACAGTTAATTAACGAAGTTAACTTTTTTTAACGGACGATTAACGGAAGTTAATTTCCATTTATCGTTATCGGACCAGTTAACTTCCGATAACTCGATATTTAGTCTGTTAAAGTCCGTTAACACGTTAACTGCGAGGAGTCATTCACGGAAGATCACCGCTCCGCGAATGAATTCAAACCGCCATAACTTCAGTCTGCCAATTCCGTCCTCTGCCGCAGTGGAACGGCTCTTCTCTCTCGGCAAGGACATCCTGAGGCCCAAGAGGTCAAGACTGGCAGTAGGGCCTAACTTTGAGAAGTTGGTCTTTCTGAAGGGCAACCAGCACATTGTGTCATAGTCTTTAATAAATGTGCCTAAAATTTAATTTTACCTTTCAGTTCCCGCCATAATAATTCTCTGGTAAATTAAAATTTAGTTAATGGTTAGTGGTTACAAGGGTTTCAAAACATGTAATCAGTACATTTTTTATTAAAAATAAAAAAAAAGTTATTAAGCAAAAAAGTTGCAAAACTTGATAAAAATACCGTTAAATACCTATTTATTGTTGGATTTTGCATAAATAAACATTTTCTATGGGTTTTAAAGCTTTTTTCCTTGATTTTTTTAAATGTTAGTAAAGAAATAGTTATCGTTAACGGATTATCGTTAACTTCCGTTAACTTTGTAGTAAAATTATCGGATTATCGTTATCGGAGTTAAAAATTGGGGTTAACGGATTATCGTTATCGAAGTTAACTTTTTGGTTAACGGTGCCCACCACTGACTGCTATCAACACACTAAGAAAGGATAAAAGTTCACACATCTTGTTGTATATTTAAACGACTGGAAAAACACTAAAAGCTTTCGCGTTCAGAAATGTTTTCCGATGTTAACCCTTCCGCACTCGAGGAAATGGCAGCATTTAATTCAAATCTCTCTGGAAAAGCACTGGGGTCCCATTGATGAAATAACACGCATGAGCACACGCATGGTTTTCATATGGGACCCCAGTGCCATGCAAAAGAGATTTGAATTAAATGCTGCCATTATCTCGAATGGGGGAGGGTTAACATCGAGGATTAACCGAGTGTTTCTTCGGTCGTTTAAATATACAACAGGATGTGTTAACTTTTATCCCTTTGTAGTGTGGTGGTAGCTTTCGCAACTCTTACTCAGAAGGTCCTGGGTTCGAATGCTGGTTGGGTATTTTTGCTATACATATACAGCATATCAGAATAAGGAGAACACCAACAACATCAACAACTTACAAAAGTTACAAGCTAACAAGGATCCCAAAAGCTACTCTAGAGGTTATCCCAAGAAAAGAAACAAGCTAGAGAGAGAGAGAGAGAGAGGTTTAACAGGTTACAGGTTAACAAAGATCCTAAGTTCCACTCTTGACTAGCGCAAGGAAGAAGTAAAAAGGAAAGGTAAAAATGGAAAAGAAGTAAATGAAAATAAAGAATACTGAAAACACTCATACAATGCTTACACTTATAAACGTTTATAGCTTTCACACATGAGCAGTAGTAATGGTAAGGTAGAGAACAGACAAGGCTCCTCCTCCTCCGCCACTCATTACTGACAGAAAATTGTTGCGAAACAAGATTTAGAATAAATTAGAAAAAGAATTATGAAAAAAAAAAATAGTTTCAGATTTTATTCACACCATGCATATACTTATCTCGTGTATCTAATTACGCATTATTGGACAGTGGAAAATAAAGGATAGCAAAACACTAGGCTACTTAATATAATCTATATTTTATACCATTCGGTTTTTTATTTTTATTTTATAGAAGTCATCATTTCATCACAGTATTATTTCTTCCACAAATGACAAAGGCCATACTGCTGGGAGATTCGGTTTTTAAATCACCTAATTGTTTATATTGCCACCTTTTGTACTGGAATTACTTAGATAAGGGAGCAATGATCTAGAGGATTCTTTAGCTGGCCAGCACACTTCATTTTAAAAATTCCCCCGAAAGTGTACATCATGTATGCGATTCGACCCTTTTTCTATTTTTTATTTTTATTTATTTTTATTATTATTATTATATTAGAAATTTCACAACGTATTTTATATTGCATCTTTCGCACTGGAATTACTTAGATAAAGGAGTACTGATCAGGAAGTACCTTCAGTTTGCCAGCACCTCCCCAGATTATCCCGACAGTGTACAGCATACGCGATTATTTATTTATTTTTTTTTTACGAAATTTTGCTGGGTATTTTTAAAACTATGAATTTATGCTCTAGTTAAGTAGCATCCTTTCAATTGAATACGTCCTGCTACATTTATTGGCAAAGGGAACTTTACTTTTTCTACTTAAAAGTATGAAATTATGTTCCAGCTGCCTAAGATAAATATAGCACAATTTTCCTAAAAAGTATTAACATTTCTACACTGTATTCCCAAGTAGCATCCCTAAAACTGTAACGTCTGTTCGGGTGTTTTGACTCTTGAGAGTTCCCATCAAACTTCTCGTCTCTATCAGTGAGACCTCCCAACGGTCTTGAACCAGATCTGACCAGCGCCTCCTACAACATTTATAGGCAAAAGGGAATATTACTGCTTATATTCTATCCTAACTATCCCTCTCTGTAGACAGCTCCCATTTTCACTGACGAAAAAGGAAATAGGAGGGAGCAAGAGAAAGCAAGGAGTGAGAGAGTGAATTCCCAAATAAAATTTGACATAGCTATTCGGAGGGTTTGACTCCAGAGAATTCCAATTAATTAAATAAAAGTAAATAAATTATATAAAAGCAAATAAAATAAGAAAAAATAAAATTAAGGTTATCATTCGAGGACTCTTGGGGCTCTGATACCAGACCGAACTAGTGCCTCCTACTACATTTAGGGACAAGAGTGAACATCACCAGCCTCAACCCCATACCAACCAACTACCCCTATATCCCTCTTTTATAGGCCTACTCGGAGGTTTTGACTCCAGAACGCTCTCACATTGAAAACACAGTTTTCTGTAACCAGACCAGACCAACGCCTCCTACTGCATTTACATCTAAAGGGATATTACTGCTTCTGTTTCTATACATAAACACTATATCCCTAACAGAGTAGCTTTCTTTTAATTTAATTATCTATTTCGGAGAGAGAGAGAGAGCACAAATGAAAAAAGAGAAGTATAACACTGGATGACAAAAAAGAGAAAAAATTTTGTTACATGAACAAAAATGGGTGGATTTTATAGGTTTTCTACCGCCGACTTCAAAAATGACCTCAAAATTTGTCTATCACCCACCAATATTGAGTGACTCGAAAATGTAATTTGGACTAATTTATAGACGTAATAGCAATATCAAAGTAAAAAATGCATATTGAACTCACCTAAAATGTTTGTTCACTGAGCGAAATCAAGTGAGTAACTGACAAATGAAAGTCAACAGTGACGTGCAGCAACTTATAAGCAGAGGAGAAGCAAGGGGCAGACCCCGCCCCCTTCCTTTTCTGACTCAAGGCCTAAGTAATGTAAATTCGTGTGTGACTCTAAAACTGCGGGTGATAGAAAAAATCTGTTTTTATTTCTGTAATCAACGTAAAAAATTACATATAGTTCAAGTAAAACTGTCTCTAACAAAAACCTTGTTGACCAGTCTAATCTCATCCTCATGCCATGCTTAGATTTATAAGTTGGTAAAGATGTCGTACAGAAATAGAAGTAGTAGCAACATATAGAATAAAGAAGCCTCTTCTTCTTCCGGCAACAACTTCTTACAGAAGTGTTGAAAATTTTTTTTATAAGAAAGTAGGAAAATGTACAGTATAATGAAAAGAATAGCTTTGGAGTTCTTTACGCCATGCGTAAACTCATCTCATGCATATACTCATACTCACTGGAGGAAAGTGTAAAATAAAGGATAACACGAAACGCTATATACTATATAATCTAATCTACACCTCATAGTTTTTGAAGAATTTTTATTTATTTATTTACTAAACAGATGAAGTCACTATTTCATCTCTGAATGCCGAATACTACTGCACTACTAGACTGAATATTTAAAATAAATTTTATAATATCGAGCCCTCTCGCACTGGAACTAATTGAAGGAAAAAGCCACTGTTCCGGAGAAACACCATCCTGTTAACATCCACTAATTGTTGTCACAACTCCTACAACAGTGCACAGTATTTGTGTATGCACACAGAACAAGTTCAATAATTACCAGTACAAGTCTCCCAATACGAATAGCTCGCGCTCAAATACTGAAATGTCTTAAAAATTTTATTTCCTATTGTCAAACAATGACATTATGTTCTACTAGATAATCCGAATATAACACAAGCCTCCTAGTTTCTCCAAGTATCTTTCCTTAAATTGAATATGTCGTCTGTTCGGAGGTTTTGGCTCTCGATAATCCCCATAAAGCTTCTTGTCTCTACCAATGGCGATTATATGGAAACACCCACTGCTTTGGAACCAAACCCGGCTAGAACCGTCTACATTTACTGGTAAACGGGAACAGTGCTTCTACTACTTCTCTATCCTAACTAACCCACTCTGAAAAAAGCTCCGTTTACAATGACATGTAAAAAAGGAGGGAGCAAAACAAAGAAACGGTTGGAGAAAGTAACTGCCCAAACAAAAACTAACCATAACTATTTGGAGGTTTTAACTCCTGAAAATTGCAATGAGAGAAGTAAAAAAAATAATGTGCAAAAATAACTCTCAGTTCTCTAATACCAGACCCGACCACCACCCCTACTATATTTAAGAGCAAAGGGTAACATCATCAACCCCAACTAACTCTCCATGTAACCCTCCTTTAATAGTTCTTTCTTTGGTTCCCGAGCGTCCTCATATTGACAACACCCAATAATCTGAAACCAGACCCAACGAAAACTTCCTACTACATTTACCACAGGGGAAATACTACTGTTTGTATCTCTAAAAAATAAACGCTGAATATACAGAGTCGCATTCCTTTAAATTTAATTAATGATTTTCAGTTTTTGACTCTCGAGTGTTCTCTAACGCTTCTCGTCTCTGAGGACTCGACCTGTCATGATCTAAGCAACACTCTAGTTCACCCTCGTTTAAATAAAATACAAAGTAAGATGTATGTAAAAAAATAAGTTTAAGCTACCGTAATACATTATTGCGGTACAATCCGGAGAGAAATAGGACCCGAAGGAGCAAACTCCCAAGGAAATATGACAAGCTCGCAGTTTCAACGTATGAGGGTCTGAACCCAATCACAGCGCCACTGGGAGAAGCAGCACCAAAGAAACCCCAATGCCCAATTATATAGAGATGAGCAAGATACATTAAGAAATGTATCTTAGATACAAAATCAAGATAGTAGCTTACTGCGTATCAATGAGACAAGATAGTTTTTAAGAAAGGGGCAAGATATTGAAGATACAGAGGTACAAGATACATATCTAAGATATTTTTCTCGATAAAAAAAATACTCCTCTAATCGGTTTATGTTTGGAGACTAGAAATAATAATGAAAAAAGAGCTTTTAAGTCGTTTAAATCAGTGTGTTCTTAAACTTCTACACAACAGGAACCGGCAGCTATAAAATACCGCGGACCGGCAATTGGGAACCGCTTCACTTAGGGTCTATAACTCACCACATCCTACATCTCTATTAGCTTTATACAGTAATATTTTAGTAAAAAAAGGATTGACGATACTATGAACAACATTAGTCAAGGAATATATTTGAATGGACTGGTAGCCTTCCTTCCGCGGACCGGCACTGGTCTGGCCTGTTTCAAAATACTGGTTTAAATCATTACATTTTAAATAACATGCCTAAAATTAGTATTGGTATGTAAAATATGGTTTTGATAACTTAATCCTTACTGATTTAATTTTGACATTATCGGACAACTTCGCAGGTTTTGCTCTTATGATATAAAATGTCCCATTTAAGGGGTCATTCAAAAACCACGTGGTCATTTTTCAGGTGGTTTTTAAACCCGCCCCCCCTTGGGGTCATTTGTGGCCAACGACTTAAACCACCCCTCCAAAACCACATGGCCTTCTGATGTCACCCCCACCCCCTTCTTAATCTTGTGCAAAATGTAAGGTGCCATATTAGATTTCTTATATTATTGAGAGGTAATTAGATAAAGGAACAATTAAAAGGCATATCTTCTAAATAAACTATTAATTGTTTGTTTCTTTAATTGAATAATTTAATATCTTGATTAAAAAATGTAATTTTTAATGTTCAAAAAATTGTTTATTGGAGCATACATATTGGATACATACTAACATATTGGATGCATACATATTATTTGGAGCATACAGTGTAGCGTATTTATATTTCTTCCCAAGGCTGTACTCTTTGGTCCTCTGGGATCAGGATAAAACAGGATAAACAGGATATTTTAATGCTTAGTATTGGCTACGTGTTAAACGTCAAGACCCCCCCCTCCCCCATGTGGCCCTTGGTGGTCAAATAAGGAACCCCCCCCTTTTAAGGACCACGTGGTTTTTGAATGGCCCATTAATAAGGGACGAGACTGTTTTATGATAGAAAAAGTTTCTTTATATCTTGAATTTCCTTATAATTGACCTAAATCTAATGACATATTCAAATAAGTAAATATAACCCAGAACTTATAAAAGGGAAAGTTTATTCGAAGCAGAGCGCTGCGCCACTTTCAGACACTCGCTCTTTATTTTTAACTTCAGGCGTGTTAAATTTGGAGGGGCAAGAAAATTATCTTTGCGGGGGACAATACTCACCTTGTAATTTGAATATTGTAAATGTAATAAATGTAACGAATTTTCGATCTGTGTATAAGAATTATTACATCTCGTTTTGAAAGTCTTATTTTTACAATTATTTCACTTTTAGTTTCACATCGGCAATTTTTCTGTGTTGGGGGAAGTTAGAAATTTTATGGACATTTGCCCTCCGATGTCCCCTTTGGGTACATCACTGAATTAATTAATTATTAATTATAGATAACGGTCGAGGCGGTAGAAGAACTAGGTACTTTTTTCTAGTTATTTAGAGTGAAATATGCACGCAGAAATCCGGAGAATTATGACCACAGCGACATTTCCAGTAATCCTGCCTAAGCAGGATGCGTAATTCTTATTTCAAAAGTCACGACGGCGGGGATTGAGATTCCTGAAATGTATCTCGTATGAAATATACCATTTTAAGATACAAGATACAGATAAATTTGTATCAGAGATACACGATATAAGTTAATTTTATATTTTTGTTCAAGATATAGATACAAGATGCAATTTATACTTAAGATAGAGTATCATCGATACTGCCCATCTCTGTATTCAGTTCACCAGTAAGGAAGGATGAGACTCCGGGTCCGGAAAAAGAAATGAACAAGATTAGTGAATGCAAAAAACTTCACTTTTTTCGACGGTCGGTCCCTGGACTGTTTTTCCCTCTTGTTTTGGTTCATTCGTGTTTCTGTATCCACCCGAGGAGGATGCCAGTGGGCGTCGAAACTGTCGTGGAAATAAACTGTCTATTAGAGTGGGTTTTTATTTTCATATTTTTAAGATTAGTGAACTGGTCCAAGGGCTATTTAGGAGATAGAAACTTAGCAGGTTAGACGACACGTAACTCAAAGACAGGTGGAAAAGTATTTACTAGAGAAAATGAGTGATCCCTTTTAATAAATACACACGCAAAGAAAATGTTAGAGACTTTGAGAGTTTTGAAGGAAAAATAACTTTTTTGAACAAACCAAACCAACTTGTTTACAAATCATGCAGCTGAGGGAATTCGTACACAAACAAAACATTCACATAGCACTTATACAAGAAACAAAACTAAAACGCACACACAAAACACCCACCATCCCTGATTTCACGGCGATCCGTCAAGATCGTACTGGGGGTAACGGGGGTGGACTCATCACTTACATACGTAAAAGCATTAGCTACAGTGATGCTACCCAAAACATTACAAACACAATCCAAGCAGATAACCCGATAGAAATACAGGCAGTTAACATTAAAACACGCGCAAAACACAACATCACACTAATCAACATTTACATCCCACCAGATAGTTCACCTCAGGTGCCAGCCAATTACAATCCACAGTTACACAATCTTGCCTCTCTCACTAATGTCACCTTAGGAGGAGACTTCAACGCCAAAGACACTAGTTGGTACTTGCACAACCAAAACAACACCAGAGGCGCCAACATAGCCACACAACTAAACAGCCTCTTCATTCTTAACAATACAGAAGAACATACACACATACCACATCAAGCAGGATACTCAAACTCCTCCCCAGACATAACGTTCTGTTCCCCCTCACTAGCAACACATACACAATGGAGAACAGAAAAACAACTGTCATCAGACCACCTGCCCATCATCATTACAACACATTCTACACTCTGCCCGAACAGCCTTAGGCACATTTACAGAAATTACAAGAAAGCTGATTGGGAACAGTTCAAAATACAGACTGAGGAACAATTCACCACATTAAACAGCACACCCATCATAAACATCAATACAACACTCAAGACATTTAATCAGATTATCAATAATGCAAACAAATACATACCCAAGGGCAACATTAGGAAATACAACCCAAATTACACTAGAGAAATAGCCCACCTCATAAGGCAACGTAACAACCTCAAATATAACACACAAACCACACACACAGAAGCCATAAAACAGCAGATACAACAGCTCAACACAGAAATAAACAACAAACTCAAAGAAAAACAAACAGAAACATTCAGGGAATTCATAACAACACTAAACCACTCCACGGATACATCCAGGCTATACAAGACTATAAACAGCATTACCCACTCTAACAGCGGCATTCACACCTCACACGCGGCTATCTGTCGCAGCCAAAATAATATCCCAACATACACACAACAAGCTAACATTCTAGTTAATCACTACGCAAAGATAAGTCACTTAAACAGAGACAACAACCAGAAACACGCAGACAGACAAACAGCCAGACACAAGAAAACCTACAGACTCGACACGACCATTACACCCTTACAGACCAGACCACCAAGATCATCAAAAACATTAAGAATTCGAAGGCTACTGGACTAGACAACATATCTAACATACACCTTAAACACTTGGGCCCACAAGGAATACTAGCTCTCACAAATATCAGCACATATTCATACCAACACTGTATTATTCTTGACATATGGAAACAAGGTAAAATTATTACACTACTAATACCAAACAAAAATCCAACAGAACCAGCTTCCTATAGACCCATTACTTTACTATGCTCACCTTCCAAAGTAACAGAAAGACTAATCTTACAAATCACCAACCCACACATTCCACTATCGCCTACTCAACATGGATTCAGACCTCACCACTCAACCACGACATTACTCACTAACCTCACGCAGCACATCATGGATGGCATCAACTCCAGACGACCAGCTCAACGTACACTATTAGC
Source organism: Bathynomus jamesi (assembly GCA_023014485.1). Lineage (NCBI taxonomy): Eukaryota > Metazoa > Arthropoda > Malacostraca > Isopoda > Cirolanidae > Bathynomus > Bathynomus jamesi. Next base: position 1,104,553 of record JAJOZX010000146.1, read on the forward strand.
AACAATAGACATTAGTAAAGCATTTGATGCTATCCCACGCTTCCCTCTCATAAACAAAATACTCAACACAAACATACACAATAACACCAAAAGGTGGCTGAGCAACTATCTCTCAGGAAGATACTCACATGTCACATTTAATGGCAAGTCATCCAAAAACAGGCTTTTTCCGAACGGGGACCCTCAAGGCTCTGTTCTCTCACCAACACTCTTCAACTTATACATGCATGACATTCCAACACCCATAGATAACAAGCTTACCTTATCATCATATGCAGATGATATCACTCTAACATCCACCCACAACAACATCGACACCGCTACAAATAACCTACAAACATACATAAACAGTATACAAGACTGGCTCACACACAATAGACTCAAAGTAGCGCCCGCAAAATCAACCACCACCTTGCTTACAAGCAACACAAAAGAACACCAGGTAATTCCACAGCTTACACTAAGCAACATCAACATTCCACACACTCACAGAACCAAAATACTTGGTGTCACATACAACACATCATTATCTTTTGCAAACCACATTCAGCACATTAAAACCAAATGTACGTCAAGACTTAACACGCTTAGGGTACTAACAGGCACAAACTTTGGACACCAGCAGGAAACAACATCACTCATATACAAACAATATATTCGCTCAGTTATGGACTATGCTAGCCCATGCTGGGCACCCATTATCTCAAACACACACATAAACACCTTACAAACAATACAAAACAACGCACTTCGTATCATTACAGGATGCACTCAAACAACACTAATAGAACACCTGCACATAGAAACAAAAATACTAAAAGTTAGGGAACATTTAGACATGAGGGGAACACAATTCATGGCAGCAGCGACAACTAACCCACAACACCCTTGCCACTACATGTACAATCATGCACCAACACCTCGCACCATTAAGGTAACACCAGAGAGACATTATAACCAAATACTCCATTCCATACCACGCCCCACAGACATCACACAGTACAGAAAACACATACACACACACCTAACCCATAAAGCACTGACACGACTCGGTCCGAATGCGGTCCTAGGTGCGAAGCCGCCACCCATTAACAGGTCAGAGATCAGCCTGAGCAGATTGGATCGAGTTAACTTAGCACGATTCTGATGTGGACATCATCCCAACTTACGGACATATAAACACAGACTAGACAACTCCATAGACGACACTTGCCACCTGTGCCATTACACACCACAAACAATTGAACACATTATGACAGACTGTACCGCTCTAGCACAACAACGAACACAACACAACATCACTAGTGCGCTGAACCTCTGGTCCACTCCGGAGAGGGCGATCGGTTACCTGCGTGCCGCCGGCTTGCTCGATCAGGGTGGGCTGATCGGCTAAACAACAACAACTTGTTTACAGCGGAAACAAAATTTTAACAAAAATGAAGCAACATGTGGAACTGGAAAAAAAAAGGTATTAGTTACTTTTTAGCCCAGAATGTTTCCCGACAATTTTGAGGGGTTCTATATTAATGTCTCAACAGGTACAAAACATTTATCAATAACATTTCCGTCGCAAATGTTTAGTTTACGAGATAGTTATTTTATTGAAAAAAAAAATTTTTGGAAGGCGCATTCTATCGCCGCCATAACAGGAGGTGGCACCATCTAGCGACGAACTATGACTATGTAAACATTTTTGAGGTAGCCAATCACAGGCCTCCATTTCGTCACGTGACCTAATCCAGCAAATCACCGACCGATCTGTTTCCTCGTTCATCTCCTGTTTTCAGTTCAAATTCGGAATCGCATGGTGTTCTCCCTTTAAATGTAGTGTGTCCAATTTGTATAATTTAGGTCTCTGGGGTATGCGGTTGGAGCCCCCGTAAAGATCACGCATCACAAATTGATCGGTATAGGGTTTTATATTTTTTATTTTTGAATTTCCGACGCTAAAATGATAATGTAATAACATATTCATGTTAGGTTAGGTTCGGTACTTTTAGGTTAGTTAGGTTAGGTTAGGCCGCAGGGGTTCCCAAATTGGTGTTCCGCGGAACACTTGTATACCGTGAGAAGTGTTCCGCGAAACACAATTTGGGAACCCCTGGGTTAGGGGTTAGGTTTTCCATGAAACCTAGGTTTTTCTCATGGTTTTTGATGTGTTTCATGACATTCTTAACTTCATTTTCGTTGGAAATTACCAGTTCCCCCCCCCCACAAAAAAAACGATTCCCCCACAGGTTCCGAAATATTGATGGGGTAGGGGATGGGGTATATTTTATCAACTGGTCATTTCCGACGGAAATGAAGGTCAGATTCGTATGAATCACATCAAAAACCATGAGAAAAACCTAGGTTTCATGGGAAATAGCAGTCTGGGCTGAAAAGTAACAATTACTAATAATAATAATTGTGTAAATCATTGTTGTTCCAGTGGGTTGTATTACCAATAAATAATTGTAGGGTTTATAACGAAAATCGCCAAACTTAATTTTTCGCATTGAATTATACCAATGTACAAATATCACTGAAGTTTGAAGATAAAATTTAGGAACAAGTGTAGTTTACGTCTCCCTGACGCAAAAGGGGACAAACTACACTTGGTGAAAGTTGGGGAACGTAAATTACATTAGGATCTTTACGAGACATTTTTTAAATGAATCCATCAAATAAAACGTTAAAACTAACGAAAATATTACGACTTAACCTAACCAATCGTCAATTTATATGTATATATATATATATATATATATATATATATATATAAAAACTGACGAATGGTTAGGTTAAGTCGTAATATTTTCGTTAGTTTTAACGTTTTATTTGATTAGGTACACGCGGACAAAGTTGGGGAACGCAAACTACACTAGGATAATGTAAGAAAACGTAAACTACACTAGGCACCACAGGGGGACGTAAACTACACTTGCTCCAAAATTTATTTTCAATGAAATTTCAAATATACGTTGATTTTTCCTCTGCTTAAAAAATTTCCAAAGCAAAGTGAAAATACTTCAAAACCTTGCTTAAATGCACAAAACAATTTCACATCTCAACCCCCCCCCCCCCCCCCCCCATTAAAAACCTGCTTTTATTGAAAGTAACAAAATTATTCAGATTTTATTAAAAATCCCAATATTAATTTCTTCTCCAAATAAGTTTGGATTTTTTTTTTTTTTTTTTCTGGTTCAAACCGTTGCGAAGGTTGCAGTCGAAGTGCGTAGAATACCGCTGGAATCGTAAACCTCGCAGTATCTTAGCGAGAAGTGGCTTAATTTTCACGAAAGGAGACTGCCCGAATAGATATAAGTGAAACGGTGAACGTGAAGTAGGAGAAGCTTAAAATATTGTTAAATTTAGGGGCTCCTTCCAAAGTACGAGTGCTGCGCCACGATGTAAACAAATAAGTTGGAAATGGTTTACTGTTGTCAGTAATCGCCGTTTTTTTTATTCATATACTGTAACTGCATATATTTAACGACGCTATTGAAAGTAATGTGTGTACAGTACATCAGGTGTACACGCTTATAAAACTATATTGTACTCGTATATATATTAACTCAAAAAAATTTATATATATATATATATTTATATATATATATGTGTGTGTGTGTGTGTACACCTTATGAACCTTATGTTGTTTCGTGCGTTGGTCTCTCTTCACACGGAGGTGTGAATTATTGTGTATATATATATATATATATATATATGTGTGTGTGTGTACATATATATATATATGTGTATATATATATATATATACACAATACGTTAAAAGAAAAAGAAAATTTTTAGCGAGTAAACTGATTTTTTTTCTGATTGTTGCATCCATTTTCTTACATAAAAACCTTTGATTTTATACGTCACGTATTGATGTCCATCAGACCATAAAGTTATCGTCATATATATTCACTCGTATAAAAACTTTATTCCAATATTGATTCAATTGAAAAATATCTTAAATAAATGGAAAAAAATTGATGTCTCTACTTTGTCTTGTTTATTTTGTCGACATTTTGACACTCTTATTTATCGTGGGTTTTCTTTAATTAGAATTCGAAAGTGCGGAAGTGTTCATTTTATTATTATTAATAATAATTATTATTATTAATATTACTATTATTACCTAATTTATTTAAAGATGTATAGTGATTTTATAGTTAATTATAACGAACTGAGGGAAAATTTTTATTACGTATCTTCTCTGTCGTTCTATCGACAACCTTTTAATATGTTTATCTTCAGTCATAAATTAAATATTATTTAAAAGAATAAAAGAGAATAAAAGATATGAAGGTAAATACTGTAAAAAGGTTTTATTCTGACATTTTGGAACTACTTTATTTGTCATTAATATACAGTATTTGCAGACAATTTCGATCGAGTGGAATAAAATGAATTGAACAAAATAGAAAAGAACAGAAGAGAATGTAGCAATAATCTTACAATACGTAATACGCGCATCTTATTGCGTAAATGAGGTGATTTAAGATGATGTACTTTCAAAATTGTAATGCTCCTGAGCGGTGGTCGAATTGTAAAATTTTAACAAGGGGATGGTGGTGAGGGTGGGTAGGGTAGGAGGATCCGGGAGCATGGCCCCCGTGAAAATTGCAAAAAGTGTAACTGCATAATGCTACATTCTGGTGACTTTTCAGGGAGAGATACGCGGCAAAATCATCAGTTTAGTGAAACATTTTTTCTAGTAATTTCCATATTTTTTCATGAAGGTAAATTATGACACCTCGCTTGGAACTTATATTTTGAAGTACCATCATAAAATCCATTTTAATCACAACCCCCCCCCCCCCTGTTCCCTTCCCTTAATCACAATATTATATGACCAATGAATATTTATTTTAAACCAGTTAGACCACATAAAAACTTATAAATATATTAGTCTTTCAATAAACCAAAACACGTAATAAGGAGATACTTTATTTTACTTTCTGCGCTTTAGTCAGAATTAGATTGTTGTTGAAGCGTATTTTATTTACTTAACAAGGGGGATGGTTATTTGATTTTGAGCTAACAAGGGGGATGCCATCCCCCGAATCCCCCCCCCCCAATTCGAGCTGAGCCACAATCAAGTTTTTATATATCCAAATTGGAAAACTTCGTGTTTAAGACATTTTGGTCTGCCTTTCATATTATATATTCATAATAAAACCTAAATTTAGAAGTTATAACTCCTTTTTGACCGTGCATTCTAGAGGAAGTTTTTCCTTCTTTTGGGTATCAAAGCTTCTTGTCAGATGATAGAGTAATTTCTTTTAATGATTTTTAACTTCTTTAGATAGAAAAAAATGGCCTTTAAATCTTCTTTTTGTGGTCATTTGAGACAATAGAAGATAATATTTCTTTGTATAGAAGGTTACGGGAAATGTTTTCCGCGTAATATGCCAATATAGAATATTGGCATAATTTTATTTAATTAAGATAATTCTAAAGTTTTAAAGTAAAACTTTTACTATACAACGACTAATTGAGTATTTTACCACAAAGTACACTAAAGGTCGTCACTGCTAATGGATGCTATTTTTAGATGTGCATAGTTGAATTAAATGATTTTTTCCAAGTAAGATGGCGCAGATAAATGTTTTTCCCTTTTTAGAGAAGGAGGACCAGCCAATATTTCAGTCTGAGTCCGTACTTTATAAAATTAGGAAACTTTATGGGAGCATACCAACCCGAATTTCAATTTTTCTTCTTGAAAAGTTAACACACACACACTTTTGACTATCTTACAAAACGGCGACATTTTCGCATTTTCAATTGTTGATGGCGACACTTATCCTAATCTAATTAACGTAATTATCATTACTTAACCTAACCTAGCGTAACTTAACATAACCTTCATCATATCCCCCTTTTTTATGATGTTTAAAGATTTCCATTAAAAAAAATGGGTCAGAAACTGCGGTGATGCTGCTAATGTCACGATGGGGTCTATGTGTATCCTTTCCGTAGGATGGTCAAGAACATCCCCCCCTCACACACACACACACACATATATATATATATATATATATATATATATATATATATATATATATATATATATTATAATATATATATGAGGGGTCGCGCGTCTTAAGGTACCTAAGCGCCACCACAGGCGAAAACGTGTTTTTGATGGATATCACTATTTTCACCCTTCCTCTATCGCGTGGTTTGGGTTATAATGACCTTACGACACTAGAAGTATGGTTGAAAACTTTATGAAGCTACTACTACTCTACTGCTAATACTACTATTACTGAACTTTGGAGGCGATTTCTGGCGAATTTAAATTTTGGCGCTTAGGTACCTTAAGACGCGGGACCCCTCATATATACTCGTGTGTGTATAACTGTATATATATATATATATATATATATATATATATATATATGGTTTAAATACACCACAGGTTGTATTAGTTTTTACCTTGTGTAAGCGTAGTGGTAGCGCTCAGGCCTTCTTCTCACTAATTGAATGCCCGATTAGGTTAATTGAATGCCCGATTAGGTTAATTGAATGCCCGGTTAGGTCAACTGAATGCCCGATTAGATTAACTGAATGCCCGAATAGGTTAATTGAATGCCTGTTATGTTAATTGTACGTCCTTGACGATTGATTAGGTTAAGTCGTGATATTTTCGTTAGTTTTAACGAAAATATCACGACTTAACCTAACCAATCGTTAAGAGCGTACAGTTGACCCAACCGGGCATTCAATAATTTTACCGTAGGTTTCTATATATATATATATATATATATAATATGATGAATAAAACCACGAAGGAAAAAGAAACACAAAGGGGTGCTCAAGCGCTTTCGTCTAATGACATCCTCAGGAACACTGGAGTGAAAGGACAGATCAAGGCAATATATAGGTTACAAAAATAAACATACATACATACATATTCACATATATATACATATATATATATATACATATATATACATATATATAAATATATACATATATATAGTAAGCATAGAAAAAATTGTGGGAGGAGCCAACATTTATATGGTCACAGAAGAATAAAGAAATAAAAATAAATATAAATAAAAATTGAGAAAAAATTAATTACAAAATAGTGCCTTAGTGATATATATGTCACAGCCTAAATAATCATAAAGAAATAAACAGGCAAATAAAAAAAACCATAAATACATATACATACATATATATATAATATATACATATATATACACATATATATATATATATATATATATATATAAAGACACTTTTAGCACTTTGGCCGACCTTCCATATAAATTCAAATGGCTTTTTTATGGAACAGGTCACAAAAGAATAAAGAAATAAAAATAAATATAAATATTGTAAGTGGAGTCTACCAATTCAAGCTCAAGAGGGAGGTTTTACAATCGATTTAATAGATGCTGCCAAATTGATATATATGTCACATTATTAAAAAATAAAAATTGAAAGATAAATTTTAAGAGAGGCACACCAATTTATAAGGGAAAAATTACCACATATGCATATTATAGTCACAAACGAATACAAAAATACAAGTAAATATAAATTGGAAAACAAAATGATCCCTAGATGATATATAAAGAACAATAAAATATATATACAACATATTTACGGTATATATACGAAATATAAACGCAATATATACAGAATATATATATATATATATATATATGCATAAGGGAAAAAAAATTACCAAATTTGTTTTTATAATTATTGTCTGAGAAAACGGTAGGTCGCAAAAGAATAAAGAAATAAAAATAAATATAACTTGAAAAAATTACAAATAATACACGTACACATATATACCCGCATACCCAAATATATATATACATATACACACATATACAAACACACACACACACACACACACATATATATATATATATATATACAAGCTTGACCTTCACGAAATGAGAAATCATCCCGCAGAACCTTTGTGAGGTTGTAAGGTAAGGTAAGGTACATACACATATACATATATATATATATATTTAACTGCATACATACATACATACATACATATACACACATACATACATACATATACACACATATACATACAAACACATTTAACTGCAATGACCACACACATACGCACATACACATACATACATACACATACACTCATACAGCAAAAAATTGAAAAATAAAATTGTAAGGGAAACAACAGACAAAAACAAATTTTTTACCAAAGATTTAACAACCTGCCCTTTTTGTTTAAATCCATTCTGAAGGAATTCAGAGCAACGGGATCAAGTTGAAACAGACCTTTACTCATGTTAAGGTTATTTGTAAGTTGAATTATAGCCGACTCAAGAATATTTCTATTAACAATGTTGCTAGAGTGAAACAAAACTGAAACATTATTCCAATCAATACAATGGGATAACTCTGACAAATGGACAAAAAGGGCACTGGACAACTGTCCCGTTCTAACGGAATATTGATGCTGTTTTACACGCGTTTGCAAATCCTTTCCCGTCTGACCTATGTAAAAGGAATCACATTGCTTACACCCAATTTTATAGATAATGCCTAAATTATTGGTAGGGCTATTTTTTACTATGATGTTTTTCACAATATTGTTATATGAAAAAACTACACTGATATCCAAAAGTTTAAGTACATTAGCAATGCCTAAGAAGCCCGGGAAAAATGGAAGTACTAAAATATTCTTTGACAAGGTGCAAGTGTTATTATTCACACGATAGAAGGTTCGTTTAGCCTTATTAAGACAAGATTCCATGAACGCAGATGGGTAACACAACTCACTTCCAATACCGTTGATATTTTCCAATTCGGCATCGATGTATTCAGGACTGGCGATCCTAAGAGCGCGGAGAAACATTGAGGAAAATATGGCCTTTTTAATAGGGGTGTCATGTCCAGAGTAAAAGTGTACGTAGGACAAATTGTTTGTTTTTTTCCGATATATACTAAACTTAAAACCCGGGCTATCCCTATGAACACGCACATCCAAAAACGGGATTGAGTTGTCTTGTTCCACTTCTAAAGTAAATTTAATGGAGGGGACTTGGTCATTTATATGGAGTTTTTTGAAATTACTTACATTCCGAGAATCCTGGGGGTTGGCATCCCTTGGTTGCGGTACGTCGACGATATTTTGTGTATCTGGCCCATGAATCGTGACCTGGATAACTTCCTCCTTCAGTTAAATGACCAAGTCCCCTCCATTAAATTTACTTTAGAAGTGGAACAAGACAACTCAATCCCGTTTTTGGATGTGCGTGTTCATAGGGATAGCCCGGGTTTTAAGTTTAGTATATATCGGAAAAAAACAAACAATTTGTCCTACGTACACTTTTACTCTGGACATGACACCCCTATTAAAAAGGCCATATTTTCCTCAATGTTTCTCCGCGCTCTTAGGATCGCCAGTCCTGAATACATCGATGCCGAATTGGAAAATATCAACGGTATTGGAAGTGAGTTGTGTTACCCATCTGCGTTCATGGAATCTTGTCTTAATAAGGCTAAACGAACCTTCTATCGTGTGAATAATAACACTTGCACCTTGTCAAAGAATATTTTAGTACTTCCATTTTTCCCGGGCTTCTTAGGCATTGCTAATGTACTTAAACTTTTGGATATCAGTGTAGTTTTTTCATATAACAATATTGTGAAAAACATCATAGTAAAAAATAGCCCTACCAATAATTTAGGCATTATCTATAAAATTGGGTGTAAGCAATGTGATTCCTTTTACATAGGTCAGACGGGAAAGGATTTGCAAACGCGTGTAAAACAGCATCAATATTCCGTTAGAACGGGACAGTTGTCCAGTGCCCTTTTTGTCCATTTGTCAGAGCTATCCCATTGTATTGATTGGAATAATGTTTCAGTTTTGTTTCACTCTAGCAACATTGTTAATAGAAATATTCTTGAGTCGGCTATAATTCAACTTACAAATAACCTTAACATGAGTAAAGGTCTGTTTCAACTTGATCCCGTTGCTCTGAATTCCTTCAGAATGGATTTAAACAAAAAGGGCAGGTTGTTAAATCTTTGGTAAAAAATTTGTTTTTGTCTGTTGTTTCCCTTACAATTTTATTTTTCAATTTTTTGCTGTATGAGTGTATGTGTATGTATGTATGTGTATGTGCGTATGTGTGTGGTCATTGCAGTTAAATGTGTTTGTATGTATATGTGTGTATATGTATGTATGTATGTATGTATGCAGTTAAATATATATATATATATGTATATGTGTATGTACCTTACCTTACCTTACAACCTCACAAAGGTTCTGCGGGATGATTTCTCATTTCGTGAAGGTCAAGCTTGTATATATATATATATATATATGTGTGTGTGTGTGTGTGTGTGTTTGTATATATGTGTGTATATGTATATATATATTTGGGTATGCGGGTATATATGTGTACGTGTATTATTTGTAATTTTTTCAAGTTATATTTATTTTTATTTCTTTATTCTTTTGCGACCTACCGTTTTCTCAGACAATAATTATAAAAACAAATTTGGTAATTTTTTTTCCCTTATGCATATATATATATATATATATATTCTGTATATATTGCGTTTATATTTCGTATATATACCGTAAATATGTTGTATATATATTTTATTGTTCTTTATATATCATCTAGGGATCATTTTGTTTTCCAATTTATATTTACTTGTATTTTTGTATTCGTTTGTGACTATAATATGCATATGTGGTAATTTTTCCCTTATAAATTGGTGTGCCTCTCTTAAAATTTATCTTTCAATTTTTATTTTTTAATAATGTGACATATATATCAATTTGGCAGCATCTATTAAATCGATTGTAAAACCTCCCTCTTGAGCTTGAATTGGTAGACTCCACTTACAATATTTATATTTATTTTTATTTCTTTATTCTTTTGTGACCTGTTCCATAAAAAAGCCATTTGAATTTATATGGAAGGTCGGCCAAAGTGCTAAAAGTGTCTTTATATATATATATATATATATATATATATGTGTATATATATGTATATATATATATATATATGTATGTATATGTATTTATGGTTTTTTTATTTGCCTGTTTATTTCTTTATGATTATTTAGGCTGTGACATATATATCACTAAGGCACTATTTTGTAATTAATTTTTTCTCAATTTTATTTATATTTATTTTTATTTCTTTATTCTTCTGTGACCATATAAATGTTGGCTCCTCCCACAATTTTTTCTATGCTTACTATATATATGTATATATTTATATATATGTATATATATGTATATATATATATATGTATATATATGTGAATATGTATGTATGTATGTTTATTTTTGTAACCTATATATTGCCTTGATCAGTCCTTTCACTCCAGTGTTCCTGAGGATGTCATTAGACGAAAGCGCTTGAGCACCCCTTTGTGTTTCTTTTTCCTTCGTGGTTTTATTCATCATAAATACTTTTCACGTGTCACTTTCGTGAAATAATTTTTCATATATATATATATATGACCTCGGAGGCCGACGCCACAGCCTATGTTCTTATATACTGTATATACCGTATATTTCGGCGCATAAGACGACACTTGAATCTTCAAAAAGACGCCCCAAAACCATGGGTCGTCTTATAGGCCAGATACAAAAAAAGTGACATTAAAATTCTACTCAATCAAAATACCAATAGATAGGTTCAATGATACAATTTATTAGGTAATTTTAATTTTTTTTTTTTTTTTTTTTAAAACAGTGACCATAAAATTCTACGTAGGTTCTAGGTATTCTAAGTAGGTAATTTTACTAGGTATTAGGTAATTTATTAGGTTTCACTGTTTACATTGTCGTCGTACGGGTCCCAGTCTGAATCTGGTGAGTCGGCTTCGGCTTCGTCGTCAGTGTCCCACAAGAAATCATCCTCCGTACCATCCATTGCATTATTGATACCGCACTTTTTGAAAGATTTTATTAGAGTCTCTACCTTCACTTTATCCCATGCTTTGATCACGAAATCACACAGTACATCAAGTGATGCAGCACGTATAGCACCACCTTTTGTGAAAGATTTTTCACCATTCATCATCCAATTATTCCATTCTTCACGCATATGACCTTTAAATGGCTTGTTCAGGCAGACGTCTAATGGTCGTAGTAGAGAAGTCAAACCACCTGGTATAACAGCGATCTCAGTATTATTTCGTGCTAATCGAGTTTTAGTGTTCTCAGTTACATGACTGCGAAGCATATCCCAGACCAACAAACTGCGGTCCTTGTGTAGACCGCCTGGCCGCGCCTGTTCCACACATTGTCTATCCATAATTTTACACCATCCTCATTCATCCATCCTTCTTCATGAAAATGTACAAAAACACCTGGTGGGAATTTTATTTTAGGCTTAGTTTTGCGCTTGAAGATGACCATGGGTTTTAACTTCGTACCATCGGCCATGCACGATAACACCACCGTAAACCTGGTCTTTTCATGGCCTGTACTTCTGACTTGCACAGTTTTCACACCTTTAGATTCCAGCGTTTTACTGCCTAACATAGCGAAGTTCATGGGGGTTTCGTCCATATTTCCAATATTGGATAATTGAAACTGGTGTTTCTGCCTCATACGAATAATAAACTGGTGAAAACTGGTAACTTTTTATGCTCAAGATCTGTTGGTAGTTTCTGAGCAATTTTTGTTTTCTGCCGTATTACCAGATCTTTCTGCTCAGGAAACGATTGCACCAGCCTACTGTTGCTTTAAATTCTCTACTCTGTTCTGGGTTTGACCTTGCCCACTTCAGTGCATATGCTCTGATCATATTTCTTGTGACGATATAGCCATCCTGCCTCTGTTCGAGTACCCATTCTGCAATGTGATTTTCCAAATCTGGCCAACGAGTGATTCCTTTTCTCATCGAACATTTTCTCTTTGGCATTTTTCTTAAAACATCTTCATTCCTTCTCCACTCTCTTACCATCTTCTCAGTTATGTCAAATGTCCTTGCAGCAGCACAGTTGTTCGATTCTTTGGCCAGTTCAATGACTTTTAACTTAAAACTTGCTTCATACTTTCTTCGTTTTACTGGTGGCTCCATGGGCACAATTTGAATAAAATTTTTAAACTGGTTTGGACAGAAGCTAGCAACAGACTGAACCGTGAGTCTGAGTCGCTTTGTGAGGATGCTTCACCCACCTACCGGCCACGCCCACCATTTGAGTCAACACGACTCAAATTTTGGGGGTCGTCTTATACCACAGATATGAGCTTAACCCATGAAATTTAAACTGAATTTTGGGCCTCGTCTTATCCGAAGGTCGCCTTATCCACCGAAATATACGGTATATATATATATATATATATATAAATGCTAAAGCTCCGCCCATTTTATGTCACTATCTTTTATAACGTGTCTATGATGTCACTATCTTTCAACCAATCCGAAATACAGAGGCCTCCAGCGGCCTCAGATGACCTCGGAGGCCGACGCCACATAGCCTATCTTCTTCCCCAACGTCAGTTACCACTATCCTAGAGTCTCATCCAAATTTGGCCAGTGGTTTGGCCGGCCATAAGAAACAAAGAAAGAATATTTGCAGGCAGTTCGACCGTCACAAATATTAGTATAGATAGAGCATACATTGATTGTTAATTGCAGTTCACTTTGTAACTAAACTAAGATAAAAATCCAAATAAAAATGTGAAAATATGACGTGAAATAAAAGAGGAAATATTTTCCCATTCTTTCAAAGTTTTATTTTTTTTAATATCACGAAGTTGACTTAAAATTGGTCTCAGAAATGAAAATATTGTTTCCCTCTTCGCGAATGTAGCATCTTCGCGAGTAAAAAGAATTTGTCGACTCTAAAAGAGCCCTTTGACCCGCGTTACAAAAGGCAGGTAAAACACTCATTCTAAGTTACCCATTAAATTACGGTTAATTTAAGCTCGAAGGTTTCGAGAAAGTTTTGCATAAAGTTCGACCGTCTCATTTTTCTCTCGTCTCCATATTCAGGTCTGCCACTTGGGAAATTCACCTTTTTGAATTATTTTTAAATTGGCTCCATTTTTTGGCGATACAATGCCGCGACTTTGCGCTAATTTATTGCAATATCTTTAGACTCAAATTTAATTACGTTTCCTTCGCGCCGCAATAACTTCCATTTAAGGAACTCGCATTTTTATGGACGTGAATTGGAGTAGAAAACCATACCAGTAACTGACACCGGGAATGTTGGGCACTTTTTCCATAGACAATTCAATTCAAAGTTTGTGACGACATTTTACATTAATATCTCTTAATGTTTAATATTGCATATAATATTTTGTTTAAACACTTCCTTAAATTGTGAATCAAAATTTTAAGTTACGAGTGAAATAACTCATTTAATAATTAATTAATTCAATACACTTTTTAACAAATGGAACCATAAGTTAAATTTATAAACCGAGGCTGAGCGTTTGCAGGAAATGAAAAGCTTTTAACTTATTGTTTACTAACAAAAGAATGATGGTAGGTGACAATATTATACATAGGGTTGTGTGTAATTAGCTTAGCATCAGATTTCTCATCAAACCAAATAGGTTAACCATCATATACTACGTTCAGGTATTATAATATATATATATATATATATATTATATATATATATATATATATATATATATATATCGGCTACTAAAAGTCTGCGAAGAGTATTCGCAGAAACATGTTATTCTTTTTAATGTTACAAAAACTAAGGTTATGCAATTTCATCCTAAAAGCTGTAATCAGCCAGCTGATATAAGGTTTAAAATGAATGGTGAGGTAATTGAGGCAGTACAAGAGTTTAAGTATTTGGGTCAAACTATTACCAGCTCCTTGAGTGATGACTTGGATAAAAGAAAACAATCTCGAAGCTTGTGTGCTAAAGCGAATATGACCAGAAGGAACTTTCGATTCTGTACAAGTGATGCTAAAGACACTCTCTTTCGTACTTTCTGCAGTAATATATACGGACAGCAACTCTGGGTGAATTATAAAAAAGGTTCTGGCAGAACCCTAAATTTGCTGTACAACAGGTTTTTTAGACTCTTACATAAATTACCCCCGAGATGCTCAGCTTCGTAAATGTTTGCTACCCGCAATGTCCCGAGCTTCCCAGAGGTAACAAGACGTGCTCAATACAGTCTAATGCAAAGAATTAAAAATCAACCAACCCGATCACCCAAGCTATCCATGAGTCCTGCCATTTATCCTCTAAGCTATGGACTTCTTGATACGAAAACGTCTGTCTGTAGCTCAACTTAACTTCGAAATTACAGTATTATTTCTAATCAATTGCATATATTTCTATCCTTAGTATATGAACTGTCATTGTATTAATAATATTTGTCATATGGACTATAGTCTGCCAATAAACCTTTTCATTTTCATATATATATATATATATATATATATATATATAATTTGATATATATTAATGGGCCGACTGATAGTATTTCCAAAGTATCGGTACCGATACCGATAGTTAGAGCAAATTATCGGCCGATACCGATACCGATATCTGTTCAAAATATCAAAATAGGATTCAAAGAATGTAATTCGACACATGTACTGTAATTCAAAACATATATTTGAAGAAATGGAATTCACAAAATAAAAGTCATGTAATGGAAACAATATGTAATTAAAAAATCGTAATTCAAAAAGTAACTGAATATAACAGTTCACTCAATAATCAAAATTGAGGAACTTCAGATTTTTGGAGAGGATGATTTGTTCCTCAGCGTTGATTGGGGTGATGTTGGCTCGTTTCGCATTGATAACATCTCCAGCCGTTGAGAAAAGCCGTTCAGAGTCAAATGATCCAGAGGGGCAGCTCATGCACTTCTCAGCAACTCTGACAATTTCCGGGAAATCAGCAGAATGTTCTCGCCAGAAAATGAATGGATCCCTATCCCCAGCGATCCGAGGTTGCGACCAATAGGCGTCCAGGGCTACTTCCACTCGTGCGTCTTGGACAGTAAACCTCGTGTCCGTATCCCTCGTTTGGGGTTCTTCAACTAGAATAGGACGAACGTGATCGTCGAGATCGCTACCTTCTGAATCGGAAAGGTTTTCCCAAAGAGCGATTTTCTTGGACGGAGAAACCGGACCACTTCGGCGGCGTTTCACGGCAATTGCACCTCCAATACGCTTTCGTTGGGCCCCCTCCATGTGACTGCGTATCTCTTGTCTCAACAATTCCTTGGCCTTTTCTCGCATGTCGTCGTCTATCAGCCCAGCTCCTTTGAATCGGGGATCAACTGCTGTGGCTAGCAGCAGTTTCTAATTTGAATTATGCTCTTGAAATCTCTCTTCGAGAGAATCGCCCAGCTGGCTCTTCAGAATCTTGACACTAGCATCATTCACTGAGTACGCTACACAGATTACTTTTGACAGAGATTTGACCGTAGGTAAAACTTCTGATAAAAGCGAGTATTCCTCAATGATTTTGAGCGTTGCAGTTTTGAAGACAGCAAGCACGTCAATAAGCTTGACCATAAGCTTCCATTGCGTTGAAGTCAACGTGTTTTCCAGGTGCCATTCGACTCATATTCACTGATAGCTTGCTTTTGGGAAAGGAGTCGCTGCAACATTTCCAGCGTGCAATTCCATCTGGTTGGCACATCTTGAATCAGCTTCAGTTGAGGCAAGTTAAGTCTTCTTTGAATTTGATGTAGGCGCTGTGTCGCTTGCGGAGAGTGGCGAAAATGACCGACGATTTTCTGAGCCGTTGTCAAAAGATTAGCCACACTCGGGAGGTTCAAGCAGCCATCCTTTATCGCCAGTTGGAGTGTATGAGCCAAACAACCGAAACTATCCATTCCTATTTGTCTGAAAGCGGCTCGTATGTTAGCTACATTATCTCCCATGATCATAAAAGTGTCTTCTTCGGACAATCCCCAACTTTGAATCATTTCTTGAACTTTGGCGGAAATTTTTTCTGCTGTATGATCCTCGTTGAAGACAAAGACATTCAACATGATGTTTTTGTGCACGAAGTTTGGGCCGACGAAGTCACAGGTCAAACTTATATATGAGTCACTTGTTCGACTGCTCCATATGTCCGTGGTGAAGGAGAATTTCTCTTCTCTTCCTTCATTTGTGACATCAATTCCTCGATCTTGCCCTTCACCTTGCCTGCCATGTCTGGAATAAGGTTCGTCCTGAAAAACTTCTCAGAAGGAATCGTGTACTTCGGATCAGCAGTCTGAAGTAATCGCCTAAATCCTACCCGTTCGACACATGCGAAGGGCTGACGGTCGATGCAGATCATCTCTGCCACCACCTGGTCAAGATCAATCTTCTTTCGGTCATTATGAGCGTATGGAATGGATTTGGAAAACGCGACCTTAATGGATTGAGTAGCCGTGGCGGAAGTTCCAGGCATGTCTCCTAGAGAGAAAAAAAAAATAATATATATATATATATATATATACTGTATATATTAGGGCGGCTCGTTTTTACACTTTTTTCGATATTTGATTGGGGGTAGTGCGGAAAAGTTGCGATTTGGAGAGAAAATAAAGTGTGTAAAATTTTTTTGATCTACGTCAATACCTTCCGGTGGCAGCGAGTCCTTAAAAATCGAAAAATAGGTCTAAAAACACATAAAAATACGATATTTGAAAAAAATATTCATAATTATATTTGTGAGTATTTTTGAACGGGGTAGATTGGAAAATGGTTTTAAAGACTTACAAAATAAACAATAAAAATTTCAGCACAATCTGTTAATAACTTCCGGTGGCGTCTTAGCCGTTAAAATATCCAAAATATTGATTTAAAGCAAGTTTTAACAATGTGTTATACAAATGTTAATTCCGGTATATTTCTGTGCAAACAACCCTGAGAACACTATTATAGGCTTGAATAAATTAATAGCAGTCATTGAACAATGAACATTATATAAAATGCACACTGTGCATTGCACACTGCACACTGCTACATCCCCCGTTCCCTACCCTATATAAGCTGGGAAAGGAAGCGACGTTGTCAGTTGTTGTGTGTCACGTGTGGCGAAGGTTGTGTTATATCAACCGTGGTATATCACCATTTACCCGCAGTTAGTTGGTAAATATCGTAAATAGATTTATAATGTCTGAAAAGAAACCTTCAAAAGTAACCAGAACGTTAGCAAAATGCCATAGCATCGGTCAACCAGCGATTTTGTTAATAATGTTCTACCTACTTATGGAGATGTGCTAAGAGCTTATCTCTGGCACCGGAACAACAGAAACACGACAGGCCAAGATCCTCCATTCCAGATTGTTGCCAATGACATCATTTCCAAACTTCAAGAGATATGGCTCACAGCTTCAATCCCAACTTTATCAAGGAAAAGAATACATGATATGCTCAAAAACTATCATAATAAGTACAAGACCTTACTTAAAACAGGTAAACTAAAAAGGAATTCTGAAAGTTACAAAAGTAAATTGAAGTCATTTCAGGAACATTCGGAACGACTATTTGATATTGCTTCTTGTAAATGTGGTAATTGGGGGCACTTTTTTTTCTTTACAGCAAAAACAAGAATTCCAATTACCACATTTACAAGAAGCAATATCAAATAGTCGTTCCGAATGTTCCTGAAATGACTTCAATTTACTTTTGTAACTTTCAGAATTCCTTTTTAGTTTACCTGTTTTAAGTAAGGTCTTGTACTTATTATGATAGTTTTTGAGCATATCATGTATTCTTTTCCTTGATAAAGTTGGGATTGAAGCTGTGAGCCATATCTCTTGAAGTTTGGAAATGATGTCATTGGCAATAATCTGGAATGGAGGATCTTGGCCTGTCGTTTTTCTGTTGTTCCGGTGCCAGAGATAAGCTCTTAGCACATCTCCATAAGTAGGTAAAACATTATTAACAAAATCTGCTGGTTGACCGATGCTATGGCATTTTGCTAACGTTCTGGTTACTTTTGAAGGTTTCTTTTCAGACATTATAAATCTATTTACGATATTTACCAACTAACTGCGGGTAAATGGTGATATACCACGGTTGATGAACAAGTTATAACACAACCTCTCGCCACATGTGACACACAACAACTGACAACGTCGCTTCCTTTCCCAGCTTATATAGGGTAGGGAACGGGGGATGTAGCAGTGTGCAGTGTGCAATGCACAGTGTGCATTTTATATAATGTTCATTGTTCAATGACTGCTATTAATTTATTCAAGCCTATAATAGTGTTCTCAGGGTTGTTTGCACAGAAATATACCGGAATTAACATTTGTATAACATCTTGTTAAAACTTGCTTTAAATCAATATTTTGGATATTTTAACGGCTAAGACGCGACCGGAAGTTAACAGATTGTGCTGAAATTTTTATTGTTTATTTTGTAAGTCTTTAAAACCATTTTCCAATCTACCCCGTTCAAAAATACTCACAAATATAATTATGAATATTTTTTTCAAATATCGTATTTTTATGTGTTTTTAGACCTATTTTTCGATTTTTGAGGACTCGCTGCCACCGGAAGGTATTGACGTAGATCAAAAAAATTTTACACACTTTATTTTCTCTCCAAATCGCAACTTTTCTGCACTACCCCCAATCAAATATCGAAAAAAGTGTAAAAACGAGCCGCCCTATATATATATATATATATATATAAGAAAATAATTTTAATACAGAAATATTTATATGTAAAGTGTTATATATTTAATATTTTTTAATAAATAGAAGCTAAGTAAGTTAACAAAGAAAATTAAATTTACTTTAGTTGTATCTTAATTCTGATTGGGGAAATTATAAACAAATAGAAAACGGCAACTTCAGGGAGACTTTGATATTACAATAAATTCGTAAATCATGTTGAAACTTGAAATCAAACTTTATATATATAGCAACATCTTAGCAACTTTTGGGGGCCCTGGGCAGGCTAAAATTTAGGGACCCGAAACATACATTAAAAACAACAAATATTTAGACTTCCTAAATTTTTATTGAATTCATCATTTTTGGGGCCACTAGGATGTTGGGGCTTTGAGCAACTGCGAATTCTCTCTGAGAATGTTTGAAGAATCACTTTACAGATGTTCATGAATCTATTCACCAGAATTAGTAGCAGAAGTTGTACAGTGACTCTTATTGGCTTCATCAAACTCAATCTTGTGCTTGTTGATAAGGTGACTCCTCCTCAGGTTCGATGTAGAGAAGGTACTTGCGCTTGTTCCTCTACGAGAGACAGAGACACTGCACAAATTGAAGATCGCCTGTTTTACATTAGTGCTTGAAGCAGTGAAGAACTTCCACACAATGCTTGGCATTGTCACTCTCACTAAAGCAAAAGCGAATAAATTTATACCAGTAGTAATTTACAAAAAAATTATTACACATTGTTGTTGAACTAATTCACAACTTGCGAACTGAGGAAATGACGCCGTGATGGTTACGGGCTCGCTTTATATAGAGCGGTAATGAGTCATGGAAATTTCTAGAAACATCGGGATGAATCACGAACACACACGTAACTTCTCGAGCAGCCGGGAAGTTTCTATTTGGAAAACGCCCGTTTTTTTTATTCTAAGAAACAAAAACTATCGGTATCGGTAGCTACTAACCATCGGTATCGGTACCGATATATCGGCGCGATACCGATACAACCACCGGTCGATGCCTAATATATATATATATATATATATATATATATATATATATATATATATATATATTTATATATATAAATATAAATATAGTCTATATATAACCTTGGTTAACCTTGGTTTTGCTTCCGCCCGAATTGTTCATTCCGACGAAGATCAAGCTTGTCACTCCACCTTAGACCTACAGTTTAACGTGGAATCCGAACCACGCCCCATCAGCAGCCCAGCGTCTTAACCACTAGGTACCCATTTATCTACCAACTAATTTTTGAACAGTTGGGTTTTGCTGTGTGCCGCCTATCGTCATCGGGTCTCGATCCCGGGACTGATGGATTCGTAGTCAGCGATACTAACCACTTAAACAGATCTTTTGGTTCTCACGAGCTCAAAGTTGGAGTCCAGATGGAAATCACTTTTAAACTTTGCCCACAAAGTAAGTTATTTTATGGATATTTTTGAGTTTAGCGTCAGAAAATCGATGATATCCGAATTAACGTCGCAAACTATTTTTTTATTTTCTTTCATTTTGTATTTTAAGTTTTAATGCATTTAAAACAGAAGAAAGTATTTTTAGTATTACTTGTTTAAATATTTCTATTTTAGAATTATAGTCAAAATGTTTGGCGGACGACCGCATGGTAGAACATCCATTACACTGGTACGCATATGAAATTTTTTTGTCTGCTGTGAGGGTTTTCTCAACTCATATTATATAATTCGACCATGCTGAATTCGAAAATGACATTGGTTTTCCTCAATCAGGTCAGGTTTTTCTCTATTGGCCATTTATTATAAGTCCAATTTTATCCCCAAATTTATTGATTTTTTTAGCTTAAACACTGTAGATACGAGTAATATTATAAGAACACTCGTGAAAAATGAAAACATTGTGTGAAGAAATACTTTTATTCATACAATGAATATGGAAAAAAGTTTATTGAGGAAGGAATGAAGTT
The DNA here is from genome assembly GCA_023014485.1 of Bathynomus jamesi. NCBI lineage: Eukaryota > Metazoa > Arthropoda > Malacostraca > Isopoda > Cirolanidae > Bathynomus > Bathynomus jamesi. The sequence continues at coordinate 1,126,095 of JAJOZX010000146.1, forward strand.
TTTTTGGCTTTCCGTCTGTGTTTTTCTTCGGGCACGTCTCGCTTCAAACACCAGCAATAGTCCGCCAGCATATTGATATCCCAGTTTCCCTGGTACCTCTCTTCCATTATTTTGATATCTTGGTGAAATCGTTCACCCTGTTCCTCACTATAATCCCTGCAATTTTCAGGAAAATAGTCCAAGGGGACCACAAAAAGTGCATTTTTATGGACATGCGCGACCCATGAGCTTTGAAAGCTTCCATCAAGTTTTCGACAACGGACTCGTATTCTGGACTTCTACGCTTGCCAAGAAAATCAGTGACAACTGATTTGAATGCCTGCCAGGCATTCTTCTCAGTTGGAGTCATTGCGTTTTCGAACTGAGTATCCTTGATCAAAGTTCGAATTTGAGGACCATCAAAAACCCCAGCATTTAGTTTAGCATCAGATATATGAGGAAATTTACTCTCGAGATATCGGAATGCTGAACCCTCCTTATTCATTGATTTGATGAAATTTTTCATCAAGCCCAGCTTAATATGAAGTGGTGGGAGCAAAATTTTTGTTGGTGGTACAAGGGGCACTGAAACGACATTATGCGACCCAGGTTCAAAATTCTCTCTGGATGCCCATTCACGCTGTGCATAGTGCTTCTCATCCGCTCGGCTATCCCATTTGCAGAGGAAACATGGGTATTTCGTGTATCCCCCTTGCATTCCCAATACAAATGCCACAATCTGAAAAAAAATGAAAATATTTAAAGAATTTAGAGAATTTGTTCTATCAGATAAAAAAATCTATGCATTGGACTGTATCACTTCTGTGGGGAAGTTAAGTGTTCTCATACGCTCTCAAATAACCTTTGGAAAAACAACATAGTCAATAGCAATGGTTTACTTATGATGTTAGTATTACCTTCAAATCTCCACAGATCCTCCAGTTATGTTGGTCGTATACGAGAGCATCCAGTAAAATTTTCATGTTATCGTAGCTCTCAGTAAGTTGTACGGAATGTGCTACAGGGACTGATGCAACCCTATTCCCAATGTTGAGAAGTACTGCTTTCAAACTTCGTTTAGACGAGTCTATAAATAGCCTCCATTCTGATGCGTTATATGGCAGGCCCAAGGATTCGATTAGCCCCTCAACATTGCAGCAGTACACTAAGGAAGAGGTATTTTCGTGCACTGCAAAAAACTTGCGGAATTCTTCCTCTCGTTTCCTATACCAGGAGAATGTTGTTCCCGGAGCCAGCAAGTTGTCCTCTCGAAGTCGTGAGCCCAAGATCTCGGCAGCTAATTTGGAAAGTCCTAAATCCCTGGTAAGATCATTAAGTTTGGCCTGGTTGAGAGGCCTCGGCTCATTTGAAGCGGTATTTTGAGGTATATACGACTGGGACTGGTCATTGGCATTGGTCATTGATTCATCATCAGAATCATCGAAGTCCAGGGTTTGAGGTGGGTCGGGTATTGGAATTCCAGGACCATGGGGTACAGGTCTCAAAGCAGAAGGAATGTCAGGGTATACAACAATGTGTTTATTCTTCTTGTTAACTCCTGAAAATAGAAACACAGAAACATGGATATAAAACTTGCATATGAAGTAGAAGAAGCATTCAGACAGTGGCGGCTCGTGAGGGAAGGCTGCGGTCTGTAAGATATGAAATAGGTCGATGGAGTCTGTATATTTTCTTTCTTTTTCATTCATATTGTCCCTTCGGGGACAATATGAATGAAAAAGAAAGAAAATATACAATCATTGTATATGTAAATGTAACTTGTATAACTATATGTATGTGTAAATGTATTTTCTATAACAATATGTATATGTAAATGTATGATTACCATTATGGTGAATATTATGCTATATATGGTGAATATTACATTATGGTGAATATTATGTCGAGTTTCATACGAGGATTTCAAAATATTTAAGAAAAATAAATTTATAAGCCCACCTTGGAGGTTTGTCATGCAGAAATAGCAATCTGTCACGCGATCCTTTCCTTCTCTCCAAATCATGGGAATTCCAAAAGGCAAAGATTTCGCTCTGCCTTTGCTCCATCTTCTCAAATTTTCATGCTGAACCCTCCTTATTCATTGATTTGATGAAATTTTTCATCAAGCCCAGCTTAATATGAAGTGGTGGGAGCAAAATTTTTGTTGGTGGTACAAGGGGCACTGAAACGACATTATGCGACCCAGGTTCAAAATTCTCTCTGGATGCCCATTCACGCTGTGCATAGTGCTTCTCATCCGCTCGGCTATCCCATTTGCAGAGGAAACATGGGTATTTCGTGTATCCCCCTTGCATTCCCAATACAAATGCCACAATCTGAAAAAAAAATGAAAATATTTAAAGAATTTAGAGAATTTGTTCTATCAGATAAAAAAATCTATGCATTGGACTGTATCACTTCTGTGGGGAAGTTAAGTGTTCTCATACGCTCTCAAATAACCTTTGGAAAAACAACATAGTCAATAGCAATGGTTTACTTATGATGTTAGTATTACCTTCAAATCTCCACAGATCCTCCAGTTATGTTGGTCGTATACGAGAGCATCCAGTAAAATTTTCATGTTATCGTAGCTCTCAGTAAGTTGTACGGAATGTGCTACAGGGACTGATGCAACCCTATTCCCAATGTTGAGAAGTACTGCTTTCAAACTTCGTTTAGACGAGTCTATAAATAGCCTCCATTCTGATGCGTTATATGGCAGGCCCAAGGATTCGATTAGCCCCTCAACATTGCAGCAGTACACTAAGGAAGAGGTATTTTCGTGCACTGCAAAAAACTTGCGGAATTCTTCCTCTCGTTTCCTATACCAGGAGAATGTTGTTCCCGGAGCCAGCAAGTTGTCCTCTCGAAGTCGTGAGCCCAAGATCTCGGCAGCTAATTTGGAAAGTCCTAAATCCCTGGTAAGATCATTAAGTTTGGCCTGGTTGAGAGGCCTCGGCTCATTTGAAGCGGTATTTTGAGGTATATACGACTGGGACTGGTCATTGGCATTGGTCATTGATTCATCATCAGAATCATCGAAGTCCAGGGTTTGAGGTGGGTCGGGTATTGGAATTCCAGGACCATGGGGTACAGGTCTCAAAGCAGAAGGAATGTCAGGGTATACAACAATGTGTTTATTCTTCTTGTTAACTCCTGAAAATAGAAACACAGAAACATGGATATAAAACTTGCATATGAAGTAGAAGAAGCATTCAGACAGTGGCGGCTCGTGAGGGAAGGCTGCGGTCTGTAAGATATGAAATAGGTCGATGGAGTCTGTATATTTTCTTTCTTTTTCATTCATATTGTCCCTTCGGGGACAATATGAATGAAAAAGAAAGAAAATATACAATCATTGTATATGTAAATGTAACTTGTATAACTATGTATGTGTAAATGTATTTTCTATAACAATATGTATATGTAAATGTATGATTACCATTATGGTGAATATTATGCTATATATGGTGAATATTACATTATGGTGAATATTATGTCGAGTTTCATACGAGGATTTCAAAATATTTAAGAAAAATAAATTTATAAGCCCACCTTGGAGGTTTGTCATGCAGAAATAGCAATCTGTCACGCGATCCTTTCCTTCTCTCCAAATCATGGGAATTCCAAAAGGCAAAGATTTCGCTCTGCCTTTGCTCCATCTTCTCAAATTTTCAATGCACGTTTTGCAGCACATATGAGGTGCGAAATTTTTGTCCTGGTCCCCTAGCTTAATTCCAAAGTATGCTCTATACATTGTCTTCACAAATTTAGTGATTTGGGACTGGTTATTTGGCATGGTAACCATTCCACATATGTAGCAGAATCTATTGGGATCATTTTTACACGCTCTATTCATTATGAAATATTTTATCTATATGCCTGAAAAGTAAAAAAAGATATTATACAAGTGAAACAAGTGATGATAGATGTTACTGTTCCAATTCCGCTTTGACAAAATCACGAAAAATTCTATTTTACTTATGAGGCCATAGCCGGATAACCTGAGCTGATTGAGAAAAACGGATTGCAGATTCGAAATCAGCAGGAAACACTCTATAGGAATCACTTACAAAACCCTTGACAGCAAAATTGATGCATACCAGTGTTATCAATCCTGGTTTAATTATGAACCATATCAATAAAAACTGGAGTCCTCTAACTCTTGTACCTGAGGTGAACCTAACTTAACCTAAACTCAAACACTGAAAGTGAATCTACAGTTTCCGACGCTAATCTCAAAAATATCCTATTTTACGAGTATATCCAGTTTGATAATTTAATCTTAAATTATTTTCACAATATTACAGTAAATATTAATATTATAAGACATTATGTACATTGTTCCATGAATAGAAACTAACATTTTCACAATTCCTTTTATTTCAAATATATTACAAATTATTAATTTTCTCCAAATTATTCATAGTTTTTTGCTGTGATATACTTCATTATTTACGTTACAATGATAATTTATATATTGTTTTATCGTTATTAAAATATATTCTAAAACATAACTAAATACATTAAATTTTATGGCCAGTTTTCCAAGTTCTTTTAGTGCTTTTTTAGTTTAAGAAAATAGTTTTAATACAAAATAATTTATTTTTTCATTTAAAAACGCACTGCAAATACAGTATAAAATATAAAATTTTAATATACAACACAATATGCACAACTTTATTTGTACATTTCAAAAACAGTTTTAATTTATATACCAAAATTTCAGCATTAAAAGTAATACAATTTTTCGAAACTAATATTTCGCATCATCTGAAGGAAATTAGTACGTAAATTTTAGGTTTAAGTAAGTAGTATGGTGGCAGAGAAGGAAAGAGATGTAAAGGGTAATGAGAGAGAGAGATGGTGATGGAGAAGGAAATGAGGGAGAGAGCAAATAGGGTACGAGAGGAAAGTGAGGGAGAGAGCAAATAGGGTACGAGAGGAAAGTGAGGGGAGAAAAAATGTTGAATGGACAAACCTCACGTACGACGAAGGAGGTGCTATTTCCTTAATCCGGTGCTAATTAGGTCTGAAAGAAGAAAGATGCAAATTATTTAATTATTTTGTGTTAATATATACATTAATATACATTAGCCAGCATACATGAATATATATATATATATGAAAAAATTCTGTTGCATTTTCGAAACCGGAAGCGCTCAGCCATGCTGCGTTGATCACCGGTTAGAAGAAGCAGTAAGTTTGCAACATACTAATGATCAATATAATGATCTTTTGCTCTCTGAATCCACATCAAGTGTCCTCTATGGAGTACCTAAAATTCGGAAAGCAAACTTACCACTTCGACTTATTTATTCTTTCTGCAGTTAATTCCTCTAGTTACAAATTAACGGAATTTTTAGTCGCTATTTTGAAGCTTCTTGCTGGTAATGAATTTACACCAAAAGACTCCTTCAAATGTATAACAGACTTTGATTTTACTCCAGAAGATGTAGCGAGAGCGATAGGACAAATGAAATCACATTCAACTGCATGTCCGGACAAATGGAACGCACTATTAATTAAAAACTGTAAAAATGAAATAGCTACACCCTTATACTGGACATGGAGAAGATCCCTGGACACTGGGGAAATACCGAACATCTTGAAAAGAGCAAACATTATCCCTATATATAAAGGAGGGGATAGATCTCAAGCAAAGAACTATAGACCAGTGTCTTTGACGTCCCACCTCACCAAAATATTTGAAAGAATAGTCAGAGAGAAAATCTATGACTTCTTGTAGACACTGGAAAGATTCAACGAAAATCAGCACGATTTCCAATCAGGAAGATCATGCCTATCACAACTTATAGAGCATTATAACAATATCCTAGATGCACTTGAAGGCAATGAAAACTATGATGTCATATACACGGATTTTGCTAAAGCTTTCGACAAATGCGATCATGGTATAATAGCACATAAAATGAAATATATGGGAATAACAGGCAAAATGGGAAAATGGATCTACAACTTCCTCAGAGAACGTCTACAGGTCGTCATAATTCAAGGTGTATCATCATCAGAATCAGAAGTACGCAGCTCAGTAACACAAGGTAGAGTATTGGCCCCCACTCCTGTTCATTACCATGCTAACAGACATAGACAATGGAGTAAACAGCAACAGTATAGTAACATCCTTTGCAGACGATACAAAGATCAGCAGAAAAATCAGCGATGCAAATGAAGTGGAGGCCTTGCAGAAGGACACGAACAAAATATACAAATGGTGAGAAGACAACGAAATGACATTTAACATCGAGAAATTTCAGCTCTTGTGATATGTTAGAAATGAATAATTTAGACTGCATATTATGCTCGAGATAGACAGGAAATTCAGAGAAGCACGAAAGCGGTCGATTTGAGGGTAATAATGACCGATGATTTCAAATTCGAGACACAAAATCAGATAGCAATAAACAAAGCAAAAAGAGTCGCGGGACAGGTTCTCAGAACGTTCAAAAGAAGGGACAAGACAGTAATGATTCCACTGCTGAGAACACTGATCATACCAAAACTTGAATACTGCTCAGTTTTGACGTCCCCATATAAAAAGGAAGAAACTAATAAACCAGAAGAAACGCAGAGTCATTTCACAGCCAAGAGTGATGGCTGCAAAGAACTCAACTACTGGGAAAGACTACGTAAACTAAATCTGTACTCCCTGGAAAGGGAGAGTAGAAGAGAAAGGTACACCATAATCTACATATGGAAAATGATCGAAAAACTGGTACTAAACTTAAAACTAAACCCAATTACCATTCAAACAACGCTGGAAAATAGGAAAGGTAGCATGTGTAGTGTTCCCAAATTAAAGGCCCGACAAGGGACCTCTATAACACTGAAGGAAAATGGCTTTGTTGTGAGGGGGCCAAGACTTTTTAACCAGCTTCCAAAAGACCTCAGAAACGTTACAGGGGTCAAAGTTGAAGTCTTCAAGAGAAGGCTAGATTCCTGGCTCAGGACGTTACCAGATGAGCTGGGTGTACCTGGCTATATGCGGTGGAGAGCGCAAGAAATCAACTCGCTCCTCCACCAAGCCAGGCCTGGAGGCGGGGCTACCAGCTTGACCTTCGTGTGAAGAGAGACCAACACATGGAAAAACAACGAAGTTACCGAGGTGTCTATATATATATATATATATATATATATATATATATATATATATATTAAAATCCTTAGAACAGTCTACGTGATGCTGTGTGAGTTGACATTCTAGGATTTGTTTCAAAGGCATCTCTTACCAATTCGACATTTTCTTGAGAGGTACCTGGACGTCCAGATCTTGCCTCATCATGAACAGATGCTGTTCTTTTAAATTTATGGACCAGCTCACTAATTGCTTTATCTGTAGGTCCTGGTTTGTGAAATCTCCGTTCGATTTTTTTCGAATTTCTTTGCACTTCTTCCCTTGGATACGTAGTGTTACTACCATCACACGTTCTTGTACACCCATCATCATCTGTGGCCTGTTGAAAATAAAATAGAAACATCATTATTTCAGCAAAAGAGATAGGGACTTTTGGCCCACCTTGTATTTAAGGTCTTCTATGACTTATTTCAGACTTTTAATACTTGATTTCCTTGAAGTATGAAAATAGTTTTGCTCAAAACTGTTCCAGATCTATGAATCACTCCAAGAATTATTACTTCAATAAAGAACAGAGCTAAATTATTCAACTTGCAATTACGAAGCAAAATTCCTAAACTTCAATATTGTTAGTATAGAAACAAATTAATTAAATTAATCAAAATTGCGAAATATAGCTATTATAACGATCAATTTTCCAATCATCACAAACGAGACATGAAAAACACATGGATAAAAGTCTTCTCGGAAACCAAATTAAGAAACATTCAGTAGAAAACTGCATATTGGTAATAAAGAAATTACTATGATATTTCTAGTGCAGACTCTAAATAACCATTTTATTTCTGATAACTGATAAGTTTCGCTCGCAGTTACTAAATAATACTCATTCACCGTTAGACTACGTGCCACCCAGCCCACTAAATTAATTTTCTTTTGTTCACGCTACTTCTACTGAGGTTCGAAATATTATTGGCAAATTAAAAAAATACAAAAAAATAACATTCATAAAATTCCTGTACCTATATTGAAGCTTTGTTAAAAATAAAATATCCGTAACTTTGGTTAAAATTATTAACCAAACTATTTCGAAAGGAATATTGCCATCAATGCTAAAAAAAATGGTTGTATAACACCCCTGCTAAAGCTGGGTGGTGGGTGGGGGTTGATCCTGGAGTAGCAACTAATTACAGGTCGGTGTGTTCATTAATTATCTGTGTTCAGTAAAATTTTTGAGAAGATTGTAATAGAATGCAGTAATATTTAGCTTCATGCAATTTATTATCTCGAAATCAGTATGGCTTTCGTGAAAATAAAACAACGGAAATGGCTATTTTAAATCTTATGGAAAATGCAAATGTAGATAAAGAGAACAAAAAATAATGATTTCTACACTAGTGGATTTGATTAAGGCTTTTGATGTAATAGACTATAATATTCTACTTAACAAATTATACTGTTATGACTTTTGTGGAGCTATCAGCGATTGGTTTAAAAGTTATTTGTCCAATAGATATCGATTTATATGAGTAAATAAGGTCTGCTCAAGTAAAATGATTGTTAAACATGGTGTACCCCAGGGTTCAGTCTTGGTCCCACTGTTATTTTTATTAAAGATAAATGACCTTCCACGCTCTTCCGATATACTTCATAATGTTTGCAGATGATACAAATGTCTTTTTCTGGCAAAGATGTTAATTCACTTCAGGAAATGTTTAAATCAGAATTTACCAATGTAATGAAATGATTGACCTCCAATAAATTTTTCCTAATTACCAGCAAAACAAGTTTCAGGATTTTTATTAATAAACGAAACATGTATTTTGATGAACTAAATGTTCATGAAATCGCTGTAAAGGAATGTCCGGTATTTTCCACATTTCTAACTCCACTACTACTTCCTTCACATCTTTTATTTAATAATTATTAAGATTTCACATTTTATTTTTTATGTTACTTTATTTAAAATTTATTGAAAAAGATTGTAATGTCACACGTTTTAGTTTTATTTAAAATATCTTTCATGTTATGAGGATCTCGTGCTTATTTTCACTGTTCATTTCTTTATTCAATATATTTCATTCATCTAACCGATCCATTCACTTATCCATCCAACCATGCATTTATCTCTATATATAGATCTACCTATCTTACACCCCTATACTCGTATGATTGGTGATTTCGTAGTATGGGGGCTAATTTTCAGGTACTTGAACGTTTAATTCATATTCTGTAGAGTAATTTCCATGCACTACCAATGGATAACGAATGTGGGCTACATAAAGAGGAAAATGAAAACAAAGCCATAAAAATTTTACTAACCAATATATAAGGCTTAAACCAAACCATTCACTAAATAAAGTCACATAGGTGAAAAGACTCGTGCAATAAACAACAGCAGACTCAGACTTTACATGCTTCAGGGAAACTCATCTGAAGGACTACCAGGCGAACTATGAAAACTCTGAGTTTTGTATCAACCAAAAAAAGTACAAATTGACAGTTATAACATAATTTGAGCAGAAAGAACAGAAAAGCGAAAAGGAAGATGTCCTATTTATATACATGAAAAATATATGCCAGAATTGCTAAATCAAACAAGTACTGTATGCCAAATTACAGAATTAGCAGCAAAAATTGAAAACTTCTCAAATGCTTTTACCGATGTGAGAAATTTTATAAGAACTCTAAACTCACAACCCTCAATATTAATTTTTGCGATTTTAATTTCCCACTTATAATATAAAAAGAAAAGAAGAAATATATGTATGAACCAAGAAAAGGGAGGCACAAGGGAAGACCAGGAACAGGAAAAATGCTACTTAGCAGATGAATTTATGTTGATATAAGAAATAACAGAAAATAAAAAAGAACAACGACCTAGAATTAATATTCACAAACAACAGCAACTTAATTGACAACACAGAAATATCTCCAACTTTAATATCAGATCAAATGATTGAAATATTAACTAATATGAAAATAACAAGGAAGGAAAGAACACACAGTGGAAAGAGGCAAATTAGAACTAAAGCTATAAATTGGAAAAAGTATTACATACAGCATGGAAGCAATAGACTGGAAAATCAATTTTAAGGATAAGACACCAGAAGAGACATTAATAACTCTCGAAGAGAAGATGCTAGAAACTTTGGAAGAATAAATCCCGAAAAAAAAAAGAGGAAAGAGAAACAAGTTTGGGAGGCAAAAATAGTCAATGTTCCGCATGAGAAAGAGAATAAATGCGCAGTTAATAAACTGTAAAGACAACATCAGAAAACTAATGAATAAAAACTAAAGAACATGGATCGCGAGGGGAAGCCGCTATAGAAGTGATAAAGGTTAACGAAAAATACTTCTATACTCTAATTTTCAACAAGGAAAAATAAAAATCTCGTGACTATCGGACCGCTGAGGAATGAAAAGAATGCAATAACCGATGATCTAAAAGAAATTCTAAGAGCTTAGTAATGTACGAAACAGCTTTCAGTATCCCCCAAAATGGTAAAATAATATACGATAGGAATGCATTTTTTAAAGAATTCAGAAGGGAAAATATGACGCACTTTCACTTCAGAACAGACGATATAACACGAGCTATAGGGAAACTAAAAGCACATTTAGGAGCAGGCCCGAACAGATGGAACTCTATACTGATTAAAAAATTTCAAGAATGAAATCGCTAAGCCCTTATATTGGGTATAGAAAAGATTACTTGGCATAGGAGAAATACCCAGCATCCTCAAAAGAGTGGACATAATTCCAATAAATAAAGTAGGGGATAGAGCTCAGGCAAAACATTATAGACTAGTGTCTCTGACAGCTCATTTCACCAAAATATTTGAAAAAATAGTTAGAGAAAAACTTATGAGTTTTTGGAGACAAAAAATTAAATTATAACAGCATGTATTCTGATCGGATTCCGGAAGATCGTGCCTATTACAAGTAACAGATCACTATAACCAGAGGCAGATAAAGACACCTCGGGGCCCCGGGGCAATGAAGAATATGGGGGCCCTTTTCTATAGCTTTTTATTAACAATACATGTACATATACAGTACATAGTGCATTTACACGAATTATATGTACGGTGCTCAGGCTAATTGAGAAACAAACTTAAAAGAACCTTAACACAGTGTATTTTGTCGTTTGCCAAAACCAAACAGTATAAAACTAATTTTACGTTAGGGCCTATAAAACATAAAATAAAACAGGGAATTTGTTAGTTTGTGTAACCTGTCATATATAATCAAAGAAGTTTGCAAAATCTCGAATTATATCATTGAAACTCAGCTGATTGGGGGCCCTCAAGCATGGGAGCCGGAGGCTTCAGCCTCAATAGCCTCAGTGATAATCCGCCACTGACTATAACAACATCACTGATGCAGTCGAAAACAATGATAACTATGATGTGATATGCACAGACTTTGCCAATGTATAGAAATATATGAAGATAGCAGGAAAAGGAGGAAATTAAATATATAATTTCCCTAGTGAGAAGCATCAAGTCGTTACAGTACAAGGAATATCATCATCAGAATCGGAAGTACGTAGGTCAGTAGGAACTGCATTCGCTCCAATACTATTCATAATCATGTTGACTGATATAGACTGTGAAGTTCCTAGTGATACGAGGAGCAGAATAGTATCCTTCGCTGATGGCACAATAATTAGTAGGAAAATAAGAAACCCAGATGATACTGAATTTCTACAAACAGACAGAAACAGAATCTACAATTGATCTGAAGGCAATAATATGAAATTTAACATTGAGAAATTTCAACATTTGAAATGCAGAAGTGAGGAGCTAAAATCCATGAAATACGAGGTGTGTTCAAAAAGTTCCCGAACCGGTTATGCTGCGCGCGCATCACATGACATTCATACGCGTCATGTGATGCATGTTGGAGTGTGACTCAGTCTATGTCCAAAGACGGCGCTTGTTGATAGCGTATTTTGTTCTCTCAATATTTACTGTTTTGTGAAGTAATTTTGTGTGTTTTATCGCATTTTGTGCATTTGAATAATGGCGACGTTGGAGAATAACGTGCGTGCATAATATTTTACGTTAAGCTGGCCAAAAACTGCTTCTGAAACCCATGCCATGCTGAACAAGCGCTTTAAGGGAGGCCGAACGTCGACGGAGGACGATGCAAGGGTGGGACGACCTTCCACTTCAAGAACTGATGACAGTGTTGCTCGTGTTCCTGAAATGATTCGAGGAAACCGTAGACTGACAGTCAGGGAAGTCGCAGACGAAATGGAATGGACATTTGTCGTGTGTCAGCCAAATTTGTGCCACGACTCTGACTGCCGAGCAGAAAGAGCAGCGTGTTGTTGTGTCTCAAGACCTCCTTCAACGTGCTAATCTTGATGAAAGTTTTCTCAGAAACATCGTTACGGGTGACGAGACGTGGGTGTACGGGTATGACGTTGAAACAAAACAGTAGTCATCGCGATGGAAGTGCGCGACGTCCCCGAGACCGATAAAAGCACGGCAAGTCCGATCGAATGTGAAGGCAATGCTGGTCGTTTTTTTTTATTACTACGGACTCGTTCATTACGAACTCGTCCCTAGAGGTCAAACAGTTAACCAACAGTTTTATTTGGAAATACTGAACCGCGTGCGAGACGCAGTAGGGAGAAAACGGCCTGAAAGTTGGAACGCAGGAACGTGGATGTTGCACCATGATATTGTGCCCGCACACACAGCGTTGTCAATTCAGCAGTACCTGGCGAAGCACAACGTCGTAGTCGTTCCCCAACCCCCATATTCTCCAGATCTGTCCCCGGCAGACTTTTTTCTTTGCCCCAAACTTAAATTTGCATTGAAAGGTGGAAGATTTCAAAGTGTGGAAGAAATTATTCAAAATGCAACAGACGAACTGAAGGCGGTCAGGAATACGGCCTACCACGAATGTTTTCAAAGTGGAAACGCCGTTGGGAGCGATGTATAGCTGCACAAGGAGACTACTTTGAAGGGGACAATATCAATTAGATCGTAAGTGTTACCAGAAAGTTTTTGTGGGATCAGTCCGGGAACTTTTTGAACACTCCTCGTACAATGCCCCAAATGGACGGGAAATTCAGGGAAATTCCAGAACAAAAGATTTAGGAGTTATAATGATCGACGACACGAAATTTGAGACACAAAATAAGATGGCAGGAAAACAAACCCCCAAAAATTACAGAATAGATATTGAGAACCTTTAAAAGAAGGGACAAGAAAGAAAGGATTCCTGTGCTGAAAATACTAATAATATTAAAACTGGAAAACTGCTCAGTCTTGGCGTTGCCATATAAAAAAAAGAAATTAACAAGCTAGAAGAAATTCAAAGAAACTTCCCAGCCAAAATCAATAGATGCCAAAAATTAAATTACTGGGAAAGACCGTGTGCATTAAATTTATATTCGCTGGAAAGAAGAGAGAGAGGTACACCATAATATACCCATGGAAAATAATAGAGAAAATAGTACCTAACCAGAAATTAAACGCAATAACCGCCCAAGCAACACTGGAAAATAGGGAAGGTAGAGTATACAGTGTTTCAAAACTAAATTTCAGACAATTAAAGTACAGCCTCAACACTGAAGGAAAACAGCTATGTTGTCAGAGGGTCAAGACTATTTAACCAGTTACCAAAGGTCATCAGGAACACGACTGGTGTCCATTTGGACGTATTCAAAAGAAACTAGACACCCAGCTAAGGACAATGCCAGATGAGCCGCGTGTACGTGGCTATGCAAAGTGGAGAGCTCAAGAAAGCAATTTTCTCTTTTACGAAGCCAACTCGAGAGATGAGGCAACGAGCCTGACCCTCTTAAAATGAGTAATCGTCAAACAGCATTCGTGTAAGGTTGTAAGTTAAGGTAAAATATATACCTCGTTAACCTCGTTGATGTTCCTTGCGTTGGTCTCTTTTCACAAGAAGGTTAAGCTGGTGGCCCCGCCTCTAGGCCTGGCATGTTGGAGGAGCGAGTTGCTTTCTTGCGCTCTCCACCGTACACAGCCAGGTACACCTATCTCACCCAGCTCATCTAGTCTTCTCTTGAAGACCTCAACTTTGACCCCTGTAACATTTCTGAGGTCTTTTGGAAGCTGGTTAAAAAGTCTTGACCCCCTGACAACAAAGCTATTTTCCTTCAGTGTTGAAGAGGTCCCTTGTCGGGCCTTTAATTTGGGAACACTACACATTCTGCCTTTCCTCTTTTCTAGCGTTGTTTGAATGATAATTGGGTTTAGTTTGAGGTTCGGTACCAGTCAGTGGTGTAGTGCTGTGGGAACGCGTGGGAACGGCGTTCCCTTACTTTTTTTGGTAGACGGAATGGCGTTCCCTCACTATTTCAAATAAATCCTAACTTACAAATCTCTAACGTCATGAAATTTTAATTCCCACCCCTAGAAGAAATATAAGAAAGCATCATTAACTGTTTCATTTCTTTTAGCTTCGACTGAGGCAATGCTAGCCTATAAAGATCTGGTGAAACAGTCACCACGGCGTACCAGTTGTTAACTTTTTTTTAGTTAATCATTCCAGTTGTTAGCTATTTTTATTGATCGTACTGGATGTCATATATCTAATGACACTGGAAATACTGCATCTTCAACCATGGAATATATCCTAATATCCAGTGCATATGACCTCAAAATATCCCTGAAATTGGCCAGATTTCAAAAGATTTCCCGGGGGGCTTACAGTGCCCCCGGACCCCCAGCTGTATGGGCTCGCCGCGCTCGCCATTGTCCCCCCTGCATCTGAGTAACACTTTCAAAATGCGTTCCCTCACTTCTTTATTTAGCACTACACAACTGGTACCAGTTTTTCGATCATTTTCCACATGTAGATTATCGTGTACCTCTCTCTTCTTCTTTCCAGGGAGTACAGATTTAGTTTACGTAGTCTTTTCCAGTAGTTGAGTTCTTTGTAGCCATCAGTCTTGGCTGTGAAATGTCTCTGCGTTTCTTCTAGTTTATTAGTTTCTTCCTTTTTATATGGGGACGTCAAAACTGAGCAGTATTCAAGTTTTGGTATGATCAGTGTTCTCAGCAGTGGAATCATTACTGTCTTGTCCCTTCTTCTGAACGTTCTTAGTACCTGTCCCGCGACTCTTTTTGCTTTGTTTATTGCTATCTGATTTTATGTCTCGAATTTGGCATCATCGGTCATTATTACCCTCAAGTCGACCGCTTTCGTGCTTCTCTGAATTTCCTGTCTATCTCGAGCATAATAGGCACTCTGTTTAAGTTCCCCATTTCTACCATATCTCAAGAGCTGAAATTTCTCGGTGTTAAATGTCATATTGTTGTCTCCTGACCATTTGTATATTTTGTTCGTGTTCCTCTGCAAAGTCTCCACTTCATTTGCATCGCTGATTTTTCTGCTGATCTTTGTATCGTCTACAAAGAATGTTACTATCTGTTGCTGTTTACTCCATTGTCTATGTCTGTTAGCATGGTAATGAACAAGAGTGGGGCCAATACTCTACCTTGTGTTACTGAGCTGCGTACTTCTGATTCTGATGATAATACACCTTGAATTTGGCGACCTGTAAACGTTCTCTGAGGAAGTTATAGATCCATTTTCCCACTTTGCATGTTATTCCCATATATTTCATTTTATGTGCTATTATACCATGATCGCATTTATCGAAAGCTTTAGCAAAATCCATGTATATGACATCATATTTTTCATTGCCTTCAAGTGCATCTAGGATATTGTTATAATGCTCTATAAGTTGTGATAGGCATGATCTTCCTGATTGGAATCGGTGCTGATTTTCGTTGAATCTTTCCAGTGTCTACAAGAAGTCATAGATTTTCTCTCTGACTATTCTTTCAAATATTTTTGGTGACGTGGGACGCCAATGACACTGGTCTATAGTTCTTTGCTTGAGATCTGTCCCCTCCTTTATATATAGGGACAATGTTTGCTCTTTTCAAGATACTCGGTATTTCCCCAGTGTCCAGGGATCTTCTCCATATCCAGTATAAGGGTGTAGCTATTTCATTTTTACGGTTTTTAATTAATAGTGCGTTCCATTTGACCGGACATGCAGCTGAACGTGATTTTATCTGTCTTAAAGCTCTCGTTACATCTTCTGGGGTAAATGAAAATGAAAATGAAAAGGTTTATTGGCAGACTATAGTCCATATGACAAATATTATTAATACAATGACAGTTCACATACTAAGGACAGAAATATATACAGTTGATTAGAAATAATACAGTAATGTCGAAGTTAAGTGGAGTTACAGACAGATGTTTTCGTACCAAGAATTCCATAGCTTAGAGGATAAACGGCAGGACTCGTGGATAGCTTCAATAATCGGGTTGGTTGATTTTTAATTCTTTGCATTAAACTGTATTGAGCACGTCTTGTTACCTCCGAGAAGCTCGGGACGTTGCGGGTAGCAAACACTTGCGAAGTCTGTTGTACATTTTCCTTGCAATTCCACTTCGAAGAATGCATCTATGTCAGGTATCGCTTTGTAACTTTTTGGAGTACTGAAGACCGATTCAGACTGGGCTCTCAATGTTTCAGATATTTCTTTTAGATCGTCTGTTAGTTCATTATTTCCTTTTCTGAAGAGCCCGATAGTGGGGCGCGTTTTTGTTTTCCTTTTTGCATAGCTGTAGACGTATTTTGGATTTTCCTTTATTGCTTCTACCGCCTTTTCCTCTTCCCTCTCTCTATGACCCTTTATCAGAGTTTGTATTTCCCATCAATACTCTCCAGTTTTTCTTGTATTACTTTCCTGGCATTGTTTTCTCCACAATTATCTAACTTCGTCGCTACTCTCTTTCTTTTGTGGAATATTCTTCTCTTTTGCCTCTCTAGCCAGTTCCTCTTTCCTTTTGGCTGTGCTTTCGGAGCATATTTTGCCAAAATTTTCAGCGTCGTTTGTTCTTCCAAGGTTGTTAGCATTACCTCCGTTGTTTTATTCTCTAAGACTATTCTCCACTCTATTTGGGCTATGTGTGATGTGATTTCTTCCCAATTTATGGTCTTGGAGTTTAAGTTAAAAGCCCCAAATTGGTTTCTTCCTTCCGTATGTGTATTGTCTTTTAATGTTATCGCCATATTTGTTGATAATTCGATTATGTTGTGGTCTGAGATAATAGATGGGGTTATTTTTATATCGGCAATCAAGTTCGTGTTATTCGTGAATTCCAGATCTAGGCAGTTATTTTTTCTGGTGTTTTCTGTTATCTCCTGTGTCAGCATAAACTCGTTTGTGAGAGCCATCAACATTTTTGCTTGCTCCTGGTCTTCTCCTGTGTCCCCCTTATCTTGCTGTATAAATATATTTCTACCCACCTTTCTCGATTTTATAAATTGGAAATTAAAATCGCTGCAGAGTATTATATTAGGGGATGGAGAGTTTAGGGACTTTATTAGGGTTCTAACATCATTAATGGCATCCGAAAATGTTTCAGTTGGAGAGTTTGGAGGTCTGTAGATGACTATCAGTACCACATTTAGTCTCTATTTTCACTGCAAGGGTTTCCACGAAGCTGTTCGATTTACTTATTAAGTTTCTGTCATATGCCTCTCATGTATATAAATAGCACATCCACCTTTACGTCTCGCTGTTCTATCCACTCTTAATAAGTTGAATCCATCGATCTGCAATTCTTTCTTATCGACACAGTGTTCGCAGTTATCGCAATTTCCTTGGCAATCTTAAGATGTGTTTCTGTGAGGCATGCGATGTCCACCTTTGTTTCGTCCATAAAACCTTTCAGGTACACAACTTTGTTTAGTGAGTTGTTCCGTTTTATTCCTTGAATATTTGCCAAAACAATGTTTATGTTCTTTATTTTGCATTGCCCCTTGTGGTCCTCCGAGATGGATCCGTTCCCGCCTACCTGTTCTGGCAGCTTCTTGCCACGAAGCGGTCCGGCTCGAGGGTTCACAGCTGTGTCCGCTGCATGTGCTATTTAAGACTTATCAGCCGTATTGTGTCCGAGATGTTGAAAATATTTTGTTTGCTATTTGTGTTTAAAGAGTTTTGTTTGCTATTTGGGTACATATTTTTTTCCTCACATTCCTCCTTTTGTCATTTGAAACTTGTCCTTTGTCCTTTGAACTTGTCGGGAGATGATGGTGGTAACATTTTCTCCCGTACTGGCAGGGTCTATATGTTGCGTAGGTCTTGCAGATGTCCGGATGGTAGAATTTCCATTTTCCACCAAATCTGCAGTGGCCATTATTGTAGAAGTATTTGCACAAAGGAGAGTGTTCGTAAATACATTCTTCTCCCTTATATCTGCAAATTCCTTTCACATAGTATTTATATATAGTTTATTTCCCATTTTTACTTGGGGCCTTTGTTTTTGGTGGTTTCAGTATGATTTCTTTATTGTCTACTTGTTTTTTCTATTGCTGCTAATGTTCTTTGTTTGAAATCTTTGGACTTGGTTTTGTGCCTCTGTTTCCTCTGTTGGTGCTTTTTTTATTTCTGCTATTTCCGCTTCCCGTTTACTTGCTTTATCTGTTTTTTCTGTTCGTTTTTCGTAGTTTCCTTTCGTACTATCTTCGTTCCTTCTATTTTTTTCTCTCTATTCGCTATTTATAAACTCCTCTTTTGCATTTTCCTCGTAGTCTCGTTCTGCTTTAAAAACCGTAAACGAGTTTATTTCGATTATGCAGCTTTTGCAGAAGAACTTGATTCCGTTCAATTATTTAGCGCCTGTTATAAGAGAGATTTCTTCGTTGCTCCATCTCAGGCATTGAAATTCGGCTAAGGACTGGCAAAGATCGCAGCGTATTGTCTTTAATTCATCTGTTTATTTTTTACAGTATCCACAGGGTTGTATGAAATGATTTATCATTGCCATGTTTCTAATGGTATGTAAATGATTGTGCACGAAATATTAACTCAAAACGGTAACTAACTCAAAATTAACTGAAAATTAACTCGAAAGGGTAATATATATACATATACATATATATATATATATATATATATATATATATATCGTAGCTACTGATTTGTTGCGTGCTAGAATTTGGAATTTATTTTTGAGAAGTGGGTGGTCATGTTCAACACTCATTAATGATGGATGAATAAGGTGGATTGGTCAGGTGGACAGTTTGTTCTGACATATAAGCCCAAATGTTGGAATATACGCATCTGGAATTGAAGTTGCATGCTCCCAATATACTGTACGTAGCTTTACAGCTATCGCACGTGTATTGATAAATCACATTTGCACAGATATTCTCTGGGAGTCTATCTTTAAATGTAAAGAAATTTGAAATTTTGAAGGGGTCGATAAATGCAAATCTGAAGTTAATTTTATGATAATAAATTTTTTTAAATTTACTTAATTCTAACCCGGGTATTCTTTATGGTTTACCAAGGAGCCATAAGCCTAATTGTCCATTACGGCTCATTTTATCAGCAAGCGGTGTAATGTAGCCTAGTTTCTGGTTCCTCTAATCTCATTCAAAATACTCATTCAGTTAAGAACTAAGGAATTCGTCAATGATTTGAAAGGCTTCAACAACTCTGATTAATTATTTATGGACAGTTTTAATGTTTCCTCCCTGTTCACTAACGTACCTTTAAAAGAAACTATAGACATGATTTTAAATGAATTATCGTATATTGGGGCGTATAAGTCTACGGTCCAGATTAGTCGATCCCCTAGCTTTCAATTTCAGTTTTAGATTTTAGCCTATTCTGGGTGTTTAAGTCGACCACCATCTTGCCAACATAAAAAAGTAAAACTTTGTAAAAACCTTGTAAAAATTAGTTATCAAATCCTTCATAATCATCATCATAATCATCATCTGACATCATAAGTTCAGCCTCCCCCTTTTCCCTCTCAACCTCCCCCTTTTACCCTCTCAGCCTCCCCCTTTTCCCTCTCAGCCTCCCCCTTTTCCTTCTCAGCCTCCCCCTTTTCCCTCTCAGCCTCACCCTTTTCCCTCTCAGCCTCATTCTTTTCCCTCTCAGCCTCATTCTTTTCCCTCTCAGCCTCCCCCTTTTTCCCTCTCAGCCTCCCCCTTTTCCCTCTCAGCCTCCCCCTTTTCCCTCTCAGCCTCACCCTTTTCCCTCTCAGCCTCACCCTTTTCCCTCTCAGCCTCACCCTTTTCCCTCTCCCTCGTTAAAATTATTAACGTTGTTTAATATAATAAAACAATTAGCAACAGGAGCTCTAGGGGTGGTGATCGAGGATGAGTCTGTTGACAATAATGCCAGCTTGTGACATGCCAGTGTGTGATGCCAGCAAAAAAAAAAAAAAAAAATTAGACTAACACGATTGTAGATGTAGCTCGTAGCGTAAACTAACCCACTTTTTGTTTTACTTTACCTACTTTTTTTTTTTCCTTCTTATCCTCTTCTTACTTGCATGTCTGTAGTTTGCATGGTATGATAGTGAGTTAAGACTGTGTTTGCATGGTTTGTAAGCGTTCTTATTTTACTTCTTTTCATCCTTCACCCCTTTCCTATTCTCTCCGACTATTTTTCTGACTTGTCGGCAGTGGCCGACTGATGATGATGGTGAGCCTTTCTTTCTCTTTTTCTGAATGAATGTTAACCCATGAGTGATAGGTGTTGCTACTTAATTAACCCCTTATTCTCTTCTCTTAACCCCCTACTCTTTCCTTTCTTTCGGGCTAACCTTAGAGTGGATCTTAGGGTCTTTGTTAGCCTTAGCTTCTGTAGATCTGTAGATATACATTCTGAGATACATTTGCAAGTGCTTCGTCATATGGATCCAATTCAAATGTTGACCAAAAGCGAGCTAATGCAGGACTGAGGACCTATGACAGATAGACCTGTCTTTGAATACAAGCTAAAATGGAAAGTGGAAGGTTAATTTTTTAGACTGGGCCTATAAGTCGATTCCCTACTTTAGGGGCATAATTTTAAGTTTAAAATGCCGACTTATACGCCCCAATATACGGTATTCCCTATGAATGATGCCTTAGTTATCGGCTTCAGTAAGCCAAATTTGAAAGCTCTCCAAGAATTTACTTGTAATGGGGCCTATCTTAGCTAACTCATTTTTATGTTTTTATGAAGAAATTTGGCTTAATAATTGTCCTCAGAATTTTAGACCTGTGTACAGTAGAAGATATTTAGATGATACGTTTTTATTGTTTAATCACCCTTCTCATGTTGATTCCTTTTTAATTCACCTAAATCAGCTTCATCAAAATATTAAGTTTACTTGTGAAAGGGAAATAGTTTTTATACCATTTCTCAAGGTATAAAACAGTGGTTCTTAACTCCTGGGTCGTGACCCAAAATTGGGTTGCCAAGCCATTTTGATTGGGTCAATAAATTGTCATTCATCATTTATTTATATCAATACTCATTTTACCATTAATTATTTATTTATTTTATTTTCTATTGCGCGTGAACTGTTTGAAGGCATGGGTCGCCTATTTAACTATACGACCAGACTTTGGATCGCAGCCTAAAAAGGTTAAGAACCACTGGATTAAAAGCTCTGACAATAAATTTCATATTTCACTTCATAGAAAAAACCTTTTACGGGTATGGGTACTAATTACTTGAGTTATGTTTTACGAATATAAAATGAATGTTATTATAACTATTACAAAGGAGTTATAGATTACGTTCCAACTAATTATCTGAAGGTTGGGGGCCCTCATCTTCAGGTGATCCAATCATAATTATCTTTGGATCTTGAGTTTAAATTTTTGAGACGGTATTTTATAAATAACAAATATTCTGCTCAAGTCTTTCATAGTCAGTTAAAAAGATTCTAAAACAACATCTCTTATGACAAATCCCCTCTTATTACAACAGAAAAAGAAGTAAGATATATTACACTTCCATAGTATGGTTACATTTCTCTAAGTATTCGTAATGAATTAAGTACATCTTTAAAAATTTATGATCCTCAATTTAACTTTAAATTTGCACTTATTAACACCTTCAAAATTTCAAATTTCTGTAAATTTAAAGATAGACTTCCAGGGAATATCTGTTCAAATGTTATTTATCAATACACGTGCGATAGCTGTAAAGCTACGTATATTGGGAGCACACAACTTCAATTTCAGATGCGTATATCCCAATATTTGGACTTATCTGTCAGAACAAACTGTTCCCCTGACCAATCCACCTTATTCATCCATCAGAAATCATTGTTTTTACCATGACCACCCGCTTCTCAAAAATAAATTCCAAATTCTAGCACGCGACATTAACCCTACAAATTTAAGGATTTTGGAATCATTACACATTTTTAGAAGTAAACCAACAATAAATAATAATAACTCCTTTAAATTGAATTTATTTTAACCAAGTAATGTCTCCATATCCAAACATCCAACTAAAATAGATACTCATTCTTGTGCTCTTCTTTGTTTTGTTTATTCATTTGTCAACTATGACAGCAGACGTATACTTTTAAATTTTTGTAATTGTACCTAGTCACCTGTAATTTCAATTGTATTACTATTTTAGTTTTTAAATTTTTAAGTTATTTCTTGATATATACTTGCTTTAGGTTACTTTAGGTGAGTTTGAACGACGGTTCAGGATCGACCTGCGGTCGAACCCTCTGCAGTATCCCACCTCATTTGCGAGATTTGGTGAAGGAGGGAATTGCTGTCTGATCTCCTCCTGCTCTCGTAGCCAGCCACGCATGGCTGGTCAGGGACTTTGCAGAGGAACCTATCCAGCTGGTTCTTGAAGTTATTCAGGTCGGTGTGCTGGAGATTCCACACTTCTTTTGGTAGGACATTAAAAAGCTTTGGGCCTCGTATGCTGAGGGTATTTCCACCCTCATTTTCATGGCCCCTTGTCCCACCGCAGCTGGGATCGTACAAAATCTACCTCTTCTCTCATTCCAGTTTGTTTCTATTTCATTTTTAAGATTAGGGACAGAGCCCTCAAGTATTTTCCATATGTATATTATTGTGTAACGCTCGCGCCTTCTTTCGAGAGAGTTGAGTTCCAGGGATTATAGTCGAGACCAGTAGTCTTCACCTTCCGTTTCCTCTATCTCAGACGTAAAAATCCGTTGTATAGCTTCAATGTTCACAATGTCTCGTTTTCTGTATGGGCTTGTGAGTACTGAGCAATACTCAATTATTGGTAGGACTAGACTCTTCCATAATTTGAGCATGATGTTTGCTTTTCTGCTGCGAAGCTCCTCCAGATGATTCCCATTATTTTTCTAGCCGTTATAATTTTGATGTTATAGTGCTCACTGAATTCTGCATCCGACGACATTATTACTCCAAGATCCCTAACTTGCGGATTTGGTGTTAGCTGTTTGACTTGCAGAGTTTTGTACCCTTTCTGCTGTAGCTCCTTGTTATTACCATATCTTAGAAGTTGGAATTTTTCTTCATTGATATATATATATATATATATATATATATATATATATATATATATATATATATATATATATATACACTGTATATATATATATATATATATATATATATATATATATATATACATTTTAACTGCAAACAACACATTGTATAATTAATGTAAAGAACGACGCTTGTGTAGGAGAGCGTTCCGCACAAGATGAGGAGGAAGAACGAGCAAATGAAAAATGAGGTACCTCCCAGGAATCGAACTCGGGATCATCCAATTGCCGGTCGGATATGTTAACCACTACACCAAGGACCCCGATTAGTCACTACTCGTAATTCTCCTACATACGAGCGGAATCAAATGCCCTGAGGGGGCACCTTCGCATGCCGTACATATATACATTTTAACTGAAAACAACACACAGTATAATTAATGTAAAGAACGATGCTTGTGTAGAAGAGCGTTCCGCACAAGATGAGAATGAAGATTCCGCTCGTATGTAGGAGAATTACGAGTACTGACTAATCGGGGTCCTTGGTGTAGTGGTTAACATATCCGACAGGCAATTGGATGATCCCGGGTTCGATTCCTGGGAGGTACCTCATTTTTCATTTGCTCGTTCTTCCTCCTCATCTTGTGCGGAACCCTCTTCTACACAAGCGTCGTTCTTTACATATATATATATATATAGGGTGGCTCATAAGTCCCCATCGGTTATAATTAAAACGAAAATACAAAAAAATCAAACAACGTAAAACGTTTATAATAAGTTTAGAAAAATTTATTGATTATTCAAAGTGCAAAATTTAACCATCCTGACAAATATTCTTTCCTAAGCAATTAATTACGTCAGTGTGATCTCCTCTAGATGGATATTCGCTTTAATTATAACCGATTGGGACTTATGGGCCACCCTGTATATATATATATATATATATATATATATATATATATATATATATATATATATGACTTCTGTTCTTTTTTCTCAGCTTTCACCCAGTTTACATAATAAGGAAAAAGTTCATCCAAAGTACGTGCAATTATTCCGCTTCATCGCAAGTGCCGAGGTGATACAAGACAAAATTTGAAAACTTTCATGTTGCAAGGTTAAAATGTATGAGGATCATTAAATCTCTCTGAACTGCACGCGCTCTTCCATTCTCTTTTCTTATGAAGGACTTTTCTCGTGGCTCGTTTGGTTTAGCTTCTTGATCAGCTTACGCTAATTAAAATAATTATTAAGGTGTGTACTTGTATATCAAATTTGTGTCGTACGTATCACGTATGATTTGTACACGCATCAGACGCTTCTTTTATTCGATACCAATAACGAAACAGTACGGAGGAATTATGTAATTATGTAATTCTGTTAACACGTATTTAGTGCCGTTTTTGCCCTTTCTTATTTGCATCCTTCCACTAAAAGGCGTTTGTGCCATTTGACTACGCCGGACTAAGTTCGTTTATCCCTAACTTTATCTTCAAACTAAAATGTCCCTGTCTACAGTCCGCAATGGGCATGAAGTAAGTGACGGCTCTTTCGACCGGAATAAAATTCACCCTCATTTATTTCTGTTCTTAATGACTCGAAGAGGAAATGTAAATTGCGAAAGCGAAAACTGAAACGCAAAATGCGAAATGGGAATTTTACTGTAAACATTCCAAATTCAAATGGAAAGACTCGAACATTGACCGGTTTTAGGGGCACATTTTTGGGGGGTTTACTAATTAATTTGTATATGTTAGGTTCGATCGGGCGAGGTTAGGTCATGTTAGGTTAGGTGAAGTAGCGTTAGGTTATGTCAGGTTAAAAGTGTTGTTGAAAGAGTGAGTATACTCTCTTTCACTAGTCACGTTCAATGTTTTAATAAGGATTGAGGTTTAACATAATAAATAATTTTTGAGGTTTAAATAATTCAACTTGCTTAGCAACTACATATCTCTAAGGCGTGAAGCGAAAAGTGTAATAAAAAAGTCCAAGCGCGATTTTGAAATTTCCATAGCTCGTGACGGCAAAGAAAACCCCAAGCGATCTTTTCAATACGTCAATAACATTGGTCAGTCACATGGCAAACGAGATTTAACGTCGATTAAGTGCAAATTTTTACATATAGGTTCGCGTAACGGTAATTTTGCGTATAGTATGTCAGGGAAGGAGTTGGCAAGCGTAAAACAGGAAAAAGATTTAGGAGTTATAGTCACTGGTGATTTAAAAGTGGCGAAACAAAGTACACCATCGGTCAATAAGGCGAAAAAAGTGCTAGGTTTTATAGCTAGGAATTTTGAGTACGAATCTCGCGATATTATTGTTCCTCTTTATAAATCATTAGTTAGACCCCATTTGGAGTACGCGATCCAATTTTGAAATCCGCATCTGCGCAAAGATATAAACAAAATCGAAAGAGTTCAAAGACGAGCAACTAAGATGATTCCGTCGCTTAGGTCAAAGTCGTACGAGGTCAGGCTTAAGGAGTTAAAAATGACTACACTCGAGACTAGAAGGCTAAGGGGTGATCTAATCCAGGTTTTTAAAATTATGAATGGGTTCGATAACGTAAATAGAGCTAGATTTTTCTAAATATCACAATATAGTAGAACTAGAAATAACGGGTGTAAGCTGACAAGTAGATGGTTCGAGACAGCAGTTGCCAAAAACTTTTTACGCATAGAATAGTAAATAGGTGGAATAGTTTGCTGGTAGAAGTAATTAGTAGCACGTCTATAAACATGTTTAAAAATCGATTAGACGCATATGTTGATAGATTGGGTATAGTTTAAGGTAGTAAAATTAAGGCTTTTGTGGTTCGGAACCCACGTAAAATTGTAGGTCCCCTCCGCCACCACGGAGAACATGCGCGATATACAATTACAAACACAGTTAGGTAGACCAGCCATGAGTGGATCTTAGGATCTTTGTTGGTCTGAAACAGTATAACATTATAACTTACCAAATACTGTCGGACAGTTTTTAAATATCAACTTCGACATACAAATTAAATCATTCATATGTATACTGATAGAAAATAGTGTGTACATATAACTATATGACTGTATACAATGTATAATAGTATATACAGGGTGGCCCATAAGTCCCAATTGGTTATAATTAAAGCAAAAATCTATCTAGCGGATTAAAAAAAAGGAAAGAATATTTGTCGAGATAGTTATATTTTTCTCTGTCACTACTCAATAAATATTTCTAAACTTATAAACTTTTTACTTTGTTTTATCTTTTGTATTTTTGCTTTTTATAACCGATTGGGACTTATGGGCTACCCTGTATGTATAGTTTATATAATGAGAATAGTAGTGACAATAATAGTATTGTTGTATATTAGACACCCATAAAAATAGTTGAAATGACAGTTCTAATTTTGCTAATATATATAATGTTCGCTCAACATATATAACCGCCAAAATCAAGGTCTAAGGTTTTCAAGATTCCTGGACATTCTCCGTTTGAAAGATTGGAGATTATAGACAGGGGGAACGATAGATTGAGGATACCGATTAACCCTTGCATTAGAGAGCTGGACAGAAAACGAAGGAGAATGTGTCAAAAGTCGGGTACTGCCTGCTCTCCTTAAAGGAGGAGGCATGCAGTTAGAGTTTAGAAGAGCAGTGTCGGTATAAAATAGCGACAGTAGAGAGAGAGAGAGAGAGAGAGAGAGAGAGAGAGAGAGAGAGAGAGAGATTGAAGACACTCAGTAAGTGGCAAGGAATTTGTGAGACAAAAAGTCTTTAATTCCACCCGGTCAAATACAGTTGTGTGGGTTGAGCCACCCGACACGAATGTACGACAAAAACCCCACAAGAAAAAAAAAACACCGACAAAACCCCCGGCGACAAAACCCCCGGCGACCAAAACCCCACAAGAAAAAAAAAACACCGACAAAACCCCCGGCGACAAAACCCCCGGCGACCAAAACCCCACCGACAAAACCCCCGAAATAGGGTAATGCGACAAAAACCCCACTCACAAAAATAAATATAATGTGTATTTAAATTCAAGGTCACGGTGACAGAGTCTAGGTTATAGGTTTTGAGAAATTCCAGTTTCAGTTTCTGAATAAGCTTCACTGCAGCAGTATCTCTGAAATTTTCACCGCAAATTATATTTTCTTTCTGTTTTTACCCATCATGGAAGTCATTCGGAATAATAAAGGTGGCGAAAAGCTGTGTTATAATGGCTATATGTATACTAAAAAATCCACTAGTTCTAATACAAAGCGGTGGGAGTGTGCTAGAAGAGCAGCGTTTGGATGTAACGGTAAAATAACAACTAATTTAGAAATAACCGATATCATTTCAAGTATAGAGCATAATCATGAGAGAGATGAAGGATCAATAGAGGCAGCGAAAGTGCGTGCATCCCTCTATCAACAGGCCAAATCAAACAAAGGAAATACTAGTCGCGTTGTCGCGGATTCATTGGAAAGCATGACTCAAGAAGGAAGACTTGCTATGGGAAAATTAAGTACAGTAAAAAGAAATGTTCAAAGAAAGCGTCAGGAAGGACGACCTAAGGATCCAGTATCTTTAAATGATTTACAAATCTCAGGTGATTGGGCTATGACTGGTAGAGAAAATACTAAGCCTTTTCTTATTCACGATAGTGGCATTGAAGCCAGGAATTGAGTCATTGTGTTTGCTACAGAAGAATGTATGCAACATTTAGGTAAGTCAGATATTTGGTTTATGGATGGAACGAAAATATTACGACTTAACCTAACCAATCATCAATATATATGTGTATATATATATATATATATATATATATATATATATATATATATATATATATATATATATATATTATATAGCTGCAAACCCACAAGGAAAAAGAAACAGAAAAACGATTATAAGGCTACCTAACGAAGGCTGGGGACCCTGGTTTTGTCGCTGGGTTTTTTTTCGGTGGGTGTTTTGTCGCCGGGGGTTTTGTCGGTGTTTTTTTTTTCGTGTGGGGGTTTTGTCGGTGGGGGTTTTGTCGGTGGGTGTTTTGTCGCCGGGGGTTTTGTCGGTGGTTTTTTTTTCGTGTGGGGGTTTTGTCGGATCTCCACCCGACACATGTGGAGCGTATTTCATACAAGGACTGACAAGATCCCTGTACAGAGACAGCAACTGAGTGGGGGTGAAGAAACTATGGAGCCGGTACAGTACACCTAAGAACTTAGAAGCTGTTTCAGAAAGAGAGTATATGTGAACTTTCCAGGAAAGATCACGAGAAAAGAAAACACCAAGAATGTTAAAAGAAGAGGAAGGATTGAGTTGTGCATTGTTGAAGATAAGGGGATAGTCGTGTGGAAGAACGTGACGGCTAGACAGATGGAGGAACTGAGTTTTTGAGGCATTGAAAGCCACGAGGTTTTCTATTCCCTAATCAGAGATAGTAGAAAGATAAGAGGTGAAGTGCCGTCCTACGCGAAGCATGGAGTGACTCTTGAGAGGGACGCTTTGTGAAGCGGGTACAGAAGTAAAGAGTGGAATCGTCGGCATTGGAGTGGATACTCGGAGGAAAGGATGTGCGGCTCAATAGACCAGTGATAAATAAAAGGAAGAGAGTGGGTGACAGGAGAGAACCCTCAAGAACACCACTATTAATAGCTTGGAGAAGAACAGTGGTCAACTGGTCATCTGCAACCGCAGCTATAGATCGGCAGATAGGAAATTGGAGATGAAGGAACAGATAGAAGGATAGAAACCGAAGGAGTGCAGTTTCGAAATTAAAGATTTGTGCCAGATTCCATCGAAAGCTTTTGATATGTCTAGCGCAAGAGCAAAGGTTTTACCGAAATCCCGAAAGGAGAATAACCAAGAGTCAGAGAGACATGCAAGATCGGCAATAGAGCATCCCTTCAGAATTCCAAACTGAAGATCTGAAAGTTGATTGTGAGAAGATATCTGAATTTAAGAATCTTACTATTAAGGATACATTCAAAAACTTGTTGGAGTTGGACGGTTGAGAGCGGTCACCTTTCTTTGGGAGCGTCTGAATGAAAGCGAACTCCCAGCACGAAGTAAAAGTATCAGATGTAAGACAAAGATGAAAGAGTTTGCCAGGCAGGGTATCAGCACAGAAGCACAGTTCTTGAGAACAACAGGCCCCCTTCCTGGAGTTTATCCCAAATAGGGCAGAAAGAATATTGAAGAACTTTCTAATTTCAGACAAAATTAAGTCGGAGGGAGGGGGAGATGGGGGAGAGGAGGAGATGGGGGAGCAGCACTGGAATCGTCCGGAGTTGAGTTGGAGGCGAAAGTTTGAGCGAAGAGTTCAGTTTTGTCAGGAGAAGAGACGACAACTGAGCCGTCGGAATGGAAAAAGGGAGGGAAAGAAGTAGTAAAGTTGTTGAAGAGGTTCTTGGCTAGATGCCAGAAAAGGGGAGAAGAATTAGAATTAATTAGATAGGTGTTCACATTCTTGTCTGATGAAGGAATTTTTGGCGAGTTGAAGAACAGATTTTGCACGATTCTAGGCAGAAATATAAGCTGAGTGAGAGTCAAGAATTGGATGGCGACGGTACCTTTTGAAAGACTCCTCTTTGTTGCGGAAAGCATTAGAGCAAGCAAAGTTAAACCAAGATTTTTCTGTATAAGTAGTTGAATAGAATATGGAATGTACGCCTCCATGCCCGAGAGAATCACCTCCGTGATGTGCTTAGCGCACCTGGAGGTGTAACTCCTGCATAACAATTCTGTAATTTTTGTCAGTAATTCTGACCTAACTTATGTGTACCTTTATGACAAACGTAACTTCCCTGTAACGTTGTCATAAGTTTTTGTCAGTAATTTTCTGTCAATTTTGCATCTGTAATTTCTCGTAACAGTGCACTTCAAATAAACAGTATTTTTGAAGGAAAACTAAAACACACAAAGTGTTTAACAAGGTATTTAATAATCATTCACGGCATCAACAATATTACAAATGAAAATAATTATTTAAAACAAAAAATATAAAAACCAAAGTAAATTTAGAACCTTTACGGTCCTTCGGTCCTTCTATTAAACTATTGGATCACCTGAAGATCAGGGCCCCCAGCCTTCTTTATTTAGCCTTGAAAGACTAACTAACGAGAACATCACGACCTAACCTAACCAATCGTTAGGTCAACTGTACGCCCTTGACGATTGGTTAGGTTCGGTCGTAATATTTTCTTTAGTTAGCCTTATAAAGCTAACTAAAGAAGGCTGGGGGCCCTGATCTTCAGGTGATCCAAACTGTTTTGTATAACACTGGGAAGAGATTGTAGTAGAAAATAACTTTCTACAACGTAGGCCATAATTAAGCACGCTCTAAATTAATTTTTAAAGAGGAATTGTCCGTACACATCCGCAGGTAAACTTTGAACCGACCTGAACCAGACCAGCGTGCACACGCAGACAGAGCGTATTTAAAAAATATTTCAGAATAAAGTTTCATTAAAAATAAAGGTATAACACAGATTGGTCGTTTTGGAAAAACATCATCCCATGTAATAAATATTCAAAAAAACTTTGGGTATATTCTTTTAAGCGCCTTCATTACTTTCATATGCTACATCGTAGCCAATGCCGTAACATCGCTTCCCGTTGATCAGCGAAGTTAAACGACATTGGGTCGGATAGTAGTTGGATGGGAGACCGTCCTATGCGTCCAAACTATGTAGCGACCCGTGGTTCGGATCCCACATAAAGCTGTAGGTCCTCTCCACCATATATATGACTTTAGATTTATTTTCATTTAACGCTAAGTACCTAAACAGCAACACATGTTTAGAATTGCATTTGATTGAAAACGTAAAATTAAATTTCTTCGTTAAATCCTGGATTCTCAGGAAATTTCTTTACTACTTCATCAGCCACTTTTCAAAATATACAAACCCATTATAAATGGCGCTTACAAATTATAGTTAGCTGCACAACATTTGTTATTATCATTGTATTCATTTCAACAATTCACTTATTGTAGGAGTAACGATTGATACTGTTTAGATAAACTAGAATAAGCAACAATATCCTCAGCAAAACTCATTTTTGTTGGGGTAACAACATACTTCTTCAGTTTAATGCACAAATTATTTTAAATTAATGTCCGAGGTGAAATGAAAATTTTATTCCCATAAGAACTGATACAGACAGTATTTTAATTCAGAATGAATGACTGAGTCTTGAAATTTAGCGAAGAGCCGCGTTCCTTCAGATTATAAAGCATTTTTTGTACAATTAAATTTGCCTACGACAATAAACCAAATGAAATCAAAAGCTGAGGTTTTATTAAGAATGAAGTTAAACAAAGAAACACATCATAAATTGCGTACACAAAATATTTTATCTGACACATACGAACCCGTAAAATTAAAGTCTAAAAATTGGGCGAATAAATTATTGCTATTATTCTGTGGTCGAAAGGCGATGCTGAAAAACAATTACGGGGTTAAATGACATCACAAATAATTGCAGAATAAAAAAATAGTTCTCACTTTGCATTTTGTTGTAGCCATTTCAGCAGAATAAATTAAAAGGTGGGAAGGACGGTAGTAAAATGTTGACTTCTTTACTACCCAACATAATAATAATAATAATAATAATAATAGCAGTAACAGTATTCGCTATCCTTTATTTTAGGCATTATGAGCATGAAGGTGTAACTTTTCCTTTTTATTCTTTATTTATTTGTTATTTTCCTCAATAGAGTTTTCCTCTCTCTCTCTCTCTCTCTCTCTCTCTCTCTCTCTCTCCGAATGTCGCTTGATATGTGTTTTTCCTGTATCATCCTTGGCCCCTTTCCTTCCGCCCTCTTACGCTCAGTGCCTGCCTCTTCCCTCCATGACCTTCGCCCCTTCCCCATCTGACATTCGCGTTGCAGCAAATCTTGAGATCGTTTCACAATAAATTTGTGTTCTGAGCTATTTCTCTCTGGAGACAATGAACGGCAGAGTCACATATTTCAAAGCAATACTTGCATGACAGCTCCTTCTCTTGATATTATTTATTGGTTGCATACCACCAGTCTTTATGAGGTTGACAGCCAACTATGCTCCACGCTATATTTAGAAAATACCCTTAGTGCGTGTATTTGTAGAGTAAGTGGATTTAGACTTTCTCTGAGGACCAATTATTGTTTCTAAAAACTTTAAGTGTTTTGCACCATTTTTTGTAATGCTCGCCTTCCTTAGGGAAAGAAATTACTGGTCCTTTGTCAAAGGTTACACTGAGATCAGAATTACTGTCACGGTCATTGAATTACCTTACCTCGCAAGTTCACTCTCAGGAGAACTAAATTCCCTCCGGAAGATAGGGTTTATTCATTCCAGTCTCATGAGTGAAATACTATCATGCTTCATTCACTTCAGTCGATCTAATCTGTTACCACAACTAAGATTGAATTTTCCATCATCTAGATAGAAGATTTTCCATCAATAAAGTGTCGTAACCTGATGATCATAATTCCATTAGGGTGATGGAGCATTTTAAATATTATGATTAAAATATCTCGTCACCCCAGAATTTCGCGATAAATTATGTGAAAAAACTGAGTACAGTTAATGTAGATGAATTTTGGTCTAAAGAAAGCTGCCAATCCGTCAAAATAAAAAGAAAATTAGCTTTAGCAGTAAATCGGCCAAGTATGGCGTTCTACAAGGTTCAATCTTGGGTATTAATCTCTTCCTTGTACAATCGTCATCTATGCCGACGATGTTCAACTTTTTGCCAGCGTCCCAAACTGAGTGGGCAACAACGTTTCCCTATAACGAATCGAAGACACTGAAGTCGAGGTTTCGAATCCTGTCATCCTGATGATGCTGATAATTAGAGCCCGGATGTTTAGGCAAAATGCCATAAAATGCTTTTTCCGCCTATTTATAAGGTAACTACCTATATCATGTTAAAGCGCCATTTTTCTCATATTTTTCATTAATTAAAAAAGGATTTTAAAATATGATGTTATCATTAGCCTAAATACGATTGAAATTACGACAACTCTTAATGCGACTAGTTTAAGGGTTAATTGTTCTACATATGTCAATTTATTTCCTAACTGGCAACCGTAGTTTCGTCGTAGAACCCTGCGCGACACATGGTCATTCGTTTTTTGCTCTAGGCACGTGTCACAATGCCTAAAGTCAGTGCATGGAAAAGTGTAAAATTAAACGCATACGTCAGAGAATTTGGAAATGATGTATTTAGCACAGACGGTTCAGTATTATTCTGTAAACTATGTGAAAAATCACTAAATACTGAGAAGAGGTACTTCACTCTACAGCATGTAGAAACAGCTAAACATAAAGCTGCCTCACAGAGAGCTAAGCCCGAACAAGCCAAGTTAGTCTACTACCTACATTCATCACTAGTTATACTCGAAAATCCAAATTCTCGTTGGAATTATGTAAAACATTCATTGAAGCTGGAATTCAATTGTGGAAATTAGAAAATCCATCTCTGAAGTCATTTTTAGAAAAGTATACAAAACAAGTTATACCGAGTGAATCTACCCTAAGGAAAAACTATGTGGATAACAATTACAACATTGTTATGAGGCATATCAAGGAAGGAGTCAAAGACAAAAACATATGGATTTCAATAGATGAGACAACTGATGCTCCCGGCAGGAATATTGCAAATGTAATTATAGGAACTATGGACGCCAGTCAACCATCCAAGCAATATTTGTTAACATCGGAAGTACTTGACAAAACAAACAGCACAACGATTTCTCAACTATTTATGAACTCACTTGCTTTATTATGGCCGGATGGTGTCAAACATGATAGTGTTCTTTTATTCCTAACTGATGCTGCTCCATACATGAAAAAAGCTGCAGCTATATTAAAGTTTATTTTTCCTAAAATGTTACACTTGACATGCTTAGCACATGCCCTGCACAGAATTGCAGAGGAAATACGTGGAATTTCTGCTGATGTCGATCGATTGATTTCCAACGGTAAAAAAATATTTCTCAAAGCTGCCTCACGAGTGAATTTGTTCCAGAAAATGGCGCCAGAACTTGCATTGCCAGCTCGGCCTGTTTTAAAATGCTGGGGAACCTGGCTCTCTGCTGCCCTTTATTATGCCAACAATTTCGAAAAAGTACAAGAAATTGTTGGATGTTTTGACGAAGATGATGCTTCAGCAATCAAAATCGTTAAAGAATTAATGAAAAAGAAAACCATTCGCAATGATCTGGCGTTCATTGCTGCAAATTTTTCAAATCTACCATAAGCTATCACGTCACTTGAAGAAAAGAATCAAACCTTAGTGAGTGGCTTACTTGTTTTTTTCCACCATCATTGAAGAAATTAGTAAGACTCCAGGAGATACAAACACACACCAAAGAAAAACGATAGTGCACAGAAGCACCGGACAAAAGAGCACAGATACAGAAGGACACTTATGAGAAAGAGAACAAAGCTATCTAAACAACTGACAAAGCAATTAAGTGATACAAGACATAGTAACATCCGGAATCAGATACTGATGTTAGAACTTAAAATAAAGGAGTCAACCATAAGAGAGAATATTGATAATGAACACAAAGCTATTGGCACTATAAAGGAAAATAGCAAATTCTCCTTTAGCTATGCTAAACGCAAAGCAGTTATCAAAACGAGCATTGGCCCATTGCTTGCTAAAGATGGACTAACTCTCACATCTAATACACAGGAAATGGCAAACATTCTACAATCTCAGTATGCTTTAAGCTGGAGTACCCCTGTAGTAGCAAAGAAAATAAAAACTACAGCATTTTTTGATAGAGAAGAAAATGACCAAGACAGACCATTATTGGAAGATATACAAATAACCACTAGAGATATACAACAGGCAATAACAGAGCTACCGGGGAGTTCAGCCCCTGGTCCAGATGGAATTAGAGCCAAGATTCTTAAGGAATGCAAACATACTTTATCTCTGCCTTTGAAAATCCTGTGGAGATCATCACTAGACACCAGTAGAATACCACCAATCATGAAACAAGCAAATATTACCCCAATCTACAAAGGAGGCAAAAGAAAGGAAGCCAAGAACTATATACCCATATCTTTGACTTCCCATATTATTAAAATATTTGAGAAAGTCCTGAAAAGGCACATTGTCAGTTTTATAGAAAATGAACATCTCTTAGAAGACTTTCAACATGGCTTCAGACACAAGAGATCCTGCCTTACTGAACTTATAGACCATTGCAATACAATCCTACAATATTTGGGAGAAAACCACAATGTTGATGTCATCTATCTAGACTTTGCAAAAGCTTTTGACAAGGTTGACCATGGTATATTATTCCATAACCTAAAAGAACTTGGTATTTGTGGAAAAATAGGAAAATGGATCCATGCCTTTCTCTCTGACAGAAAACAAATAACAATTGTAAATGGAGCAAGATCTATACAGTAGAAAAAGAAGTGATTAGTGGAGTGCCGCAAGGCACAGTACTAGGACCAATTCTATTCATTATAATGCTAAACAATATAAACTGTAACCTAGGAAGCTCTCTCCTGTCATTCGCAGATGATACCAGAATACTAAGACCAATTACAGAAAAAGAAGACTGTGTAGAGCTACAAAAAGATCTACAAACTATATATGCATAGGCAGATGCAAACAATATGGCCTTCAATGAAGACAAATTTGAACTAATTAAGTATGGACCAAATAAATACCTGAAAGAACAATTCAACTACACTGGACCCACAGGAAAAGATATTGTACAAACTGATCATGTCAGGGATCTAGGGATTATATTATCTGAAGATGCAACATTCAACAGGCACATTGACAAAGTAACCTCATCATGCAAACAACTAATAGGATATATACTGAGGACATTCAGAACTAGGGACAGTATGACCATGCTTACCCTATGGAAATCACTTGTCCTTCCACGCATTGACTACTGCTCTCAATTATGGTTTCCCCACAAACAAAATGAAATGCAAAAAATTGAGGCCTACAAAGAACCTTTACCTCGTATATTAAACAACCTGATGGGCAACAGGTGAGTAAAAACAAATTAAACTACTGGGATAGGCTCAGAGGCCTCAACCTTTATTCCATAGAGAGAAGGTTTGAGAGATACATCCTAATCTACACCTGGAAAATTCTAGAAGGGCTTTTAGTTGCCCCCAATACTGAACCAATTGTGCCCACCTTAACAAGAACTGGAAGAATGTGTAAAAAATATCACCTCCCACCAAACAGTCTGAGAAGGATTCAAACCCTTCAATATAATAGTATCTCTAGGCAGGGTTCTCGCCTGTTTAACTCCTTGCCTCAGTACCTTAGAGATATAAGTGCAGTCCCAGTAGGTACTTTTAAAAAACACTTAGACATGTTTTCAGCCAACATACCCGACCAACCCACAGTGTCAGGGTATTCCTCTGCCAGACCAGCCCCCACAAATTCAATAGGGGACCAAATCGTATGGCAGGAGCGAGAGAAAAGAGGGGTGGCGACCCCGTCGTGGCCCCGCCTCAGGAGGCGCTGAGCGGACTTCGAGGGAGCAGCGCACCCTTGAGGCAGAAGCGCTTTAAGGTAAATTTAAGGTAAAAATGTGAACGGGTGATCTCTGCAAACAAAGACTTAAATATAATAAAGAAGATTGGACAAGTTATTGAAGGAATAAGCGATGTAGATGTAAGTGACATGAATCCGGAAATAGTAGCATGCTTCAAATTTGTCCCATTCACCTCATTTGAGGTTGAGAGGTCCTTCTCAATATTAAAGTATCTACTCTCTAATAGAAAGCATAGTGTAACGACTGAAAATTTGAAAAAATGCTTGTCATTTATTGCAATCGATAAAAACATTTTTTTTCATGCAATTTTTCTTTCTTTGTATTTCATGTGTTGATATGTTTTGTTTGAGTTGTAAGAAAATAAATGCCTTTTTTTTTGCCTTTTTCTGTATTTTATTTTGCCATTTTGCCTGCCTATTTTGTAGTTTATTAGTGCCTAAACATCTGGGCCTTACTGATAATCATAATACAGGAGTTACAGCAATGGGCCACATTAGTTGATCTAATTGCTTTGCCATTTTCTGTCCATCCTGAATGATTATTATTATATTCAACTTCTTTACCAAGGCAAACTGAATAAAATGGATGAAATAAGAAGAACAGAAACAGACTTTCTAACCTAGAACGACTGCATGACAATGTAGCCTTAAAAATAAATCCAAATAAAAAGCAGTGCCTATTCAAAGGATCAAAACCACACATGAAGACGATAAATAAACTCAAATAAAATCTGAGAATTGTTTCATACTAATTTCTATATCAGTCAAAATTGCATGCATCTTTGGAAGAGTACATAACTATTATGTAATGTGTAGAAGAGCGAAGGACATCGTAATTTATTTTGCAAAAACTGAAACAACTTCAATATAGCGAAAAGAATATTGACTGTAAACAGTCTGGTAATGAATCACGCAGCCTGCT
Source organism: Bathynomus jamesi (assembly GCA_023014485.1). NCBI lineage: Eukaryota > Metazoa > Arthropoda > Malacostraca > Isopoda > Cirolanidae > Bathynomus > Bathynomus jamesi. Next base: position 1,163,914 of record JAJOZX010000146.1, read on the forward strand.
GCCCTCTCGTTTGAGTACATGTTCTTTAACTTTTCTAAATGAGTTTCAAAAAAAGTGCAAAATTTGCGACCAAACTGACATGTAGATATGGATAGAAAAACGATCATGCAACTACTTTTGGAGTTAAAACTTAAGACCGCAATTTAACATCAGCACATTTGCATACAAAGTTATGCACAACTGCCTTCATTGACTGCTACAGTTTCCTTCAAACCATCAACGTCAATCCTAACATCGATATCAGAAATCATGCCGACCTGCGCCCAAGCGGGAGACAAACTCGTGCTGGTAGAACAGCAGTGTCACGAGTCGCTCCCTCATAATGGGATAACCTTCCTGCTCTAATTAAAAACGCATCATCCTATTCCGCTTTCAAATCTCGCTTAAAAAGCGATGTTGGTAATCTTAGCATTGCATCATACAAGGACATTCCCGAATTGTCAACGACACATAATCTTCCATGATGTAACCTATCCAGTGATGCGTTATAATTTTAATATTTAATATTTTAATATTTAGAAAATTGGATACGCAGGATATACAGTATGTTGTCATACAGATGTTTAATTTAACTTAAAAATTGATGTTATTTCATTTCAAAACGTAAACGTTCATAATGTTCACTTAACTATATATTAACTTTGCAAGAATTTTAAATATCATTACACTTAATGTTTCCCTGCAAATTCTCAGACATTTTTATGTAATTTTTCTCTTGATTAACTGATGTTCAGGATCACCTGAAGATCAGGGCCCCCCAGCCTTCTTTAGTTAGCTTTATAAGGCAAACTAACGAAAATATAACGACCTAACCCAACCAATCGTCAAGGGCGTACAGCTGACCTAACGATTGGTTAGGTTAGGTCGTGATATTTTCGTTAGTTAGCCTTATAAGGCTAACTAAAGAAGGCTGGGGCCCTGATCTTCAGGTGATCCGATGTTTATGTTTTATTCCTATTATGAATTTACAAACTTATCCGTAATTTCACCCTTTTATGAACATCTCATATGTACCGTCATATTGCAATACCTTCTTATTGTAGAAGAACGAACGATTTTTCTTTATATATATATATATATATATATATATATATATATATATATATATTTGGAAACTCAGAAAAAATTCAATGATAACCAACACGGGTTTCGATCAGGCAGATCATGCCTATCACAACTAATGGAACACTACAACAACATTATTGATTCACTTGAAAGTAATGAAAACTATGATGTACTATACACAGACTTTGCCAAAGCGTTCGACAAGTGTGACCACGGAATCATAATACATAAACTGAAATATATGGGAATAACAGGAAAAGTAGGGAAATGGATATATAATTTCCTTAGTGAGCGGAGGCAAGTCGTTACAGTACAAGGAGTATCTTCATCAGAATCAGAGGTCCTCAGCTCAGTACCACAAGGAACAGTATTAGCTCCACTACTCTTCATAATCATGCTAACTGACATAGATGAGGACGTTACCAGAGTCAGCACAGTAACATCCTTTGCGGATGACACAAAGATCAGTAGAAAAATAAGAAACCCAGAAGACATAGGATCTCTACAAACCGACATAAACAAAATCTACAAGTGGACTGAAGACAACAATATGAAGTTTAACACCGAGAAATTTCAGCTATTACGGTACAGAAAAAGAGAAGACCGAAAGTGCATGGAATATTATACCCCAAATGGACAGGAAATTCAGAGAAATTCCAGAACAAAAGATTTAGGGGTTGTAATGACAGATGATGCGAAATTTGAAACACAAAATAAGATAGCAGTAAACAGAGCAAAGAGAATAACGGGTCAGATATTGAGAACCTTTAAACGAAGGGATGGAAATGTAATGATTCCTCTACTGAAAACCCTGATCATACCCAAATTAGAATACTGCTCGGTCCTAACTTCCCCATATAAAAAAGAAGACATTAGACAGCTGGAGGGGATCCAAAGAAGCTTCACAGCCAAGATCAATGGGTGCAAAGAACTAAATTACTGGGAAAGGTTACGAGAACTAGACCTATATTCACTGGAAAGGAGAAGAGAGAGATACAACATTATTTACACTTGGAAAATAATGGAGAAACTAGTCCCTAATCTTACTCTGAATCCCATAACTCCCCAAACAACGATGGAAAGTAGAAGCGGTAGACTGTGTCGTATTCCCAAATTGAAGGCTAGACAGGGAACATCCTTAACCCTGAAAGAAAATAGTTTTGTAGTGAGAGGACCAAAACTGTTTAATCAGTTGCCCAAAGACCTAAGAAACACGAAAGGAGTTGCAGTGGAACTCTTCAAAAGAAGACTAGACGCCTGGCTCAGAACAATCCCCGATGAGCCGGGCGTACCTGGCTATGTGAGGTGGAGAGCGCAAGAATCCAACTCACTACTTCACCAGGCCAACTCGAGAGGAGGGGCGACAAGCTTGACCTTCGCGAAATGAGAAATCATCGCGCGGAACCTTTGTAGGGTAAGGTAAGGTAAGGTTATATATATCGAAACTGGTTTGGCGAGTTCGCCCCTCGTACTCGCAACGCCTCATATATATACTGTACGTACAACCATATCTTACAACTTTACAAAGGTTTCGCGCGATGATTCCTCATTTCGCGAAGGTCAAGCTTGTTGCCCCTCCTCTCGAGTTGGACTGGTGAAGTAGTGAGTTGGTTTCTTGTGCTCTCCACCTCACATAACCAGGTACGCCCGGCTCGTCGGGGATTGTTCTGAGCCAGGCGTCTAGTCTTCTTTTGAAGATGCCCACTGCAACTCCCTTCGTGTTTCTTGGGTCTTTGGGCAACTGATTAAACAGTTTTGGTCCTCTCACTACAAAACTATTTTCTTTCAGGATTAAGGATGTTCCCTGTCTCGCCTTCAATTTGGGAATACGACACAGTCTTCGGTTTCTACCTTCCACCGTTGTTTGGGGAGTTATAGGGTTCAGAGTAATAAATAATTCCTTAAACTCTCTTGAACAAAAGGAATGGCAGCGGTTGCAATAATACCATATATAGTTGTACGCGAAATCTTCAGACTGTTCCTAATTTAGGAGATCGTCTGCCATAAAATTCTAGACTTGATGATCAGTGTCTTTCGGATCAAAGTAAATTTTGTAATGAAAGCGATAAAAATGCATTTCATAACAGGCAAATCAATGTACTCACTCATCTACTGATACAAAATGGTCATCGTCCGTAAATTAGATCGAGCATTCACTGACGTACGGACCAAGCTCGCATTCACAACATCTATGAAAGAGTAATGAGTGACAAAGTACGTGCATATCCATAAATATCATTTTAAACCTACTGACGGCGACATACAAATCTAGTTAACTGCAACCTCAATCTAAATGTCAAACTGACCTTTAGGTTTGACTTTCTACAACTATTTTTTGTTCTTTTTACTTCTTAAAGTTCAGTACAAACGATATTGCACAAAGAACAAACATCGGACATCATCTCTTTACACTTACTTCAGAGTATTACATTCTTTTTAAAAAGATTCTTGTGACCACTAAATATTATTTATTATAAGAATACAGTTTCTCAATACTGTACACATTGTACACTAATTGAAAAGAAACCTCACAACCACAATAATATATATATATATATATATATATATATATATATATATATATATATATATATATATACTTTCCCTCGCAAGAATAAATGTTATCAAAGTTTAATTATTAACAATATGGTTCTTCTTTAAATGATTTGAACTCAAACAAAAACTTGGCGTCTTGATTTCGTGTAAAAAATATATTCCCTGAACCTTACTTATAACATTTAATTAATTTAAGGAAAGATATCAAGGAGTTTATTAGTTTGAAATATATATATATATATATAATAGTATATAGAGGCGGGGCCACCAGCTTGACCTCCGTGTGAAGAGAGACCAACGCACGAAACAACATAAGGTTCATGAGGTATACCTTACAAACCTTACAAAGATTCCGCGCGATGATTCCTCATTTCGCGAAGGTCAAGCTTTTCGCCCCTCCTCTCGAGTTGGCCTGGTGAAGTAGTGAGTTGGTTTCTTGTATTCTCCACCTCATATAGCCAGGTACGCCCGGCTCATCGGGGATTGTTCTGAGCCAGGCGTCCAATCTTCTTTTGAAGATGTCCACTGCAACTCCCTTCGTGTTTCTTAGGTCTTTGGGCAGCTGATTAAACAGTTTTGGTCCTCTCACAACAAAACTATTTTCTTTCAGGGTTAAGGATGTTCCCTGTCTCGGCTTTAATTTGGGAATACGACACAGTCTACCGTTTATACTTTTCACCGTTGTTTGGGGAGTTATAGGATTCAGAGTAAGATTAGGGACTAGTTTCTCCATTATTTTCAAAGTGTAAATAATGTTGTATCTCTCTCTTCTTTCCAGTGAATATAGGTCTAGATCGCGTAACCTTTCCCAGTAATTTAGTTCTTTGCACCCATTGATCTTGGCTGTGAAGCTTCTCTGAATCCCTTCCAGCTCTCTAATGTCTTCTTTTTTATATAGGGATGTTAGGACCGAGCAGTATTCCAATTTGGGTATGATCAGGGTTTTCAGTAGAGGAATCATTACATTCCTTTCCCTTCGTTTAAAGGTTCTCAATATCTGCCCCGTTATTCTCTTTGCTCTGTTTGCTGCTATCTTATTTTGTTTCAAATTTCGCATCATCAGGCATTACGACCCCTAAATCTTTTGTTTTAGAATTCCCTGTCCATTTGGGGTATAATATTCCATGGATTTTAGTTCTTCTCTTTTTCAGTACCTTAACAGCTGAAATTTCTCAGTGTTAAACTTCATATTGTTGGCTTCCGTCCACTTGTAGATTCTGTTCATGTATGTTTGTAGAGATCCTATATCTTCTGGGTTTCTTATTTTTCTACTGATCTTTGTGTCATCCGCAAAGGATGTTACTGTGCTCTCTCTGGTAACGTCCTCATCTATGTCAGTTAGCATGATTATGAAGCGTAGTGTTGCTAATACTGTTCCTTGTTCGAAACCCGTGTTGGTTATCATTTAATATTTTCCGAGTTTCCAAAAAGTCATAGATTTTCTGTCTAACTATTCTTTCAAATATTTTAGTGAGATGAGATGTAAGCGACACTGGCCTATAGTTTTTGACCTCGGGTCGATCTCCTCCTTTATATATTGGGACTATGTTTGCGCTCTTCAGGATGCCCGGTATTTCTTCCGTGTCTAGTGATCGTCTCCATATCCAGTATAGGGGTTCAGCGATTGCATTCTTGCAGTTTTTGATCAGTGTAGCATTCTATTTATCCGGTCCTGCCGCTGAGTGTGTATTTAGTTTCCCTATGGTTTGTGTAATATCATCCGTCGTAAAGTCTAAAGCCGTTATACTTTCCCCTTGTGGTTCTTCTTCAAAGAACGCGTTTCTATCACATATCAATTTGTCAGTTTTTGGGATACTGAAAGATGATTCGTACCGAGCTCTTAATATTTCAGATACTTCTGTTAGATCATCAGATAAAGCACTGTTCTCGTTTTTGAAAGGTCCGATAGTCGCATGGTTTTTCGACTTTCTTTTTGCGAAATTATAGAAGTACTTTGAGTTAGCCTTTATCGCTTCTACAGCGTCGTCGTCTTCTTTTTCTGTATGCTTCTCAATTAGTTCCTGTATGACGTCATCGATACTTTGCAGTTTATCATTTAATATTTTGTTGTTGTTGTTTTCTTTACAGTTACTTAATTTTGCAGTCACTCTTTTTCTCTTTCGAAACAATGCCCTCTTTTGCCTCTCGAACCTGCTTCTCTTTCCTCTTTGTTGTATTTTTGGGACATGTTTTTCCACAATTTCTAACGTCTTCTCCTCTAACTAAAGTCATTAGCATCTTGTCCGTGGTCTTGGCCTCGAAAATGATTTTCCAATCTATTACTTCCATGCTGGATGTAACATTTTCCCAGTTTATAGCTTTGCAGTGAAAATTAAAAATTTCGAATTTGCTTCTTTCTCTTGTGCGTGTTGTTCTTTCCTTTCCTGTTGCCTTTATATTAGTTGTTATTTCAATGATGTTGTAGTCCGATATCATAGTTGGGGATATTTCTACATTATCAATTAGATTGCTGTTGTTTGTGAATACCAAATCTGGGCAGTTGTTTTTTCTTGTGTTTTCTGTTATTTCTTGCGTTAACATTAATTCATCAGCTGAAGCTAGTAGCATTTTTACCTGTTCCTAGTCTTCTCGTGTGCCCCCCCTTGTTCTGATGTATACATATATCTTTTCCTTACTTTCATATTTCATGAATGGGAAATTAAAATCACCGCAGAGAAATATATTTGGGGTTGGAGAGTGTAGATCTTTTACCCAGTTTCTTACCTCTGTAATGGAATCTGAAAATTTTGAGGTTGGCGTGTTTGGGGGTTTGTACGGGGCTCCAATAAACCTTAGACCCCCGCCCATGGCCTAAACCATTAGAGGTACAGTAAAACTAATCATACCTTACAAAAGAGAATTTAATCCTGCATTTAATGAGAAACAAATAAAACTTGGTGTTCCCGCCATTGGCTTCCAAGACAGCCTGAATTCGCTTTGGGTAGCTTGCCAAAAGTGACGTGAATAGATCTTGATCGTTACGCAAATTTGCTAAAGGAGTTACAATGTGTTGCGTCATTGTATCCTCCAAAAATCGATTTGCTGCAGGTTCTTGAAACAAGAGACATTCAACCTTGTCCTTTATAACTGATCCAATGTGTTCACAGACGTTCAGGTCAGGAGAATTTCCTGGCCATTCTTCATTTCCAAAGAAATCGATCTCATGGTTCCGCAACAACTGTTGAGTGGCTAATGCCTTAAAGCAGGGGGCCTTATCGTGCAGAAGTGTGACCTGATGGACATCCATAACATTGTTTGGGTTTCTTAGAAAAGGAATGACATGCTGGGATAGAATAATATCACGAAAATACTGTCCATCCCAAGTCTGGAATTTTTAATAATTCGCGATAATGTTCATTGTCATCGATTTCATCTGGTGTTGTGGCCCACACTCGATCATTTTGGTAGTTAGGCCGACGTGTTACGTAAACAAAAAATTCATCGGAGACAGCTAAATGCATGAAATCATCCACATCCCAATCTTCAAGATAATGGGCAGACCACATTCTGTCATCGATGTTAAGTTGAGTTTTTCTTGGCTTTGGAAGTTCATGCCAAGGCTTTAAACCTTGCCTATGACGGTACAGTCGAATGATCACATCACTAACGATCTTTCCTCTCAACACTTCGATCTCTCTAGAAAGTTTAGCACAGCTGTTTTTCCGCTTACGCGTACCGCTTTCAATGATGTCCTTTGTTTCCTGAGAGAATGGCAAATTTGGGCGCCCAGATTTGGTTGTATCCATTTCACATTCATCCAAAGTTTTATTCCAATTTCTTTTGACGAAGTCCTCACTTCTTCGCAACTTTTTGGCAGCCCATGAACGTGTTATAAAGGTGGCTCCAGCATCACGAGCTTCCCGAGCTTCCCGAAATGTTATTGCTCGTATGCGATCTATCACACGTTCCCTCTCCGAATCACCAATTAATTGAGAAGCCATTATATTATCACTTTATCAGCTAGAGTAATTTTAATACCTGCAATAAATAAAGAATTTTATATATTTTTATAATCACTAAAAACTATTTCGATATAAGTAAACATGTAAGCTGCAAATAGAGGGGGGGGCTAAGGTTTTTTGGAACCCCTTACATTACAATTAGTACCATATTTGATTTTTCAACTTTTGCTGCTACACATTCTACATAGATGTTTGAGGTACTTATCGTCATTTCTGCCATATGCCCTTCGCGTGTGTAAATAGCACATCCTCCCTTACGTCTCACTGTTCTGTCGGCTCGGAGGATGTTATAGTTGTCAATTTGTATTTCTTTTTTGTCAGTAAGGCCCTGAATGTTGGCTTGGATTATTTTTATTTTTTCTCTATCGTTTTCGCATACAGGTTCGCATGAACTGTTTTTGTGCGTGCCTTCTGTCCGGGTCTCGGATTCCTATATTTGTCAGCTGATTTTGTAATTGCTGGATAGTATTTAGCAGCTGAATTGTGTTGGTTGCGTCTAAAATATTGGCACTCTTCTTTGATGTTCGTTTTTCCTGTTCACTCGTTGCGTTCCTTTGAGGATGGTGGTAACGGCATTTTGTTCCGTATTTGCAACTCCCATATCTTGCATAGGTGTTGCAGACCGTAAGATGGTGGACCTTGCATTTCTTATCAAATTTGCAGTATCCACTTGTGTAATGCGTGTTGCATAATGTGGGATGTGCATACATGCATTGCCCATCTTGATATCTGCAGTTCCCTTTCGCGTTGTATTTACATACGATATTTTCTACGCTTCTACCTCTTGTTTTCTTATTATTTTCAAGGTTCTTAATTTTGGTATTATTATTTTTCTTTGGTTGTTTATTTTCTACGTTTTTAGTTATTATCTTGCTATCATTTCTCTCGTTGGACCGTTTGACTACTTCGCAACTTTTACTTATTTCTTTTCTTTCATCTATGTCTTCCTTCTATATTATATTGTTTATTTTGTTATTCGTTATTAAATTGTTGTTCGTTATTACGCTGTTATTCGTTATTTCGTCCTCTCTCTCATCCACCCGGTTTTTCGTTGGGACATTTCCGGACCCTTGTGTCCTCATTATTTCATTCTTTTTTGTAACATTCGAGTCTGCTATTTCCATTTCTTTTAATACCGCGAATGAATTTACCGTCTCTGTACATGCGCCACATAGAAATTCGATCCCCATGACGTATTTCGCGTTCGAGACAAGAGTTATTTCCCTATCATCTCAATTCATGCAGATAAAGCCTTGCAGTCGTTGACAAAAATCGCACCGAATCGCCGCGTTTTCGTTGTTTCCAGATTACACAAATTGCAGATTAAGTGAGAATTTGAACCCATGGCCATGCTATTCCTTAATTAGGCGTAAAAAGAAATACCCACACAAATTCTTTCTTTATTTATTTATTTTTATTTCCATTTTTTCTTTCCTTTCGATGGTCGAGGTATTTTTCGAGGGTTTGCTGACCTTTGCGTTTTATGACCTTTTTCCTGCCTTGTTTCAAACTTTCTCGAATACCAACAGTATTTCGTTTTAGAACTGGTGATAAATTATGTAACTGTATTGCACGTTCTTAGTTTTAATGAATTTCACTTTATATATTATGTGCACGGATTCACTGATACTTTATACATTTTCGGGAGTAAACAGAATAAACCGCCGAGTAGTTCATTCCCTTCTTATTTGGGTGTTAATACAGAGAGAGAGACACAGCACGTCCATTCACCACAAGGTACAGTATATACGAATATATATATATATATATATATATATATATATAATATATATGCAGGAAGGAGGGGCCAAGGCGAATACCCTCAAATGTGCCCCCCCCACCCATAGAAGAAAAATGCCAAAATCAAGGTCCGTGGTTTTCGAGGTGCTTAGTCACTCTGCGTTTGAAAGATGGGAGGTCATAGACAGGAGGAAAGATGGATTGAGGAAGATTGTTTCAGAGTTCACCGGTCGAGTAGATGAAAGATTTAAAATGCCAATTAACCTTTGCACTAGAGTGTTGGACAGAAGAGGAATGAGAAAGTGTAGAAAGTCTGGTGCTGCGTGCTCTCCTTAACCCTTTCGCGCCGAGGACGTACGCGGTACGTCTCCATTCAAGAGCTCGAGGACGCACATTTAAAATTGGGTACCGGTGCGAAAGGGTTAAAGGAGGAGGCATGCAGTTAGAGAGGTCGTTCATAAAAGCAATGTCCGTTAAAATAGCGATAGTAAAGAGAGAGTGAGGCAACAGTGCAGAGAAGAGAGAGGGACTGAAGACAATCAGTAAGAGGCGGGAATTGATGAGATGAAAACTTTTGATTCCACCCGGTCAAGTACGGCTGTGTGGGTTGAGATACTCCACACATGAGAAGCATACTCCATACAGGGATGAACAAGACCCTTGTACAGAGACCGCAACTGAGTGGGGGTGAAGAAACCGCGGACGCGGTACAGCACACCTAACCTCTTAGAAATTGTTTTAGGAAGAGAGTATATGTGATCTTTCCAGGAAAGATCACGAGAAAGGGAACCGCCAAGAATGTTAAGAGAAGAGGAAGGATTGAGTTGTGTGTTGTTGAAGGTAAGGAGATAGTCGTGTGGAAGATTATGACGAGTAGACAGATGGAGGAACGGAGTTTTTTAGGCATTGAAAGCCACAAGGTTTTCTCTACCCCAATTAGAGATAGCAGAAAGATCAGATTCAGGTGTTCCATAGCCGTCCTACACGAATCGTGAAATGACTGCTGTGAGGGACGCTTTGTGAAGCGGGTGAAAAAGTGAAGAGTGGAATCATCGGCATAGGAGTGAATAGGACAGAAAGTGCGAATTAAAAGATCATGAATAAATAAAAGAAAAAGAGTGGGTGACAGGATAGAACCCTGAGGAACACCACTGTTGATAGCTTTAGGAGAAGAGGAGTGGCCATCTACAACCGCAGCTATAGATCAGCCAGAAAAGAAATTAAAGATGAAGGCACAGATAGAAGGATAGAAACCGAAGCAGGGCAGTTTGGAAATTAAAGATTTGTGCCATATATACTCGTGTGTATGTGTATATATATATATATATATATATAAATATAAGATTGTGAAACTAGTGATTCCACTCAGAGTCTTCAGGTTAGGTTAGGTTACTAACTTCCTGAAACCCCTGAGTGAAATAGTAATCAGACGAAATTACTGAAAATTTCAGGAATTTCATGAAATCACTATTTTCACAACCTAACTGTGAATATATACTTGGGGCACTCAATATATTTTGCCCCCACCCTTTTGTCAGCTAAATAATAGACCATGGAGCTGAAATGTCTTTTGGGCCGTAAGTTTGAACTTTCTGCGCTTCACATAACCGGATTTTTTCAGTTTGAACCTCCCCTCCTTGTATAAAACCGCTTTTAAATGCCCTTGTATAAAACCGATGGTTAACGTACTTTCGAAAATGGCGTCTGACAGTGATGTACGTCGTAAAAAGAGAGCTGTTATCGAGTTCTTAACTGCAGAGAAGGAAACAGTTGGAAATATTCACAAACGTCTACAAAACGCTTACGGAGATGCTGTTTTTTATCGAAGCACAGTTGGACGCTGGTTTAAACGTGTGAGATCATCAGAGAGAGGGAGAGCCAGCCTCGATGATAAGCCACGTAGCTGTCGCCCGGCATCGGCTGTGACATCTCACACTGTGCAACGTGCTAACAGCATCATTTGATCAAATCGGAGCGTCACATACAAGGAACTATCACTGGAGCTAGGAATTAGTGAGGAAAGTGTGAATACAATAATTCAGCAACTGGGATACTCAAAAGTGTGTTCACGGTTTGCTCCTCGCGAACTGACTGAAGATCACAAAGCCCAAAGAAAAGAAATTGCTTCTGAGTCGTTGGTTCGATACGAGACAGAAGGGGATGATTTCCTTTCACGAATTGTGACTGGGGCTGAGACTTGGGTACACCACTTTGAACCTGAAACAAAACGCTAATCCATGGAGTGGCATCACGCAGACTCCCCACGCAAGAAAAAGTTCAAAATGGCTCCCTCTGCAGGAAAGGTTATGGCCACCATCTTCTGGGACATGAAAGGGGTGATTTTGGTTGACATTATGAGGAAAGGACAAACAATCAGTTCAGAGGCATATATTGCTACCCTACAGAGACGCCAGAGACGTATAAAGCGAGTTCGACCGGATAAAAACTGGAAGACGTCCTTCTTTTGCACGATAACGCAAGACTACACAACAGTTTGCAAACAAGAGAGGCCATCACAAAAATGCGCTTGACTGTTACCCCACCCTCCATACAACCCGGATCTGGCATTTTCATTTGTTTAGGCCAATGAACGATGCTATTCGTGGGAGAAAGTTTCAGAGTGACGATGAGGTTGTTGAGGAGGTTAAGAGGTGGTTCCAGCGGAACCCAGCGGACCCTTACCAGCAAGGAATAAAGGCCCTTGTTTCAAGGTGGAGGAAAGCCATAGAAAAGGATGGAGACTATGTGGAAAATAAAAACTTGTAAAAAAGGTACGTAACTACTTGTGTACAAAATTTTGGGAACTTACAAGGAAACTTGGAAAGAAAAACAAAAGGTGGGTCAAAATATATTGAGTGGGCCTCGTATATATAAAGTGAGTGTTATCAATAAATGATAAACACACAAAGGAAAAACGAAAAGTGATTCGAAAGTCTTTCGTGGATTTAACACCACCTCGAACGGGCTTAGAAAAGATTTTTATTTTTACCTATGGGTGTGTAGAACGCGCGCGCGCGCGCACACACACACACCACACACACACACACACACATATATATATATATATGGTTTTTTTTAATGCAAGAAGGACGGGCCAATGGCGAATGCACGCAAAATCGCCCCTCTCATAAAGAAGGAGAGCGCTGAAATGAGGATCCAGAATGATGCCATTTTGTTTTCTTTTTTAATTTTGAAAAGATTTTGTAGTGTGCAAGATGAATATATGTGTGGTGAGAAATAGAAAGAGAAGTGTGTGTTTGAGAGCATGCTGAACTGCTCACATAGTAAATGAGACACGGTAAAAGATCAGCTAAAGAGGACAGTGACAAGAGAAACGGGAGTTCCATGACAGTATGACCCCCTGTTTCCTACCTAACAGGCAGTTGATATATATATATATATATATATATATTATATATATACATATATATATATATATATAGCGCCTCGGTTGTGTAGTGGTTAGCGTCGCTGACTACGAATTTATCGGTCCTGGATCGAAATTCCAGTGACGGCAGGCGGTGCGCAGCAAAACCCAGCTGTTCATCCTTCCACACAATAAAGAAATTGGTTGGTAGATAAATGGGTACCGTGGGTGGCCTAGTGGTTAAGACGCTGGGCTGTTGGTGGGGCTTGACCTTGGTCAGAATGAACAATTCGGACGGAAGCAAACCAAAAGTAACCAAGAAATTATATATATATACCTGGTGAATAAAAAGTTCCGCCCGATTTTGGGTGAATTGTGGAAACCCAAAATCGGGCGGAACTTTTTATTCACCTTGTATATATATATATATATTATATATATATATATATATAAAACCTCGTTAACTTCTTTGATGTTCACACGAAGGTCAAGCTGGTGGCCCCGCCTTTAGGCCTGGCTTGGTTGAGGAGCGAGTTGTTTTCTTGCGCTCTCCACCGCACATAGCCAGGGACACCCTGCTCATCTGGTACCGTCCTGAGCCAAGCATCTAGTCTTTTCTTGAAGTATTGTTTCTCTCTATTCTCTCTCTCTCTCTCTCTCTCTCTCTATATATATATATATATATAATATATATATATGAATGCTGCAAACCCACATTTCACGTGTTTTATTGTGAAATTCATCCAACATATATATATATATATATATATATATATATATAGGGTGATCCAGAGAAATGGGACCCAAAAGAAACCCCTGTAACTCTTAAAGTATAAGTCCTTTTATAAAATCATACGCATCATTCGAAAGAGGATAGTTACAAGTTTGTACAGGATTGTATAGGTTTTGACAATACAAGACAAGATAAGATACAAAACAAAATAAAAGTGTTAGTTAAAACTAACCCTTCAAGATGACTGCATCGACTGTGGAACAGCTGCGTTTCATAACTGAGCAATATTATGAGCATGGAAGAAGTGTAGTTTCAGCTCAAAGATCTTTCAAGACAAATTTTCAGATGTCAAAATCACCTTCTAAGAAAGTAATCCGTCGGTGTGTCAGAAATTTTTCCCTAACTGGCAGCATTGGAAAAAGAAAACCAACTGGAAGAGTGCGCACAGCAAGGATGGACGAGATCATTAACAGAACTTATGAAATTGTACAGGATAATCCTAATATAAGCATCAGACGTGCTTCTCAGCTGTTAGGAGTTGGATATGGAACAACACACCGTATATTCAAGCAAAATTTAATGCTCTTTCCATATAAAATTCAAACAGTGCAACAACTAAACGATGGAGATTTCGCACGAAGACGACAATTCTGTCAATGGATCCAACAGAAGGTAAATGACACCACCAATTTTCTAGCAACTTTGATTATGTCAGACGAAGCCCATTTTCACTTGAATGGAACTGTAAACAAACAAAATTGTCGTTTCTGGGCAACAGAAAATCCATTGAATATTACCGAAGTCCCGTTGCATAGTCAGCGTGTAACTGTTTGGTGTGGTCTTACTGCATCTCAGATCATAGGGCCGTACTTTTTCGAGGATTCCACCGGAAACACGGTCACTGTAAATGGTGATCGCTACGAAAAAATGTTGACCGATTTCCTTATTCCTAAATTAAGAGATCTTTGTCTAGAAAACCACTGGTTCCAACAAGACGGAGCTACCTGCCATACCACGAGGAACTGCATGGCAGTTTTGCGTCAAACGTTTCCAGGCGAGTTAATCTCAAGATTTGGAGACGTTGAATGGCCCGCAAGGTCTCCAGATTTTTCTCTCTTAGATTATTATCTCTGGGGATATTTAAAGAGTAGGGTCTACAGAAATAACCCAACGACCTTGCAAGAATTGAAGGCCGCCATCACAAATGAGATACAGGCCATACCACCGCACACTCTTGCAAAAGTGATGCAGAACTTACAAGCGAGAACACTGGAATGCTTGGCAACTGATGGAGCACATTTGAAAGGAGTCATTTTTAAAAATTAAATATTTCATAATAAACTTGTAACTCTACTCTTTCGAATGATATATAGTTTTTATGAAAGGAATTAAATATTAAGAATATTTGGCTTTTTTTTATGGGTCCCATTTATCTGGATCACCCAGTATATATATGGTTAATTTTAATTTATGTAAAATTGTTAACTGTATTCATATATAGAAAAGGGGAATTCATTTATTATTTAATACTATTAACTTCACTCCCATAGATATTCTAAAAACATTAATCGCTGAACTTCATTAGAAAAATCAGCGAAATGTAATTTATTTTTCGTGTGATGGTCTCACTTCCATTTTCTGTGTATTGTTTGAAGGGTCTACAAATTCATTTTATTGATTAATTAATATTTAATGGAATAATATCATCCATATAATTTTAGTAAAATGATTAATTACTATAGCTTTTGTAAAGTGTATTATAAATTAATTTTGTAATTTAATTAATTTCATTTGTCTTAATTAATGAGTTTCTCTTATTTTTCATTTTTCAGGGAACGTTTAAAGCGGAAATTTTTTTAGCAAATGCATATCTCTCTCTCTCTCTCTCTCTCTCTCTCTCTCAGGGTATATTATAATAATGAAAGAAGCCTGGTTATTTTAGGCAGGTGGCCACTTTGGTAAAATTTTCTTATTTCTCCAAAGAGGACTGATAACAAAGTGAGAGGCTTTCTTCAATCACATACTTAAGCTCTAAAAGGGATTATTCCACTAATTTTCAAAAACCGATACATTCTATGCTGAAACGCACTTGTTTACTTTCTATTTATTGAACTGTGAAAACCATTGTTGTATTAAAATCGTATGGTCACTTGAACGGATTAAAGTCTGAAAAAAAACTTTTCCTCAGTAGGCAGGTGGTCACTATACTGAGAAAAATGTATATTGTAAATATATGATATTTGCGGGAACCGTAGAAAAGTGGTCAGTTTATTTGGGTGCTTACTTTATAAAAGGTGTCACATTGGCAAATTCTAATATGTATATATATATATATATATATATATATATATATATATATATATATACTGTATATAATTTATATGTGTAAACATATAATGATGTAAACAATCTATGAGTGTTAACTCTGAGGGTTAGAATTGATTTGGAAACCGAGATTCGAAACTAAAAGAGGAAATTAGGAATAAAAAAAATCCTTCGAATAAATCTGAAAGTAAAATGACATCCTGGTTCTTAAATGTGCAAAGCGTTGCTTAACAAAATTTTTGAACAATTTCTTTCATCTATGTACAGTACAGGGTGTCCATAAATGTTTACCCTGAAAACAGTATGCTCTCGTGTTTTAATGACGAATCTTACATCCGTTTTCTTTTTACAGGTGATCTCGTACACACATAGAGTTTCTGTGCTGATGTGTTTCGTCTACCGCATTCGCCGCTAGGAGCGCCGTAGTAGCTGTTCAGTTAAGATGGCGTCTGTGACAGAGAAGGCACAATGTGTTGTGTGGCTCGCAGAAACAAAATCTCCTGTCAGTGTTCAGCGAAGGTTCAGAACAAAGTATGGAAAGAATCCACCTGATGTGAAGTTAATTAAGTCGTGGATGAAAAAATTCTTGGAAACTGGAAGCGTGGAAAGGGGAAAGAGCAGTGGTAGACCATCAGTTTCCGATGGGACGGTGGAAAACATTCAAACTGCTTTCACACGGTCACCAAGGAAATCAGTGAGACAAGCTTCATGCCAACTAAAAATACCGAAGTCTACGGTGCATAAGGTGTTACACAAACGTTTGAAGTTAGACGCCTACAAGGTACAAATTGTTCAAGAACTGAAGCCTGATGACCGTCCAAAACGTGAACAATTCGCTATTGACATTTTGAACAGCACTGACGAGGATAATGACTTCTTGTTACGTGTCTGCTTTTCAGACGAGGCTACGTTTCATCTTAGTGGTAGAGTCAACAGACACAATGTGCGTATTTGGGGATCGGAAAACCCACGTGCCGTAAGGGAGCATATTCGGGGCAGTCCGAAGATCAATGTCTGGTGTGGACTAATGCATGACCAGATAATTGGTCCTTTCTTCTTCGCTGAGAACACTGTTTCCGCAACTGTGTACCTGGATATGCTCACCAATTACGCCGTCCCCCAGCTGCAGGACAGGCAGCGAACTGTCATCTTCCAACAAGATGGAGCACCCCCTCATTGGGCGCATGTTGTTCGTGAAACTCTCGACGCAACATTTTCAAATCGATGGATTGGCAGGGACGGGCCAGTCCCATGGCCCCCAAGATCACCAGACATTACCCCGCTGGATTTCTTTCTCTGGGGTCATGTTAAAGATTTGGTTTATGCAATAGTTGTTCCAGATATCAGGACATTGCGAGAATGCATTACGGATGCAATTGCAACAGTTAACCCACAAATGTTGGAAAATGTGTGGCGTGAGTGTGAATACCGTTTAGACATTTTACGTGCCACTAGGGGTGCACATGTGGAAGCTTATTAAGTTCATTAACTATGTATCAAAACCTTGTATGTTTATCTACTTATGATTAAAACTGTGTTTGAATACGAGTGTTTATTTAAAAGTTATAGCATGCTTTAATCAGGGTAATCATTTATGGACACCCTGTATGTCTTAGCTGGTAGGAAGAAATTTTTATTTAGCTTCATTCCTTCAAACTACCAACTACTTCTACTACAACTTTCGATCTTTAACTTCTATTTAAATGTTATTCACTAATATTATTACATAAACACCAAAGTCATATTTAAGCAATTATATTAAAGATAAGCATGCGGTAATGACTAACATTTAATTTTGGTAAGGAAAAGAAAAAACACCCATATTTTTTTACAATTTAAAATAATGAAATTAATTTTACGATTTTTAGAGCTAAAATATTTTATTTATTTAACGAACTTTACTGCGAGGATTGTTAAAGTAGCGCGTAGAGTAGAGGAGGATTAGCCTAATTTTCGAGGTAAAATAAAGACTAAAGCCAACGACTGGCACCGTACTTAATCCTGTTCATGGCACACCCTAAAATAATTTTCTAAAATAAGATCGGGTCTCCTTTCTTCTAATGATTGACTTTAATTAGATTGTGAATGCACTCGACAGAATCGACAACAAAGACAGAATAGGCTATTCATTTTTCAAGTTTCTCCAAAAATTCATTGTAGTTTATTTTTATATTTAAAAAAAATTATGTTAAGTCACTTTTTTCTGTTTTAAAATTCATTTTTATGATTTTGTGTCTGAAGTTGTGAGCATCAAAACAGACCAAACATTATTAATTTCTGAAATATAGTTAGAGGTGTACAGTGTACGGGTGTTTATAAATGAATGTTACGTATGAATTGAAACGCTTTTTATAAGTGAAGACTAAGTAATATTTTTAATATAAAATTAATTAGAGTTACTCCCATTAACGCAAGAAATGTGGTGACTACAAATAATAATGGATTAATCATTACAGGATCACTTCAGGTTTCAAAATTTCAGTTTCATTCAAGAGAAAGAGTGAACTACAACACCGTTTTATGTTCCCAATCTTTCTTTCAGTGCTGCTTTGAGCAGAAGTGATGTGTATATATATATATATATATATATATATAGAGAGAGAGAGAGAGAGAGAGAGAGAGAGACGGGCCGTAATGCTCGCAGAAATCATGATTAAAGACTCGAACGACGTCTCTCGCGGTCAGAAGGGAAACGTCGGTCCCAAATTAAATGTTTTCCGGAAAAGTGTCGAAATTTACGGAAAGAGAGAGAGAGAGGGAGGGAGAGAGAGAGAGAGAGAGAGAGAGGGAATGGAAGTCAAGAAGGAAAAGTGGGAAACTCTTTGAACTCAGAGTGAGAAATATCTGGAGAAAAATAAAAAATACGTCGAAAACAAACGTGTGAAGACATTTTAGAGAAAAGGAATTCACAAAAAAAAATTATATTAATTTTAAAAAGCTACGAAAAATATCCATGATTGATGACGAAACAATTCCACTTTATAAAAGTGCTAATAAAGAAAATTAAATAACGGAAAACTAATAATATATATGTATAGAAAAGAGCTTCGAGAGAACCTTAGTTGCGTTTGTGCTTTAAAAAGGGGTCCCTTTATTCATTTTATTGTGGTGTTACCAAAGATGGGAGTTGGGACGTTACATGGCGAGAAATGGATTTTCCCCCTTCGCGAGCAGGAACTAAAAATAAAACGAAGAAGGAAGCGAGGAAGTGAAACCAAACGAACATTTCTAAGCTCGCTTTAATGCGAAAACGTGCCCAAATGAACGCTTGCCTTGAGCGGAACGCGCGAGTTTGTTTCTCCTCTTCTCTCTCAATATTAATGCACCGCCCTCTAATGAATGCCAGCCACCGAGGTCAGAGACTGACGCGTATCAGATTAATTCCGCTCCGGATAAATTACATCGCTCCAGGAATAATTCCCAACTTGCTGAATTTTGCTCCCAATTAAAAATTATGAAGTTACTCCGCAATTAATTCACACGAAAAATTTATTCATGCTCCATTGATGGGCCTTTTTTTAAATCTAAAATTAACTTTTCTTAGTGAATATTCTTTACGGAAAAGGTTTAACAGTGCATATATATATTATATATATATATATATATATATATATATATATACATATATATATATATATATATATATATATGGGAATGAACTCAGAATGGTTCCCTGATTTTTTTATGATACACACAGACCGTGCATGGAACAAGGAACTCTTCTGGGATAATTAAATCCACTATAGTCCGAATAAGTAATGGTAAATGACAAATACCATAGTTTTTCTTTTTCATAATGCAAGCCCGACGTGGGCAACGGGTCTCTCGCAAAGAGGTCCCATAAATATAGCTTCCCTCACCAGCTATCTGCAAAGCAGACAGGATCCATGCACGGTCTGTGTGTATCATAAAAAACTCAGGGAACCATTCTGAGTTCATTCCCATCATGAAACGGACATGTTATGTGCCTTGAAAAGTGGACGCTCAATTCTGCCAGTTGAGGTTTAAGTTTTGGTTTTGGCTAAAAATATAATAGTTACCCCCTTTTTCTTTGATTTATTCAATCCGACGTGAATGCAACGAGTCTTTTACTTAATTGAGGTTCTAAATGTAGTGGGGCTAGGCTGCTTTAAACCCTAGATCCATGTCCAAAAGCTGGATCCTGTCTGCTTTCCAGATAGCTGGTGAGAGAAGCTATATTTATGGGACCTCTTTGCGAGAGACCCGTTGCCCACGTCGGGCTTGCATCATGAAAAAGAAAAACTATGGTATTTGTCATTTACCATTACTTATTCGGACTATAGTGGATTTAATTATCCCAGAAGAGTTCCTTGTTCCATGCACTGTCTGTGTGTATCATATATATATATATATATATATATTATATATATATATATATATATATATAAGGGTGAGTCAAAAGTCTCCATACATAGGCAAACTGGTCACTTCATTATGCAATCACTTGTACGTCACAAAATATTCTCTATGTGGGCATCATTACACTGGATGCACATACGGATGCGTTCCTCCCAGTCATCTCAGCACATCACCTGCAAAAAAATAAAAAATAAATCATCATTTATTTATCATGACCATTTTTCCTATGTATGGAGACTTTTGACTCACCCTATATATATATATATATATAGTTTGCTTGGGTGCTGGTTAAGTGTGCGGTCTACCTACGATTCGGCGGTCTACCTTTTAATTATAGCTTCTTATCTTGTTTACTAATTGTTTGTTTACATCCCATTGTCAATCGTCCTTGACGATTGGTTAGGTTTAGTCATGATATTTTCGTTAGTTTTAACGAAAATATCATGATTAAACCTAACCAATCGTAGGTAGACCGCACACTTAACCAGCACCGTTTGCTTGTACCTCGTGCGGAATGGACGCTTTGTTTCTCTCTCTTTATTAATATCCAAATAAGAAGGGAATAACTTCTCGGCGGTTTATTCTGTTTACGCCCTAAAGTGTATAAAGTATCAGTGAATCTGTGCATATAAATTATAAAGTGAAATTCCATTAAAGTTAAGAAAATGCAATTCAGTTTACACAAATTATCACCAATTTAAAGTTATATTTAAATCATAACACGGTTGGTATTCGAGAAAAGTGTGAAACAAGGCAAGGAAAAGGTCATAAAATGCAAAGGTCATTAAACCTTCGTGACCGACACCCATCGAAAGAAAGGGAAAAAAATTGTGTGTGTATTTCTTTTAACGATAATTAATGAATAGCATTACCATGGGTCCAAATTCTCACCTAATTTACAATTTGTGTAATTTGAAAACAACTGAAAACGCGTAATCAGGTGTGATTTCTCTCAAAAACTGCACGACTTTATCTGTATAAATTGGGATGATATAAAAATATCCTTCGTGTAGAACGCCAAACAAATCGCGGGTTCAAATTTCTGTGTGACGCATGTACACAGACTGTAAACTCTTTTGCGGCATTTAAAGAAATGGAGAAAGCGAATACAGTACCAGTGTTACGGAGAAGGAGAAAATAATGGAGAAACAAGAGTCCGAAAATGTCCCAATGGAAAACCGGATGGATGAAAGAGGAACAATTAAAAATATAACACGGAATGAAGATATAAAAGAAGGAAAAAAGATAAGTAAATTTGCGATATGGATATGGTAAAACTGCCCAACGAGGAAAATGATTAAAAGATAAAAACCAAAAACGTACAAAATAAACGGCCGACAAGAACTGGAAACGTAAGAAATGACAATTATAGTAGTAAAAACAATGACAATGATTATGAAAACAATAAAAACAATGATAATACCAAAATTAAAAACGTAGAAAATAAACAGACGACAAGAAATAAAAGCATAAAAAATACCGTCTGTAAATACTATGCAAAAGGGCACTGCAGATATCGGGATGGGCAATGCATCTATGCACATCCCACGTTATGTAACTCACATTACACGAATGGATATTGCAAATTTGAAAACAAGTGCAAGTTCCACCATCTTACTGTCTACAACGCCTATGCAAGATATGGGAGGTGCAAATACGGACAAAAACACCGTTACCACCACCACCCTCGAAGGAACACGACAGGTGAACAGAAAAACCCAGCATCAAAGAGGGCTGCCAAATTTTTAGACGTAGCCAGCACAATTCAACTGCTAAATACCATCCAGCAAATACAAGGTCAACTGACAAATATAGGAGTCCGAGAGTCGGCCAGAAGGCACACACAAAGACACTTCATGCGATATCGGGACAACAGATATCGAAAAAGATAAAGTGAGGAAAATTCTCGGAGGATCACAAGGCAACGAAACCGGCACCACCATTGGAAAACGAATCGGAAACACAAGTATGTAAAAACAACAGCGAAAAAATAAAAATAATCCTAGCCAACATTCAGGGCCTTAAATCAAACCCTTCCCCGGACAAAGTCTTATACCTAAAAGGACTCATGCAAGAAACCGGACCAGACTTTGCATGCATCACGGAAACTCATCTAAACGACTGCTAGGCGAACTGTGAAACTATAACATACTCCGGGCCGAGAGAACAGTGAGACGTAAAGGAGGATGTGCTAGTTACACACGCCAAAGACATATGGCACAAATGACTATAAGTACTTCAAACACTACGTAGAATGTGCAGCAGCAAAAGTTGAAAAGTTAAATATGGTACTAGTTGTAATGTACAGACCCCTGAACACGCCAACTTTAAAATTCTCCGATTCCATTAGAGAGGTTTGAAACTGGGAAAAAGATCTACATTCTCCAACCCCAAATATTTTTCTCTGTGGTGTTTTTAATTTTTCATTCATGAAAAATAAAAGGATAGGAAACAATATATGTTACACCAGAACAAGGGGGGCACACGGTGAGACCAGGAGCAGGCAAAAATGCTCCTAGCTCTAGCCGATGAATTTATGTTAACACAAAAAATAACAGAAAACAAAAAAAAAGAACTGCCTAGATTTGGTATTCACAAACAACAGCAACTTAATTGATAGCAAAGAAATATCCCCAACTATAATATCTGATCACAACATTATTGAAATAACAACCAACATAAAAACAACAGGAAAGGAAAGAACATGCACTATCGAGAGTAGCAAATTCGAAATTTTTAAATTTCACTCCAAAGCCATAAACTGGGAAGGTGTTGCATGCAGCATGGAAGCAGTAGATTGGAAAACTATCTTCGAGGCCAAGTCAACGGAAGAGATGCTAATGACCTTAGTAGTCCAGGCAATTTGTAGTTAGACCTGGGCAAAATTGCTTCAGAAGCTTTCTAAACTGTTTCCAGCTCAGGAACCATTGCCGAATAACATATCCAAAATCCGACAAAATTGGACCCCGGGAACACCCCCAAAAATGAAATTCAAAATGGCGGACTGGATGTTTCCTACGAAAAAAAATATATATAATTTACGCTTTTATTTATAGAGATACATTTGATGCTTTTTCTTTCAGTTGTAATGTTTTAAATAATTCAACAATATACAACACAACCATACAGAAATTAATCCTCTTCATCACTATCATCGGATAGATTACCGGTACTTGGGTTGTTATCGCAACCACTGATTTGGCACTCGCCACAAGCGGCTGAACAGGGCATTCCATTACGCTTGCATCCACATCTTGAAGTAGCACATTTCGTCTTGCAGGAGCAGCGGATCATGTTGAGTAGATAATTTGGAGCTGGTGGCTTGTCGCAGGCTGTAGGGTAGTAGGAATTATTCTTTACATACCAACCCCACTGTTCTGCATCGATCTTCTCTTCTGTAGACTTCCAGATTAGTATTTGAAAGTATGTGCGAAAGCTGTGGTACTTTGTGGACGCATCGGTAGGTGGCAAACGTTCGGGTGTAACAAAAGATTTAGCTGTAGCTACCTTTTCAACTAACATTCGATGACGTAGTGCGTTAGTGGATTCAAGTGTTTTGCAGCCATACAACAGAAGCATTGCCTTTCTTCCAGCGGCTTCAATGTCAGAGTGTTGGCAACAATCAGAACAGAATGTATTTACAACTGAACGGAGTTCAGCCACCTTCATCAGTGTCGAATGCTTTGGCTTTACCGATCGAAAAAATTATGGATGTGCTATCACAGCTCGTGAAAGCATGCACAAACAGGAGATACTTGCAGATGTCATTGCCTAACAATGATTGAATGCTGAGAATATCATACACAGGATTAGGAGATGGTCCCCGTCTTATATCGCTGCGATAGTACAACTTGAAACCACTGTCCTTGGCATGGTACAGAAGGAGAATCAGCAAGTCGGTGTCTTCCCCTATTACTGTTGTAGTTGCATTTTCTGATGAGGAAACTGCTGCACGAACGATGTCCACACCAGCATCCCCATCTGCGTTGTGAACAGTACACCCGTGCTTCTTCAACATCTCACCTACGAGGGAAATAAATGCTTGCTTGTTGTTTTCATTAGCCAAGAAGTGTTCCTTCTGGCCAACAAACTTCATGCTTGGACTGAGATTCACATTTCTGCTTGTCTTGGTGCTGCGTCTTCTGTGGGTCATGTCCTTGATCGTAGGAGAGCTGCTGTAGCCATCAAAAACAATGATTGCTTTTCCATATGTTTTCAGAGTGAAATCGGCATATGAGTTGGCGATGCTGTCATATGTTTCATCTTGACGCCAGGAAACACGATGTAGTAGAGATCCACCATCCAATACGTACTGGTCTGTGCACTGAATTTCTTGAACTTCTTCCATGCGTAAAGTGTCAGTGTATTTGATTATTGCATGAGCTAGCTGAGACTTATCGGGTTTCCTCAAGATACTTCGTGATTCGAACAATGCAGGAGGATATGCACACAGTTCGTAACACATGACATCTTCAAGATTCATGTCTCCGCCAGTGGCAACAGTCATCATTCTCTGAAACAGTAGTGCAGGATCTACTTCTATATCTGAAGCATCAGTGATCACAACGGCAGAAGCAGATCCTAGTGTTTTCACTTTGTCAGATCTTTTGGCAGAATATGTAAAGGCTTGTTTCCCAATCATTTTTACGACAATGTTCGTACCGATTGAATGCAATTGATGAACGTTAACTCCAGGATCAGCAGTTAGCCCTGTTACAATGTTGCAGAGACCCGAGGTAGAATGGAATTGGGATAAGGATTCCAGACGTTCAAGTACTTTCTTCATGTCATTACTGTCCCTGATTTGTCTACTTCCCCTCATTTCCTTGTGCTGTTCACTACTTTCCAACAAAACTCTGGTGTATTCCTGCATTGCTAAGTTATAAGTGGAACACAGAGGCATAGAAAAGAGCCACGTTGTCCTTTGGATGTCTGTAAATCCACTTCCGCGTGTCAGTCCGCCTCTGCTTTTCAGGGAACGCATTAGTACTTGTTCTATCACCAGGTCTGTGCCGAGTCCGGCCCATAATCTGTCGCTTCTTCTTACCACAAACTTACCTTCCTGGAACATTTTGTTAACGGCTGGATTTTCAGAAGGCAAACTTAACATTTTCTGCAGGTACAGGTATATCGATTTCAGTAATTGTGATGTCCGGCTGCTGCAATTATGGGGATGGTCTCCAGCATAGCTTGCAAGTGCAAATCCCACGAGCCGGTTCTGTCTGCTGTTATCAAGGAACGTGCAATGTTGATCATTCGCTGATATTCCAACCAGAGTTGACTTGTTTGCGAAGTAGATTGTAGGTCAGTTTTCTTCGCATCCAAAGTGGTAGCAATCTGAGACAATGCATTCGAAGATTCCACATCCTCAACTGATTGTTTGGCGGTCATAACATCGTCGAGCAGGTCACAAGCTTCCTTATGGAGGTCATGAGGAGTTCCATCTTCATTACGAGGGAAAACGTCTGCGACTAGTAAGGTACTAAGAGCTGCATCTACTATCATATGACCACGTATCGCTCTTGAAACAGCTTTTCCAGACATCATGTGTTGCACGGCATTTGGTCCGTATATTTCTTGAAGTACTTCAGACAATCCTGAACCATTCATAAGAGTACCAACTGCTCCCAAAAGATTCATCAGAGTGTGAAATGATCCCAGCATTAAAACAATGTCCTGCAGGTCTCTCTGTTCATTGATGATTTGGGAAGCTTTCCAGAACAAAGGCTGATCAAAGGTAATAATGCATGGGACTTTTTGATCGCGTGCTATCTTGCTCAAATATAGTAATGTCGAAAATATGCAGGTCATGTCAGTTGGCGACATATCTATGATGGGAAGGAACGTGATCGACGTCACACCTGGATGTGAGACACTTGATCCACCGAGAATTGCCTGCATTGTTCCGGACCAACTTGGACCTGATCTTTCTGCTGAAGATATCTGCCAGAGAAGACTAAGTCGACTTATGGTGGCAATGGGTACTGGAAGTTCGCGGAATGAGATGTCCCTCAACATGCTTCTCGCGTGTCTATATTCCCTAATGTCAACGGTTGCAATCTTCTTAATGTCATTGTCACCAACATTACGCCTGTGAATAGAAGGGTGGATCTTGATCTTCGGAGTTATTGCGGCAATCATACCCATTCCATGAAAGGTATTCTTCCCATCCAAAGTGCAGACATCATGATCGACGTTATCTGCTGCTAGAAGGACTGCAGTGTTTTCATCAACAGTAAAAAAGCCAGACCCACTTGCCAGCGCCGCGTTTCTTTCGAATCTTGTTACTTCTGCATACGACGAACAGTAACCCAGCTGATGGAGAACGTCAATAAGGTACCTTGACCTAAAGTTGGTGTAGCTGAACCGACAAACCGATCTGTAGTGGACATAGTAATCCTCTAGGACGGGTTGCTTGCATAATGCTCTGCCCAATTGCACCTATTTTTCTTGAAGCATCCTGTCCCGCAAATGCTTTTGATAATAGCAATTTCAGACTGTTGGGAATGTAATCAAGAGCACTTTCTGCAGTGATGTCATTTGGAGATGGATACACATCTTTTCTAGGCGAGTCGACAGACTTGATATCACTTCTGATTATTTTTGCAGCAGCTTCTACTAGGTAAATCTTCTGTAGCTCTATATCTATATCACATTCTTTCGACTTTTTGTGATAATCTATAAGAATTTCATTAGCTGTCTCTCGTAGTGTTACTACATCTGCCTTCCCACTTTCACCTCATATTATGATCTTGTCTCCGTAACGTTCTAAAAGCTTTCTCTTCATGTGCCTGCGTTCGTAGACAGAGCTCTGACTTCCTTGAAGATATTCCTCCATTTTGGAAATTAGGTCTCCAATCAACAGTTGTTCATCATCATTCTCTTCCAGGTAAGCACAGGTCTGAAGGAATGCTGGGTGTTGCTCTTCATTAGTTGGTCTCCCTTTCTTCGAATCATGATCGTCGGAGGAGTATGCGCGAGGAATGTTTTTTCCACTTCGAAAATTTACGCTGCAGGTGTGATGGTAGACACAATCTGCAGCAGGAAGATCACGAAGATAATACTCCAGACGGCCTTTTACATTAAACGACCATTCATCGCAGCGGCTTTCACATCACCTTTTTATGGTTTCGGAGAACTCTGTAGTTCTTATTTTGACATGCTCTGATTTTGGTTTGTGTTTGGAAAAAAAGTCCACAAAGGTATCACAAAACAAACAGTGAGTAGCATTGGAAAATGCGTATTCATGAAAACGAGCACTTTTCCTTGGTATTGCCTCGGCTGCGGTCTGTCGCTTCTTTATTTCAATGGTCTTTTTATCCGTAAACCTTTTCCTACATACAACGTGAACACTTATTCCAGCTGTTGCAACAACATCGCTTCCACGGCTGCGGCTGGATGCATTTATACCATCTGCTCCTTTTTGCGAGATGTGAACCACTTCCTGTCCGCTGTCCAATTTCTCCTTACAAATCACGCACAATTCTTCAGGGGTCTGCATTCTTGAAGGCGGACGCACACCGAGTCAGCCGTACATCGAGTCAGTCTGAAACAGAAAACACAAATTAATAAACTGTGTTGCAGTATTTAAAAGGAGTACATAATAACAGTTTTAAAGAAAATGACAAGCACAAATACGCAGATTTGATAGTGGGTAGTAGGAATTAAAGAGTTGTATATAATATAAGTTTATAAAGATGTAGCAATGTCCATTCTCACATACACTCCATACAGTATATTTTATTTACATTACGTGACGTCATAGTTTAATACTAGCCGCCTAATACAATTTTTAGTGTCATATAGGTTAATTTAGAAACGAAAATGTGTTTTAAAACATTTTACTGATCAAGAAAAACGTCATAACTCTCTCTACAAAGCGAAATTAAAATTTATTGTATTTCGTAGGAAACTGCCAGTCCGCCATTTTGAATTTCATTTTTGGGGTTGTTCCCAGGGTCCAATTTTGTCGGATTTTGGATATGTTATTCTGCAATGGTTCCTGAACTGGAAACAGTTTAGAAAGCTTCTGAAGCAATTTTGCCCAGGTTGAAGCTATTTTTGCTCTAGATTGCCTGGACTATAGAGGAGAAAACGCTGGAAATTGTGGAAAGACATGTCTAAAAATGCAACAAAGAGGAAAGATAAAAATGTTCGAGACAAAAGAGGTCAATGTTCCGAAAGGGAAAAAGAGTGACTGCAAAATTAAGTAACTGCAAAGACAACAACATCAGTAAAATATTAAATGATAAACTGCAGGGTATTGATTGCGTCATACAGGACATAAATGAGAAGCATACAGTAAAAGAAGAAGACGACGCTATAGAAGCGATAAAGGCTAACTCAAAGTACTTCTATAAATTTGTAAAAAGGAAGTCGAAAAATCACACGACTATCGGACCTCTGAAAAATGAAGACATTGCTTTATCTGATGATCTAACAGAAGTATCCGAAATATTAAGAACTCAGTACGAATCATCCTTCAGTATCCCAAAAACTGACAAACTAATATGCGATAGAAACGCGTTCTTTGAAGAAGGACTACAAGGGGAAAGTATAACTAACTTCGACTTTAAGACAGATGATATTACACAAGCTATAGGGAAACTAAAAGCACACTCAGCGGCAGGACCGGACAAATGGAATGCCACACTGATCAAAAACTGCAAGAATGCAATCACTGAACCCCTATATTGGATATGGAGATGATCACTAGACACGGGAGAAATACTGGGCATCCTGAAGAGAACGAACATAGTCCCAATATATAAAGGAGGAGATCGATTCGAGCCTAAAAACTATAGGCCAGTGTCGCTTACGTCTCACCTCACTAAAATATTTGAAAGAATAGTTAGAGAAAAAAATCTATGACTTTATGGAAACCCCCAAAAAATGAAATGATAACCAACATGAGTTTTGGTCAGGCAGATCATGCCTATCACAACTAATGGAACACTACAACAACATCATTGATGCACTGAAAAGTAATGAAAACTATGATGTACTCGTAATATACACAGATTTTGCCAAAGCGTTCGACAAGAGTGACCATGGAATCCTAACACATAAACTGAAATATATGGGAATAACAGGAAAAGT
Source organism: Bathynomus jamesi (assembly GCA_023014485.1). NCBI lineage: Eukaryota > Metazoa > Arthropoda > Malacostraca > Isopoda > Cirolanidae > Bathynomus > Bathynomus jamesi. Next base: position 1,193,141 of record JAJOZX010000146.1, read on the forward strand.
AGGGAAATGGATATATAATTTCCTTAATGAGTGGCGGCAAGTCGTTACAGTACAAGGAATATCTTCATCAGAATCATTGGTCCTCAGCTCAGTAACACAAGGAACAATATTAGCTCTATTACTCTTCATAATCATGTTAACTGAAATAGATGAGGACGTTACCAGAAACAGCACAGTAACATCGTTTGTCGACGACACAAAGATCAGTTGAAAAATAAGAAACCTAGCGGATATATGATCTCTACAAACTGACATGAACAGAATCTACAAGTGGTCGGAAGACAACAATAAGAAGTTTAGCACTGACAGATTTCAACTGTTAGGGTACAGAAAAAGGGAGGACCTTAAATGCATGGAATACTGTATCCCAAATGAACAGGAAATTCAGAGAAATTCTAAAGCACAATATTTAGGAGTTGTAATGTATGATGATGCGAAATTTGAAACACAAAATAAGATAGCAGTAAACAAACCAAAGAGAATAATTTGGCAGATACTGAGAACCTTTAAACGAAGGGATAGGAATATAATGATTCTTCTATTGAAAACACTGGTCATACCCGGTCGGTCCTAGCATCCCCATATAAAAAAGAAGACATTATTTAGCTGGAAGGGATTCAGAGAAGCTTCACAGCCAAGATCAATAGGTGCAAAGAACTAAATTACTGGGAAAGGTTACGCGAATTAAACCTACTGTATATTCAGTGGAAAGAAGAAGAGAGAGATACAACATTATTTATGCTTGGAAAATAATGGAGAAAGTAGCCCCTAATCTTACTCTGAACCCTATAACCTCCCAAACAACAGTGGGAAGTAGAAAAGGAAGACTGTGTCGTGTTCCCAAATTAAAGGCAAAGTGGAACATCCTCAATTCTGAAGGAAAATAGTTAGTTGTGAGAGGACTAAGGAACTAAAGAGCACGAGTTGTGTTGCGGTGGACATCTTCAAAAGAAGATTAGACGTTTGGCTCAGAACAATCTCCGATGAGCCGGGCGTACCTGGCTATGAGAGGTGGAGAGCAAAGGAAACCAACTCTCTACTTCACCAGGCCACCTGGAGAGGAGGGGCGACAAGGTTGACCTTCGTGAAATGAGAAATCATCACACGGAACATTTGAAAGGTTGAAAGGTATATATATATATATATATATATATATATATATATATATTAGTGGTGGACCGGATGTCAGTTTATCAACGTCTGCGGATGCAGATTTTTAATTTCAATATCCGCGGATGCGGATATTTAGTTAATCTATCAATATAATATAGAATTATGAATATATGACATAATTTTTCAAATTTCGTGATATTACTATTATGGCAGGCAATACATAAGAATTAAAATTAATATTAATGTTTTCATTATGATAAAAATAATAACTTTCTCAAGAGTTTCAGCCAGAGAAAATTCAATGAAACAAGTTTCATTGAATTTTCTGTGTTACCAGGTACTGTATTTATATTTTGAGGTTTATATAGTTGTTTCTTCATTAATAATTAATACTTTACATGAAATGTGCATGACTGGGCCTTATAAGCCACTTTATAAGCTAATTTAACTGTAAATTGCATAATTTATTAAAGGTAATATCCGCATAACATCCGCAGTCAGAAATGCGGATGCGGATGTTGAAAATGATGCGGATGCGGATATCCGGTCCACCACTAATATATATATAGTAGGTCCGTACCGTCCGCGAGTTTCTGCTCCCCGTATCCGCGAGCGATTTATTCAGACCATGTTTTGCGGTCCACGAGCCTTCGGTTTGCGAATCCGCGATCTTCTGTCAGTTGTCAAACGACAAACAACAGCCGATATATTAAACTATAATATAATAAAACATCATATAAATTATTGATACCTATAATAATTAAATAGTATTAATAATAATTCAATTAATAATAATCGCTGACCACACAACAACCTAACAAACGGCTAATGTGCTGTAAGAATTAGTACTGTAATTGCATCAATGCATTGGTAAAACACTATTACTTTTAGTACTATTTCTCTAAGAATATTTTATTATATATAACATAATTAATTTTTATATTAATTGTTCAGATAATTAAATAAAGTTAATAACTTATTGGTAACTTCCTGGATCCACGCGGAATGGTACAGACTGACTCTCTCTCTCTCTCTCTCTCTCTCCCAGCTGCGCTGTGTTTTGTTGTTGATTGAATTGTATTTATATTTACATGTGTAACTAATTATATTCTAATTATTTAAGGTGTTTTATAGATTGTCTACCCAGTAATGACAATAATTAAGTGTCATATATAGCATGTTTAGAGTCAAGGAACCTAACCTCTTTATTACCATTAAACAAGTGGAAGCCTCAAAGACCTTTCGGTCCACTCGGGGAGTGTCCTCTTATTAAACTAGTGCATTTTTTAATTATCCTAGCAGTAGGAGGAAAATAGATAGAAAATCATAAGGCTCTCTCCCGACACTCCTCTCCCTGCCCGCCAGAGGCAGTACGGAAAAGGTTGACGAAAATACCTTGACCATGAAAAAGCAGCCAAGGAAATTTTACAGGAAAGAAGAGAATATATAAACTAGCTTGACAATTACGTTATGCACACATAGAAATCATACATTAGAGAGCATGGTTGTATAAATTAACATAATAATATATTTGTACTAATCGTATATCAACTACTTTGTATCGTCACCAAAACTTCGAACATATGTTTTGATTTTATGCAATATATTGACAATTTTATTTACTTGGGTATCGGGCCAACGAAGACTCCATGACCCAGGCTAGTTCTAAAAGGATTAAGCAAACTCGCCATGTCTACACCCATGTCACGCGCAAAGCCATCACGCTAGCAAGGTGCTGAAATGCTTCTACAGGAAAGGGGTTGAAACAAGAATTAAGAAAGGAAATCAGGTTTTCCCCATTATGCCCTCACACTTTACTTGCACCCATCCACCCAAGAGAAGGGAAAGAAAAATAAGGAATAAGGAAGGACGGCAGAAACGCAACTTTACCTCACCGAAACCATGCCATGCATTTTTTTTGTTTTTTGTTCATTAAGAAATTATGTATTTCTACAAAATACTTATCTAGTCTATTAACAAGGCTGGCAAGTGTGTGGACCGTGTTTTCTATAATTGGATGTCTGCCATGTGTATATGTCTGCCAACTCTTTGAATGTCGCCGAGCCTCAATTTGGGTCTCCCGCAGTGAAAGGTATTTATGCGGCAAGTGATATATTGAGTCATTCATACTTCGCGGTGTTGTGCCACCACGGGAATAGAGAAAATCTCTTTCCGTTGAGGCATATCAGTGGGAGGTCCCTGTATCCATCCCCGTGGACTTGTCCCTTATGGATAATGAAAGCGTTTCGTGGGTGATCACCCGTTACCACTCTCCGCTTTCTGTCTCTTAACACTTCTTCAATCCACTCTGTATGGAACAACTGTTCTTTACAGTATAGGTTGCACAAGAGATACTTGACCAAGGTACTCCACATCATATGAGTGTTATAATGAGGTATAATTGTTTTTTGGTGAATGAACGTTTTCCGCTCGAAATATTAATATACTGTGTACAAACTGGTTTCTATTCATTATTTTTTTTATCTGTCTCAGCTACATACTGTTCATACGTTTCTATATGCATGAAGTGAAAACTGACTTGATCAGAATTAGAATTGACAATATATATATAAATGCTTTGGTTTTGACAATGGCGGATGTTATTAATAATTGCGAAGACCAACCAATTACACAGGCCTGCGATGGTTTTGTTGTCAGAAATATTTTATCACTTATATACGAGGGTACTTCAATAAGTATCCGCACTTTTTATTTTAGTGATAATATACTATATATAATATATACTCGTAATAACGAGCCAAACTGAGATCTATAGGCTTATTTAGGCTAGCAACAGTATAGGCTTATTTAGGCTACTCGTAGCTGTCACATATTGTACGAGTAGTGAGCATGGCTGCGCCGCTTTCAATTTGTACTCAGGAAGAACAGAGATCCGTGGTTCGTTTTTTGTGGGCAGAAGGTGTGAAAGGAGCTGAAATTTACACGCGTTTATGTGCTCAGTATGTGAATAATGCGTTACCACGGCGAAGTGTGTACGAGTGGATTCAAATGTTCAAGGAAGGTCAGACATGTGTGACAGATGGTCAGCGCTCAGGACGACCGTCAACATCAACCAGTGATGACAAGCAGGAAGAAGCCAGAGCCATGATTTTCGATGACAGAAGATTAACAATAAAAGAAATTGCTTCTTCATTAGAAATCAGTCAAGGGTCAGCCTATTCGATAGTTCATGACATTCTTGGCTTTCACAAGGTTTGTGCAAGATGGGTGCCCAAACAGTTGACAGAAGAGCACAAGCGTAATCGTATGGACGTCTGCTCTCGTCTTTTGGCGCGGTATCATAATGAAGGTGAAAACTTTTTGGAGCGCATTATCACTGGAGATGAAACTTGGATCCATCACTATGAACCAGAAAGCAAACGACAGAGCATGCAATGGAAGCATCCAACATCTCCCTTTGCAAGGAAGTTCAAAGCGCAGCCGTCAGCAGGTAAAGTTATGCTAACACTGTTTTGGGATACACGAGGCCCTATCCTTGAACATTATCTAGAGCGTGGAACTACAGTAACAAGTGCATCGTATTCTGACATGCTTCGGAATGAGTTAAAGCAAGCAATTCGCACAAAACCGAGAGGGAGATTGTCGGAAGGTGTTATTCTGTTACACGACAATGCGCGCCCTCATACCGCTGCACAGACTAGAAAATGCCTTCAAGAACTTAAATTTGAAGTTCCCGACCATCCAGCCTACAGTCCAGACCTGGCACTTTCGGATTTTTACCTGTTTGGACCAATAAAAGACGCTTTGAGAGGTCAGCGATTCCAAGGCGATGATGACCTGAAGGAGGCGGTGCATGACTGGCTACGCACACAGCCAAAAACATTCTTTTGTGATGGCATTAGGAAACTTGTAGATCGCTGGACTAAGTGTATTGAGAAACAGGGAGATATGTTGAGAAGTGATGTGTTTATAATCTATCAGATATGAAAATAAAATTGTGAAAATAAAAAGTGCGGATACTTATTGAATTACCCTCGTAGTAATTTTTGCACGCTGATTCCGAAAATAATATTAATTTTTCGCCATCACGTACAAATTTTTCACAAAATGTCATATTCCATATTAAATATGTAAGTAATTTTCATTAAAATTGACTCAATTAAATTTTGATTAAAAAAACTACTACCTATAAATGCTTCCAGATCAGAAGTGACATTATAGCGTCTTCTAGAACATTCGAGAAACGCACCGCTAGTATATAAGTAATTGACAAGCCACGAGATGAGTCAGTCTGTCTAGTGCGTGCGAGGTTATAGTTCTTTATTATTCAAAGGTGTGCGGTGACTATATTTTTCTTTTGAAATTTGTTTATTTGTCGCTATGGCAACCAGAGGGTGTGTAAATAGCCCATACATTTTGTTATATTTGTGGAAAATTTACTCTGAAAAAACAAAGGCGCGATATTACAGACTTCGTTAAGAAAGCATACTATGCGTACTTCTGAATGAAACCTGGGGATCAAGACAAATCGTGGGCTCCACATAAAGTTTGCAGTGTTTGTGTTAAAACTATCCCAAGAGAGCGAGGAAATTGTACTGCACAGCTAGTGGAGGCGAAAGAAAAGCAACGCAAATGTTGCTCAGCAAATTTTAGCTGAGCGAGGAAAGAATGTTGGTAGACAAGTAATTCAACTATACGGCAAGAGAGAGGGCATGAAAGCATTCCACGTGATACCAAAACTCCTAAAGACTGCATTAAACAAGTAATGGTTTTGGGACTATGTGCGTGAATGGGAGGGGGATGATTTTCCGTATTGAGCACCAAGCATTGAATTTTCATATGGACCACGCGGTAACAAAATTTTCAGAACGATAGAGTGTGGTCATACTATGAAAAGCTCCATAGTAATCCTGAGTGCATCGGATTTTTCAGTGGATGAAAATGCAGTGAAAATGATGTGGGTAATCAAAGAAAAGGGATGGTAAATATTATCGAGCAAATGTTCTGCCGAAGGTAATACGAGGGCCATTCAATATATTTTGACCCACCTTTTTTTTTTTTTCCAAGTTTCCTTGTAAGCTCCAGAAATTTTGTACACAAGTAGTTACATACCTTTTTTACAAGTTTTTATTTTTCCACATAGTCTCCATCCTTTTCTATGGCTTTCCTCCACCTCGAAACAAGGGCCTTTATTCCTTGCTGGTAAAAGTCCGCTGGGTTCTGCTGGAATCACCTCTTAACCTCCTCAACAACTTCATCGTCACTCTGAAACTTTCTCCCACGAATAGCATCCTTCATTGGCCCAAACAAATGGAAGTCTAAAGGTGCCAGATCCGGACTGTACGGAGGGTGTAGTAACACAGTCAAGCGCATTTTTATGATGGCCTCTCTTGTTTGCAAACTGTTGGGTGGTCTTTCGTTATCGTGCAAAAGAAGGACGTCTTCCAGTTTTCTCTCCGGTCGAACTCGCTTTATACGTCTCTGGAGTCTCTGTAGGTAGTAATATATGCCTCTGAGTTGATTGTTTGTCCGTTCTTCATAATGTCCACCAGAATCACCCCTTTCATGTCCCACAAGATGGTGGCCCTAGCCTTTCCTGCAGAGGGAGCCATTTTGAACTTTTTCTTGCGTGGAGAGTCTGCGTGATGCCACTCCATGGATTGGCGTTTTGTTTGAGGTTCAAAGTGGTGTACCCAAGTCTCATCCCCAGTCACAATTCGTGAAAGGAAATCATCCCCTTCTGTCTCGTATCGAACCAACGACTCAGAAGCAATTTCTTTTCTTTGGGCTTTGTGATCTTCAGTCAGTTCGCGAGGAGCAAACCGTGAACACACTTTTGAGTATCCCAGTTGCTGAATTGTATTCACACTTTCCTCACTAATTCCTAGCTCCAGTGATAGCTCCTTGTATGTGACGCTCCGATTTGATCAAATGATGCTGTTAGCACGTTGCATAGTGTGAGATGTCACAGCCGATGCCGGGTGACTGCTGCGTGGCTCATCATCGAGGCTCTCCCTCTGTCTGATGATCTCACACGTTTAGACCAGCGTCCAACTGTGCTTCGATCAACAACAGCATATCCGTAAACGTTTTGTAGACGTTTGTGAATATTTCCAACTGTTTCCTTCTCTGCGGTTAAGAACTCGATAACAGCTCTCTGTTTACGAAGCACATCACTGTCAGACGCCATTTTCGAAACTGCGTTAACCATTGGTTTTATACAAGGGCGTTTAAAAACGGTTTTATACAAGGAGGGGAGGTTCAAACTGAAAAAATCCGGTTATGTGAAGCACAGAAAGTTCAAACTTACGGTCCAAAAGACATTTCAACCCCATGGCCTATTATTTAGGTAAGAAAAAAGGGTGGGGCAAGATATATTGAGTGTCCCGAGTTCAACTTTTATCTGATCCTGAAAATGCGTTAGACCTTGAGGAAGTCGTGTTTCTGCGCGATAACGCCCCTTGCCAGAGAGCTTATCTTGCCTAGTATCTGATAAGAAACTCCGGAATTGATTTCGTTAACCAAACGCAATGGTCGGCCAACTCACCGGATTCGAACCCAGCTGAACACCAAGGAGCGATTACACCAGTACACATTTGAAAACTTGTCGATCGATTTTTACAAACTAGTTGGTGATTCTATATAATGTGAATGCGCTGATCTCAAAAATATAGTTTGTTTTTCCCTATCACGTATGGTTTTCTTACTACAGGGTATGTCATAAATCCCCCATTTATCCCCAAATGTGAACCATCTTATCGAGACCAACACTGGATTGCACATGCTAAACCATAAATTTTGTTGTTATAGACTACAGTAACGCTTACATAATAATGTAGGGTAAATATAAATAACAACCAGTCCCGTTCCCAGCAAAATACTCTCTCCCCTCCCATCAATGGGTGGTTAACATTTGGGGACAGATGAGGTATTGCAACACCCCTTGTAGCACGAAATCTTTAGGTGATAGAGTAAAACCTAATTAAAGCAGAATTAAATAGCTCCTACCTCTTGGACAAGCATATTGCTTGTTTATGAAAGAATAAAAAAATAACTGAAAGAAACAAAATATATTTACCTTCTTTACTTGCAAACATTTCAGGACTTATTCCAAAGACTTAAGACTACGAAGGTATGTGTCGGATGCCAATAAATTGTTCTCCTGCAATCTAGACCCCAAAAGTTCTGCAGAGTCCTTAGGCAGATTCAAATCCCTGACTAAGTCATTTAGTTCGGCTTGGGTTAATGGTTTAGGTTTTAAGAGGATCTCGGTCAGCTGTTGGCTGTTCATAAACATCATCATTGTCTGGATTTGGAGCTGAATCAGAATCCGAATTGTATTGATCCAGACTCTCGGGTGGGCGGGGAATAGGAACTTCTGGACCATGGGGTACCGGCCTTATTGCAGATGGAAGACTTGGTTATTGAAGGCTCTCTTTATTCTTTGTATTATAACCTTTAACATTGCAAGAACAGAAGTAGCAGTCGTCGGTATGGTTTCTAGGATCGCGCCATACCATAGGGATCCCAAATGGCAAACTTTTCTTTTAACCTTTGCTCCAATTCCTTAGTGCCGTAACACACGTAAGACAAACCTTGTGTGGAGCCCAACTTTTGTCTTGATCTCCTAATTTAATTCCAAAATAAGCATGATAAGCTCTCTTAATGAAGGTCGTTACATTTGTCCTTTGTTTTACAACATACCGACCACAAATATAACAAAATATGTCTGGACTATGGGTACATCCTCTAGAAACCATTATTAAAATTTTAAAGACGTAATGTTAGAATTATCTATCTGAAAAATATGAAAAAACGAAATTAATTAAAGATAAAAAAGGTAAAACATTACAAAACGCCCCAAAATTGTTTTGCTAATAACTTTAAAACTGTGGGTGATAGAAAAAACTGGTAGCATTTTTGAATTCAGCGCAGCGAACTGCTTCAGAATCACAACTCAAAATAAAGAAATCGATTTTCATGCAGATCGGTGAATTACACTGGTATGCATATGAAATTTTTTTGTCTGCTGTGAGGGTTTTTTCAACTCATATTATATAATTCGACCATGCTGAATTCGAAAATGACATTGGTTTTCCTCAATCAGGTCAGCTTTTTTCTCTATTGGCCATTTATTATAAGTCCAATTTTATCCCCAAATTTATTGATTTTTTTAGCTTAAACACTGTAGATACGAGTAATATTATAAGAACACTCGTGAAAAATGAAAACATTGTGTGAATAAATACTTTTATTCATACAATGAATATGGAAAAAAGTTTATTGAGGAAGGAATGAAGTTTTTTTGGCTTTCCGTCTGTGTTTTTCTTCGGGCACGTCTCGCTTCAAACACCAGCAATAGTCCGCCAGCATATTGATATCCCAGTTTCCCTGGTACCTCTCTTCCATTATTTTGATATCTTGGTGAAATCGTTCACCCTGTTCCTCACTATAATCCCGCAATTTTCAGGAAAGTAGTCCAAGTGGGACCACAAAAAGTGCATTTTTATGGACATGCGCGACCCATGAGCTTTGAAAGCTTCCATCAAGTTTTCGACAACGGACTCGTATTCTGGACTTCTACGCTTGCCAAGAAAATCAGTGACAACTGATTTGAATGCCTGCCAGGCATTCTTCTCAGTTGGAGTCATTGCGTTTTCGAACTGAGTATCCTTGATCAAAGTTCGAATTTGAGGACCATCAAAAACCCCAGCATTTAGTTTATCATCAGATATATGAGGAAATTTACTCTCGAGATATCGGAATGCTGAACCCTCCTTATTCATTGATTTGATGAAATTTTTCATCAAGCCCAGCTTAATATGAAGTGGTGGGAGCAAAATTTTTGTTGGTGGTACAAGGGGCACTGAAACGACATTATGCGACCCAGGTTCAAAATTCTCTCTGGATGCCCATTCACGCTGTGCATAGTGCTTCTCATCCGCTCGGCTATCCCATTTGCAGAGGAAACATGGGTATTTCGTGTATCCCCCTTGCATTCCCAATACAAATACCACAATCTGAAAAAAAATGAAAATATTTAAAGAATTTAGAGAATTTGTTCTATCAGAAAAAAAAATCTATGCATTGGACTGTATCACTTCTGTGGGGAAGTTAAGTGTTCTTATACGCTCTCAAATAACCTTTGGAAAAACAACATAGTCAATAGCAATAGTTTACTTATGATATTAGTATTACCTTCAAATCTTCACAGATCCTCCAGTTATGTTGGTCGTATACGAGAGCATCCAGTAAAATTTTCATGTTATCGTAGCTCTCAGTAAGTTGTACGGAATGTGCTACAGGGACTGATGCAACCCTATTCCCAATGTTGAGAAGTACTGCTTTCAAACTTCGTTTAGACGAGTCTATAAATAGCCTCCATTCTGATGCGTTATATGGCAGGCCCAAGGATTCGATTAGCCCCTCAACATTGCAGCAGTACACTAAGGAAGAGGTATTTTCGTGCACTGCAAAAAACTTGCGGAATTCTTCCTCTCGTTTCCTATACCAGGAGAATGTTGTTCCCGGAGCCAGCAAGTTGTCTTCTCGAAGTCGTGAGCCCAAGATTTCGGCAGCTAATTTGGAAAGTCCTAAATCCATGGTAAGATCATTAAGTTTGGCCTGGTTGAGAGGCCTCGGCTCATTTGAAGCGGTATTTTGAGGTATATACGACTGGGACTGGTCATTGGCATTGGTCATTGATTCATCATCAGAATCATCGAAGTCCAGGGTTTGAGGTGGGTCGGGTATTGGAATTCCAGGACCATGGGGTACAGGTCTCATAGCAGAAGGAATGTCAGGGTATACAACAATGTGTTTATTCTTCTTGTTAACTCCTGAAAATAGAAACACAGAAACATGGATATAAAACTTGCATATGAAATAGAAGAAGCATTCAGACAGTGGCGGCTCGTGAGGGAAGGCTGCGGTCTGTAAGATATGAAATAGGTCGATGGAGTCTGTATATTTTCTTTCTTTTTCATTCATATTGTCCCTTCGGGGACAATATGAATGAAAAAGAAAGAAAATATACAATCATTGTATATATAAATGTAACTTGTATAACAATATGTATGTGTAAATGTATTTTCTATAACAATATGTATATGTAAATGTATGATTACCATTATGGTGAATATTATGCTATATATGGTGAATATTACATTATGGTGAATATTATGTCAAGTTTCATACGAGGATTTCAAAATATTTAAGAAAAATAAATTTATAAGCCCACCTTGGAGGTTTGTCATGCAGAAATAGCAATCTGTCACGTGATCCTTTCCTTCTCTCCAAATCATGGGAATTCCAAAAGGCAAAGATTTCGCTCTGCCTTTGCTCCATCTTCTCAAATTTTCAATGCACGTCTTGCAGCACATATGAGGTGCGAAATTTTTGTCCTGGTCCCCTAGCTTAATTCCAAAGTATGCTCTATACATTGTCTTCACAAATTTAGTGATTTGGGACTGGTTATTTGGTATGGTAACCGTCCCACATATGTAGCAGAATCTATTGGGATAATTTTTACACGCTCTATTCATTATGAAATATTTTATCTATATGCCTGAAAAGTAAAAAAAGATATTATACAAGTGAAACAAGTGATGATAGATGTTACTGTTCCAATTCCGCTTTGACAAAATCACGAAAAATTCTATTTTACTTATGAGGCCATAACCGGATAACCTGAGCTGATTGAGAAAAACGGATTGCAGATTCGAAATCAGCAGGAACACCTCTATAAGAATCACTTACAAAACCCTTGACAGCAAAATTGATGCATACCAGTGTTATCAAAGAGAAAGTAGAAAATTTAATGATCAGAGAACACGGCGAAAACAGGTATTCGAAGTAGATATTGAAGCACCACCTAGACAACGTTTGGCAAGAAATGGAATTTGTTACAGATATTTTAAAAAACTTACGAGATTTATACCTCGCGAGTTTACAAGTTGTGCGCAAAGATACTGATGGACAAACAAATTACTGATATAACAATAAATATATATTAAATAAAGCTTTAAAATTATATAAAACAGCTTTTATTGTCATTTGTAGTAACAAAAGGTTTATTTATACCCTGCATAATGTACATACTGTATATATATATATATATATATATATATATGTATATATATGTATTATATATATATATATATATATATATATATATATATATATACAAAGCTGGGCACAAACCGTTAATCCGTTAATCGTTAATTAACGAAGTTAACTTTTTCGTTAACGATTTAACTTTTAAGTTAACTTTGAAAATCATTATCGGACTAATTAACTTCCATTACATTTAACTTACGTTAACTCAAGTCCGTTAACCCAAAAAATTCATAAATAAACGTTTAAAAGTTTCTATTATTTTCAGTGCTGAGCAGGTGCGCAATTAATCCGCCACTGTTAATAGTGATGAACGAATTTCCATTTCCGCAGTGCAAAATCAGGCGATATATTTGTTTCCGTCTCCACAATTTGTGTCTTACCAAATATGGTAGTTATTTATGGCATTGGTTTGAGCAAAACATGGTCGACTGTAAAATCAGGCGGAAAGATTTGCCATTTGAGTTGAATGTTTCAACTTCTTTCAAGAAATATCACGAACATTTTAAGGCACTTTCAATAATATATATGTAACAATTACAACAAATAACTACATTCGTTTCATTTGCAGTCTGTCTCTTGCGCAACATGTTTGTGCTAGTGAATATTTAAAAATAATCGTTGTCAAGTAAGTCATGTATATTTATAATATGTCTCTGAGTACCTTATTAGTAGTCTCCTTGATACATTTCAAGAACCATAAAACTGATCAGGTAAGATTTCAATTCTCATGTCACTTTGATGACATAAATTAAGTCAATTGATGTCTTACAATGGGAGCGTTTTCACCTTAACCCTTTATGTCCTGGCGGTACTTCTAGGTACCACATCTTTAAAATCTCCATAATCTCCAGAACTTGGTCAAGACCTGGCTGGAGACCAACTCCAAGGACTTGCTGACAGATGCTGCCTTCTTGGGTGAGCAAGTATTGGTGGACTTGTTCATCAAGTTCAACACAGCCATCCCCTCCAGTGCTGCAGTGGAGCGTTTGTTCTCTATGGGCAAGGACATCCTGAGGGCCAAGAGATCATCCCTGTCTGATGAAAACTTTGATATGCTAATTTTCATGAAGGGCAACATGCATCTCATGGACAAAATGGAGAACGAGAAGAAGAGGGAAAATTAAATTATATATATATATTGTTTTTCATTTTTTTTATAATAAAAGTTAACGTTAACGGTTTATCGGTAACTTCCGTTACATGTTTAACGAATTAACGGATTAACGGTTAACGAAGTTAACTTTTTGGTTAACGGATTAGCGGTTAACGAAGTTAACTTTTTGGTTAACGGTGCCCACCACTGTATATATATATATATACTGTATATGAAAAAGAGGTAAAGAAAGTCCATTTTCATTTTCATTTTTTCTTTTATGTATCGTGAACGATGGCTTTATTTCATTACATAAGGAATGAATGGAAATAATATATATATATATATATATATATATATATATATATATATATATATAGAGTATATATGTGTGTATATATATATATATATATATATATATATATATATACAGGGGTTAGACAAAATAATATGAACACCCGCCGATTTCACCGGTTATCTTTACGGACTGCTCAGACACAAAGTAAACTGTCAAATGACTGGCAAACCTATTTAAATGCGTAACAGAGAGTGTATACGTCATGTTATAACCCTCACGTTGTTTTTACAGATCTGAGTGAATTATGAATTAGCAGTTATGAAAGACCTGTCAGACTTCCAAAGAGGCAAATTGTCGGAGCGCGGATGGCTGGTGCATCGGTGACGAAAACCGCTCAGATGTTCAATGTATCCAGAGGAACTGTCTCTATGGTCATGTTTGCATACCAAAACCATGGAAAGACAAGCACCGACAAATGCAATAGTGGACGCAAGAAGAAGCTGTGTGATCGAGACCGCCGGGTGCTAAAGTGCATTGTGACAAAGAACCATAAGACCACAGCTCCAAAAGTGACTGCAGAGCTTAACCAGCATCTTGCAAGCCCGGTATCGACCAGAACTGTACGTCGCGAGCTCCATGGAGCTGGATACCATGGGAGGGCTGCAATTGCCAAACCCTTCCTTTCGCACATCAACATTGAGCGGCGCAGAAAATGGTGTAATGACCATAAGAATTGGTCAATGGACCGGTGGAAGAATGTAGTCTACTCCGACGAATCCTCCTTTACGCTATTTCCATGTTCCGGTCGAGTTTACGTCTGGAGACAGCCTAAAGATGCTTATGACCCCGACTGCCTGACCCCAACCGTTAAGCATGGAGGCGGATCTGTGATGGTTTGGGCAGCAATATCGTGGAATACTCTTGGCCCAGCTGTAGCACTGCATGGTAGGGTTAACCAGGTCCATCCCATGGTCCAAACGCTGTTTCCCAATGGCGGCGCCGTCTTCCAGGATGATAATGCACCAATCCACACCGCTGGGGTCGTTAAAAACTGTGGTGTCAGTTGGAGCAGCAGGTCAGAAGCCGATTCCCACCGCCAGCGTCTTTGGAGGAACTGGAGCAGGGTTTGCTCGAAGAATGGCTCAGGATTCCTCTAGCCACTGTCCAAAAGCTGTATGAATCAATTCCCCGACGCATTGCAGCTGTTATTGCCGCTAAAGGAGGACCAACTCCATATTAAGAATAAAAACCGCCATTTATCAAGGTGTTCATATTATTTTGTCCAACCCCTGTATATATATATATGAGAAATATTTCCTATGGTTCCGGACTTTTGAAACACCCTTTATATATTTTTGTAAATTTTGCAACTCGAGGCTCCATTACATCCTTTTAGTTGAACAAAAAGAGAACATAAAAGACGTTTCTCTCTTCTTTTATAATGGCTCTTTAGAAGAGCTTTGAATGAGTGAAAACACGTTTAAACAGTTATGAATTACTGTATTTTAACCTTTCTCGACTGATTTATTTACGAATCGATCACTGGTGTTAAGTAACATTGCGTCTGGAGAGTAGTTGAATGAGGGTGATTATACGAAGGATGTTAAACGACCCCAGCATTATATTTTTAATTACGAATTAGATAGAAAGACACACTATTATGGGTCCATATGGACCCGCTGGGCAGGAAAGGACTAAAAGTCACGGAGGGAATCTTTTTTCTTCATAATCACACGCGTTACATTTCTGCATTCTATTCTGATCATTCTAATTACTTACTATTTCGATTACACTTAAAAAATAACAGGATAACAAACAGTATGAACTTTACAAACGGATATTGCTCCAGTACTGTATTAAAGCACAGTACATTACGGATTAGAAACTAACAATCCACTGGCCCGGTGACGGCAGACGGCGCGCGGCAAACCTAGCTGTTCTTCCTTCCATACAATAAAAAAAAATGGTTGGTAGATAAATAAGTACCCTGGATAGTCTAGTGGTTAAGACATTGGTCTGTTGATCGGGAGGTAGTGAGATCGAGTCCGCGCGACAACTTTGTAATTTCTGACCACCCATGATGGCTCGTGATTCGGATTCTACGTTAAGCTGTAGGTCTAAAGCGTATCAATAAGCTTGATCTTCGTTAGAATGAACAATTCGGGCGGAAGCAAAACCAAGGTATACTGTAGACTGGAGGACCTCACGTGGAACGTCAGTTCATAATTCTGTAGATGGAGACGTAGCGTAAGTTTTGACTATTTTTAATTTTTCTTGAAAGGTTTTTCCTAGTACGACCTTTTTATTCATATAAGTTTTCGTCGTAAAAAGACATTTCAAATCAGTCAACGTTTCTTGTCGTTTATTCGGAGAATTTCAGTATCATATTTTGATTGATGTTCAACCTCCGAAATATCGGGTGAAAAAGGCGGTTCTGACCTTCGAATGAAACGCCTTTGGTACGATCAATCTGCTTATTCTCTTTCAACGTAAATAAGAAACAAATTTTCGCATCTCATTTTATAACCGCCCAAAAATGGACAATTTCCTCTTTACAATCCACATTTTAGCATTTGAGACGAAGTAAATGTAAATAGGAAATTACATAATTGCATTTGTTTAGATCGTTAATATGATAATTATTCAGTTGGTTCCTACCTGTTAATCATTCAAGCGAATTGAACGCATTACAATGTATGGTAAAAGATGTATTTATTGAAAAGCAATCACGGAAGAGAAACTTTCCATTGATATTTGAAGATATCTTTTATGGTTATCTTGTAGTTTAGCGTCCCAAATTAGGTAGGTTTACTTTTAAGTTGTGTTTAAACGTCACAAATTATATTTATTTTTATTTTTATTATAAGTTAGGTCATTGCATACATATACGCAACATCCACTTTTGGCGTCGTACCATATTTAAAACGACCTCCACAATAAAAATAAAACAAAATTAATTTGCGACATTTAAACACAACTTAAAAGTAAACCTAACCTAACCTAACATAAACTGTAGTCTAAATAAAATAAGTTTCATTGTTTTTATTTCATTAATTTGCAACGTTAAACTACAAGATTACCTCTTTTATTCTAACGTGCACTGAAACACTTTTTCACAGTATTTATTTTTAAGGTAGAAAAAAATAGAATGTGAATCCTTCGATAGAATTCATCTCACAGTGCTTCGTGGGCACTCTTCTTCTCAAATTAATGTAATGAAACTCAAATATAACACACAAACACACACGCATATATATATATATATATATATATATATATATGGTACCATCCTGAGCCAGGCATCTAGTCTTTTTGAAAATTCCAACTTTGACCCCTGTGACGTTTCTGAGGTCCTTTGGAAGCAGGTTAAAAAGTCTTGGGCCCCCTGACAACCGAGCTACTCGTATTTTCTTCAGTGTTGAGGGTGTTCCTTGTCGGGCCTTTAGTTTGGGAACACTACACATTCTGCCTTTTCTATTTTCCATTGTTGTTTAGATGCTTACTGGGTTCAGTTTGAGGTTTGGTACCAGTTTTTCGATCATTTTCCTTATATAAATTATGGTGTCTCTCTTCATCTTTCCAGCGAATATAGATTTAATTTACGTAGTCTTTTCTAGAGTTGAGTTCTTTGCAACCATCAGTCTTAGCTGTGAAATTTATTTGGATTTCTTCCTCTTCTTCTTCTTTAAGACTGAGCAGTATTCAAGCTTTGGTACGATCAGTGTTTTCAGCAGGGGAATCATTATACTCTCATCCCTTCTTTTGAAGGCTCTCATTGGCTGTCCGATAACTCTTTTACCTTTGTTTATCGCTATCTGGTTCTGTGTTTCAAATTTTGCATCATCGGTCATTATTGCCCCTAAATCTTTTGCTTTCGCGTTTCTCTGAATTTCCTATCTATTTGGGGCATAGTATGCTGTCTGAGTTCTTCATTTCTTCCATATCTCAAGAGATGAACTTTCTCGTGTTAAAATTCATGTTATTGTCTTCTGACCATTTATATATTCTGTTTGTGTCCCTCTGTAGGGCCTCCACCTTTTCTGCATTGCCGATTTTTCTGCTGTTCTTTGTATCGTCAGCAAAAGATGTTACTATCCTGTCGTCTACTACTTTATTGCCTTTTTTTTATGCAAGAAGGAGCGGCCAAGGACGAATACTCGCTAAAACGCCCTTCCTCCCATAGAAGAAGAAGATAGCAAAAATCAAGGTTCAAGGGTTTCGAGGTGCTTGCCGCCTGGACACTCTGCGTTTGAAAGAATGGAAGTCATAGACAAGGGGAAAGATGGATTGGGGAAGATTGTTCCCTCTCCCTATTATCCCCTATGTCTGTCAACATGATAATGAATAGGAGTGGAGCTCATACTATCCCTTGTAGAAATGAACCGCGTACTTCCGATTCTGATGATTTTTACGACTTGATGACGTTATCTGAGGAAGTTGTAGATCCATTTACCCACCTTACCTGTTATTTCCATATGCTTCATTTTATGTGTTATTGTGTCAGGATCACACTTATCGAATGCTTTAGTAAAATCTGTATATATTACATCGTAGTTATCATTGCTTTCAACTGCGTCTCTGATAGTGTTATAGTGCTGTATTAGTTGTGATAGGCAGAATGTTCCTGATCGGAATATACGAGTGTGTATATATATATATATATATATATATATATATATATATATATATATATATATATATATATATATATATAGTACACCTTGGTAACTTTGTTTTTGCTCCCAACCGAATTGTTCATTCTGACGAAAGTCAAGCTTATTGCCCCATCTTAGACCTACAGCTTAACGTGGAATACGAACCACGACACACCACGGGTGGTCAGAAATTACAAAGTCGTCACCCTAACTCGCTCTCACGACCTCCCAATCATCGGTTGAGTAGATTAAAGATTGAGAATACCGATTAACGCAAGGGATAATCAATATTCTCACTCTTTCATTCTACTCAACCAATAAATTCTGGAACAACCTTTCTCAATCCATCTTTCCCTCTGTCTATGACTTCCAATCTTTCAAACGCAGAGTGTCCACGCGGTTTACTCCCACTATACGTCATTCCCCTTTCATTCCGCGTCTAAGAGTGAGAAAGCAGTGAGAATTTCAAACGAGACTTTTTCAAATCTGTTTACTCACAATTCATACCATTCTCATTTTCATTCACAACTTTCCCACTTTGGTCCGGGTTAGGTTAAGTTAGGTTACGAATGGTAATGGAGTGACATTGTTTCTCAAATCAAGAAACACTTTTCTCAGATATGGATTTTTCACTTTTGTACATTCTTACTTGGGGACCATGGATGGGAATGGGAATGACATCGAGTGGGAAGCAGGGTCGGATTAACCATTAGGCTGATGAGGCTGTTGCCTTAGGCCCTCATATTTTTAATGCCCTCGAGTTTAGGCCCTAATTTTTATATCATAAACCTTAAATCTTTGTCACGAGGTTGGTTAAGCCTGAAAGGGTTAATCTGTTTCCGAAAATGTTTTTCAGACGTTGAGAATTTGGGGCTAGTGCAATGATCATTCAGCATGTCGAAGAAAGGGGGAGGTTTTGTTTGATATCACAGTTTAAAGGCAAGAAGGAAGGAATCATTATCTACTTGAATTGTATGCTGTTTTTGATGTTTTGTTTTTTTAATGTACAGTTGCCCGCATATGTAATGTTCCTCGCCTCACAGGCGACTCCGTACATGTGGCAACGCCGCAGTGTTAGTCAAGGTACCCCAACTGGGGGAAGGTGGGGTAGAATAGGGACAACTGAGTCCAACAACATATAACACAGACAGGTGCTGGTTAAGTGTGCGGTCTACCTACGATTCGACGGTCTACCTTTTAATTATAGCTTCTTATCTTGTTTACTAATTGTTTGTTTACATCCCATTGTCAATCGCCCTTGACGATTGGTTAGGTTTAGTCATGATATTTTCGTTAGTTTTAACGAAAATATCATGATTAAACCTAACCAATCGTAGGTAGACCGCACACTTAACCAGCACCCACAGACATATATATCTAAAGGACACTTGAATGTTCAGTCATTGACATACAGGTAATTATAATGTAATGTCTGTGTTCATAAAGATAAACAATTAATATGAGCGTGATTCGTGAACAACGTTGAACTCCATGTAGTTTACTAGTCTTATACGGTAATACAGCTATTACAAGAGAACTTTTTATATACTAGTCAATGCGAAATGTTCGCTTGCAGGAAATTTTCACGTTTTTCGCGTAGTATAGGCTATAGTTTACGCGGAAATATCCAGCAGGTGAAAATTTTACAATATAAACTAATCTTTGGAAGATAGTAAGAAATAAAACTTAGATCATTAAAATACTTTATTTAAAAAGTAAATTCAGTATATTGTAATAAAACATTGTAAAGTAAAAGCAGTAAAAACATAACATAACATAACTGCATAACAAGAATGTCATGAATGCTGCTAATTTCCCAACCCTTCCGAATGGTCTCCCTCATTTTGTGTAGGTTATCCCATGTAGAGACAATCCATTTAGCATGAATAAGTTTTAGTGTGGAGAGCATCAAATCTATCTTACCGAGAGATTCATTTACGTTGAGTGCTGCTGAAACTTTATCCGCATACCAAGAGGTAAAACTTGCCTCGATATACGACCTTATCCTCGACCAATCACAGTCGAGAATAAATGTCGTCATTCATGACGTCATTCTAATCTGTAAGATTATAACTAGCAACTGTTGATCGAGAAATTATGATGCCGTGAACTCGTCCAAGAATATGAAAGAGTGAAAATTTGCTGCCGCGAAATTAACCTGGTTTACAGTATATATACTTATAAACTCATACAATATTATATTAATGTTTGTGAAATGACGTTGATGGGCCAAACTGAGGTGTTAACATGGTTACTGGCATGATCTATGCTCGTACCATATTTCTACACCGTATGACGAACACCGACTCTGAAAATGAATACAGCTCAAGATAAAATTGCACAGCCGGCTAATTGGTATGCGGGAAGCAGACCTCTCTGTAGCTGACATAGCCATGGAACTGGGAATTTCGAAGCCTACTGTTCGACGCTGGGTGCAGAGGTGGCAGGAGACTGGGAATCTGCTTGATCGTCCTAAGTGTGGGACACCAAGAAAGACCTCCCAAGAAGAAGATTGGAGAATAATCAACGAAGTGCAGAACGATCCTATCAACAACGCAGTCGCCATCTGGGAGATACTACCAAAGCTGGGCACAAACCGTTAATCCGTTAATCGTTAATTAACGAAGTTAACTTTTTCGTTAACGATTTAACTTTTAAGTTAACTTTGAAAATCATTATCGGACTAATTAACTTCCGTTACATTTAACTTCCGTTAACTCAAGTCCGTTAACCCAAAAAATTCATAAATAAACAAGATCCAGGGGGAGGAACAAGCCTATCTTGGGACTCTGCTGCCAACAGTTGCTGCGACAATCTTCAGGCTTAAGGACTTGAAGTCCAAGGGCCTCGTCTACTGCAGCGCCTTGGTCGACGCACTTTTGGCAGGCATCGACAAAAGGTTTGGGCCCCTCCTGGAGGATGACGAATGCCAGCTGGCTGCTGCCTTCCATCCCAGGTTTCGCCTCATCTGGTTGGACAAGTATGACAACACCAAGGTCGCCAGGGTGAGGAAAAGCATGGAGGGTACAGTCGAGGAGGCCATGAAGCAGCAGTCCAATGAAGTGGGCAGCAACAGTGGAGGCAGCAACAACGAGGAGGAGGATGACTTCTTCAGTGCTGTCATCCAGACATCCCCTCCATTGCTGCAGTGGAGCGTTTGTTCTCTATGGGCAAGGACATCCTGAGGGCCAAGAGATCATCCCTGTCTGATGAAAACTTTGATATGCTAATTTTCATGAAGGGCAACATGCATCTCATGGACAAAATGGAGAACGAGAAGAAGAGGGAAAATTAAATTATATATATATTGTGTTTTTCATTTTTTTTATAATAAAAGTTAACGTTAACGGTTTATCGGTAACTTCCGTTACATGTTTAACGAATTAACGGATTAACGGTTAACGAAGTTAACTTTTTGGTTAACGGTGCCCACCACTGGATACTACATATGGATGTGTCAGTGGACACCGTAAGGAGACGGTTGCATGAAGCAGGATATCACCATCGTACTCCTGCCAAAAAAGAGAGGATCGAGGAAAGACATCGTGAGGCCAGGCTCTCGTTTGCTCGCCAGCATATAAATGATGATCTCGTATACGGGAGCAAAATTATCTTCTCTGACGAGAAGACGTTTGCGTCTACAACTCACAGCCGTCTTCGGTGTTGGCGACAGGACAACACGAGATATGCCCGCCAAAATATTTACGAAGTTGCACGGAGTGGGCATATGACGGTGAATGTATGGGGATGGATGCACCTGCAAGAACTAGGAGAGCTGACTGAGATCCACGGGAGGTTTACGGCAGATCAATATATAGAGACATGGAGGAGGTGATGCTGCCTTCTGTACAAGCGTACGCTTTGCCCTATCCTGAGCAGATTATCTTTATGCAGGTATGTTGTATCTGTGCGTTATAGAATATTATACTATTACTAGAGTAAGATTTATGTATTACACGCATTTGTATGTCCGATTTCCACATTTACATGGGACGAATAATGGTCATAAAATTGTTTTTTAACTCTTTCATTGCTATGACAACACTTTAGGATTTTATTCTGGATAATTGTAGACTGTATTATTTGCATAACGGCGCACAATTACATTTAGCTGAGAGAAACTCCTAATATATAGGGGCTAAAACCTATCTCGATATAATTCTACTTTTAATATTTAAAATCCATTTCCAGGACAACTCTCCCATCCACACCGCCAGGATTGTTAGAAGGTGGTTCAAGGAGCGAAATCTAGAACTACTGGACTGGCCTAGTAAGGGGTGTGACTTCAACCCCATTGAGAACGTGTGGGGGAATGTGGTGAATTCGTGGAAGCCTGGGCAGGAGCGGACCAGCCGTTAGCTGCTGGATCACACTATGGCTGAGTGGGAGATGTTCCGAAGGAATCCACACATCATACATAACCATGTTGCATCTATGCCACACAGATTACAAGATGTAATAGAAAATAATGGGGAATGGACCAAATACTAACTATGAATCCGGTATAGCTGTGCCATTTATGTTAATCTATGGAAAATGTGAACATTTTGCATGACTTTATCATTTTGTATGATAAACTATTTACTAAAACATTCTCAACCATTGCATATTTGTTGTAATAAAGAATTGGTGTTTTATTGTACATATATTCCTTCTTAAGATCTAATGATACATTATCTCCACATTGATAATGCAACAGGAAATCTGGAAAACATTAATGACTTTATTTGTCTATCGTGATTAAATCATTATCTCTCAACATTGATAATACAAATACAATCTGGAAAACACTATTAATATAATAGGCATCAGCCACAAACCGGTGGTGATATCCTGCTTCATGCAACCGTCACCTTACGGTTTTTACTGACACGCCCATATGTAGTCTCTCCTGGACTGCGGCAGCATATTACGGTTTGACCCAGCAACGTCATTTCACAAACATTAGTGTATTATTGTATGAATTTATAAGTATATATAAATATGTTTATGCTAGTATAACCGTGGATTATTCTTATGTGATTTTGATAATCAGTTACTGTTATTCAGATCGAAACTGTTAACAAGTTCTTTGTGTAACAATCGATAAGCCATTTCCCACTCTCTCTCTCTCTCTCTCTCTCTCTCTCTCTCTCTCTCTCTCTCTCTCAGTCTTTTTCTCGCTCAATGTCAATATATATATATATATATATATATATATATATATATATATATATAATCGTGTAGATTCGTAAGTTAGTAAAGGTTTAAGGCTGCACACGGACTCTACAAACAGCTTTATTAGTATTGTTACATAATGAATTAATATACGAGAGACTGGTGGGTGGGGAAGGGGAATGAGGGAGTGTGGAGGATGGTTGTGTAATGTCTATTTCTGGTTGAACTTCACTAGTATATAAAAAGTTGTATTGTGGTATCTGTTCAAATAGACGTGCAGTAATCATAATGGAACTTTATTACTGTATAAGACTAGAAACATGGAGTTCAACGCTGTTCACGATCATATTAATCGTTTATCTTTATGAACACTGATATTACATTATAATTAGGGGCAGTTCGAAAATTACGTAACGCTATTTTTGCTAAAACTTGACACCCCAGATCCAATGTTCCCTCTAATTTCTTTTAGTCCGTGTGCGCAAGAAATTTTCGTTGTGCGTCATTTAGATTCATGGTGAAAAATTGTACAAACTTTTCTGAGCGCTATTATCTTCAAAATGAAATATATATAAATATTAAATACTTAATAAATATTATTTCCATAATGTGATAGCTCGATCATTACGGTACTATTAAATGGATATTAAAAAACTGTTTACAATATTATATATTCTTAAAAAAGAAAACATTTTATCCATTCTAAAAATATGAATAAAATAAAAAATAGTAAAATAACATTCAACAAAATAAAGAAATAAAATAAAAATAACATTAATTGAAAATGACTATTTTAGTTATCATTTCTCAAAACAATTTTTAGCATTTAGCAATTTAAAATAAACTATCAAGATTAATACATGATTTTATCCATTCACAAAATGGGAATAAAATAAAAAATAATTTTATTTTTTATGAATTATGAGATAATTACTATTCGTTTTTATGCAAAAATAAGAAAGAGAAAGTTTATATTCAATGCGTTAATGTATAAAATAAAAAAAATGCATACATAGAGTAAAAAAAATCCGTATTGCGTAATTGCGCGGACGTCGGCGAAGTCGGGCGGAAGGGGTTAATACTTAAAAGAGCGATTATAGAGTATGTTGATGCAAATGGTCAGACCTTGTGTGACGGTATATTTTTGAAATTACTTCATTTACTGTCGTGACTCATGATACGGTTGAGCCTGTGCGCATTTTATTTTGCTGTGTGCGCGGGTTTCACAACGCGTGTGCGCGCGCACACGCGCACACCTTAGAGGGTACATTGCCCAGATCCCCCAGAAACGTTCTGTAACGCTAGACCAGGCATCCCCTAAGATGTTATATAACACCTCCCCCACCCCCACACCCAGGGCCGCCGCTTCCATTAGGCGAGGTTAGTAAATGCTAAGGGCGCCAAAGATCTGGGGGGCGCCAGCGCCTCCCGCCCTGTGCACGTCTGATAGTATTATGAAGAACAACATGAAAAAAATAATGAAGGAATGAGAAGCATAGACAAATGATGAAAGGTTGTACGACGTATGTACACCAGTTTAGCTTGACTGATATTTACATAATTAACTTATTCATCTTATTGGGTCATTATAGAACTTTCACTATCACGACCTTTAACCCTTTAGGGACGGGAGTCGTAAATAAGCGATTTAAAAATGTTGCGCGCACAGACGGGAGTCGTCAATAAGCGACTCGGCTTATTTACGGCTTAATATGAGTTCCGGGAGTCGTCAATAAGCGAATAACTGTTTTTATGTGACATATGCCCTTCTTGCTTGGAAAAAACAGTAGATATGTCCTTTTTGCACGCATATTTTAGCACTTTTGAGCGTTCTGATTTGTTACTACATATGCCTCGCTTTACTCGCTGTTTTGATTGGTCATGACACTTTCTTGAACTGTGAAATGATTTTATAATTTTATAATAAATGTATGTATTAGCAAATTAAAATAGATCAGTGTAAGGCAAATAGTTTCTTCAATATGGTACCTTGATTACTTTGTGGGCAAACCCAATCGTGAAGTGGGAGGCGGGTGGGGGCGCCAGCTGCAGTCCTGCTAAGGGCGCCAAATAGGCTGGCGCCGGACCTGCCCACACCCCACACGTTACGGAACGTTACAGGGAGGGGGTTCAGGTTTTAGCAAAAATAGCGTTACGTAATTTTTGAACGGCGCCTTACCTGTATGTCAATGTTATATGTTGTTGGACTTGGTTGTCCCCCATCTACCCAACCTTTCCCCAGTTGGGGTGCCTTGACTATCGCTGCGGCGTTGCCAATGTACGGAGTCGCCTGTGAGGCGAGGAACATTACATATGCGGGCAACTGTACATAGCTTTGATTTTTGTTAGTTGTTAAATTTGGATAAATATACATATCTATTTCTTTGAAGATTTTATGAATTATATACAATATATATACTACATATATAGGCCCTTCCCTCTTATTATCCTTCGGCCCCTCACAGCCTTAATCCGGCATTGGTGGGAAGTAATCTGTCCAGGCATCTTGAAAACTTTGGACCTTGAGGTTGGCTTTCCTTCTTCTTCTTCTTCTTCTATAGAGTGAGGGGGAGTTTTTGCAGGCATTCGCCCTTTGCCCATCCTTCCTGCATTAAAAAAAAAATCAGCCCAACATCTTAATCACTAAGGATATTCAGTAGGGTGAAGCAAATTTTTTTTTTTTTAAATGGCAGTGGGCTCAACCTTTATTTGGTGCCTTTTGCTGAAAAATTAAGCCATGGAAAATTAAAGGCCTTAAAGATAAAATTTAGAGGTTGCTCAACGACTCCAAAGTCTGTTAATTGAGAGGGAGGTGAAAGGGGGTTGGATTTAATAGAGCAGTTCAACAGACTCATCACAAATGACGAACAACAAAAACAGTACCTTCTTCAAGTCGTAGAAGACCACCGGAAGAACCACTTCATGCAAAAAAGAAAAGCTTTATGTGTTAGCTAGCACCAAGAAATCAGCAGGAATAGGGTTGAAAGACCCAGTTCTTGCATGGCTTCCAGGGTAGTGTTCAATATGTTATGTATAATATACTTGGTACAATACATGTATGAATATTAGAATTTTTTATTTTGTGACTTCTGCAAATGACACAAAATTTATACTAAAGACGGTAAACTTTAATCATTGAATACCTAAATATTATTTGTAAGGCCTATAATTTTCCATGGCTTAATTTTTCAGCAAAAGGCACCAAATAAAGGCTGAGCCCACTGGCATTTCAAAAAAAGGTTTTTTTTTGCACCACCCTAATATCCAGGGTATCCATTTATCTACCAACCACATTTTTTATGGAAGAATGAAAAGCTGGGTGATCTGAGCGCCGTTTGCTATCTTTGGGAATCGAATCCAGGGCCGGTAAATTCGTACTACACCACACACACACACACACACACACACATATATATATATACACACAGTATATATATATATATATATATATATCAGTGGCGTACGGTGTTAACAAAACAGGGTGTGCTGAACATTATAACAAGGTACCTAAAGCTTAAAATTTAAGTTATATATAATAAATGGCATGCTTTTAAATGGCAGTGTATATATATATATATATATTATATATATATATATATATACAGGGTGGGCCGAAAGTCTGGATCCATAGGAAAATATTTATTTTAATACATAAATTACAACAAATGGTAAATACTTAAAATGAATATCAACTTTAACTCGTAAATGCGTATCCGTGATACTGTACAGTGGTTCGTACTCCAGTATAAATACTCAAATACTTTTTTATTTCAGCCCAGAAATGGCTTCGAATCTAACAACAGAAGACCGGGTAGAAATTGTGCTCATGTACGCAAGACAGGGCGCTACACACAGAGAAGTTGCTATCGAATTCAATAGAAATCATCCTGATAAGCATCCAGTAACACATGCGACTGTTGGCAAGTTGTTTAAACGTTTCAAAGAAACAGGAAGTGTACATGATCGACGGCGTTCTGGTCGTCCAAAAACTGCAACTGATGAAAATACCTCTGCAATGGTATGTGAAACTTTAACGAATAGTCCAGTAAAGTCAACAAGAAGATTATCAAATGAAACACGCATCTCGAGAACGTCAATTCGAAGAATTATTAAAAATCATAAATTCCATCCCAAAGTGTCTCGATGTCAGAGGCCGCCAATTTGAGCATTTGTTATAATTTGTTGTTTATACTGGAGTACGAACCACTCTACAGTATCACGGATACGCATTTACGAGTTAAAGTTGATATTCATTTTAAGTATTTACCATTTGTTGTAATTTATGTATTAAAATAAATATTTTCCTATGGATCCAGACTTTCGGCCCACCCTGTATATATATATATGCGAGATAGAAAAAAGCTAGTGTAGAAATGCATTAAGAATTGGAAAGTTAAACATACAAACAATATTTTACTACTTATTTATACGTTAGCTATATTCTTCTTTTCTTCGATATAAACTGCAATATAATGTCATCGTGGAAAGAGCCTCCTATTTTTAATTCCATAAGTATCTTTTTTTCAATTGATAATAAACTGAGACCACACATTTCTCCTGATTTTGCATGCCTTAATAGCGAGTATTTATTCAGTTTAGCGCAGAAAACGAACGTTCTGTTGTAGCAGTGTTGCTTGGTATAGTTACGATCAGTTCTGACAGTTTAAAAATTTCTTTTAAACCACTCCTGGGTTATTCTGTCATAAACTCTACTAATTCATCCACATGCTTGTTGGAGAATATCAGAACATGAATAGAGCACAGTGAGTTAATTTTTCAAGCGAATATAATAAAAAAGTGATCCATAAAAA
Organism: Bathynomus jamesi; assembly: GCA_023014485.1. NCBI lineage: Eukaryota > Metazoa > Arthropoda > Malacostraca > Isopoda > Cirolanidae > Bathynomus > Bathynomus jamesi. Next base: position 1,221,347 of record JAJOZX010000146.1, read on the forward strand.
TCTTTTAATTTGTTTATTAAGTTGTCTGGAAATTTTGTTTTATACTGCTAATTAGGTAGGTCCAAAAAAAGTGAAAATGAAAAATATATTTCACATGACATTTGCTCATATTCCACAACCATTATTGACGTTGAAAATAAAAAACTGGATCGATTCTTGCATAATTAGAGGTGGCGGAACTCGAAGCCTTAGTATCATTGCACAGTTAGGGGTGGCAAATTTCTTCAAACTTGCGCCACCCTTAAATATTAATGGATTTTGTTCAACATTTGATCTGAGATATTCTTTCATAAAAGAAATAAGACATTGCTTCGGGAGCTCTTATTTATGCATTTTAATTTTTTTTTGCCATATATGTGTGGCTCACCTTAATATAAAGGGTGATCCAGAGAAATGGGACCCAAAAGAAACCCCTGTAACTCTTAAAGTATAAGTCCTTTTATAAAATCATACGCATCATTCGAAAGAGGATAGTTACAAGTTTGTACAGGATTGTATAGGTTTTGACAATACAAGACAAGATAAGATACAAAACAAAATAAAAGTGTTGTTAAAACTAACCCTTCAAGATGACTGCATGGACTGTGGAACAGCTGCGTTTCATAACTGAGCAATATTATGAGCATGGAAGAAGTGTAGTTTCAGCTCAAAGATCTTTCAAGACAAATTTTCAGATGTCAAAATCACCTTCTAAGAGCTGAAACTACACTTCTTCCATGCTCATAATATTGCTCAGTTATGAAACGCAGCTGTTCCACAGTCCATGCAGTCATCTTGAAGGGTTAGTTTTAACTAACACATTTATTTTGTTTTGTATCTTATCTTGTCTTGTATTGTCAAAACCTATACAATCCTGTACAAACTTGTAACTATCCTCTTTCGAATGATGCGTATGATTTTATAAAAGGACTTATACTTTAAGAGTTACAGGGGTTTCTTTTGGGTCCCATTTCTCTGGATCACCCTTTATATATACACGATACAACTCAGAATGGTCATCTGAGAAACTTTTCTGTTACACAGACTGCGCATGGAAAATTAACTCATGATCCGGTTATGACCCGTTGCTCACGTTAGGCTTCCATGACGAAAAAGAAAAACTTTAGTATTTGTCATTTACCATTATTTATTCAGACTACAGTGGATTTAATTTTCCCAGAAGAGTTCCTTGTTCCATGCATGGGCTGTGTGTAACATTATATATACGAGTATTAGGAATATACCGGATACTAAAATTCACCCAATACCAAATATTTGGGGCAAAAATATCCGGCCGAATACCGAATATTAGTTTTATTTAGGTTATTAGGCGTCACTATAAAAGAACTGCAGCCTTAATCAATTTGACAGCACATAGAATTAATAGTAAATGTGTGAAAAAGCAGCATGTTTTAGCCACCAAAAATGTGCCAGATTCCCATACTCATGAAAAATTTGCAACTGCATTGACTTCTATATTGCAAGAATGGTCAATAAAGAGCGATCGTGTGCATGCAGTTGTACACGACAATGGCTGTAATATTACTAAAGCTGTTAGTGTTCTCAAAATTACTCCTGATGCTTGTACGAATCATGCTTTAGTACTTGCAGTTGATGAAGTCCTTCTTAGCCAGAAGTCTGTTTTAGATACGGGGCTCCAATAAACCTTAGCCCCCCCGCCCATGGCCTAAACCATTAGAGGTACAGTAAAACTAAACATACCTTACAAAAGAGAATTTAATCCTGCATTTAATGAGAAACAATTAAAACTTGGTGTTCCCGCCATTGGCTTCCAAGACAGCCTGAATTCGCTTTGGGTAGCTTGCCAAAAGTGACGTGAATAGATCTTGATCGTTACGCAAATTTGCTAAAACAGTTTCAATGTGTTGCGTCATTGTATCCTTCAAAAATCGATTTGCTGCAGGTTCTTGAAACAAAAGACATTCAACCTTGTCCTTTATAACTGATCCAATGTGTTCACAGACGTTCAGGCCATTCTTCTGGCCATTCTTCTGGCCATTCTTCATTTCCAAAGAAATCGATCTCATGGTTCCGCAACAACTGTTGAGTGGCTAATGTCTTAAAGCAGGGAGCCTTATCGTGCAGAAGTGTGACCTGATCGACATCCATAACATTGTTTGGGTTTCTTAGAAAAGGAATGACATGCTGGGATAGAATAATATCACGAAAATACCGTCCATCCTAACTCTGACCATTTGGCTTCAGCACCCACATGAGCTTCTTTGCAGTGAACAAAACAAACACACCAACTCAGTCTGGAGTTTTTAATAATTCGCGATAATGTTCATTGTCATCGATTTCATCTGCTGTTGTGGCCCACACTCGATCATTTTGGTAGTTAGGCCGACGTGTTACGTAAACAAAAAATTCATCGGAGACAGCTAAATGCATGAAATCATCCACATCCCAAGCTTCAAGATAATGGCAGACCACATTCTGTCATCGATGTTAAGTTGAGTTTTTCTTGGCTTTGGAAGTTCATGCCAAGGCTTTAAACCTTGCCTATGACGGTACAGTCGAATGATCTCACCACTAACGATCTTTCCTCTCAACAGTTCGATCTCTCTAGAAAGTTTAGCACAGCTGTTTTTCTGCTTACGCGCACCGCTTTCAATGATATCCTTTGTTTCCTGAGAGAGTGGCAAATTTGGGCGCCCAGATTTGGTTGTATCCATTTCACATTCATCCAAAGTTTTATTCCAATTTCTTTTGACGAAGTCCTCACTTCTTCGCAACTTTTTGGCAACCCATGAACGTGTTATAAAGGTGGCTCCAGCATCACGAGCTTCCCGAAATGTTATTGCTCGTATGCGATCTATCACACGTTGCCTCTCCGAATCACCAATTAATTGAAAAGCCATTATATTATCACTTTATCAGCTAGAGTAATTTTAATACCTGCAATAAATACAGAATTTTATATATTTTTATAATCACTAAAAACGATTTCGATATAAGTAAACATGTAAGCTGCAAATGGCGGGGGGGGGGGGCGCTAAGGTTTTTTGGAACCCCTTATATGTGCAATTGCGCGCCCAATCTGTTGCATTTTAATTATTCATCTCCAGCCTTTGACAGACTTAAGGAATTCCAGAAGCAACATAATTTACCCTAAAACAAACTTATAAGAGACGCTGTCACCCACTGAAACTCTACATTCTACAGGGTGTTTGAAAACTTTCTGTACAAATTGTAATGGGGGATAGGCAACACCAAGACAAACCCTTTTCGTCTATAAGTGTATGTCCGCTGACGTCACCATTTGGCGCGAGAGGGCGCCGCTGCAATTGGCTTAAAGGTGAAGTGGGCTAGACTCGCGCTTGCCGCGGGCATTCTTAAATCGGACGTAGTACACGTAACATGGAGCGCTTCACGACTGCTGAGATGGCTGACATGCATATGGTGTATGGGGCTGCCAATGGAAACGGAAGAGCTGCTGTGAGGTTGTACCGACAGCGCTTCCCAAACAGACGTGTGCCAAACCACCAAACGTTTGCGCATTTGCATCGGCGACTGCGAGAAACTGGAACATTCCATGCAAACATGCATGACACTGGTCTAGCCCTGTTCAAAAATCAACTTTTTCTTATTTTCATAGGTTTCTGTACTTTTTCCCATGCTTTTTGACCTGAAAAGGCCGAAAATCACAAACATTTTGACCTAGGTTGTTGGGAAGCATTGCCGCATGGAGCTTTAAGTTTTCTGCCTTGAAATCGGCCAAAAGCACCAGTTCCGGGGTCCCTTGAATCATGTTTTGCACTATAACTTTTTATCTAAACAAGATAGAGCAACAAAATAGGCACCAAATTAAAGTGTTTTTAATCCTCTTTCTAATTTATACAATTATGATAGTCTTGGAACAAGAAATGGCACATTGGTACATACAAAGATTTCAGAAATATCACAAAATTCGTTTTCTCACACTCAAGGCAGACAAGGCGCCTTATTCATGACACAAATTTGAGATTAACATTTTGTCACAAGTCTAATCGATCAAGAAGTGAAAGCATTACATGATGATTAATTTCATAATGACATTTACACAGTCAGTTGTTGAGAGTTTGTTTCTTGAAGCTGTCAAAGCGGCGTCTGTTGAACTCCACAGCTTGAAGGAGATAGTCCCTTTGCTTGGCATCTGTTGTTATAACATTTGCAAAGTCGCTCATCATCTTGACACCACGTTCAGCAATGTCATTCACCGCTTTCAGATTCTTAACATAGTTCAACGCTTTTCTGTAGTCCTCATTCTGTGGCCAAGACGTGACAGGTTCCAGAAGCCACTCGGATCCAATGTTCAGTGTGTCCAGCAGGAAATGTGATTCTGGGCCAATGAGATCAACCAGGCTGGTCTTAGCTGTGACTCTCTGGAATAGAGGCTTTCCTGTTCTGAAGCTGTCTGGCTTCTCAGTGGCATGTAACTGGGCAGCAATGTCGTGCTTCAATGTGTCACTCAATCTACTGCTGAACAGGGCAAATGGCACGACTTCCTGCGTCAGGTACCATTTGTGGTTTTCCATCTTATTAAGTACTGCATCAGCAAGCTCTGGGTCAGTTTTCTTGTACTTCAACATGTCCTGGATTAGACTTAGATCATTCACGGGAGCATCTGCAGCAGACATTGACATCATCCATACAGGAGTGTAGAACAGCGCAAGGAAGGTGTTGAGTCTTTCCAGCTTTGATACAGTGTCTTCGTCGTACTCAAGTTGATCTGCAAACATCAGCATTTTCATGGAGTACAGGTTTCTGGCCATCCATCTGGCCTGATGAATGGCGCCTGGTCGACTCCAGTGAATACCTCGAGGAGGCGTTCCTCCAAGAACAATGACTGTCAGTTCAGCCATTTCCCTGTAGTCGGCTCTTGGAAGCCTTTCTGCTGTTAGAATGTCTTGGAGTATTCCTTCACTGTTCTTCTTTTTCTTCAGCCATTTGCTGTTGATAGCCAGCATCTTTGGGTTTTCCTTGGACAAGTCCGTCCAAACATCCTTCAGATGCTCAAACCAGGGATTATCTGGCCCCTTCACCTTCCCAAACAGCTTCTCCCAAACTGCTCCTACTAGGATTTCCAGGATGTGATGTCGACAGGCCAGATAAAATACCTTTTTGTTCAGCATTTTCTGTAGCAGTTTGGCAGCTCCTCTGTGAACTCCACTGTTACTGGATGTAGTGTCAAAAACAAGGGCAGTAACATTATCCGTAAGTTCCCATGTATCCAGTAAATCCATTGAAGCTTCAGCCTGAGCTGTGCCAGAAGAATTGTCGATGACAGGTACTCCCAATAACTTTCCTTCAGTGTATGAAGGTGGACCAGACACTAGCACAGCTAAAGTCTCTGAGGTACTTCTAGGTTCACTGCCCAAGACATCTTTGAGCAACTTTTCATCCCAGTGTAAGGCAGCGTACTGTGGGGGGTTTTCACAAAACTTGGACATGTGACTCTGGCTGATATTATACCTGGACAGCATTCTGTTGCGACGTGTTGTTGAGGTTGAGATGACGAAGTTATCCAGATCAGCCCCTCCAGCTTTCAAGGTGGCAGAAACCATGGCAGTAACTTGATTGTCTGATAAACCAAGACGATCAGCTGTATTGCAGATGACATCACATTTCATGACCTTCCTTGGAAACGTCAAAGTCACACTAGTCACAGTGTCTTGATGGTGAGAACATCCAGGACGAGGCTGATGGTAATCCATGTCCTCTGTGTTAGCGTCGTTGTCAGTTGAGTCACCCCAGGTAATGTCATCCACATGAACAACTGCCTCTTGTTCTGCTGCAGCTGTAAAATAGTACAACATGTTAAGACAGTAATTGTTAAGTACATGCTAACTATCGCAATGGAGTAAAACTTAAAACTTTTTGTGACGTTCAAAGTAATTAGTTTTACCTTGTTCTTGTCTATGCTGCAGTCTTTCATTCCTCGCTGCTTGCTGCAGGGATCTTGTCTCAAAAATCTTGTCATGACCAGACATATGACCTTTCCTCTCAGTCTTTTGGTCTTCGTAGAACCTGATATCCTCATCTTTCTTCTCTCTGGATAACAGTCTGTTGTTCTGTATTTCCTGGATTGCATCTGGAGCTCCTATATCGAACAGGCTGTCTAATTCCAGCACAAATGCTCCTCTTTTTCCTCCAGGGTTACTTGCTCTTCCTTTGCTTTTCACCAGAGCACGATGTTTCTGATGTAGTTTCATGAAGAGCTTCATTGCGTTGTACTTGGTCATTGTCTTGATCCTAGCCATCTGCCAGAATGGGATGATAGATTCAACTGTTTCATATGCAAGGTCTTGAACCATGGGCCTCCCTGCATTTTCCGGTAAATTCTGAAGATTAAGGAAATACTGGAACGCCTGTCTGTTGGTGGGAAGCTGGGAACCACTGATAAAAGCTAAGGGTATCCAACCAGGAAAGTTTCAGTGAGAGATCTGGTAGATGGCCCAGTTGACACCTGCCTGTGGACAGTTCGTGGAGGTTCTGAGATATCAACTGTGCGCCCACGGAGCTCCCTCAGCTCCTTGCTTAATGCCATTGTAAAGTTGTAACTTGTAGATGGTTTTCTAGATTCTGATTGAGTTTCTGTTGTTTCCTGAAAAATGATAGATAATTATTATTATTATTATTATTATTATTATTATTAATTATTATTTATTTATTATTATTATTATTATTATTATTATTATTATTTATTAATTTTATGCTCTTTCATTTGATACCTAATTTGTTGCTCTATCTTGTTTAGATCAAAAGTTAAAGTGCAAAACATAATTCAAGGGACCCCGGAATTGGCGCTTTGGCCGATTTCAAGGCAGAAAATTTAAAGCTCCATGCGGCAATGCTTCCCAACATCCTAGGTCAAAATAGTTGTGGTTTTCGGCTTTTTCAGGTCAAAAAGCATGGGAAAATGTACAGAAACCTATGAAAATAAGAACAAGTTGATTTTTGAACAGGCCTACACTGGTCGGAAGAGAAACGTGCGCACTCCTGACATGGAAGAAGAAATCCTACGGCGATTTGAGGACAATCCAAGCGCAAGCACGCCAGGTGTTGCACGTATCCTCGGTGTGAACCACGACCTGGTCTGGAGAGTGTTGCACGAGCAGCAGTTACATCCGTTTCATCGTCAGAGAGTCCAGGCATTACAACCTCGGGATTACCCTCTTCGTGTGGAATTCGCAAGCTGGTTTCTGCAGCAGACAGCGGTGCAGCCTAATTTTCCGGCTTATGTGCTGTTCTCAGATGAGGCCTGTTTCACACGTGAGGGTGTGTTTAACATGCACAATTCTCACGTGTGGGCGCACGCAAATCCACATGCTACACGGGTGCATGCTCATCAAGAACGGTTCGCCGTCAATGTTTGGGCGGGTATCGTCCATGGCAAGTTGATTGGGCCGTACCTGCTGCCTGCCCGACTCGACGGGCGGGTTTATCGGATATTTCTTGAAGAAACGTTGCCGGAACTGCTGGAAGATGTTCCCGTGGCTATTCGTAGACGAATGTGGTTTCAACACGACGGGGTCCCAGCACACTCCAGCAACGATGTGCGGGATTATCTGAACGCCACTTTTGGGGACCGATGGATAGGCCGGGGTGGGCCCGTAGCCTGGCCACCGAGATCGCCCGATTTAACATGCCTCGATTTCTTCCTGTGGGGACACATGAAGAACCTCGTGTACGAGACTCCCATTTACTCAGAAGAAGACCTCGTAGCAAGAATCGCTGTCGCCGCTGGAACTGTTCCCGAAATGCCGGGAATCTTTCGACGTGTACGTCGGTCAATGCTTCGACGCTGTCGGGCATGCATTGATGCTACCGGTCGCAACTTTCAGCACCTTCTTTAAATAAACATGCCTTCTTTAAATAAACATGTTACGCGTACTACGTCCGATTTAAGAATGCCCGCGGCAAGCGCGAGTCTAGCCCACTTCACCTTTTAGCCAATTGCAGCGGCGCCCTCTCGCGCCGAATGGTGACGTCAGCGGACATACACTTATAGACGAAAAGGGTTTGTCTTGGTGTTGCCTATCCCCCATTACAATTTGTACAGAAAGTTTTCAAACACCCTGTATATGCTACAACGACTTCTTCAACGAAAAACTACGATTGTTGCATACGCCTCGGACTATGACATACTGTAGCAACCTTCAATAATCATCAGTGGACTCTAATTCAGTGTGTTGTAAAGCTTCTTAGTCGATGTGAAAAATTAACGAATGACTTTTCCTCTGATTCTTCTTGTCTTTGCATGGTGTCTTCCGATGTAACAGGTCTCGTGGTATTTTTGCTTAACATAACTGATGATGCAGGTGTTCATACTATGAAAAACGATTTCATAGAAAATTTACAGAATCGTTTGAGGCAGTAGAAGACAGATATTACTCGCATGATTTCTCACGTTTTAGATTCTCGTTTCAAATTTGCTTGCATAACAGTGCCTGAGTTTGTAAAAAGTGAAATAATCATTACGTCTGCATCACCTAACGCTAGTCCTGCACGTAATATAACCTATGGCGATGAAGCAACTGATTTTGTTGCTCGAGAAGATAAAGAATCTTTGAAAAAGAAGCCGAAGTTTAATTTATGGAGTTATTTCGATGAGGTTGTGCCTCCACCTATCAAAAATAGTCAGAAAAGTTATCAAAAAGAATTAGACAGCGATGCTAACCACTACACCACCAAGGCGCATATGTATATACACACACACACACACACACACACACAGTATATTAGGGTGAGCCACACATATATGGTAAAAAATTAAAATACACACGTAAAAGCTCCTGATGCATTTTCTCATTCCTTATAAGGAGAAAGACCTCAAATCGGATTTTGACCTAAACCATTAATATTTAAGGGTGGCGCAAGTTTGAAGAAATTTGCCACCCCAAACTGTATAATGATACTAATGTTTCGAGTTGCGCCACCTCTAAATATGGACGAATCGATCAGATCCAGTTTTTTATTTCCAACATCGTTAGTGGTTGTGGAATATGGGCAAATGTCATGAGAAATATATTTTTCATTTTAATATTTTTTGGACCACTGCTCATACTTTTCATGCCAAAGAAGGTGAAAAAATTCTAGCTTGGAGAGTGAAGAATATCTACTGTCAATTTACATGCATATACTATCAATTATTTTGTAATATAATTGAAGATAAGCACTTTTTTCCCTCATCATCTAATAGACTTCTTTGCCTTTTAGGCCTTTGATAATCACTATCATGCTTGTTACATACATCAGAAATCCATAACTCTTCAAATCCATGTTTCTTGTCGTATTTAAGCTGCTGTGTGACATCACTTATTTTCTTGCAACAGTATAATACCCCATAGGTTTTGCTCTGTAGTACACTGTATAAAACGTCAGTATAGCCAAACATTTTTGAAGAAGATTCAAGAAGCAAAATTGTGTGAAAATCTTCTAAGAAGCTTAAAAATCCACTTGCTTTCACAATGGCATCAATGTCCCAGTTTTCAGAATTTTCGATAACATGTTTGAAAAATTCAATTAGCTCACTTCTGTATTTCTGTGCTGTGTTACTTAAACGAGGTGTAAAATTCTATCCAGTAGGTGCTACAGAGGGTAGCCTTTTATTAACGAACTCATGCAGAGCATGTACTCTTTTAGAAGATTTAGAAAAATATGACGCTAATTCATTTAAAGTCTGAAAAAAATCTGACACTCTTTGATGTTCGAAAGGCCTTGCTGTAAAACTAAGTTTAACACATGTGCATAGCAATGTGTAAAAAGGGCCAGAGGATAGGTATTAAGAACTTTGCTTTGCAAACCATTTATGTGTCCACTCATCACATTTGCTTCATCATAGGTCTGTACAACCAGTTTATCTGCAGTCTGAAATTCTTGAACTGTATTAACAACGTGATTAAACAGACCATCAGACGTTCTGTCAGCACTAATATCTGTAAACCCAATGAATCTTTCATAATTATATTTTGCCTTCATAAACTAAACGCAAAACTGTTGAGAGCTGTGATTGTGACATAACATCAGAAGTTTCATCAAGGCGCCCGCACAGTAGCTAGCAATTATAGGCCTATTAGCTCAACGTCAATTGTCGGTAAACTTTCGTAGTTCGTAGTTAGGGATCGTATCGTCGATCACTTAGAAAGTGGCGATTTGCTTAATAGTAGTCAGCATGGGTTTCGACGCCACAAATCTTGTTTAACTAATTTGTTAGAGTTTTATAACGAAATAGTGAGCGAATACGATAGGCAAAGAGCGGCTGACGTTATTTATTTAAACTTTAAAAAAGCGTTCGATACAGTTCTGCATGGAAGATTAATTGCGAAGGTTAAAGCGCACGGTATACGCGGTCAGGTAGCTAAATGGTTAGAGGAATGGCTTCGTGCCAGGAAATAGACGGTCGTTGTTAATGGTAGGGAATCGGGGTGGTTGGATGTAGGTAGCGGTGTCCCTTGAGGGACCCCGTTCGGAAAAAGCTTGTTTTTGGATGACTTGCCATTAAATGTGACATGTGAGTATCTTCCTGAAAGATAGTTGCTCAGCCACCTTTTGGTGTTATTGTGCAGGTTTGTGTTGAGTATTTTGTTTATGAGAGGGAAGCGTGGGAGGCTATATTATCGAACGATGCTGCGAGACACACCCATACCAAACAGCAAGCTGTGTGCTACTGCCGCTCCGCTCGATTTCAGCCAGTAATAACTCCCACTAATCCCTAACATTCCCTTTCATCTCCCCCATCTCCTGCCTGTTCTCACTTCTATCCCTCCTCCCTAAAGTGTGCGAGAAAGGTTAGCTCGACCGCAGATATGAGCAGCGAAGAGAAAGTACTAGAAAAAACAACGATGGTTAATGCTGTTTATTAATGCATGCAAAATTATAATGACCTTTTATTTTTATTAAATATTATTTAGTATAAAAGATTTAATCATTAATTTATTAATTTTTTTTTAAATAATTATTTTACAGCTTTTGTGGGTGTGCGCCGCACACCTAGCACACCCTGAATATACACCCCTGAATTATATATATATATATACAGTATATATATATATATATATATATATATATATATACATATATATATATATATATATATTATATTAACCACCACATTACTATTACTACTTTGTTTTGTTTTTATTTTATAAAGGAACAAAATAGCCTTTTGTTTATTTTTCCTTTTTCTTATTTGGTTCACCTGAGACCTGAATTATCATAATCTGTCGATGAATTCGCCTCGCATCATTTCTCACTCAGGTTCATCATATTTTTTTAAAAAATTCATGTCTACATATTTACATACAAACTACTTACCAGTCAAAGTGAACAAAAAAGTTCCTATGAACAACTCGGTAATCGCTTCGTTTCCGAGATACATTGCTTTTTTGCCGAGGACACTCCAATTAAAATGAAAGTCATTAAAGTTTATCAAAGTTTATTTCCAGCAAGTGCTCAAAATGGTTTCCCTTCATCAGAGTACAGAGTACATTGACCTATTTACTCTTGCAGCTATTCTCCTTGTACTTGTATGTAGATCTTGTTGGACAGCTAGAAGAATCTGGTCTTCTACATCTACGTTTTGTCATGTTCGTGGACGTCCAGCATACAAATATCTTGGTCGAAACATGCCATGCTCACGTTGCTCGACGGTCAATTGAAAGAAATGTAGGCCTCGATAATAATCGCCTATTAGGATAGTAGGATACTTTCAGCATACCGGAGTTGGGCAGCCAAGTATCTCTCCGAACACGAGAAGTATATCAGCAAGTTCTTCAAAAGAATACTGCTGCAAATGCTCTGAAGCATTACATGAGAGTGACACATGAAATGAAGGAAATAATTTTGGTTTCTAAAATGACAACTAACAAAATACTATCAAAACAAAAGAAAAATAGCTATCTAAACAACCAGACAACTACGATTTTGATAAACTTTAATGGCTTTCATTTTAATTGGGTCGTCCTTGATATAAAAGCAATGTATCTCGGAAACGAAGTAATTGCGGATTCATTTCATAGGAACTTTTTTGTTCACTTTGACGTCCTGAATATGTATACTAATTTATGAATGCCTGTTCTCACTTCTATCCCTCCTCCCTGAAGTGTGCGAGAAAGGTTAGCTCGACCGCAGATATGAGCAGCGAAGAGAAAGTACTAGAAAAAACAACGATGGTTAATGCTGTTTATTAATGCATGCAAAATTATAATGACCTTTTATTTTTATTAAATATTATTTAGTATAAAAGATTTAATCATTAATTTATTAATTTTTTTTTAAATAATTATTTTACAGCTTTTGTGGGTGTGCGCCGCACACCTAGCACACCCTGAATATACACCCCTGAATTTTATATATATATATATACAGTATATATATATATATATATATATGCATATATAACTGCAATGACCGCGCAGTATATAAATGAATAGAAACGACATAAGTGTTAAGGAACATTTCCGCACACGAGGAGGAGAGATAACGAATAATGAAAAATGAGGCGAACCGCCCGGGAATCGAACCCAGGGCCTTCCAATTGCCGGTCGGACGCTCTACCATTATGCTACGGACCTCACTCAATCACAAATCGAAATTCTCCCAAATAGGGCAGAAACCAATACCCTGAGAGGGCACCCTCGCAAATCGTGAATATGCGCATATAACTGCAATGACCGCGCAGTATATAAATGAATAGAAACGACATAAGTGTTTGCCTCATTTTTCATTATTCGTTATCTCTCCTCCTCGTGTGCGGAAATGTTCCTTAACACTTATGTCGTTTCTATTCATTTATATACTGCGCGGTCATTGCAGTTATATGCGCATATTCACGATTTGCGAGGGTGCCCTCTCAGGGTATTGGTTTCTGCCCTATGTGGGAGAATTTCGATTTGTGATTGAGTGAGGTCCGTAGCATAATGGTAGAGCGTCCGACCGGCAATTGGAAGGCCCTGGGTTCGATTCCCGGGCGGTTCGCCTCATTTTTCATTATTCGTTATCTCTCCTCCTCGTGTGCGGAAATGTTCCTTAACACTTATGTCGTTTCTATTCATTTATATACTGCGCGGTCATTGCAGTTATATGCGCATATTCACGATTTGCGAGGGTGCCCTCTCAGGGTATTGGTTTCTGCCCTATGTGGGAGAATTTCGATTTGTGATTGAGTGAGGTCCGTAGCATAATGGTAGAGCGTCCGACCGGCAATTGGAAGGCCCTGGGTTCGATTCCCGGGCGGTTCGCCTCATTTTTCATTATTCGTTATCTCTCCTCCTCGTGTGCGGAAATGTTCCTTAACACTTATGTCGTTTCTATTCATTTATATACTGCGCGGTCATTGCAGTTATATGCGCATATTCACGATTTGCGAGGGTGCCCTCTCAGGGTATTGGTTTCTGCCCTATGTGGGAGAATTTCGATTTGTGATTGAGTGAGGTCCGTAGCATAATGGTAGAGCGTCCGACCGGCAATTGGAAGGCCCTGGGTTCGATTCCCGGGCGGTTCGCCTCATTTTTCATTATTCGTTATCTCTCCTCCTCGTGTGCGGAAATGTTCCTTAACACTTATGTCGTTTCTATTCATATATATATATATATATTATATTAACCACCACATTACTATTACTACTTTGTTTTGTTTTTATTTTATAAAGGAACAAAATAGCCTTTTGTTTATTTTTCCTTTTTCTTATTTGGTTCACCTGAGACCTGAATTATCATAATCTGTCGATGAATTCGCCTCGCATCATTTCTCACTCAGGTTCATCATATTTTTTTAAAAAATTCATGTCTACATATTTACATACAAACTACTTACCAGTCAAAGTGAACAAAAAAGTTCCTATGAACAACTCGGTAATCGCTTCGTTTCCGAGATACATTGCTTTTTTGCCGAGGACACTCCAATTAAAATGAAAGTCATTAAAGTTTATCAAAGTTTATTTCCAGCAAGTGCTCAAAATGGTTTCCCTTCATCAGAGTACAGAGTACATTGACCTATTTACTCTTGCAGCTATTCTCCTTGTACTTGTATGTAGATCTTGTTGGACAGCTAGAAGAATCTGGTCTTCTACATCTACGTTTTGTCATGTTCGTGGACGTCCAGCATACAAATATCTTGGTCGAAACATGCCATGCTCACGTTGCTCGACGGTCAATTGAAAGAAATGTAGGCCTCGATAATAATCGCCTATTAGGATAGTAGGATACTTTCAGCATACCGGAGTTGGGCAGCCAAGTATCTCTCCGAACACGAGAAGTATATCAGCAAGTTCTTCAAAAGAATACTGCTGCAAATGCTCTGAAGCATTACATGAGAGTGACACATGAAATGAAGGAAATAATTTTGGTTTCTAAAATGACAACTAACAAAATACTATCAAAACAAAAGAAAAATAGCTATCTAAACAACCAGACAACTACGATTTTGATAAACTTTAATGGCTTTCATTTTAATTGGGTCGTCCTTGATATAAAAGCAATGTATCTCGGAAACGAAGTAATTGCGGATTCATTTCATAGGAACTTTTTTGTTCACTTTGACGTCCTGAATATGTATACTAATTTATGAAACATAATTTGATAACACCCTGCATATTATATATATATATATATTATATATATATATATAAATGAATAATGAGTAATTCTTATATTTATTTTTGTAAAAATGAATAATGAATGTTTCTTATATTCATTTCTGTAAAAATGAATAATGAATAATTCTTATATTAATTTTTTAATATAAAGTCCAAACTCGCGTGACATTCTAACTATATAAAACGCAAGTTTTAGAAAAAAAAAATTTTCTTTCTCTTTTATTTTTGCTCAATAATTAATGAATTATTTCTTTTTTAAATTACGTAATCATTTTTGAGATTTAGTTTAATCATGTAATCGTGTTAAATTGTGCAGTATTCATTTTCTTTATACATTCTCTCTTAGTTGTAAAGGATGAAGTCATGTGTTGCTTAACACTTAATTTAAAATTTTAAACATTTAATTTTGGCCCAGATACATGTTTAATTTTAATCCATAATAAAATCTACATTTCAATTTCCATTTTTAGTTAACTCGTCAAATCATGATAACATTAGATCTGTCAATATGCTGTTTAATCAAAAGAAAAATATGACTTCATCTTCAAATATCTTGCTTATCTGTCGAGACGCTGTTACAGCCAAAAAATTTACTTTTATCTTTAAATATTTTGCAAAAACTTCAGCCTATTGAGAATTAAAAACAAAACGGGTCAACATTAAACAATAATGATTTCACCATAATTTTTGTCTAAACTCATCTAATTTTTCAAATTTTCATTCTGATTATTCTGATCTGACCTGGAGGCTGAAGCATTACCTGTAACATTTTAGAAGCAGTAAACTCCAGTAAGAGAATATCTTTGTCTTCTGGTTTGAGCCCTGCTTTCTCCGGAGAACTTAGTTTTAAAATAGAATAAATAATTTCCCGATACGCTACAAGAAGAATCGGGGAACCGTCAGATAATTTAGTAAGTTTTCACAGAATCCTCCATCCACTACGAGAAGAAATCGGAGTGTACAGGGTGTCCCATAAGTCTGGCATCACAGGAAAAATAATAAAAAAAGACAAAACAAAAGCTTTTATTTACAGAACGTGCTCAATATGTCCACCATTGTTTTCAATACACAAATTCAGACGTGATACCCAGTCAGCAAGCACACGGTGAATGATGTCAGGAGTAATGGTGTTACATGCCCCAATAATGCGCTGCCGCAAATGTTCAACACTCCTAATTTTCTCTGCGTATACCAGCGCTTTCAAGTGGCCCCAGAGATAAAAATCTTGTGGCGTGAGATCCGGGCTTCTAGTTGGCCATTCCACAGGCCCTCGACGTCCTATCCAATGACCATGGAATTGTTGGTACAAGCATTCCCTTACTTGGGTGCTGTAATGTGCAGGAGCGCCGTCTTGCTGGAACCATGTTGGGAAATTTCCTTCTTCGTTCAAGACACTGGGAAATGCTTCTTCCTTGAGCATACGTAGGTAGGTGCCTCCAGTGACATGTTCATCGAAAAAGAGGGGGCCTATGATGCGATCCTTCCAAATGCCACACCATACCATCACCCGAAATGCACCTTGTTCCTTTGAAGAGGTATACCAGTGAGGGTTGTTTTGAGACCAGTAGCGGGTGTTCTGTCGATTTACCTCACCATTTCCATAAAAAACAGCCTCGTCACTGAACAGAATGGTTGACGGGAAATTGGCATCCCGAGCATATTTTGTAGAAATAGAAAAATATAAATTTCTCCTATGATGCCGGACTTATGGGACACCCTGTAGTATAAGAGAAACTACTGCGATTCCCTACACAGTACCAGCTACCCCAGAGTGAGATATCCGTTGCTGCCACTTAACCAGAACTCCCGTCAACCTCGAATCACCGAAGGCCATAGACGATATATATATATATATATATATATATATATATATATATATATGAAAATTATTTCACGAAAGTAACACGTGAAAAATATTTATGATGAATAAAACCACGAAGGAAAGGAAACACAGAATGGTGCTCAAGCGCTTTCGTCTAATGACATCCTAAGGAACACTAAAGTACATAAAGAGTTACAGCCTATATATTGATTACAGAAAAAAATATATATATTTATATATACAATAAACGGAGAAATAAAAATAAAAATTAAACATTAAAGGATTGTGGGAGGAGCATACAAATTTGTAAGGAAAAACTACCGATGTTTTAGCACTTTGCTCAAATCCAACACAAAATCAAATGAATTGTTTCCAACCAATGTTATAGTTAATTAAAAAAAAAATAATAAATTGAAAAATAGAAATAAAAATAAAACTTAAGAGGAGCATACAAATTTATAATGGAAATCTGACCAGGTTTTAGCACTCTGCCCTTCTTGTCTAAGTTCGATGTATATAAAAATAAATTGAAAAATAAAAGTTATTAGAGTAGCATACAAGTTTACCAAAGGTTTAGCGTTCTACCCTTCTTATCTAAATCCGTTGTTTTGAATTCCTTCAGAACGGATTTAGATAAGAGTAGAACGCTAAACCTTTGGTAAACTTGTATGCTACTCTAATAACTTTTATTTTTCAATTTATTTTTATATACATCGAACTTAGACAAGAAGGGCAGAGTGCTAAAACCTGGTCAGATTTCCATTATAAATTTGTATGCTCCTCTTAAGTTTTATTTTTATTTTTCAATTTATTATTTTTTTTTAATTAACTATAACATTGGTTGGAAACAATTCATTTGATCTTGTGTTGGATTTGAGCAAAGTGCTAAAACATCGGTAGTTTTTTCCTTACAAATTTGTATGCTCCTCCCACAATCTTTTAATGTTTAATTTTTATTTTTATTTCTCCGTTTATTGTATATATATAGATTTTTTTTTTCTGTAATCTATATATAGGCTGTAACTCTTTATGTACTTCAGTGTTCCTGAAGATGTCATTAGACGAAAGCGCTTGAGCATCATTCTGTGTTTCCTTTCCTTCGTGGTTTTATTCATCATATATATATATATATATATAAGTACAATTGAAGAAAATCATTTAATAAGTCATTTAAAACTATACCACGCTTTTAAGACTACAAAAAACATATGATATTAAATGAGAGAATAATTTTTTCCCTATGTAATGAAATAAAGGCATGTAGCCAAATTTCATCCAAAATGTAACAATACTTCATTAAAATAGAAACAATTATGTTATTAGAATATTTATATTAGACTATTAATATTAGAATATTTATATTAGACTATTAATATTAGAATATTCATTTCTCCATGTCAAGACATTAGAATAAAATAAAAAATACTTTGCATTGTTAGTAGCTCGAAGCGTACGTTTCATGTCGTCGACGGCATACACGGGGACCTTTGTCGCCAAAGAAATTAACCTTGTACCATTACTCAATCGTCCAGTTTTCTTTATCTTTCACTCGCAGTAGTCTCCTCCTCCGTTGAGTTGCATTGAGCAATGGTTTGACAGCAGACACCTATGAACGAAATCCTATCCCTCGTAAACGACGTCATGTTAATGGTTGTGGGTGTCTGTACACCATTTCCGTGCCACACTTGTTTGAGTTCCCCTCTGCGGATTTTAATAACATAGTTTGCTAGCCTCCTGTCGCCTCTTAACCAGGGGCGTTTTTAACATAGGGGCAAGCGGGGCACGGTCCCGATGGGCCCCCCTTACCCCGGGCCATAGCTACACAGTATATATACACCCCAGGCCCTATATGCTCTATATATTTGCATCCTGAATAAAGCTTACAAAACTCACTTTTTTGTATTTTTTTTAATTTTGTTGAAATAACTTTACTTAAATATGTAGTGATGATTACTGAAAATATTAAAGAGTTTTTCAAGAACTTCCATTAAGGAAAACTGGTAAACGGGGCCAGGGCCTCCTGCGGCATAACTTGCCCCGACCAATTGAAAACCTTAAAAACGCCCCTGCTCTTAACATCGGTTGTTATTCGCTTTCGACCCGAATTTTTCCGTTTTGATGGGTAAGGTACATTAAGAAATATATCTTAGATACAAAAAAACACGATATTAGCTTACTGCCTATCAAAGATACAAGATACTTTTTAAGAATCGAGCAAGATACAGAGATACAAGATACACATAATGTAAATATATTTTTCTCGATGTAAGATATTTCTGTAATCAGTTTAAATTTGGAGACTAGAAATAATGAGGAAAAAGAGCTTTTAAGTCGTTTAAATTCTTATATTTTAAATGACATGCCTAAAATTAGTTTTGGTATGTAAACAAAGGTTTTCATAACTTAATCCTCACTGATTTAATTTTGAAATCATCGCGCGCTTATGATATTTGGCACTTATGATATTGTAAAACTAAACTGCTTTAGGATAGTTATTCGAAGCCGCGCGCTGAGCCACTTTCAGATACCCACTCTTTATTTTTAACTTCAGCCACGTAGTGAGACTTCTAAATTTGGAAGGGTAAGAAAATTATCGGAACAATACTCACTTTGTAATATGAATATTGTAATGTAATAAATGTAACGAACTTTAGTTCTGTATATTAGAATTATTACATCTCGTTTTGAAAGTCTTATTTTTACAATTATTTAATTTTTAGTTTGACAGCAGCAATTTTTCTCTGTTGGAGGAAGTTAGAAATTTTAGAGACAATTGCCCTCCCATGTCCCCTTTGGGTACACCACTGAATTAATTAATTATTAACTATGGATAACGGACGAGGCGGTAAAAGAACCAGGTATCTTTTTCTACTTACTTAGAGTAAAATATGCACGCAGAAATCTGGGGGAGTTTTGACCACAGTGACATTTCCAATAATTCTGACTACGCCACTGCGGCTCACAAAATAATAATGGCGTTTGTGCAACAGTTCATGCCTCGAGATGAGTTATCATACACTTGGCACTCCCATTAGTTGGAAGGTGCGTAATTGTTGTCAAAAGTCATGACGGCGGATTGAGATTTCTGAAATACATCTTGTATGTATCAAATATACTATTTTAAGATACAAGATATAGATAAATTTGTATCAAAGATATACAATAGAAGATACTTTTATATTTTTGTTCAAGATATAGATACAAAATACAATTTATATCTAAGATACAGTATCATCGATACCGCACATCCCTAGCTGTACCAATGTCCCCAGTCCTGTGTTCCTGTAGAACCCTTGATAAAGTACTTTGTGAGCAGCCGACGAGTGTTGAAGTTCCAGTTTCTTCTATCAGAGGACAAGACAGCACCTGTTCATATTTTGTTTCATTTATGAAAAAAAAAATTTTTAAATACTTGTTTCGAAGCTTTATAACTTGCTTTCTTTTGTGATCTCTTTATAAAATTATTACTGAATGATCTTAGATAAATTTATTATTACTTTCATAAGTTTCAGCGCCCTGGAATAAATACAAACGGAATAACATTGTTATTAATAGAGGATGTTTATTTTGATACCGGTATCGGTCAAACAAACACTTTATGACCCACTTCAGGCTAGCCCCAAAAGGATTAAGAGGGAGGTAACAGTAAAACTCGCCATGCCTACACCCATGTATGCGCAAAAACATCACGCCGGCAAAGTGATGAAATGCTTCTACAGGAAAAGGGTGGAAACAACAGGAATTAAGAACCGAAATCAGATTTTCAGCCCCATGCCCTCACCCGTTACGTGCATCCAGCCACTTAAGAGAAAGAAGAAGAAATAAAATCGTGACGGCAGAAACCCAGCTCTACCTCACCTAATCCATGCCATGCATTTTTTTTAAAGTTTATTTTTTGTTCGTTACAAAATTATGTGTTTCTACAAAATATTTTTCTACTCTATTCTTAGACATATTAACAAGGCAAGCAAGTGAGCGAGCATGTTTTCTGTAATTAGATATCAGTCATGTGTATTTGCCAACTCTTTAAATGTCGCCAAGTTTCAACTGGGGTCTCCGGCCGTGAAAGGTGTTTATGCGGCAAGTGATATATTCAGTCGTTCATACTTCGTGATGTTGTGCCACCAAGATAGTAGAGAAAATCTCTTTCCGGCGAGAAATATCAGTGGGAGATCGCTGTATCTATCCTCGTGTACTTGTACCTTATGGAGAATAAAAGTGTTTCGTGGGTGATCACCCATTGTTGTTACGGCGATGTTCAAAAGTCTCCCACTTAGAAGTGTTTATGAGGCAAGTAACAAAAACAATGAGTTGCTTGATGGCTGATCATGTTATGTGAACGCAATCAACCAGAGACGTTTCTCTAAAGTGAGGGGAAAAAGATAGGGATTGAAGATAGTCAATAAAAGGCGGGGAATTCAGGAGACGAAAATCCTTGATGCCACCCGGTCAAGCACAGCTGTGTGGGTTGAGCCACCCAACACATAAGAAGCGTACTCGATACAGGGGCGAACAAGACCCCTGTACAGAGACAGCAACTAAGTAAGTGGGGGTGAAGAAACTGCGGAGGCGGTACAGCACACCTAACCTCTAAGAAGCTGCTTTAGAAAGAGCGTATATTATATGTGATCTTTCCAAGAAAGTTCACGAGAAAAGGAAACGCCAAGAATGTTAAGCGAAGAGGAAGGATGGAGTTGTGTATTGTTGAGGATAAGGGGATAGTCGTGTGGAAGATTGTAACGAGTAGACATATTAAGGAACTGAGTTTTTGAGGCATTGAAAGCCACGAGGTTTTCTCTACCCTAATCAGAGATATTAGAAAAATCAGAGGTCAGGTACACCATAGCCGTCCTATGCGAATAATGGAGTGACTGTTGAGAGAGACGATTTGTGAAGTGGATGCAGAAGTGAAGAGCGAAATCACCAGCATAGATGTGGATAGGACAGCAAGTGCGATTTAATAGATCATTGATAAATAAAATGAAAAGCATGGGTGACAGGATATAGCGCTGATGAACATTACTAGTATTAGATTTAGGAGAAGAACAGTGGCCATCTACAACCGTAGTTATAGCTCGACTAGAAAGGAAATCTAATATGAAGGCACAGATAGAAAGATAGAAACCGAAGGAGGGCAGCTTCGAAATTAAGGATTTGTAACAGACTCTATCAAAGGCTTTTGATATGTCTAGCGCAATAGCAAAGGTTTCACCGAAGTCCCGAAACGAGAATGACCAAGACTCAGAGAGATATGCAAGAAGATTGCAAGTAGAGCGTCCCTTGAGAAACCTAAACTGATGATCTGAAAGAAGATTGTTAGAAGAAAGGTGTTTAAGAGTCTTCCTATTAAAGATAGATTCAAAAACTTTAGAAAGGCAAGAAATCAAAGCAATTGGACGATAGTTAGAGGGTTGTGAGCGGTCAGCCTTCTTTGGGACAGGCTGAATATATATTATATATATACCGTATATATGAAAATTATTTCACGAAAGTAACACGTGAATAATATTTATGACGAAAATAACCACGAAGGAAAAAGGAAACGCAGAATGGTGCTCAAGCGCTTTCGCCTAATGACATCCTCAGGAACATTGAAATAAATAACAAGGTCGAGACTATATATAGGTAACAAAAAAAATAAAATAGAAAAATAAAAATTGTAGGAGGAGCATACAAATTTATAAGGGAAAAACTACCAGAGTTTTAGCACTTTGCCCCTCTTGGCTAAATCCGTTCTGAACGAATTCAAAACAACAGGATCAAGCGTAAAAAGGCCCTGGCTAATATTGAAATTATTTGTAAGTTGAATAATGGCTGACTCAAAAATATTTCTATTAACAATGTTGCTTGAGTGAAACAAAATTGAAGCATTATTCCAATCAATACAGTGGGATAACTCTGACAAATGGACGAAAAGGGCACTGGACGACTGTCCCGTTCTAACGGAATATTGATGCTGTTTTACACGTGTATGCAAATCGTTTCCCGTCTGTCCAATGTAAAAGGAATCACATTGTTTACAACCAATTTTATAGATAATGCCTGAATTATTGGTAGGGCTATTTTTTACAATGATATTTTTCACAATATTGTCATATGAAAATACTACATTAATATTCAAAAGTTTAAGTACATTAGCAATGCCTAAAAAGCTTGGGAAAAATGGAAGTACTAAAATATTCTTGGACAAAGTGCGAGGGTTATTATTCACACGATAGAAAGTTCGTTTTGCCTTGTTAAGACAAGATTCCAAAAAAGCAGCTGGGTAACACAAATCACTTCCAATATTGTTGATTTTTTCTAATTCGGCCTCCATGTATTCTGGACTGGCGATCCTAAGAGCGTGGAGAAACATTGAAGAAAATATGGCTTTCTTGATGGGGGTATCATGTCCGGAGTAAAAGTGTACGTAGGACAAAGTGTTTGTTTTTTTCCAATAAATACTAAACTTAAAACCTGGGCTTTCCCTATGTACACGAACGTCCAAAAACGGGATTGAGTTGTTTTGTTCCACTTGTAAAGTAAACTTAATGGAGGGGACTTGATTATTTAACTGAAGGAGGAAGTCATCCAGGTCACCCTTCATGGGCTAGATACACAAAATATCGTCGACGTACCGCAACCATGGGATGCCAAACCCCAGATTTCTCGGAATATAAGTAATTTCGAAAAACTCCATATAAATTTTGGAGAGGAGGGGCGACAAGGGATTACCCATGGCCATCCCAAAAACCTGTTGATAATGTTATTTATTTCAGTGTTCCTGAAGATGTCATTAGACGAAAGCGCTTGAGCACCATTCTGTTTCCTTTTTCCTTCGTGGTTATTTTCATCAAATATATATTATATTATATATATATATATATATATATATAATATATATAATATATTATATACACACACAGACATGTAAGAAGTAAATAGACAGCCCAGATTTTGCTGTAACAATTTGGCGTAAAAGATTCAACAATTCTGATCGTGTTGCTGGTTTTTTGGGCTTTTTACGTAAAGTCTTGTCTAGTATTGCCCACACGTGTTCTATGGGGTTCATGTCAGGGGACTGACTCGGCCAAGGAAGTCGTTTGATACCATTTCGCTCCTCCCATTCTTTCGTCTTTTTTGCAGTGTGGCATGGGGCTCCATCTTCCATGAACAGGCAGCTGTCTTTTTCAATTTGACCACTTGAGAATATTGGCATAAGTCCTTCTTCAAGGATAGAAATGTAGGAAACGAATATTAGTCCTAATAATGGCAAAAAAATTGGATGCATACATTTTACCATAAAATTAAGGGTGTCTATTTACTTCTTGCATGCCTCTGTATATATATGAGTATATATACAGGGTGGGAGAAAAGTCTTTAAAGATTTTATGCATACAAATAATTTGTAAATAAATTCCAGTTATATCACTGCAGTGCATGCGATACTTTCCAAAGCAACTATATAAGGCCAGGAATAAGCACATGAAGGCCCTAAGCCCTAGCCCAAGTCAGCACCATGTTAGTAAAGATGGAATAGCAATGAAAAAAAGTGTATCTTGTATCGTGGGCTATTTCTTATATAATTGTGAAGAACGATTACGTTTATTTCAAGAAAGATATAATAAACCACCACCAAATGCAACCACTCTTCGATACTGGAAGCTCAAACTTTTGGAAACAGGAACCCTGGTTCAAGAAGCTGAAGGCCAGTAACTGCGACAGGAGACAACAACAAGGAAAATGTCCTCGCCACTTTTCAAGTCGATCCAACAACTTCAACGGAAAAGTCGCACAGGAATTGAGTATTTCCAAATTTTCAGTTGCAAAAATATTGAAATCACAGGGGTACCACGATTACAGATACGACGATGATTCTGAAAGACGGCTGCAGACTGCAGACTGTAGTTTGCTGAAACAATGAGACAAAAGTTCAACAGTGATCCAGATTTGCTTCGTAAGATCAAATTTTCAGATGAATGTATCTTCCGTTTAACGAGTAAAGGAAACAAACAAAATGTTCACTATTGGGTGAAATAAAATCCTAAAATACGATTGGGTAAACCCGTTAAAATGGCTACACTAACAGTTTGGGCGTGCATTGGTTATTCAGGACTCGTTTCCTTTGACATATCGAGAGATACGATGGATGGAAAACGCTATTGCCAGGTACCGAGGGACGAAGTTTTGCTACAGTTTACTCGTGGCGTTGGCAGGAATTGACTTTATCAACCTGATGCAGCGGCGCCGCATTACTCTGCAGCTGCCCGTGAGATTCTGGATACGAACCGTGAAGGAAGATGGGTTGGGTGGCGAGGTCCCATCGAGTGGCCAGCCAGATCACCACCTGATTTAACACTATGTGATTTCTGGCTTTGGGCTTATTTGCGTGACAAACTGTACACTCCTGGTTTCATCTATCCAAATGTGAATGCCCTTGTCCGCAGAATGGATGAACAACTGAAAAGGATCCCACTCGATATGTTCAGAAGAACAATGAAGAGTTTCGCAGAGAGAATCCACAAATATATCATAGGGGATGGAGAACTCTTTCAAGATTAAATTGCAATTTAACAAAATATTTGTATGGATAAAATTCTTATAGACTTTTTGTTTGATTTGCTCCATCATTTGAATACTTATCTGTATAATGTTGTTAACTACAGTAAATACTGTAGTTGTATGTATAAAATCGTTAAAAACTTTCCTCCTACCTTGTGTATACACAATATATATGAGTGAATGAAAGGATGATAAAGTTTATTGGCAGACCAATACTGTAGTTCACATGACAAATAGTAATAATGAAGACTGAAAATAAAATACAATAAAAACGCAAGTACCAAGAATAGAAATACAAATAATGAAAAATTGCAATGTCGAAATTAAATGAAACCACACACACACACACACACACACATATATATATATATAATATATATTATATTATAAATATAACTATATATATATATATATATATATATATATATATATATATATATATATATATATATATATATATAAAATATAATTATATATATATATATATATATATATATATATATATTATATATATATATATATATTTAGGAGAAATCCAATGACAAGGAGGAATGTAAATGCCATGAAAAGTCTTCTTTAATGCGCAACGTTTCGAGCAATACGCTCATCATCAGGCTAGATAATAACAATATGAAATTAGAATCAATAAATAAATGTGAACAAGACAAAATAATTTCTATAAAAAGACTAAAAGAAGAGGGTTAAATTCAAAGTTATAAAAATTTACATATAAAATTACAAGAAATTTAAAAGCTATTTTTAAATTACATATAGTAAATTTGAAATTAGTACACTGGAATAATTAACACTAATACAATGGAATAATTAACACTAATACAATGGAATAATTAACACTACGAACCTTTCAATGCTGGTTCCGAGGCACGAGTAATTTAAAACAAAACAAAACAGGAAACAAGCTATGGGTTGGGCGGTTGGAGTTATAAGTTAGGGGAGGGGGATTATAAAAAATTGGGGTGGGGGGGGAGGGAGTTGGGGAGGGGGGTTTATAAAAAATTTAGAGGGACAGCTGAGGAATCCACGTTTAGAGAAGGGGTCAATGTTTTAATATAAAGAGATTCCAAAATTCTAAGTGAGTTAGGACAAGAATTACAACCGAGAATTTTAAAATTATCTAAAGTGACATCAGTTTTACATTTTATACTGTGTTCCCGAATACTGGAGGCTTCTATTTTATTTAAAATTTTACCTGTTCGGCAACTTATTCCCATATGCGAATAAAATCTAGTCCTGAGGGAGCGCACGGTGCTGCCAATGTAAGTACCAAGGAGACACCTTGGGCAGGTAAATAAATATACAACACCGCTACGCAACGAATCAGGAGTTCGATCCTTCGCTGAGAAAAAGCTACCTAAAGACATTTTGTTAATAAATATAATGCGAAAATCAGTATGATAAAAAAATTTCTTAACAACTTTGTAAATTTAAGTTTAAATTCTTTATTCATGGGACCCATTTCAGGTACCAGGAAATATTTTATATCTTTAGGCACTGAAATACAAGAAAGTTGAGGGCTATAAACATTATTTAAGAAAGATCTTATTAGTTTATCTACATATTGAACAGGAAAACTATTATTGGTAAAATATGATCTTAAATTATTAAATTCATCGTTTAGTAATGTAAAACTAGAGGTCAAATTATATCCTCTGAACAAGAGAGTTTTAATACACGACATCTTATAGTTAAAATCAGTAAAACTAAAGAAATTCATGCCCAAACCAGTAAAAGTGGGTTTCCTGTAAACTGATGTAGTAATAGAATCACCGTTTTTTCGAAATTAAAAGATCTAAAAAGGGAAGGGAGCCATTTTTCTCAGTTTCCATTGTATAAGTTATATTGGGGTGCAGAGAATTTAAGAAGTTAAAAAATTGTTGCGCTTGTACAGCATTATCAAAAACAGCTATCGAGTCATCAACGAAGCGTCGATAGAAAATTGGTTTACAGTGAGTGGGAGATTGTCTAAAAATTACACTTTCTAAATGAGTCATAAAAAAATCAGCTGATAGAGGTCCGACGGGTGATCCCATCCCAACACCATCAATTTGTTGGTAAACCTTATTATTGAAAGTAAAATAACATTGCTTAAAAACCAATTCTAAAAGTTCCTTAAAATAAGAACATGAAAAACCATGAAAACTATCATCAGAGCTAAAAACCCTATCTAAAATAATGGCAATAGTTTCTGATACAGGTACATTCGTGAAAAGCGACTTTACATCAAAACTGACAAAAAACTTTTTTGAATCGAAATTCTTACTAAGAAGATCTTTTGAAATTCATAAGAGTTATTTATAGTATAAGCATTTTTCGCAAAAGGTGACAGGAGACCAACAACAAATTTTGACAATTGAAAGGTAGGCAAGTTATACGAAGCTAAAATGGGACGGAGAGGTGTTCCAACTTTATGGATTTTAGGCAAACAGTATAATTGAGCAAGATTAGAACCAGATACGAACAACTGAGAGTAAGTATCATTTTTTATTATCTTTAAAGACTTTAATCGTGACAAAAATCTATTAACTTGGTCTTCCAACCTTAAAATGACTTTATTGACGGGTTCAAGAATTTGTTTGAATTTGCTAACATCACTTAGGATTTCATTAGTTTTATTTATGTAATCAGATTTATTCAAAATAACAACTCCGTTGCCCTTGTCCGGTCTAGTCACAACAATCTCCTGGTTCTTTGCCAAATTCTTAATAATCTGCAAGTCACTCTTCTTAAATATGAAAGATTTAAATTTAAGGTTTCTAAGTTTGTGAAAAAATTCATGAGTTAAATTAGCAAACTGACATTTAAAATTATTGAAATCACCGACATGGGGAACATTTTTGAAGCCATTAAAAAATTTTTCAAAGTAAAGAAAAAACGAAGGCTTATATATTTGAAATAACGGAAGCTTAAATTGCAAGCCAAGTGAGAGTAAAAACCTTTCCCGAGGGGATAGGGTGTAACTAGAAAAATTCGAAATTACTTTATCAGAATTGAAAAAATTAGGTGAATTCAGGCCCAGGGCCTTTAACTTACGTTCATGAGTTTCAGAAATGGTAGAATGAAACTTTTCAAGTTCACGCTGTACAAGAGAAATTATTAATAAATAATCCAACAACGAAAGGGTATTTTTAAGGTAATTATATGAAGCTCAAGCGACTTATTATGCGAGTCTGAAATTTTGATTTTATAATTAATTTCATTATTTAATAAATATTCCAGGGAAGATTGATAAAATTCAGAGTCATATAGATTGTCACGATAAAGTTTGAAGTAAACGAATTTCGGGAAAACCCTGCAGGTACGACACATTTCAAGAAAATAACAATCGAGTTTTGACTTGAGAAGCTTTCGTGAAGTCTTCCAAACATGGCGATAAGCCCTACGGCCATCTTGTCCATACCTTGAGTATATATAGTCATGCGGTTTGCTTCTACAAAGCTTCAATTTAATATTTAGGAGAAATCCAATGACAAGGAGGAATGTAAATGCCATGAAAAGTCTTCTTTAATGCGCAACGTTTCGAGCAATACGCTCATCATCAGGCTAGATAATAACAATATGAAATTAGAATCAATAAATAAATGTGAACAAGACAAAATAATTTCTATAAAAAGACTAAAAGAAGAGGGTTAAATTCAAAGTTATAAAAATTTACATATAAAATTACAAGAAATTTAAAAGCTATTTTTAAATTACATATAGTAAATTTGAAATTAGTACACTGGAATAATTAACACTAATACAATGGAATAATTAACACTAATACAATGGAATAATTAACACTACGAACCTTTCAATGCTGGTTCCGAGGCACGAGTAATTTAAAACAAAACAAAACAGGAAACAAGCTATGGGTTGGGCGGTTGGAGTTATAAGTTAGGGGAGGGGGGATTATAAAAAATTGGGTGGGGGGAGGGGAGTTGGGGAGGGGGGTTTATAAAAAATTTAGAGGGACAGCTGAGGAATCCACGTTTAGAGAAGGGGTCAATCTCTTTATATTAAAACATTGACCCCTTCTCTAAACGTGGATTCCTCAGCTGTCCCTCTAAATTTTTTATAAACCCCCCTCCCCAACTCCCCTCCCCCCCCCAATTTTTATAATCCCCCCTCCCCTAACTTATAACTCCAACCGCCCAACCCATAGCTTGTTTCCTGTTTTGTTTTGTTTTAAATTACTCGTGCCTCGGAACCAGCATTGAAAGGTTCGTAGTGTTAATTATTCCATTGTATTAGTGTTAATTATTCCATTGTATTAGTGTTAATTATTCCAGTGTACTAATTTCAAATTTACTATATGTAATTTAAAAATAGCTTTTAAATTTCTTGTAATTTTATATGTAAATTTTTATAACTTTGAATTTAACCCTCTTCTTTTAGTCTTTTTATAGAAATTATTTTGTCTTGTTCACATTTATTTATTGATTCTAATTTCATATTGTTATTATCTAGCCTGATGATGAGCGTATTGCTCGAAACGTTGCGCATTAAAGAAGACTTTTCATGGCATTTACATTCCTCCTTGTCATTGGATTTCTCCTAAATATTAAATTGAAGCTTTGTAGAAGCAAACCGCATGACTAATAATATATATATATATATATATATATATATATATATATATATATATATATATATATATAATTATATATATATATATATATGAAATGAAAATGAAAAGGTTTATTGGCAGACTATAGTCCATATGACAAATATTATTAATACAATGACAGTTCACATACTAAGGATAAAAATATATACACAATTGATTAGAAATAATACAGTAATGTCGTAGTTAAGTGGAGCTACAGACAGACGTTTTCGTACCAAGAAGTCCAAAACTTAGAGGATAAACGGCAGGACTCATGGATAGCTTGGATAATCGGGTTGGTTGATTTTCAATTCTTTGCATTAGACTGTATTGAGCACGTCTTGTTACCTCCCTGAAGCTCGGGACATTGCGGGTAGCAAACATTTGCGAAGCTGAGCATCTCGGGAGTAATTTATGTAAGAGTCTAAAAGACCTGTTGTACAGCAAATTTAGGGTTCTGCCAGAACCTTTTTTTTATAATTCACCCAGAGTTGCTGTGAATATATATTACTGCAGAAAGTACGAAAGAGAGTGCCTTTAGCTTCACTTGTACAGAACCGAAAGTTCCTTATAGTCATATTCGCTTTAGCACAAAGGCTTCGAGGTTGTTTTTTATATCTGAGTCATCAAGACCTTTAACAGAGGGACTTATTAACAACATATCATCGGCATAAACTAAGTTATTTATCCTTGTGTTATCTATACAACATCCCATTGTTGCCTCATTAAGTGAAGCAATTAATCCGTGAATATACACATTAAACAGCATAGGGGAGAGCAAGGAGCCTTGTCTCACCCCGCAAGAGGAGCCAAAACATTCGGATAGTACATTGCCCCACCTAACGCTAAAAGATTGGTGGGAATACCAAAATTTCAATAAATTTAATATGTACATGGGAACCTTCCTGTCTTCTAGATTTTTAAATAAAATATTATGGTTCACTCTATCATATGCCATACTTTAGTTGAATTACTGTCACTGTATTTAGATATTGCTTCTTTTAGTACATAGATACACAGGTCAGTTGGGTGGGACCATTTAAAACCAAACTGATTAGGAGATGTCCGTAGATAAATAATTAATCATTTAATCAGAGTAACAAGAGTTTTTCTAGTAGTTTCGAGAAGCAAGAAGCGACAGCAATAGGCCTGTAATTATTACTGGACAGAATGTCTCCATACTTATTTTTGACCAGGTGCAAAATATATACCCTCATGAACTCTGCAGGGATATGGCTATGAGCAAGCATGGCTGATAAGAGCAATGATATATGCAGACATACTACGTCATTGGCATATTTTAAGTGCTCATTCGATAGGTCATTTACCC
Organism: Bathynomus jamesi; assembly: GCA_023014485.1. Lineage (NCBI taxonomy): Eukaryota > Metazoa > Arthropoda > Malacostraca > Isopoda > Cirolanidae > Bathynomus > Bathynomus jamesi. The sequence goes on from JAJOZX010000146.1 coordinate 1,252,224, forward strand.
CTGACGCAAAACCAGTCTTTAACTCTTTAATTAACCTCTTTACTTCAGGAACTGATATCAAAGTATTTTCCCTTGTCCCTCCCACAGGCGTTTCGCTGCAATCTATCCCTACTCACACTGTTAAGAATGTTAGAATAGTGGTTTTTCCACAGCTTTGCAATTTCATCCTCCCCGATATACAGTATATATATATATGGGATTGAATTCAGAATGGTCCCCTGAGGCTCTTTCATGGTACACAAAGACCGTGCATGGAACAAGGAACTCTTGTGGAAAAATTAAATCCACTTAGTCCGAATAAGTAATGGTAAATGACAAACACTATAGTATTTTCTTTTCATGATGTTACTCCGACGTGGGCAACGGGTCACTCGCAAAGAGGCCCCAAAAATATAGCTTCCCTCACCAGAAGAGTTCCTTGTTCCATGCACGGTCTGTGTGTATCATGAAAGAGCCTCAGGGGACCATTCTGAGTTCAATCCCATCATGAAACGGACATGTTGTGTGCCTTGAAAAGTGGACGCTCAATTTTGCCAGTTGAGGTTTAAGTTTTGATTTTTGGCTAAAAATACAATAGTTACCCCTTTCTCTTTGATGTATTCAATACGACGCGAATGCAACGAGTCTTTTGCTTATATTAAAGTTCTGGATATAATAGTCTAGGTGTAGCTGTAACCCCTAGATCCTGTCCCAAAACTGGACCTTATCTGCTTTGCAGATAGTTGGTGAGGGAAGCTATATTTTTTGGGCCTCTTTGCGAGTGACCACGTCGGGCTAACATCATGAAAAAGAAAAAAACATAGTATTTGTCATTTACCATTCTATTCGGACTATAGTGGATTTAATTTTCCCACAAGAGTTCCTTGTTCCATGCACGGTCTGTGTGTATCATATATATATATATATATATATATATATATATATATATATATATATATATATATATATATACTGTGTATATATATATGTGTGTGGTGGTGAGAATGGTTAATACTGCATTGCGTTCGCTACATTCCGTAGGTCAGTGTGTTACACTTTCCCTGTAAGCAAAGGTTCGACACTGAGGTCGGGGTTCGAATCCGGATGATTCTGGTAATAATAATACGAGACTTAGAGCAATGGGAGGTATTAGATGGCCAGAGTTGCGTGCCAGCTTGTGTCCCTCCTCACTCATTATTATTATTATTATTGTTACATATTATGTTCGGATGGTAGTTTCTGGGTGAGAAAGCCGTTGTCCGTGGTTGCCATGGCAATTCTTCAGGCTCGTGAGCTCGTCCATTTTAGGAAGTGAACGTTTACTTTTAATTAAAGAGAGAAAGAAAAGTTTCTCTTTCAACTTACCTCATTAATTAAGGCCAAAATAAAGATTATGATTATGACATTGATTAAAGTTAATTATAGGTAAAACTTATTAATTAATTTGTATTTCTATTTTTTTTTTAATATTAAAAAAAATGGTTGGTGATGGGTGTAAATAATTGAGTGATCGCAATGAGAACAAATCAATGGCATTAATGCATTCATTTACTTTTAGTTGAACTCTTTTATTTCTCAGCTTTTCTTCTGTATTTAAACAATATCTCTCACTTAACACACACACTTTAACACACACACACACACACACACACACACACACACACACATTTTATATATATATACACACACAGTACATATATATACACACACACACACACACACATATATATGAGAAAGAGAGAGAGAGAGAGAGAGAGAGAGGACACGATCTGAATATTTCCTTTTTGGGTGTAAAAAGAGTAAAAATTTGGAGAGGCGCAACGGAGTTTAACGTCGGGGAATGAAATCTGAGGCGAGGATACAACGCACAAAGTCGTTGACACTTAAGCATTTCTTTGCTTTGATTATTGAGATAATATGTATGCGCACATATGCTGTATGTTACAGTAAATTATCCAACACAAGGTAAAATACATTTAAAATTGGAATAAAATTTCCTAGTTATTTTTCTTTTTTGCGAGATAGAACATTGTAAAAATTAAAGACGTTTCCCTGCTAACAAATTACGGCGTAGTTATTTCTTTGACATACGAAAATATTAACACTTTTAATGAAGTAAATTAAATTTTGTTTTTAAGGATAAAGGAAAGTGACTGATGCATAAATTTCCACTTTACTACAAATGAAATCGCATTTACGTCATTAGAAGCGTAATATTTTCCTGGGACATGAAAGAAATAACTATATCATAATTTGGTAACGGATGAAATGCCACCTAAATATCGGGAAAGTTTTCCTTTATTTGTTTTTTTTAGTGAAGAACTAAAGGGCTGTAATAAGGGGCTGTTTTGAGGAATTTTTCTGCAATTTTGACAGATGGCATCAATGTATCAACTTTTGATAAGTTAAACTTATCTTAGATGATGCCCGGGAAACTCACCGGATTTATATCCGTGCTAAAGTCTGGGGGACTACAATACTCTTTACAATATTCGAAAAGGGCAAGACCTGAATTTAAGAGAAACTTGTAAGAATACTCAAAAAGGCTTCGAAAAAGAGTTGTTTGAACGACTCTTGCTTTCCTTTCAAAATCGTGTTAAATTAGTGTTGGAAGCACAATGAAAAAATATTGGTCAGTATTGAGGTTTGTTACCTTTTTAAATTGATCAAAATATTATTTTTTCTTCATCTCCAAAATCCAGTAAAGAATTTTGTTACATTCCTTATTTCCGAGAGGGAGGCGTATAATGTGACTAATATAAAGGACAGGAGAACACTCTGAATAGATGGAGGACCTTTTTAAAACCTCGCAATTGGGCGTTTCCGTAAATGAACATTCCCATCAGTTTCGCAATAAAAACTGGTCATGACGCAACAGGGCGGGTTTAATGACAATTTGGAGTATTATTGATGAATATAATGGAGAAACGTTTCCTTCACGGTTCGAAAATGTGATGAAAATTCAGCAACGAAAATTGGAAATTCCTCAAATCCAAATTTAAGCAAAGGATTTCAAGATAACAATTTTAAGATTTTGAACAAAATACGAGGGAGACAGTATGTCAGGAAGGTTTTGCATGGGTTTTTAATAACCACGTAACTATCATAATTACGGAAGAAGACCGATTAATTTCATAACGAAAAATTTGCGTGTTGGTAATTTAATCGGAACCATATAACAGGAATATATGGACGATTTTACCATACGTCCAACGTATACAGTATACGAGGCGTCGCGAGCACGAGGGCGATTGTTCCACGAATGAATAGTTCAGCCCTACCCCATCCACAGACAACTCGATATAGCCAAATACCCCACCTCGTACGCTCAAAATGTAGTTATTGGCAATGCGTGTATTTGCACTATGTGCCTCTCGTACACAATAGTCACAAAGTTTAAAGTCGTCTATCTCAAAACTGGCTTGACGAGTTCTTCCCTCGTACTCGCGATGCCTCAATATGTATATAAACAATTATTCATCTCAATTATTGTGAAACATGTCATGAAGAGAATTTTTTCTAATTTAATTGACAGTAACTAATTAATAAAAACTCCAATTCTGAAATGAGTCATTAAAGGTGTTCAGCGGTGCATTTGGAGTCTATTTTCTAGCAAGATTCTTTAGTCCGTCTTAATTTCTCTGTATATTTCATATAAGGAATGTGTTCGTCTTGCTCTGAATAGGTTTAAATAAAGTTCTGGAGTGGGAAAAATCCTCTTTCCGTTTATCTCCCTTAAGCTCCTGCGGTGAAAATTATTTACTGAACAAGAGGAAGAGAGTTTAGTACACTTCCTTCTCAACCCATAATACAATTAATACACACACACACACACACACACACACACACACACACACACACACTTGATTTTGTTACCAAATTGGAACCCATGCTCTGACTCTACATTTTGGAGCCTTTTCTTGGTTTATCAAACATTTTGGGTCCGTGTAAATTAACAATTTAGGACATGTGTAATCACTGAAGTTCGTTTATATTAACACTTTGGGACCTCTGTGCAAATTAGCAATTTAGGACATGTATAATGGCTAAGATAGCTTTGCGTCATAATGCAGTTGGCAGCTTGGGACATGTGTCATGACATAGTTTATATTATATAGGGCTCAGTGAAAGCAGTCAGTATACGTAGCTATTCGAAGCTTGTGTTAATAAAATCTTTAAATGACTTTTAGTGACATACATAAAAATATTTATACAGCTCTTAGGTCTCAACCGTTTCTGTCCCAAATTATTGTTTTGAGCTAAAAAAAAAATTTAACACTTAAATATGTTAAAAATCGGTATGGAAACATGAACGAAACTTTGTTTAGAAATTTATTTAATTAATTACACTAGAAATTATATGTTTCCATTTGGCGCTATCAAGTAATAAGAAAAACTAACATACCTTTGGTACTTTGAATGAAACAAATAAAAGCAATTTTTGTCCTTTCCTAAACGCAACGGTAGACCATACTGCTTTGTATGGAATGCATTAAAACAGTTTTTGTCCTTTGTTAAACATAATGGTACATCACACTTTCTGCATTTTAGATGAGAGTAACCCTTCATACAGTTTCTGCATCTCTTTTTGGGTTCTAAATGTTCAGGCTCAGTCCAAAAACCTGCCAGATGTTCCTATACAGTTAATTGTTACGTTCAAATGCCGTAATGCATCATTGAAGCTAATCTGAGGAAATTACGCATACTTTTTGTTGATGCCATATGGAATCGCTGGGGCAGAAAGGGTTAAGGTTATATATATATATATAAACGGTGAAGTAAATAGAATGGAATCATATCCTGGGCAAAGTTAAAGACAGGAATTATTTCGAACGTTCTGTATTAAGGTCAAGCCTAGGGTTACCATATTTGAATTTTCAAAACAGAGGACACTCTGGAGAGGAGGGGGTGTATCTGTATCAATATCTTCCAACTCATGTTGTATTAATGTGTTATATATACTGTGTACTACATGTCGTCTATATTGAGTATCTATAAATAAGAACAAGTGTTATGGCCTCAAAAATCAATGTTATAAATATTCAAATTTCCTGAACATGTCCGGGAAAAACCGGACGTATGGTAACCATATCAAACCAGCAACTATTAACATATATACTTTTCACAAAGTATTTCATGTTACGTTTAATTACGTCAAAAGAGGTTAAGGTAGGAGAGGACAGGAGAGGACAGGTAAGTTTAGGTTTAGTCAAGTTAAGCATGATTTGTTATGTTAGGTTCAGGTAGTGTTGGAAATATGGTGTCAGATTAGGTCAGATGAAGTTAGAATTTATGTATCAAAATTAATTTAATGCATCGAAATTTACTTAGATTAATACCTATTGTGTTAGAGGTGTAAAAATTAGAACTTTCAAAAATGAGTATACATTTTAACAAGGTAAACGTTAAAAAAAAAATTAGAAAACATTTCGCCATTTTGATTCGTGACGTCACGCGTTCCATCTTTATTTGCGCACATTGCGCAGGATTACGTGACCCTCGCCTCTATTCCAGGGGTGCCACGTGGCTGCGCCGTTGTTCAGTACGCAGCACTGGTACTATTGTGCGCGTGCTCGGCGCCATCTTATATCATGTGATTACTCTGTAGTCAGTCATGCTCCTTCATTCTGACTAACGTCACATTTTTCCAAAGTGCACTATTAAATCAACCAATAGCACACCTCTAAACCAGAATACGGCGAACACGTGATATAGATTATGCGCACAATTATTATCAATAAACATTCTGCTGCGAATGAGGTTAAATAACGCTTAAATATTACATACTCTACGATTCACGCTTATTCATATAGAGTATTGGATCTTTTCGGTTTGACGGCCTGTAATATTTTTTAACATTACTTGTTTTTATTGTCCAGTTTTAATCGAGGATTTCAAAAATGACATTCATGTTTTAGAGAAACAAATAGTGAGGCAGTTATACATTTTAGTTTAGAGAATATCATATACGCTTTAAGATTCCAAAATCCCTGAAAGTTTGAGGTCAACTGTACGCTCATGACGATTGGTTAGGTTAAGTCATGATATTTTCGTTTGTTTTGACAGTAAACTAACGAAAATATCATGACTAAACCTAACCAATCGTCGAGGGCGTACAGTTGACCTAACTGGGCATTCACTTAACCTAACCAGTTGGTAGAGTCCTGAATTTGACGGTCCCATAGCCATGACTCGTTTTTTTCCGCCGGTCGTCAAACCAAAAAGATCCTAATACGGTTTAAAAATATATATTTTAAATTTGTTAAATTGCATATAACTGCCTCACTATTTGTTTCTCTAAACCATGAATGTTATTTTTTAAATCCTCGATTAAAACTGGACGGTGCTGGTTAAGTGTGCGGTCTACCTAGCTTCGAGCAGTCTACCACAATTAAGCTGCGACCAACCAACCTACCAAAAAGGCAACCGTGAAGGCTACGATAAACTTTAATATATCTTAGTTTATTTGGTGCTGGTTAAGTATGCGGTCTACCATCTGAGTTTTGACAGAATATAAACTAACGAAAATATCACGACTTAACCTAACCAATTATCAAGGGCGTACAGTTGATCTATTATTAAATATAACATTGTTTGTTTCTGGAATAGTATTTACTATTTACTAATAGATTAACTGTACGCCCTTGATAATTGGTTAGGTTAAGTCGTGATATTTTCGTTAGTTTTAACGAAAATATTCTGTCAAAACTCAGATGGTAGACCGCATACTTAACCAGAACTCAGATGGTAGACCGCATACTTAACCAGCACCAAACTGGACAATAAAAAAACAAGTAATGTTAAAAAATATTGCAGGCCGTCAACCCGAAAAGATCCACAGTATTTAAAATATTGTAAATTTCAGAGGTAAATTTTTTCTCACTTCCATTTTTAACTAAATTATAGATTTAATAAAAAATAAAATTTTAAGATTATTGCAGCTGTGCGTACAAATAAATTTAATTGCGGCAGTTTATGCATAATTAATTTAGTTTTAAACTCGTTTTATCCTCCGCTTTCTTTGAAAATGCATTGGTTAATCCTCCAGTGAATTTAATTACTCAGTTTTCGTATTAAAATCAATATACGGTTATTATATTTTTCGGATACAATTTATTCGAAGGTTAAATACACCATTTTCTAAGAAAACACGATAAAAATTTCACTCGAAAAGCTGTACTTGAAAGGAAACTTTTTGCTTTTCTTGATAGTATAGTCATAGTGGTAAGATGCCATATTCGGGACGTTCCTCTGTGACGCGAGGTCGAAACCACCTCGGTGATTATATATATATATATGTGGTACTTGTAGGTTATCTCCCCCCCCCCCCCCACCACCACCACCACCACCACCACCACCACCACCACCAATTTTGACAGAATATTTTCGCTAAAAATAATGAAAATATCACGACTTAACCTAACCAATTATCAAGGGCGTACAGTTCATCTATTATTAATTATAACATTGTTTGTTTCTAGAATAGTATTTACTATTTACTAATAGATCAACTGTACGCCCTTGATAATTGGTTAGGTTAAGTCGTGATATTTTCGTTAGTTTTAACGAAAATATTCTGTCAAAATTGGTGGGGGGGGGGGATAACCTACAAGTACCTATCCTATATATATATATATATATATATCAGTGGCGACTGCTGCACTCGGGCTTCTCGGGCTGAGCCCGAGAGGCAAGGGACAAGGAGAAGCATGAGAGATAAAATTGTGTATTTACAGATTTAAGTTTTAAATACAAATTGTAAAAATGGTTTTTGGCCGGTAGTATGTTACTATTTTTCTGTCTAGCCTTCGTCACGCGAGCAAATTTTGAGCGCATTTACTGTAGATACCCTTACTACCTATAAAAAAACTATATTGACACATTAAGTTTTCGTGTAATCTTTCAAGATCCTTTACTCGGGCGCAAGACATTACGCCCGAGAAAGTATAAGTAATATCGTATATTTAAAGTTCTTTTAATGAATAATTATTTGCTTGCATACGGTTACATAATAGTCCTTCTTCTAATTCTCATTAAATAAAATACGTTTTTCCTCCTATTAATTTTTTTTATAAAGAAAAAAATTTCAACTCGGGCTTATATCCTTCGGCCTTGTAAATGCACAATTTTTAATTCTGGCGATACATGGCAACTTTTTACGTTTCAATAAGCGTGCCTTTAACTGCCTTGGGCGGCGGTGCAGTTTGATTTTTGCCGCAATGTGAGGTTGTTCGCTTTTGCTTTTCTTAAATAATCTGATTTATTTTTAATATTATAAGTATTCTTAATGCTTTACAAACTAAATATCCAAATGTAATTGACTCCAAATCCTTAGTTAACGAATTGAAATATCTTTATCGTGACAGTGACTTTAGAAAATGCAAATCTGCAAATGAAATTTTAGAAGTCTTTCACGAACTAGGATTATTGTCTGCGATGTTGGAAACCACAAAGCTGATTCAGCTCCTCCTTACCATACCTGAAACTTCTGTTTCAAATGAAAGAAGTTTCTCTGTTCTTGATCGAATTAGATCATATTTAAGAAACACAATGGTTCAAGAACGGCTGTCGTCCCTAGCTAGGATTTCAATTGAAAAAGAAATACTTATTGATTTAGAAAGCAAAAAGGAGTTACATGACCGAATATTAAAGGAATTTGCTTTAAAACCAAGACGCTTGGACTTTATGTTCAAGTAAATAAAATTCAAATAATTTTTTTTACCGAGGTATGTATTTATTTATTTTATTGATAATCTTAAGTTATTGTCATGCATTTAAATGTCGGCTCATATGTAGACTTGAAAATTTAAAAAGAGCCCGAGTAGTCTTGAAGAGCTGGAGTCGCCACTGATATATATATATATATACACACGAATCTATTAATGGATCTAGAGTTCTTGGAAGGAGATATAATTAAGGCTCTATTACAAATATGAGAAAAATCAGCACCAGGGGCAAACACATGGAATGACACGATTCCGAAAAAAACGTAGCGTATTGCCAAGCCGCCATAGTTACTATGGAGAAAAACACTCGACACATTCCTCCCTTATTCAAAGGGGTAATGTCTAGAATTATCGACCAGTAGCGTTCACCTCCCACCTTATAAAGTGCTTTGAAGGGTAATTAGAGACAAAATTACTTACGACTTACAAGAAAAGAATTTATTCAATCCGAACCAAAATGGTTTCAGGGCTGAAAGATCATACCTATCACAAGAGAACGTAGTAGAAACAATCTGTCGAGATTAAAAAATAGATATAATATATAGTGAGTTTTCTAAAGCCTTCGATAAATGTGATCATTGAACTATCACAAACTTAAGAATAGAGTAATTACTGGAAAGCTTGGAAGATGGGTATTTAATTTTCTGACCAAACGAACAAAGGTGGTAGTAAATGGAGTCAAATCTCAAAAGTTGCCAACTCTGTCCGACAAGGTACAATATTAGCTCCTTTGCTGTTTATAATAATGATTGCAGAAATTAATACAATATACTATATATTGGTGATAGAGTGGTTTTAGGGAGTCGGATCCTTATGAGGGATCATCATCAGTAAAAAATTAAAACTTGCATCTTCACTGTTTGTAAGGAAAAAATGAGGGTGAAAGTATTAGATTTTACTAATCAGATGAGCCCACGTCGAATTTTTAATACAAATTACAGTACAATAACCAGATAGGGCGATGGTCCCTAGTAGGGTTGCCAGTTTTATTACAATAATACTCAACAATTAAACATCGTGAATAAATTGAAATTATTATACATAATATTGAAATTCTAAATCAATTCATCCCTAAAAATTTGCTTAAAAAATATATTTTGCGAGACATTTTGAACGCGGGATTTTGACGCGGGATTTTGACGCGGGATTTTTGGATCAAATACGGGACTGTCCCGCAGAATGCGGGACGTCTGGCAACCCTAGATCCGGATCTAGCAACCAGAGATTCCCAGGGACATTTGAAGAAACGATTAATCTTTAATTGACACAGAAATAAAATTTGTGATAATTGTACAACGCTTGTTCTTAATGACTTAGAATTCATTGCAAATAACCTGACACTTCCTTAGAAAAGTCGTTAGCAACAGCTGTTGCTAACCATATTAATTTATATGAAAGTATCATTTTTGTTTATTAGTTAATCTATGGTTTTATTTAGGATATTCCTAGGAATAAATAGCTAATCATTTCCAATTAAACGATTGCTAATCTACCAAAGTGGGTTTCATGAATGCGGTAATTTGCCATTATTTTTGACATTTTTTAAAATTATTTTTAATTTAATTTGGCCCTTATTTACAAATTTTGTGTTGTCAGAATGTTTTTTAACGAAGGGTCTTAATTTAAATGATTTGTTTCTCATCAGCATCTTACGCTGTTGCCACTCGTTTATGAAGGATAAGGTTGGCCCCTTAAAGGATGATTGAATCATAAATTTGATTCACTTTTCAGAAACAGTTCCTTGGTTAAGCTTTCTGACTTTGACTTAGTGATTAAGCTTTTGTCATATAACCTCTATTTTTAAGGGAAAATGATATTAGGATACGGTACCTCTTCCGGAATCTACCGTTTAAAAGACTCGGTTCTTAATTTTATTCTCTCTTTTTACAAGTTCATCATACATTCTAAGCTTCCTGCTGAAGACTCGTGTTGTTTAAAGGGTTCTATTCTCGGCGAACTTCAAAACAGTATCGAGCGAGGTTTGAATATTCCAAAAATACTTTGGACTGTCCTACTCGATCTTACGAGAAACGAGCACCTTATTGTTACGAAATCTGATGAGGGGAATAATAGTGTCTCACTGGACAAAGGAAATTATATTCACAAATCTATGGAACAAAGTTACTTGATATTACCACCAATGAGAAACTGAACTCGAATCCCCTTCAAAATTCGCAACGTGGTTTCAATAAAGATTTGAAACTTTCACTTCAGAATTTTCCGTTTCTCCTTTAGCAGTTTTCGGCCTTTTCTCCGAAATTACCATCCTTTTTATGGTTAACTAAGGTGCGCGAGTTGAACGCATAACCTTTAACCTTCGGTTAGCTTCTGCCCGAATTGTTCATTCTGACGAAGGTCAAGTTTTTCTCTCCACCTTAGACCAACAGTTTAACGTGGAATCCGAACCACGCCCCACCAGCAGCGCAGCGTCTTAACCACTAGGTCAACCAGGGTACCCATTTATCTACCAACCACATTCTTTATTGTGTGGAAGGATGAACGGCTGGGTTTTGTCGCGCACCAGATGCCGTCACCGGGTCTGGAACTCGGGGCCAATGGATTCGTAGTCAGCGACGCTAACCACTACACCACCGAGGCGCATCTTAAAACTAATTGGTAGTCTTAAGACATTGGTAGTGTTAATTACAAATTAACCTAGTAGCTCTCTAAAAATCTTTCCTTTTTGATTGGTAATATTTTCAATGCCCACATAAAAAAGTTGCTGGACTTTAATAGTAAAATTAGTAATACTAATCTTTGGTAATTTGACTTATTTTTTCAAGGATGATTATTTTTGATGTTGTTTCTCTTTTTTAACTGAAGTTCCCTTCGGCACATCGACACAACATTGGAATATCTTGAGGAATATCTTTCTGAAAATAACATTTAACTTGCTTTACCCACTTCTCTTTTTATAAAATTAATCAGACTGTGTTTATCTCATTCTTTTTTCACTTCTAATAGCTTTTTCTTAGGACAAAGGGAGGGCCTCAGTATAGGCTTCTTCCTTTCGGCTACTCTCAGCAACTTATTTATGGAATTATTTGAGAGGAAGTTTCTCCCTGATATTATCCTCCCTTCTATTGTCGTTATGTCGATAACGTTTTTGTTCTTCTTTCTGCAGATCTTGATCCTTCTGATGTCCTTAATCGATTGAACAATATTCTTGTACCTTCCATAAAATTTACAGTTTAGGTCGAAGAGAATTAAGAAAAATTCCTTTTTAAATATCACATTATTGGGTCCTCTACCAACAAGCCCAAATTCACCGTTTTCAGAACAGCTACTTGTTCCAACTCTTACGTTTATTGGCTTTCTTCTCATGGTTCCTGAACTAAGAGGGGTATCCTTATTGACATGTTTTTGAGAGTCCTTAGAATTTGTAGCACTTTATATCTGGACGCTGAGTTTGATTATATCAACGATTCTTTTAATAAACTGGTATTATCCCCTTATTTTTATTGAAAAAGCGCTCAGCTCTGCTAAAAGAACATTTTACGATAATAACAGTTCGACCAAACTTTTTAAAAATGTTTTATTTGTTCCTTTTAACTCTCTGATATCTGAGTTATTACGTAATAGTGTTCAACAGGGTATTAATTTCGTCTCTAAAGTGTCATGCACTACTCGTAGTTTTCTTCGTAGCGATCAGCCACATAGTCGCTGATGTGATTCCGGGTTCTACAAAGTTCCCTGCAAAGATTGTTCTAAGTTTTATTTTGGGGAAGCAGTTGATTTTAAACGACATTTATAAAAGCATAAATATAGTTTGAATACGACCAATAGCAATTCGGCCTTACATTTGGCCTTGAAGGAGATTGTAGACACTAATCGACCAAGGAAGTATTCCCCTGGAGACATTAAGCAGGAGACAGGGAGTGCTGGAATTCCCGTTTCCCTCGTCACTCTCCTCTTTAGCTGATCTTTTTCGGTCTCTTATTTACCATGTGAGCAGTCCAGTATGCTCTCGAACACACTTCTCCCTCTATTCTTCACTACACATACAGTACATGCATTTTACACACTATATAATCTCTGGAAAATTAAAAAACAAAAGGTATCGTGAGCCTCAGAGACCTTGATTTCGGCTCTCTCTCTCTTATATAGAGAGGTCATTTCTGCGGCGCTCACCCTTGGCTCCTCCTTCCTACATAAAAAAAAAACCATAGACATCGTCTCGAAAACGATCATACAGTGACGTTAATAATTTCCACATCTTTTAAATACTGACGATAATAAAAAGAGAAAACTAATTGAATTTTATCTCATAAAAAATATTGATAATTTTAACAAAAAATGGCTCTTTTTATTTACAAATTTTAGCTAATTTTAATTTGTCTGTGTGGAGTATCTTCAGGCGGTTTTAGCTTCCAGAGGCATGATGTTTATGTTGAATGCCTTTCTTACTCTTGTCTTGCAGCACCTTTGGGCTACGTCACGTTGTGGCCAGTGTCGTAACACCGTTTCCCGTAGATCAGCGAAATTAAGCGACGTTGGGTCTGGATAGTAGTTGGGTGGGAGACCGTCCTCTGCTCCCAGCTTATGTAGCAACATAAAATTATAGCTCCCCTCCGTCATATGACCTTAGATGTTACAAAGGAGGTTAAATAACCCCATCATTACATTTGCCCTGCACTTTAGTCTACACTTCCGCCTGAAAGAAGAAAAGCTTTGCGAGATTTTTAACCTTTTGTAAATTTTAAAATTTTTTCCTGTTCCAAATTGTAATATATATACAGTATATGTATATATATATATATGACGCAAACCCACTGACAAAATGAAAAGCGATTCTAAGATCTTTCATGTATTTAGCAATACACCTTGTAAGGGAATTACTAAACACACGAAAGGCCTTGGAATTGATTTTTTTTTTCCTGGGGGCTTGTATCCTTTATTATTTTCATGTTTTTAATTGTGAAATTCATTCATCCCATTTTTTTATATATACACAATTACACATACATACATATATATATATATATATATATATAATATATATATATACACACACACACACACACACTTTTCCTTAAAACCTTTCAAATGTTCCGGGCGATTACTACAAATTTCACGAAGGTCAAACTTGTCACCCCTCCTCTCGAGTTGGCATGGTGAAGTAATGAGTTGGTTTCTTGTACTCTCCACCTCACATAGCCAGGTACGCCCGGCTCATCGGGGATTGTTCTGAGCCAGGCGTCTAGTCGTCTTTTAACCCTTTCATGCCGTATGGGCGCAAATGAGACCATCAAATTTTATGAGATTTTAGTCATTCTGGAGATATAAGTGTTTTTTTGTGGCATGAAAAAAAGTAAGCGAAAATCAGGTACGAAAGGGTTAAAAATGTCCACTGTAACCCCACTCGTGTTCCTTAGGTCTTTGGGCAGCTGATTAAACAGTTTTGGTCCTCTCACAACAAAACTATTTTCTTTCAGGGTAAAGGATGTTCCCTGTCCAGCCTTTAATTTGGGAACACGACACAGTCTTCCTTTTCTACCTTCCACTGTTGTTTGGGGAGTTACAGGGTTCAGAGTAAGATGAGGGACTAGTTTCTCTATTATTTTCCAAGTGTAACTAATGGTGTATCTCTCTCTCTCCTCCTTTCCAGTGAATATAGGTTTAATTCGCGTAACCTTTCCCAGTAGTTTAGTCCTTTGCACCCCTTGATCTTGGTTGTGAAGCTTCTCTGAATCCCTTCTAGTTGTCTAATGTCTTCTTTTTTATGTGGGCATGTTAGGACCGAGCAGTATTCCAATTTGGGTATAATCAGCGTTTTCAGTAGAGGAATCATTATATTCATATCCCTTCGTTTAAAGGTTCTAAGTATCTGCCCAGTTACTCTCTTTGCTCTGTTTACTGCTATCTTATTTTGTGTTTCAAATTTCGCATCATCAGTCATTACAACCCATAAGTCTTTTGCTTTAGAATTTCTCTGAATTTCCTGTCCATTTGGGGTATAATATTTCATGGATTTTAGGTCCTCTCTTTTTCCGTACCGTAACAGCTGAAATTTGTCGGTGTTAAACTTCATATTGTTGTCTTCTGTCCACTTGTAGATTCTGTTCATGCATGTTTGTAGAGATCCTATATCTGCTGGTTTCTTATTTTTCTACTGATCTTTGTGTCGTCGGCAAAGGATGGTACTGTGCTGTTTCTGGTAACGTCCTCATCTATGTCAGTTAGCATGATTATGAAGCGTAGTGGATCTAATACTGTTCCTTGTGGTACTGAACTAAGGACCTCTGATTCTGATAAAGATGCTCCTTGTACTGTAACGACTTGCCACCACTCACTAAGGAAATTATATATCCATTTTCCTACTTTTCCTGTTATTTCCATATACTTCAGTTTATGTATTATGATTCCATGGTCACACTTGTCGAACGACTTGGCAAAATCTGTGTATATTACATCATAGTTTTGATTACTTTCCAGTGCATCAATAATGTTGTTGTAATGTTCCATTAGTTGTGATAGGCATGATCTGCCAGGCCGAAACTCATGTTGGTTATCATTTAATTTTTTCTGAGTTTTCAAAAAGTCATAGATTTTCTGTCTAATTATTCTTTTAAATATTTTAGTGAGATGAGATGTAAGCGACACTGGCCTATAGTTTTTGGCCTTGGATCGATCTCCTCCTTTATATATTGGGACTATGTTCGCGCTCTTCAGGATGCCCGGTATTTCTCCTATGTCTAGTGATCATCTCCATATCGAATATAATGGATCAGCGATTGCATTCTTGTAGTTTCTGATGAGTGTGGCATTCCATTTGTCCGGTCCTGCCGCTTAGTCTGCTTTTAGTTTCCCTATAGCTTGTATAATATCATTTGTCGTAAAGTCGAAGTCCGTTATACTTCCCCTTTTAGTTCTTCAAAGAACGCGTTTCTATCGCATATCAGTTTGTCAGTTTTTGGGATACGGAAAGATGATTCGTACTGAGCTCTTAATATTTCAGATACTTCTGTTAGATCATCGGATAAAGCACTGTCTTCATTTTTTCAAAGGTCAGACAGTCGCATGGTTTTTCGACTTCCTTTTTCCAAGTTATAGAAGTACTTTTAGATAACCTTTATCGCTTCTATAGCGTCCTCTTCTTCTTTTTCTGCATGCTTCTCAATTAGTTCCTGTATGACGCAATCTTTCCTCTGCAGTTTATCATTTAATATTTTTCTGATGTTATCTTTGCAGTTACTTACTATATGTAATATTTTTCTGATGTTGTTATCTTTACAGTAACTTAATTTTGCAGTCACTCTTTTTCTCTTTTAGAACAATGCCCTCTTTTGTCTCTCGAACCTGCTTCTCTTTCCCTTTTGTTGTATTTTTGGGACATGTCTTTCCACAATTTTCAACTTCTTCTCCTCTAAGGTCGTTAGCATCTCTTCCGTTGTCCTGGCCTCGAAGATGGATTTCCAATCTATTACTTCCATGCTGGCTGTAACATCTTCCCAGTTTATAGGTTTGGGGTGAAAATTAAAAATTTCGAATTTGCTTTTTTCTGTTGTTCGTGTTCTTTCCTTTCCTCTTGCTTTTATATTGGTTGTTATTTCAATAATGTTGTGATCTTATATTATAGTTGGGGATATTTCTAGATTATCAATTAAGTTGCTGTTGTTTGTGAACACCAAATCTAGGCAGTTGTTTTTTCTTGTGTTTTCTGTTATTTCTTCTGTTAACATAAATTCATCAGCTAGAGCTGTAGCATTTTTACCTGCTCTTGGTCTTCCCGTGTGCCTCCCATGTCCTGGTGTATACATGTATTTTTTCCTATCTTTTAATATTTCACGAATGGAAAATTAAAATCACCTGAGGGAAAAGTATTTGGGGTTGGAGAGTGTAGGTCTATTTCCCAGTTTCTTATATATATATATATATAAAGTATGTATATATATATATATATATATAATATATATATATATATATATATATATATATATATATAATGTTATAATGTTACAGACCAACAAAGACCCTAGGATCCACTCATGGTTGGTCTCCCTAACTGTGTTCGTAATTGTGTATGTCCTCCGTGGTGGCGGAGGGGACCTACAATTTTACGTGGGTTCCGAACCACAAGAACATAAGAAATTTATGCAAAAACTGCCTGTACATTGGCAACGACCAATTTTTGCATAACTAATTAATTATCAATTTAAAACTAATTAATTATCAATTTAAAACTAATTAATTATCGATTTAAAACTAAAGATACAATTTCTGGATCCAGAGGATCAAGTCAGAATAGACTACTATCCACAAATATGTTACATTCTATATCTATTTATAACCAACATGCAAATATATCAGATCCAAAGAATCCAGTCAATTTCATTACGGTATCCATCAATACTAGTATCTTGCCAACGAAAAATAAGTCACGATCCATATCGATTGCGGACCAAGTCAAAATTTACATATACATTACAATATATATACTTAGGAGGGAAAGTGTAGGTGTGGCTGTAAAGACTGTACAGTAATGTAGAATGTGTGTGCACCCATTTTGGGTCTCCAATTTCAAGGTGTTTGTGGGGCAAGTGAAGATCATGAGTTTTTCAATACCTCACAGTACTATGGGGGGCACCGCTCGGCAGAGGAATCTCTTTAAATGGGGTGTGTAAGGACAGAGAGTATCCCCTAACCCAAGATGCTGCCTCCCTATATCCCACAACACTTGTGTTGAGCTGTGGGATCGATCATCACAAGCCTTACTTTTACTACCTTAAACTATACCCAATCTATCAACATATTTGTCTAATCGATTTTTAAACATGTTTATAGAAGTGCTACTAATTACTTCTACCGGCAAACTATTCCAGCTATTTACTATTCTATGCGTAAAAACGTTTTTGGCAACTGCTGTCTCGAACCTTCTACTTGTCAACTTACACCCGTTATTTCTAGTCCTATTATATTGAGATATTTCGAAAAAGCTATCTCTATCTACGTTATCGAACCCATTCATAATTTTGAAAACGTGGATTAGATCACCCCTTAACCTCCTAGTCTCGAGTGTTGTCAATTTTAACTCTTTAAGCCTATCCTCGTACGACTTTGACCTAAGCGACGGAATCATCTTAGTTGCTCGTCTTTGAACTCTTTCGATTTTGTCTATATCTTTGCGCATATACGGATTCCAAAATTGGATCGCGTACTCCAAATGGGGTCTAACTAATGATTTATAAAGAGGAACTATAATATCGCGCGATTTGTACTCAAAATTTCGAGCTAAAAAAACCTAACACTTTGTTCGCCTTATTGACCGCTGCTGTACTTTGTTTCGCTACTTTTAAATCACCAGTGACTATAACTTCTAAATCTTTTTCCTGCTCTACGCTTGTTAAATCTTTCCCTGACATACTATACGCAAAATTACCGTTACGCGAACCTATATGCAAAATTTTGCACTTATCAACGTTAAATCTCATTTGCCATGTGACTGACCAATCAACGATTTTATTCAGATCTTCCTGGATTTTACCTCCATCTTCGTCATTAATCGCCCTACCACCCAGCTTCGTGTCATCCGCAAACTTTGAAACTGTGCTGACTAGGCCGACATCTAAATCGTTAATATATATAAGAAAAAGCAAGGGGCCCAATACAGAACCCTGAGGAACGCCACTCGCTACATTAGCCCAACACGACTCCGCTCCATCAACGACCACCCTCTGTTTCCTACCTCGCAACCACTCTTCTAGCCAATTTATTACTACACCCCTGATTCCATGAGCCTTAGTTTTTTCAATGAGTCTTTTGTGCGGTACGGTGTGAAACGCTTTTTGAAAATCTAAATACACTACATCAACCGCCCTATGTCTATCGTAAACGTCAACCACGCTTTGTAAAAATTCTAAAAGATTAGTTAAGCAAGATTTGTTTCGCCTAAAACCGTGCTGCGTACTCTTAACTAGTTTATGCACTTCTAAGTGTTCGACTATACGATCCCTAATTATTGATTCCAGTAGCTTACCTACAACAGACGTTAAACTGATTGGCCTATAATTTCCTGCCGCACCTTTATCGCCTTTCTTAAAGATAGGTGTTACGTTTGCTAACTTGAAATTATCTGGTACGCACCCCTCAGAAATAGACGCATTAAAAATCTTTGTTAGCGGCACAACAATGCTATCTTTTAATTCTTTTAGTTGTATGGGATATATGGAATCCGGCCCTGGTGATTTACGCGTTTTCATTTTATCAATATAGCGCATTACCTCCGCTTCACTAACCACGATATTATCCAAAATATTACCATTATCAAAAGGTATTATGTCTACGACCGTAGGGATATTCGTTAGATCTTCTATAGTAAAAACTGACGTAAAAAATTCGTTTAGCAAGGTAGCCATTTCCTTGTTTTCAGAAACTAGATCTCCGTTTACATTTTTCAAAGGCCCCAAGACACTTTTTACTGGAATTCTATTATTGACGTATTGAAAGAGTCGCTTGGGGTTTTCTTTACCGTCACGAGCTATGGAGATTTCAAATTCGCGCTTGGACTTTTTTATTACACTTTTCGCTTCACGCCTTAGAGAATATACAGGGCGTCCCAAAAAAATGTATACACACTTTAAATAATTATAAAGGCAGTGTTTATTAAAATACATTTCATTTTCAAAATGTAATAGAATCTACAGACATTATTCAATTGTTTTGTCAACGCCTGTTTTCAAACTGACGTCCGTTCTGGTCCAGGCACTGCTGATAACGCGAAGCAATGGAATCGCAAACATCACGAAACATTTCGTTTGGTATTTGTGTGCATTCTCGTTCAATGGCTGCTCTCAATTCAGCGACTGTTGCAGGTTTTATAGCGTAGACTTTGTCTTTTAAGTATCCCCATAAAAAAGTCTAGTGGTGTGAGGTCTGGTGAACGCGGAGGGTATTCTACGAAACCCCTTCGTCCAATCCACATCCACATCGTGCCAAGTACTACTCGCAATACTCCACTCTTCGGTCCGGATCATCTTCATTAATAGCATGGACTAATCTTGGAATGTAACTTTTCCATTGACAGCGCTTCAAATGCGTTGGACAGACGATTCTGAAATTCCTACCTCACGACTCGCTTGCCGCACAGATTTTCTTGGACTTTGGTGATACGTTTCCAGTACTCTTTCTTGCTTTGTGGGGCTTGTCGATGTCCGTGGTCTTCCAGAACGCTTCTTGTGGACATTCTGAACAGTTCCATCGGCTTCAAACTTATCTCTAATTCGAGTGATGGTAAGTCGCGTTGGTGGATCTGTTTGAAACTCCCTCCTAAACTGTCTTTGCACTTCAACTGCGTTTTCACACTTCCAGTAGCATTTTAGAATGAATTTCCTTTGTTCAAAGCTTAGTCTGACTGCCATTATTAATTCTAATGGGTTTAACTTGGAAAGAAAGAAACATCAATTGAGCTATCAGCTGTTAAAGTGTGTATACATTTTTTTGGGACGCCCTGTATATATAAAAAGTAAAAAAACATTAATTTATGAAAAGAATTTACGAAAACAATTTCTCATTTTCAATTAAACAACTTTTTATCTTTTTATAACAAATTTTGCTTATTTTGAAGTCTCTCACAATTATATACGGCAAGCATAATAAACTTAAACAGTCCAAATTTGACCCAGTATAAATTAGTGTCTTCAACCATTATTTTTGGACTTTAAACCTTAAAATTAACTTCCGTGTGTTGGTCTCTCTTCACACGAAGGTCAAGCTGGTGGCCCCGCCTATAGGTCTGGCTTGGTGTACGAATGAGTTGCTTTCTTGCGCTCTCCACCGCACATAGCCACCGCACATAGCCACCGTCCTGAGACAGGCATTTGGGTCTTCTCTTCAAGACTTCAACTTTGACCCCTGTAACGTTTCTGAGGTCTTTTGGAAGCGGGTTAAAAAGTCTTGACCCCCTGACAACAAAGCTATTTTCCTTCAGTGTTGAAGAGGCCCCTTGTTGGGCCTTTAATTTGGGAACACCACATTCTGCCTTTCCTATTTTCCAGTGTTATTTGAATGGTAATTAGGTTTAGTTTTAGGTTTGGTACCAGTTTTTCGATCATTTTCCATAAGTAGATTATGGTGTAACTCTCTCTTCTTCTTTCCAGGGAGTACAGATTTAGTTTACGTAGTCTTTCCCAGTAGTTGAGTGCTTTGCAGCCATCAATCTTGGCTGTGAAATGTGTCTGCGTTTCTTCTAGTTTATTAATTTCTTCCTTTTTATATGGGGATGTCAAAACTGAGCAGTATTCAAGTTTTGGTATGATCAGTGTTCTCAGCAAGGGAATCATTACTGTCTTGTCCCTCCTTTCGAACGTTCTTAGCACCTGTCCGCGACTCTTTTTGCTTTGTTTATTGCTATCTGATTTTGTGCCTCGAATTTGGCATCATCGGTCATTATTACGCCCATGTCGACCGCTTTCGTGCTTCTCTGAACTTCCTGTCTATCTGGAGCATAATATGCAGTCTGTTTAAGTTCCTCATTTCTACCATATCTCAAGATCTGAAATTTATCGGTATTAAATGTCATATTGTTGTCTTCTGACCATGTATATATTTTGTTCGTGTCCCTCTGCAAGGCCTCCACTTCATTTGCATCGCTGATTTTTCTGCTGATCTTTGTATCGTCTACAAAGGATGTTACTATAATGTTGCTGTTTACTCCACTGTCCATGTCTGTTAGCATGATAACGAACAGGAGTGGGGCCAGTACTGTCCCTTGTGGAACTGAGCTGCGTACTTCTGATTCTGTTGATGATACACCTTGAATTTTGACGACCTGTCGACGTTCTCTGAGGAAGATGTAGATCCATTTTCTTACTTTGCCTGTTATTCCCATACGCTTCATTTTATGCTATTATACCATGATCGCATTTGTCCAAAGCTTTAGCAAAATCCATGTATATGACATCATAGTTTTCATTGTCTTCAAGTGCATCCAGGATATTGTTATAATGCTGTATAAGTTGTGATCGGCATGATCTTCCTGATCCGAATCCGTGCTGATTTTCGTTGAATCTTTTCAGTGTCTAAAAGAATTCATTGATTTTCTCTCTGACTATTCTTTCAAATATTTTAGTGAGGTGGGACGTCAAAGACACTGGTCTATAGTGCTTTGTTTGAGGTCTATCCCCTCCTCTATATATAGGGACAATGTTTGCTCTTTTCAAGATGATCGGTATTTCCCCAGTGTCCAGGGATCTTCTCCATATCCAGTAAAAGGGTGTAGCTATTTCATTTTTACAGTTTTTAATTAATAGTGTGCTCCACTTGTCCGGACATGCAGGTGAATGTGATTTCATTCGTCCTATAGCTCTCGCTATATCTCTTGGGGCAAAATCAAGGTCTGTTATACATTCTTCTTGCCATTTCTCTTCGAAGAATGCATCTATGTCAGGTATCGTTTGTCATTTT
Organism: Bathynomus jamesi; assembly: GCA_023014485.1. Taxonomy (NCBI): domain Eukaryota; kingdom Metazoa; phylum Arthropoda; class Malacostraca; order Isopoda; family Cirolanidae; genus Bathynomus; species Bathynomus jamesi. Next base: position 1,274,330 of record JAJOZX010000146.1, read on the forward strand.
TTGGGGTTCTGTGCTCTCAATGTTTTAGATATTTCTTTTAGATCGTCTGTTAGTTCATTATTTCCCTTCCTTAAGGGCCCGATAGTGGGGCGCGTTTTTGTTTTCCTTTTCGCATAGCTGTAAAAGTATTTTGAATTTTCTTTTATTGTTTCTACCGCCTTTTCCTCTTCCCTCTCTCTATGGCCTTTTATCAGAGTTTGTGTTTCCCTATCGATACTCTCCAGTTTCTCTTGTATTACTTTCCTGGCATTGTTGTCTCGGCAATTAGCTAACTTCGTCGCTACTCCCTTTCTTTTGCGGAATATTCTTCTCTTTTGCCTCTCTAGCCAGTTCCTCTTTCCTTTTGGCTGTGCTTTCGGAACATATTTTTCTAAAATTTTCAGCGTTTTTACTTCCAAGGTTGTTAGCATTTTCTCCGTTGTTTTATTCTCTAAGATTGTTCTCCACTGTATTTGGGCCATATGTGATCTGATTTCTTCCCAATTTATGGTCTTGGAGTTTAAGTTAAATGCCCCAAATTTGCTTCTTCCTTCCGTATGTGTTTTGTCTTTTAATGTTATCGCCATATTTGTTGATAATTCGATTATGTTGTGGTCTGAGATAATAGTTGGGGTTATTTTTATATCGGCAATCAAGTTCGTGTTATTCGTAAATACCAGATCTAGGCAGTTATTTGACTGGTATTTTCTGTTATCTCCTGTGTCAGCATAAACTCTTTTGAGAGAGCCATCAGCATTTTTGCTTGTTCCTGGTCCTCTCTTTCTGTGTCCCCATTATCTTGCTGTATAAATATATTTCTACTCATCTTTTTGTATTTTATAAATTGGAAATTAAAATCGCCGCAAAGTATTTTATATTAAGGGATGGAGAGTTTAGGGACTTTATTAGGGTTCTGATATCATTAATGGCATCCGAACATTTTTCATTTGGAGAGTTTGGAGGTCTATAGATGACTATGAGTACCACGTTTAGTTTCTCTATTTTCAGCGCAAGCGTTTCCACGAAGCTGTTGGATTTACTTATTATCGTCTCTGTCATATGTCTCTCATGTATATAAATAGCACATCCACCTTTCGTCTCGCTGTTCTATCCGCTCTTAGTGGGTTGAATCCATCGATATGCAATTCTTTCTTATCGATACAGTGTTCGCAGTTATCGCAGTTTCCTTGGCAATCTTTAAGATGTGTTTCTGAGAGGCATGCGATGTCCGCCCTTGTTTCGTCCATAAAACCTTTCAGGTACGAAACTTTGTTTATTGAGTTCTTCGGTTTTTTTCCTTGAATATTTGCCAGGACAATGTTTATGTTCTTTGTTTTGCATTACCCCTTGTGCATTTTAAGTTCGTTGTCCTTTAGTATCGCGTGTTCTGTAGCCTTGTGGTCCTCCGAGATAGATCCGTTCCCGCCTACCTCTTCTGGTAGCTTCTTGCCACGAAGCGGTCCGGCTCGAGGGTTCCCAGCTGTGTCAGCTGCATGTGCTGTATAAGACTTAGCAGCCGTATTGTGTCCGAGATGTTGAAAAAATTTGGTTTGTTATTTATGTTTAAAGGGTTTGGTTTGCTATATGGGTACATATTTTTTTTTATTCACATTCCTCCTGTTGTCATTTTAAACTTGTCCTTTGTCCTTTGAACTTGTCGCGAGGTGATGGTAGTAGCATTTTCTCCCGTACTGGCAGATTCCATATGTCGCGTTGGTCTTGCAAATGTCCGGATGGTAGAATTTCCATTTTCCACCAAATTTGCAGTGACCATTATTGTAAAAGTAGTTTCACAAAGGAGGGTGTTCATAAATACATTGTCCTCCCTTATATCTACAAATTCCTTTCACATAGTATTTACATATAGTTTCTTCCCCATTTTTACTTGGGGCCTTTGTTTTTGGTGGTTTCAGTATGATTTCTTTATTGTCTACTTGTTTTTTCTATTGCTGTTAACGTTCTTTGTTTGAAATCTTTGGACTTGGTTTTGTGCCTCTGTTTCTTCTGTTGGTGCTTCTTTTGTTTCTGTTATTTCTGCTTCCCGTTTACTCGCTTTATCTGTTTTTTTTCTGTTCATTTTTCGCAGTTTCCTCTTGTACCATTTTCGTTCCTTCTAATTTTTTCTCTGTTCGCTATTTATAAACTCCTCTTTTGCTTATAAGTTAAGCTTATAAATTAGTTAGGCTTATCGAAAAGGATACCAGAAAATCTACTGGGCATTGAACAATTTATACAAATATTAAAAATTTAACGGATTAATACTTTAATTTATGCGAATAGAATAATATCTTTTAAAGGATTAATAGTTTAATTTATACAAACAGAATGATATTTTTAAATTTTAACAAAAATTTCTTTCTTTTTGAAAACCTTTTCCACATATACTGTATATACATAGGCCTACATACATTTGTGTTAAATGTTTCCTGCTTGATAAAAAACATGATTTATATTTTATTCTTCTTTTCAAAAGAAAATGTTCAAAGGATCACCAATTACTTTATACAATCATTATCACAGTTTTCAATATATATATATATATACTGTATATATATATGATTATATACTGCTGATGTAGGACTCGAGACCATTTTTTCTGGTCTCGGTCTCGGGCTCGGTCTTGGCCACGGTAATCTCAACTACATCACTGATTCTGATTTACTTTACTTCACCATCCATTAAAAAAATCCAAAAACATGGAGCGATTTTGAATTTGTACAAAGAAAGCACCATTTATAATTCCAATAATTTCACAGTAAATACAGACCTACACGAAAAATATTTTACACTATTTCAAATGTGCTGAGTATGTTGATGTTCTTCAAGTGCAACTAATACTTATCTTGTTTTAAGAAGGCGGTTAACTGCTGAAAAATTGAAAAATATCACAAACTATGAATTTGTGAATAAATTATGAGTAAATTTTGCAATTGTCACTCGATAACCTCTTTAGAATCTTTATTCCTGAACGTGAAATACAGAGCTTAGCAATTAGGCATTACACAATATTGAATAAATGCAAAAATTGCATATGGTCTCGGTCTCGAGACCTTTTTTTCTGCTCATGACCTCGGTCTCGGCCATGGTGGTCTCGACTACATCACTGGTGTATATATACACACAGTGTATGTATATATATATATATATATATTATTATATATATATATATATATATATACACCAGGATGATCAACTCCCACGTTAACATTACAAAGATTTAATATCCAAGCGTTTCGGAAGTTAAATTTCCATCATTAGTGGAATGTTTAATTTATATGCAGAATTATAATCATTATAGACAAAAGCCAAAATTAAATAATTATAGTCCTATCTCATAAAGTATATATATAATCATTATAGGCAGAAACCAAAGTCAAATGATTATGGGGGCCCTAATGCTGCATATAAATTAAACATCCCACTGATGATTGAAGTTTAACTTCCGAAACGTTTGAATATTAAATCTTCATAATGTTGACGTGGGCGTTGTTCATCCTTTTTAATGTTATTTTCCTGTTGGTTTCTTTTAATGTTGATTTTCTTTCGATCATTCTTTTTAAGGTAGGTTTCCTATTTTCCTATTATATATATGATATATTAAAACTGAATGCATCATACTAGACACTAAAAGAAATAACAGATATCTTTCAATACAAATACATACGAATCGGGATTCTCTCCCTCCCTCTCAGTTGTTGATGGTTTTTGGCAATATCCAGTTGGCGGCAGCTGTTTTCAGAAAACGCCTGACAAATACAGTTCGAATTTTGTGCAATCACATATGAATGTTAAATGCCCCGTGGGTAAGTGTATTAAGCCTTTGTGTCATACAACAGCTACATTGAATCATTGAGTATAAAGTATTGTTTTAGGTGGTTAGTACAACTACCAACTGCTCCCACTTCATAACATTTCCATTCTTATCCACGGTTTATCCACTTCTCAAATTAGGTTCTCTTAAGTTAAGCTAGTTACAGTTAAGCCGAGTTGATGGTAGAAAGTAAGCTATGCCAGGTTAAGCTCGGTATAGCCACTGAGGTCAGGGGTTCGAATCCCGATGATGCTGGTAATAATAGTACAGGAGTTAGAGCAATGGTCCGCATTAGTTGGCCTGAGCACTGTGCCAGTTTCTAGCCTTCCTCGCTGATTAGACACCATTGAAACAAGAGCGTCTCAGCAAGATATGATTTCTTTACTATACTCCAGTTTCAATATTTAACAAAGTATTGAAATAGGACTATAATTATTTTAGATTTTTACTGCTTCTTTTCTTAAACATGAACTAATTGCCCTAAATTGTATAAAAAGAAACATACCTTTTAACTGGTGATACCAATAATTTGTCTAGGGTCTGTACATTATCAAGATCTCTAAAATTATACGCTTTCACATTTATATTTGGTAATCGACTTTTCACCCAATTTTAACTCCATAAAGTCCGACAATTAATATTAGTTTTAGTCTACATAACGTATCATTTAGGAAGAATAAGATGAATTCAAATGAGCATACGTTTAATGGACTATATTCCATTTTCTCCTTATATTCATTTTGCTTAAATTTAAAGTTACGTAGGGTTTAAGTTCTTGTCCCCACTGCACGAATCACCCGTTGTTTATACCATATTAAAGCTCTTTGGCTGTACGTGTGCAGAAAAGACATTTTAATATCTCATAAGGTTTTGAAATATTTAAGTTCACAGTTGTAATTGTTGCACATGGAAGCGATAAACATACCAATTTTATGAACCTTGTACTAATTCTTAAGTTGCTCGAGCGTTTAAAAAAAATAGAAAACCGTCATTAATTCTTTGGCAAAGATACAAATCAGTCGAGAACAAGAACGAACACGAATTTGGTAATGGATTTTGAATTCTTAGAAGAGGGCAGTAGTATGGGCGAAAAAGGAGAGAGTGTAATGCAATTGCAAATGTTGATCATTGTTGCATACGTTATGCAACAAAGGGGGAGGGGGAATGTTGCAAGAGCAACAAGGGTTATGCAACTTCGAGGCGGAGTTATCCCCCAAGAGAAAGAGAAAAGGAGAGAGAGGAAGAGAGGTGTTCGCCTGGCAGGAGCCAAGCGCATATTAAGACTTCAGCCGAGCGGCCGTTGTCTTAATATGTTCCTAATCAGCCAGCTGGCTTAATCCGCCAGTTGGCTTAACCCGCCAGTTGACTTAGAAGGCCTAACCATCCATTTGGTATAATTAAATAATAATAACGTTTATATATAAAACCAAGAGAATTAAATAAAACATCATTACATCACTGTTTATTTAGACAGGTGCACAAGTTTTAAAGTCATGATCTTCCAGTGCATATATTTGCAAATTTTATTGTGTCTGGCTCTATAGTACCCATATGCCATGAGCACCCTACAGCCTGATATTAGATGGCCAACACTTTCCACCTCAACATTATTACACCTCTCATTATTACTCAGTCCAGCCATTTTTTTTAAATGCATTTTTCAGGAGTGCAAGATCCTGGACACTCATTATTAGTCGCTCTCCGTCATATTGCAGAACTCCTCTCCTTAGCCATTCCAATGATCCTTCTTTATTGATGTCGTCCTTCTGTAGTTCTTCATAGTATTTTCCAGCTCTTTGATGTTGTTCTCATTCTTCTGCATGTTTAGCCTGTTGTTCCAGCACAAATCTTTTGCGACTTTCCCTAGCTATTAAGGTGGCTGGTACTCTTTCAATTTCTACTTCTTCTGTCATATTATTCTCTCGAAAGTGCTGGGCCAGTTTGGTTATGGAAGTATGTGACCTTTCATGAGCGGTGAGCCCATGTGCTCATCACTATCCTTTCCTCCAGACTGTAAATGGACTGGTCTGCCATTGTTCACACAACTCTAGTACCTGGAAAAGAAAAAAATGTCAATGAATCACATATAAATTCAATTAACCACACAAAAATAAAATTGGTATTACAATATGTACATTTTGTAAGGGGTGACGGGACTTTTCGAACACCCTGTACAATGAGAGGCTTCAAAATACTGTATTAAATAGCGTAAAACACTGCCTGGCCAACGATTGTTACCTTTATTTTACGTCAAAATAATTTCAAAAAATCAGGTCTTTGTTGAAATTCAATTTTCAATTGACTTAAAGTTCAGTAACACTTAAAAACAATTACAGTTCAAAATAAACTGAGCTAATCACAACAGCACACAGCTGTTACCATCATAAATGAAAAACAAAATGTCAAAAAGTTAAACTTTTCAAATAATTTTCATGACGCTACCAACCTTTCCGATTTAGTTCAAATAAGTTAGGGTGCTCTCAAAGGTTTAGGGTACATTCACATCTAACGACGTTATACTGTAACACTACTGTATGCAAGTGAGTCATCTTTCACGTCAAGACTCTCTTTGTAATATTTATATCTTAATTATGATTGATCAGAAATCAGTGAAGGAGGTGAAAGACGTTTTCAGCATTTTGCACTCTGATTTGTGCTTCATCAGAAGTTTATTTTATTCATTAATTAAGATCAATAGTAATTGGTTATTAGTAGTTACACTCATATTTGTTTGAATTGCTGGCAAACAAAACAAACAAGATCCAGCTAAACAGTGAAATGAGAAATACAAATGGTGTAAGTACGAGAAAGAATACAGAGATCTGGTTGGTAGGATATACAACAGAGACCATCAGCGGAAGAAAACTTCAGTCCCGTCAGCAAGTCCTATCTTTGTTTTTCCACCGCCATTATAACCTCCATAAAACCATAATGAAGGGTACATCCTTAGCGATAAGCGTATAGCGTACTCCTTGCAGGGAAGCAAGAATACCACGCGATCGCGAAGTTGGAAAATTTTTTCAAATCATGGGAATTGCTCAAGAAGGGCAGAACGCGACGATCAACGTCTCAAGTTCAAAAGGAACAAGAATTCGTGCAATCGCTTGATGACCTGTTTGACATTGATCATGCAGATGCAATGTCCATGGTCAAAATCGCTGAGGACAAGTCGTTTTTGTTGTCTCAGAGAAAGGACGACGTGGCTATATGGGCCCCGAGGGCAAAATCCAGACCGCCAAAAATTCCGGGAGACAAAGCAAAAGAAACATAAAAAGAAGAAAAGAGCGGCGGTCATGCAGAGGAGTGGGGAGGAATTTAAAAATGTGGAGCTCATCTCCACTAGCAGCAGTAGTAGTGAAGAGATAAGCGACAGAGAAGTCAAGCCAAACCTAAATGCAACCAGTGATGTGGTCGAGACCACCATAGCCGAGACCGAGACCAAGACCAGAAAAAAAGGTCTCGAGACCGGTCTCGTGACCGGTCTCGTGACTGCTCTCGAGCAGGCATAGAAAAATTATACTTTTTCTGGATAATTACAATTAGTCACAATTACTTTTTAGAAATGTTGAATGACAATTATAATTACAATTACTTCGGCTCCGATAGTCACAATTATAATTACTATTAGAACGACAATGACGTCATCTGTCAAAGTAGTTAAATGACCATGACCATGACCATGAACTGACCATGCAATGCAAATCTTTCAAGTTTTAACTTGTTAAACCTCCTTGTACTCAAAGTATCCGATTTTTATTGCCACGGGCCCACGGCCTTGAATTTCAAATGGTGATTGGTATGAGACTGTTGAGTGACTGAGTCGCTTGAACGCTTTAGTGATGCTAACCAATTTTTTATCATAATTTAACTGAATTCATTTGAACAAATAACTAAAAAACATTAAATTTTCAAATCAATCAAGAAAGTAAAAATTAATTTAATTGAAATGTGTTGGATTACTTTAGTTACAATTACAATTATAGTAAAATATAACATTGTTATTACAACTACAATTACAACCAAATGTGTAATTAATTACATTCAGATGAAATTACAAATATAATTTTTCCAAGCTTGTTCTCGAGTCCCATATCACTGCTCAGCAGTCAGTTGACGAACTCTGTTAGCCAGGGATCGATCCGATTTGACAGAATGCATCACCGCAGAACTATCGCTGGGAAAGCAAAATCCAACTTTGCCCTAGAGTCTAGATGTTCCCCAGGGACAAGTGGTTCACTAGGGTGGCAAAATGGAGCAAAGTCTCACTAGTAAGGCTATGGTAGATCAACATTCCATCACTGTTACTGCTCCATCAGTCGCAAAATTGCTCTGAGTGTTCAAACTCCCCGCAGGGACAGGAGAGGAAGTGTCATCAGCTGTATCCGCTTCATTGCACAAGTGGAACATCAAGGGACAAATTTGTAGCCATGAGTTTTGACAACTTCCAGCAACACCGGTCATCGTATCGGTGCCTGCATTCTTCTCGAACAAATCTCGGCAAAAATTTGCTCTATCTTGCGTGTCACCATCATGTGTTTGAAATCGTTGCAGAGAAAGTGTTTCAATTCAGTTCTTGAAGCGGTTCCAGCAGCAGTGGGACTGCGTTGATAAGTCACAGTATGAAACCTTTCCTGACGATCAGGATGATTCGAACATGCTCCATGACTCGAGGGACGGCATCCTGGGGTTTGACTTGGAGTGCTTAGCCAAACCCCAGCCAAGCGATGACTACAGAGAGCTTCTTGAGCTCATGATCATTATCCTTGGACACATACCCCTTAGAGGTGTGCACATTTTAGTACCTTTCTTAGAGCCAGATGAATAGCCAAAATAAGTTGTGTAATGAAAATCTTGATGTTTCGTTCCCAGTTCAAGATAGATTTTTTTAGGTTTTGTATAGTTACTGTCTGCCTTTACGTGAGAACATGGTTCACTGTTCCTCTGCCTGTCTCTGCTCCCCTTCGTGATCTGGTATTTCTTAATAATCTAACTAGGTATAAGGTTATCAGTCCTTCCATTGCTTCCACTGCTTCAACTGCATTTGCGCGACATCTGTGGTATTTGGGAGAATTAGTCGCACAGGCATTTTTTTGTTCCGAAGATTAACTTGTTTGAAAAGAAAAATATGGTGTTACCGTTAAAGAATGAGGGGTCCGTAGATCGAATTAAACGAGTCCAGGTGAACCTCGAAACGATCACTGAAAAGAAAATATCTTTTTTAGTTTCTAGCATCACAAGGAAATTTTTCTCTATTCTCAACCTCGAGTCTCAGTTCTTCGACTTGGATCCAGAAACATGGGAATCTTACCCAGAGTTCATCCGAAATCGGGACTACGTTCGGGGACATTCTGTCATCAACGATTTCGCGAAGAGAGGAGTATCTCTCATACAGAATTACAACAGCATCTTGTCTAATAATGATAAACAGAAGCAGTTCTTGCTTTAACTGAATGAATATCATCAACACCAGTTTCCCGATTCGCTTATACAATGGTTACGTTTTAATATGCGTTAATAAATTATTATTCCGCAATTTATGAGTGTTTTCTATAGGAATCCGACCGCCATCCTTTAAGTACAAGATAGAGGTAAAGATAGAGGTAAAGATAGAGATAGAGATAGAGAACGAATGGATTTACATGATTGATATTACGTTATCCCAGCTTTACACTTATAATTTTTCACTAAAACCTAACGCACATCCTGCTGTTATAAGAAAAGGAAGGAATCTGGTTTGAAGTATACAAAAATGCCAAGAACTCTCCTACTCGTATTTGCGTTCTCATAGGACCCTTCGGTAGGCGTTTTGCTATTGGTTAAAAGATCTAGACGCCTGTTGCTCTTAGTTAAAAGAAAACCGTAATTGAAAGCTCTTACATGATTGATGCCCAATTCTTCTCTCTCGAGTCAGAGTTTGTTTCGAAATAAATATAACGGTTATACACAATGATCAGTTTAAAATATTCTAATTCACGATTAAATTAATTAACAAATCGTATAAAAATAATCATATTAAATTCCGTTTATTACGAAGAAGACAGCTTTGATCTCGGCCTCTAAAACCAGGCAACAAAGAGTGATTAGCCCCAAAACAAAACCAGTAAAGTAACACTGGCTGGGCGTTAGATGGTTAAACAGGGCCACCAATGTTCTTTCCACCATAAATAAATAAATAATATATTTTACGAAGGAGATAAAAAGGGCTTTGTAGTTTTAGTTTAATTAGAAAAATAAATGAATTATTTGTTTACAGCGATTAACAATTATTTGTACGTAACTGTGCAATTTTATAAATGAATGATTATTGACAATAAGGAATGATATTATATACGTCAAGAAATAAATGATACAATCGTGGTAAGAAACAAAATTAAGGTAACAAAATATATAGTATTAATACACAACAATAAATGGGCTTACTAACGGTTGTAAACACATGAGTTCGATTTAATGGTATGTAAACACTTCATAGAGCCTATACGGTTAGGCTGAGAGTTTGTTGAGTTTGTAGGATATGAAACAAAGTAGCTTAGCACGACGAAGTTAAACAGTGTAGGCCAAGTGAGCTGGTGGCTTATGCGAAGTTTACAGAATATATCTTGATGATGAAGATAGGCTACGAAAACGGGAGAACCTCTGAGCAGGCTGAACAACAAAGACTCGAGGCCAGGTTGAGTTTTTGCAGAAATGATGTTGCTGCTCCGAGGGGGCGAAATAATCGTAGGCCCGCAACGGTGATGTACTTCACGTTGAATCAAGCTGAGGTTCGAAGGTCGCCAGGCAGGTATGAGACCGCGTGGACGTTCCACGACGAAGGTCAGAAAGTGGATGATGGTACAGATGAAGAATGGGAAATGAGGAATGAAGTGGACTCACGCTTTTATAGCCTCTCTGAAGGTGTGATTGTTTGGGGTGAATTCTTCGGGAGACAAAGTGAAATCTGCATTTTAATGTCGGCTTCTGCCCACGTGTTTGGACTTCACCACCTTCTTTACATCTTCAAGCCATGAGAAGGAAGCGAAGAAAAGAAATTTCCGGTATGCCGCTACACACACACACACACACACACATATATATATATATATATATATATATACACACACAGTGTATATGTATATATAATTTATATATATATATATATATATATATATATATATATATATATATATATATATATATATACTTGGTAACCTGATAGTAGATCTGTGCTTCGGTCTCTCTTCATTCGAAGGTCAAGTTGGTGGCCCAAACCTCTAAGCCTGTCCTGGTGGAGAAGCGAGTTGCTCTCTTGCGATCTTCATTGCACATAGCCAGGTACACCCGGCTTATCTAGTACCGTCCTGAGTCAGGCGTCTGATCTTCTTTTGAAGACTTCAGCTTTGACACCAGTGATGTTCCTGATATATCGGGTGCCCCCCCCCCCCCCAAAAAAAAAACGCCTTCAGATTTGAACATCAATAACTTCAAAAATTTGCAGTTCACACTTCCAAAATTTACATAACTTTTACCTCAATCTATTGATAAGCCATCATAAAAATTTCAGACCTCTACATAAAACATTTTTTCCACAGCTGAGGGAACAATGAGGTATGGTGAAAAAAACCAATATAATATACTGAAAAAATTTTATTATTCACATCTTATCAACAAATATGATCAATATGTCCGCCGTCCTGCTTACAAACTAATTTTAACCTTTTCTTCCACGATATGATACATTTTCGGATTTCTGTCAATGTTATTTTGTTCCAACATTCGAGTATTTTTTTCTTTAATTGCATTTCTGTAAACTTTTCTGTTTGGCCTTCATAAATCTTCTCTGCTAGAGTGTTCCATATACAATAATCCATGGGATTGCAATCAAGTGATTGTGGGAGCCAGTCGTTTTTTCCAATGAAGTTGACTACATTCTGTTGTAGATAATCCTGTGTGAACTTGCTAGTATGAGCTGTAGCACCATCTTGTTGGAGTATGAAATCGTTTCCATAATACAGACGGCGACAATCAGGCAAAAGATGCTCCTCATTTTCTGAAATTAAATAAATTTTCGTCTTTCCATTCCACGATACACCTGCTAATACCATGATTTTTTTGGAAAACCGACTTGTCTGGTGGTAAAGTCTCGATGGAGGAGTCTTTCTTATGCCGACCATAAACAACATCGTTCCGGGAGTTTCGAGCAATCTCGATGGTTAAATCTTTTTCATCTGTAAAAACTATTTTTCTAACATCATTGAGCGAAAATCTATCAAGCAATTTTCTACAACAAATTTTTCTTTTAGCTCTTAAATTGCTGTAACTTCTTGAAACACGGATCCTTTTAAATGCTTTAAGTCCTACCGTTCTCTGCATTTTTTGTATGGAACTTCGACTGATACCTAAATTTCTTGCAATTTTCCTCTGAGAGCAGTGTGACCCAGGTCGATCCTCTTGAGATATGATCATCATTTCGATCATTGCTATATTGTCTTGAGTGTAAACTGTTTTAGGCCGACCACTTCCACGCTTCCCTGCCGTCGAACCGGTTGCTTTAAGTTTTTTAATTATTCTATTCACAGACGTAACATTACAAGTTATTCCTGGAAATTCCCTCAAGTCAGTGGAGTTAAAAAGCAAGCTTAAAGTGTGTTTTGAACCTTTCTTCGAAAAACATTAGTGACGTTGCAAAAAGTGCCCTTGGATATGGTATGCCCTTTTTTATTGTTAAAAAACCTTCGGCTTTACAAATTTGTTACAGTCTCGCTTGTTTTCAAAAACAGTGTAATCTCCCTTAGTCTTTGTTTAACATAGTTAAAGGCCTTGTTTATAGTGCGGCGAATAGTAGTTACGAAGATAACTTTCCTAAACGTTTTCGCAATAGCCTCTCACAATTAAAAAAAGATGGGGAGCTCCATATTACTAAAGTAGACAAGGCTAACACCATAGTTATTATGGACAAAGTGGACTACATCAGAAAGATGAACGAGCTTCTCCAGGATCCCGCCACATACAGCAAACTTAGGAAGAACCCGCAGGATGACGTTATCAAAACATTTAATAGTGGCTTGAAACGCATTCTCAAAGATCATAAGGACTTAATTCCGCTTTTCATGTCCACTTCACCTTCTCTGCCCTACCTTTACGGTCTTATTAAAACCGACAAACCTGGCAACCCTATGCGCCCTATTATTAGCTCGGTGGGCTCTATTACTTATAAACTCTCCAAATGGCTTGTCAAAGTCTTGTCTCCCATTCTCGGAACTATCTCTGATTCACATGTAAAAAATTCCATGGAACTTACTGAAAAATTGAATAATGCACGTCCTGAAACCAACGATAGATTGATCAGTTTTGACGTTTGTTCATTGTTTACAAAAGTGCCGATTGACGATATGCTTGACTTTCTCTCCCGAGAATTACATAAGTATGACCTGCCACTACCTGCACACATTGTTTTGGAACTTATTAAGCTTTGCATTAAAGACTGTAAATTCACTTTCAATAACGAGTATTATGAACAAGTTTTTGGGATGGCCATGGGCAACCCCTTGTCGCCCCTCCTCTCCAATATTTATATGGAGTTTTTCGAAATTACTTACATTCCGAGAATCCTGGGGGTTGGCATCACATGGTTGCGGTACGTCGACGATATTTTGTGTATCTGGCCCATGAATCGTGACCTGGATGACTTCCTCCTTCAGTTAAATGATCAAGTCCCCTCCATTAAGTTTACTTTAGAAGTGGAACAAGACAACTCAATCCCGTTTTTGGATGTGCGTGTACATAGGGAAAGCCCAGGTTTCAAGTTTAGTATCTATCGGAAAAACAAACAATTTGTCCTACGTACACTTTTACTCGGGATATGACACCCCCACTGGATCGCCAGTCCGGAATACATCGATGCCGAATTGGAAAACATCAACGGTATTGGAAGTGATATATGTTATCCATCTGCGTTTGTGGAATCTTGTCTCAACAAGGCAAAACGAACTTTCTATCGTGTGAATAATAACACTCGTACTTTGTCAAAGAATATTTTAGTACGACCATTTTTCCCGGGCTATTTAGGCATTGCTAATGTACTTAAACTTTTGGATATTAATGTAATATTTTCATATAACAATATTGTGAAAAATATCATAGTAAAAAATAGCCCTACCAATAATTCAGGCATTATCTATAAAATTGGTTGTGGTTTTTAACAATGTTATTCCTTTCACATAGGTCAGACGGGAAAGGATTTGCACACACGTATAAAACAGCATCAATATTCCGTTAGAACGGGACAGTCGTCCAGTGCCCTTTTTGTCCATTTGTCAGAGTTATCCCACTGTATTGATTGGAATAATGTTTCAGTTTTGTTTCACTCTAGCAACATTGTTAATAGAAATATTCTTGAGTCTGCCATTATCCAACTTACAAATAACTTTAACATAAGCAAAGGTCTTTTTCAACTCTATCCTGTTGTTTTGAATTCCTTTGGTAAACTTGTATGCTACTCTAATAACTTTTATTTTTCAATTTTTTTATATATATATCGAACTTAGACAAGAAGGGCAGAGTGCTAAAACCTGGGCAGATTTCCAGTATAAATTTGTATGCACTTCTTATAAGTTTTATTTTTATTTTTATTTTTCAATTTATTATTTTTTTTAATTAACTATAACATTGGTTGGAAACAATTCATTTGATCTTGTGTTGGATTCGAGCAAAAGTGCTAAAAATCGGTAGTTTTTCCTTACAAATTTGTATGCACCTCCCACAATCCTTTAATGTTTAATTTTTATTTTTATTTCTCCGTTTATTGTATATATATATATTTTTTTTTTCTGTAACGTATATATAGGCTGTAACTCTTTATGTACTTCAGTGTTCCTGAGGATATCATTAGACGAAAGCGCTTGAGCACCATTCTGTTTCCTTTCCTTCGTGGTTTTATTCATCATATATATATATATATATATATATATATATATATACACACAGTGGTGAGCTGGAGCCGGTTCGCACCGGTTCGCGCGAACCGGTTGTTAAAATTTTGAAGCATTTTAGAACCGGTTGTTAAAAATTGTTACGAAAACCAATATTGTTATAAAATGATCTTAAAACCGAATAATCTTATAAAACGGTGTACAAAATAATAATCTTCAAGCTGTTTTGTAATTACTACCTAATTAGTAATAACTAATATACTTAAATATTCTTCATATTTTCTTCTTTTCAAATTTATTCTAAATTTTTTTTTTATTGTTCAGTTGGAGTACAACTCTCAATGACACAATGCATTGCCACTTCTTATGGAGAAAGGTACAAAAACTATATAGTGTGGCACATCCTTTAAATCAACTTTTTATATAGGGAACCGGTTGTTAAGATTTTGGCAGCTCATCACTGTATACATGTGTGTGTATATATAATTATATATATATATATATATATATATATATATATATATATATATATATATATATATATATATATATGTGTTTGTGTGTGTGTGAATATAGATAGACCAAGAGAGAGAGAGAGAGAGAGAGAGAGAATATCCTGCTGTTAAAGTTGTAAAGCTCATCAACTACTGATATTTAATAATAATATATGAACTTCTGTTCGTTTTATTTATTTTATGTTTGCTTTCAATGATAAGAATATGCATTTCAAATGATTATATCGATCAATACGTTGAGGTTTACCCTAAAATTTTATTTCATTCAACATCGAAAATTTATCACGAAAATTAAATCGGTCCCTGACACCACAACACTGACCACAGTCGAGTACGGGTAAAAGTGTCCGTACTTCTGAGGTGGTTAGAAAACTGAAAATTCAAAAGTTGCACCATATCCCATTTCCAGCTTCTATTGCCTCCAGGTGAGACCTGATGCGGATAGCGCTGGTTTGTTGGTTCATCCAATTGCGGAGTAGGCTTCCTGCACACAAAATGGAATCATTATACCGCGATGGTGATCACCAGCAGACTCGATTGAACATAAAGGAGCGTGTGAAGGTGAATGATGATCCCGATAAGTTTCTAGTCTAAACCAACGACTGGATGAATATAACTCATAGTTATCTCATCTCCGTTCCTGTTTTGAGCTCCCACTACAAATAAATTTATCGAAGTGCCAAAGAATTTAGTTAAATGCCACCGTCCAGGGAATACCTAAGATTAATTCTGGCGCAGGTCAACCTCTCTTTGAAAGGGACATATAAGTATTTCGCCGAAGAGCAAGACACCTTGTCGTGTCAACGTTCTTATTACCCAAACTTACCCTAACTTAGCATAGACTAGCATAATTTAACTGGGCTAAACCTAACCTAAACTACGGGTCAGTTGTCGAGAGGACGTTTCTTCGACGAAATGTCGCATAGCGGCATGAAAGCACTCACCTACGGTGCGTGCGAAATTGAGTTTCAGAGATGTAAATACGCTTCTCTGAAACCCACTTTTAAATATTGGTTATAATGTAACCAATGGCGTCTAATGCTTTGAGACAGTGAACTCCAATATCCAAAATATCCAAGAACTGAAATTAAAATCCACATAACATTATTTAAGAACTCAATATTTTACGCATAATTCCTTTTAGCCAACTACAATAATATTTGGAGCGTAACATTACAGTTAAAACAGAAAACAGATAAAAATGATTTTCGGGCTAAAAAAAAGTTTTGCCTCAAAACTTTTGTTTCATTTTTAGACATTCAAATATTTGTTTTGTTCTTAATAATTTGATGCTACAGTAAACAAATACTTAGTTCACAGAGCAAAATCTGCAATCTTTTTTTTTCAAACAATTTATTACTACTGACCAAGTTACTTTGTTGCTTATATATATATATCCGAGGGACACTCAATATATTTGGCCCCACCTTTTTTTTTCTTTCCAAGTTTCCTTGTAAGTTCCAAAAATTTTGTACACAAGTAGTTACATACCTTTTTTCACAAGTTTTTATTTTTTCACATAGTCTCCATCCTTTTCTACGGTTCTCCTCCACCTCGAAATAACGGCCTTTATTCCATGCTGGTAAAGTCCGCTGGGTACCGCTGGAGCCACCTCTTAACCTCCTCAACAACCTCATCGTCACTCTGAAACTTTCTCCCACGAATAGCATCCTTCATTGGCCCAAACAAATGGAACTCTGAAGGTGCCAGATCCGGAGTGTATGGAGGGTGGGGTAACACAGTCAAGCGCATTTTTGTGATGGCCTCTCTTGTTTGCAAACTGTTGTGTGGTCTTGTGTTATCGTGCAAAAGAAGGACGTCTTCCAGTTTTTTCTCCGGTCGAACTCGCTTTATACGTCTCTGGAGTCTCTGTAGGGTAGCAATATATGCTTCTGAGTTGATTGTTTGTCCTTTCTTCATAATGTCCACCAGAATCACCCCTTTCATGTCCCAGAAGATGGTGGCCATAACCTTTCCTGCAGAGGGAGCCATTTTGAACTTTTTCTTGCGTGGGGAGTCTGCGTGATGCCACTCCATGGATTGGCGTTTTGTTTCAGGTTCAAAGTGGTGTACCCAAGTCTCATCCCCAGTCACAATTCGTAAAAGGAAGTCATCCCCTTCTGTCTCGTATCGAACCAACGACTCAGAAGCAATTTCTTTTCTTTGAGCTTTGTGATCTTCAGTCAGTTCGCGAGGAACAAACCGTGAACACACTTTTGAGTATCCCAGTTACTGAATTATCGTATTCACACTTCCTTCAGTATTTCCTCACTCCAGTGATAGCTCCTTGTATGTGAAGCGCCGATTTGATCGAATGATCCTGTTAGCAAGTTGCACAGTGTGAGATGTCACAGCCGATGCCGGGCGACAGCTGTGTGGCTCATCATCGAGGCTGGCTCTCCCTCTCTCCGATGATCTCACACGTTTAAACCAGCGTCCAACGGTGCTTCGATCAACAACAGCATCTCCGTAAACGTTTTGTAGACGTTTCTGAATATTTCCAACTGTTTCCTTCTCTGTGGTTAAGAACTCGATAACAGCTCTCTTTTTACGACGCACATCACTGTCAGACGCCATTTTCGAAACTGCGTTAACCATTGGTTTTATACAAGGTCGTTTAAAAGTGCTTTTATACAAGGAGGGGAGGTTCAAACTGAAAAATCCGGTTATGTGAAGCGCAGAAAGTTCAAACTTACGACCCAAAAGACATTTCAGCCCCATGGCCTATTATTTAGCTAAGGAAAAAAGGTGGGTTAAAATATATTGAGTGCCCCTAATATATATATATATATATATATATATATATATATATATATATATATATATATACAGGGTGTCCGGTAAGTCTGGAACCACAGGGCAAAATGATAAAAACGGCAATAAAAACGCCGAAGAGACTTGGGGACTGCTTGTGAAATGAGCGAGGATGGTAGCGGCTGTGTGATCGTCGGTGGATGTCTTTGGAGGTCCACTGCGTGGTTTATCTCCTATGGATCCCGTTTCCCTGAACTTTGCTACAAGTTTGCCGTGTTATCGGCGCGTGGTCCGAATGCAATCTGTTAAATTCCTCAGCGACCTCCCTCTGACTCCGATTTCCTACGAGCAGAATTACCTGGATGCTTTCTTCCTTACTCAAAGACATCATGGGCACTTCCATAGACGGAAAAACCTGAATTACTTATGTTACCCTATGGTTCCAGACTTGTGGGACACCCTGTGTGTGTATATATATATATATAATTCAGTGGTGGACCGGATATCCGCATCCGTATCTGCGTATATCCGAATCATTTTTAACATCCCCATTCGCACTTCTGACTGCGGATATTACCTCTAATAAATTATGCAATTTACAATTAAATTAGCTTATAAAGTAGCTTATAAGGCCCAGTCATGCACATTTCATGTAAAGTATGAATAATTATTAATGAACAAACAAATATATAAACCTCAAAATATAAATACCTGGTAACACAGAAAAATGAATGAAACTTGCTTCATTGAATTTTCTGTGGCTGAAACTCTTGAGAAAGTTATTATTTTTATCATAATGAAAACATTAATATTAATTTTAATTCTTATGCATTGCCTGCCATAACAGTAATATCACGAAATTTGAAAAATTATGTCATATATTCATAATTGTATATTATATTGATAGATTAAATAAATATCCGCATCCGCGGATATTGAAACCAAAGATCCGCATCCGCAGATGTTGAAAAACTGACATCCGGTCCACCACTAAATATATATATATTAGGGAGTGTCAATTTTGTCAACTTTTTTCAAATCAATTTTGGTAGTGAAAATATAGTCTTTTCATGTCAAAACTTGAAATTGGCCAACCAAAATGAAATAAAATAACCCTTACCTACATCAATTTTACCTTAAAGTTTCAGAAATTGACTCTTTTACTAAATAATAGGACATAAATTGATTAACTATTCATCTGTCACAGAATTATCCCACTGATCGCATATGGAGTGTTTTCAAGGTCATATAGTTGTTGTACAATGTACAAGTCACAACATGAATAGAACTGTCCCTCACTCTCAGTCCTCAGTTGCCTCTTAGATGTCATAGACGGTGGTTTGCTGTTATTGCTCTTGTACCTACTTCATAGTTATTCTACTAGACGAATACTACAGTTTAACTGTAAGTATGGATTATTGATTATTACAATTATTTATTATTATCATATTCTTCTGTCTAATTATGTTGTAATCCCATGAAATATTTTTTTATTGAATTTTAGAACATCGAATGACAACTTTGAAACATCGTAATTGATATAAAACACTTAAATGTTTTTCTCTCTTTTCAGATATTCCTAAGATGCCAAAATTGAAGACAAGAGGTCAGTCGTCATGCCACTTGAGCCTGTTAGTCGGTACAGGCAAGGAGCTTCCCGTATCAGAACTACCAACAGTGCGAGACATGCTGAGACTAGGGTTACTCCTTCGTGAACAAAATAAAAAGGATAGAAGGAACTACACAGACAAAGAGCTCATTAGGGACATGATTCCCCCTCTTCTGCATCAGTGGAAAAAAGCTAATGTGTTATTCAAACCACCTGTACTCAATCAGTATAGAACTATTGAGCTAAAATTAACAAAGCTGTGGCACAAAGCAGTTGAGACATCACTTGGTAAAGGAAAACTAGCAAAGAAAAATAAATTTCTGCACACACTTGATACTCTTCTTGACATTTTTAACTGCTAGTGTCCCATAGAGTTGTGTTCTGAAGCCAATTGTTCTCCCTCATGCAGAAGAGAACCTCACCCTCACATTGATTGTCGCTGTCCTCGTGAGAAGAAGATCCCTGTTTTGGAGCTGGCTTTCATAAAGGCGCAGAGAACAAAGGCAGGAGGCCAAGGAAGTGTGCAGATTGAGTCGGAAGATTATTCAGAAACCAAAAAACAGATTGTTGTTGCTAAGAAAAAAGAGAAAATCCGAGAGAGGGAAGAAAAAGAAGAGTGAAGAAGCCACCCAAAGAGATGAAGAGCTCTATCAAGAGGTTTCTCACTTCTTTGAAAGCTCTTCAGATGAACAGAAAGAAGCAACATCAGATGATAGCTCCAAAATGCCATCTGAACCTTCGCCGAAGAGAATGAAATACAACACTAAAGACATCTTAAACATTGCCCTTGCCAGTATTCGCCACCATACGGGGCTACGAGAGACTGCAGAGATTGCCACTGCCGCTTGGATAGATGCAGGCCTCATCATCCGAGAGGATACATCCTTAGTGATAGATCATAATAAGATAAGAAGAGCACAAGAAAAAATAATAAGGAAATATCTGATCAGCATGAAAAAGATATGAAGGAGGAAGGTCTCTCTTGCCTTTTGTTTGATGGAAGAAGAGATGACACAAAAGTTCTCCTAGAGGTAGAGGGAATGGACAGAAAGTTTCCCGGTCTCATCAAAGAAGAACACTACTCTGTGTGTTCCGAACCAGGTGGCCGCTATTTGTTTCACTTTGTTCCTGAAGCAGAAGTAGAAGGCAAGAAACATGCAGAGGCAATTGCTGATCAAATAATATGTTGGCTTCAAGAAAGAAGACTTGACAGTTCACTGCAGGCCGTTGGTGGAGACTCAACTGCGGTGAACACTGGATGGCAGGGCGGTGTTATGACGCATTTAGAGAAAAAAATTGGAAGAAGGCTTGTTTGGATTGTATGTGATTTGCACACAGGGGAACTACCTCTTCGTCGTCTCATCCAGGAACTTGGTGGTCCTACAAAGAGCAACAACAAGTGGTCAGGCCCCCTTCGCAACATGCTAGATAAAGCAACGGAATTAGAAATAAATACAAAATTTCCAAAGGTCGAAATAGGCCCTCCCCTTCCAGTGTTGTCTGAAGAAGTTATCAAAGACCTCAGCACGGATCAATCTTACGCTTATCATATTGTTCAAGCAATCAGATCAGGAGAGTTGCCTCAAAATCTGGCTCTCTTGGAGATTGGACCCGTAAGTCACAGTCGTTGGTTAACTACAGCGATTCGTTTCTGCAGGATTTGGGTTTCCAAACATGCACTGAAGGGCAAAATGCTACAGAATTTGATGTTGATTGTTGAATATATTATTGGGTTTTATCTTCCTCACTGGTTCAATGTAAAACTTAATCCAATGTGGATGGAGGGCCCCAACCACATCTTGTTCCAATTACAGCTACTGAGAACCCAAAGGAAAGTAGTGGTCGACATCGTGTTACCTGTGGTGAGAAGGTCCGCTTGGTATGCTAGGCCAGAGGCAGTTTTGCAAGCAATACTCTGCAGCCAATGTACCAAAGAGCGAACTGAGGCTGTGGAAATCATTCTAAAGCTTAGAGGAACATCACTAGATGATGACCAGCTGGGAGACTGCTCTGTTCAGACAAGGAAGGTACCTCCGATAAACGTCAATGCCACGAAATTGTCAGAATTAGTTAACTTGAGTTCGGAAGTTTTGGAGCCACCACTGACAACATGTATAACAAACAAAGATTTAACACAACTTAAAGAGGCCCCAATGCAAGTGCCAAAGTGACCTTCTCACACTCAGAGGGTGGAGAGATGTGTGAAAATGGTCACAGAAGCAGCTAGTCAAGTTTACAGTCACGAGAGGCGAGAAGGCTACATCAAAGCGCAAGTAGCAAGCCGAATGCTGATGTCAAGGAACCGCAGCAAAAAGGACGACTGCATTGGTTACTTTCAAATAAAGACTGAATGATATCTCATTGCCACTTTAAATGTTGATAGGATGTTTGCGCACATTTGTTATTTTGTTACGAATTTACAGAAAAATGGAATTTTTGAATTAAAATTGATGTAGGTAGGAGTTATTTTTTATTGTTTTTGAAGCAAGGATATTATTTTGTATGCCAAATGATTACATTAAATTACTACCAAATCACATGATTTTCAATTTAGTCATTTCACCCCAAAAATTGACACACCCTAATATATATACTAGCGGAGCAACCTGGCGTTGCCGGGGTGGATGTTGAACGCTATATATATATATATATATATATATATATGTCAGGTTAGGTAAACTGAATGCCCGGTTAAGGTAATTTAATGCCCGGTTAGGTCAACTGAATGCCCGATTAGATTAATTGAATGCCCGGGTAGGTTAATTGTACGCCCTTGACGATTGGTTAGGTTAAGTCGTGATATTTTCGTTAAAGCTAATGAAAATATCACAACTTAACCTAACCAATCGTCAAGGGCGTACAGATGACCTAATCTGGCATTCAATGAACCTAACCGGGTATTCAATAATTTTATCATAGGTTTCGATATATATATATATATATATTATATATATATATATATATATATATATATATATATGAAAATTATTTCACGAAAGTAACACGTGAAAAATATTTATGATGAATAAAGCCACGAAGGAAAGGAAACAGAATGGTGCTCAAGCGCTTTCGTCTAATGACATTCTGAGGATGTCATTAGGCGAAAGCGCTTGAGCACCATATATAGGGTGTCCCAAAAAGAACTATATAGTCTTTATAGCATCATATATTTTATAATTTAAAAAAAAACCAAACAATATATTGTTATAGCAATTGCCAATGGAAGGTAAATTAGTAATCTAAGTGATCAAAATGTTATAGCGAGTTGTTTGCATATAAAATTTAATTAACTAAGCCAAGTGCTCAAAATGTTCTCCGGCGGCATGAATGCACTTTCAATACAACAAAATCGTGTGGTCTGATGAAGCTACCTTCAAGCTGAATGGCACAGTAAATCGACACAACTGCAGGTACTGGTCACTTGATAATCCACACGTTTATGTGGATAAACATGTTAATTTACCAGGATTAACAGCATGGTGTGGTTTATCATCCAGGGGTTTGGGTGGACCATTTTTCTTTAATGGGACAGTTACCGGTGCCGCATATCTCGACATGGCGGACAGAAATTATACCTGCAGTTCGGAAGTTGTTTGGAAACGACGACTTTTACTTTCAACAAGATGGAGCCCCACCTCATTATCATTGTGATGTCAGAAGGTACCTCGATGAAACGTTGCCTAACCGTTGGATAGGACGAAGAGGAAGCGTTGAGTATCCTCCACGTTCACCGGACTTGACTCCACTTGATTTTTACTTGTGGGGCTACCTGAAGGATGCAGTTTATGGTACAAGACCTGCAACACTCGAACACCTTAAGGATGCAATTAGGGAAAAGTGCGGGACCATCACAGCATCCACATTAGTCGACGCATTCAAAAGTGCATTCATGCCGCCGGAGAACATTTTGAGCACTTGGCGTAGTTAATTAAATTTTATATGCAAACAACTCGCTATAACATTTTGATAACTTAGATTACTAATTTACCTTTCATTGGCAATTGCTATAACAATATATATATATATTTTTTTTTAATTATAAAATATATGATGCTACAAAGAGTATATATTTTTTTTGGGACACCCTGTATATATATATATATATATATATATATATACACAAACTCAGAATGGTTCCCTGAGAACAATATATGTTAAACACAGACCGTGCATGGCACAAGGAACTCTTCTGGGAAAATTAAATCCACTATAGTCCGAATAAGTAATGATAAATGACAAATACCATAGTTTTTTTCCTTTTTCATGATTTTAGCCCGACGTGGGCAACGGGTCTCTCGCAAAGAGATCCCATAAATATAGCTTCCCTCACCAGCTATCTGCAAAGCAG
This sequence comes from Bathynomus jamesi, assembly GCA_023014485.1. NCBI lineage: Eukaryota > Metazoa > Arthropoda > Malacostraca > Isopoda > Cirolanidae > Bathynomus > Bathynomus jamesi. The sequence goes on from JAJOZX010000146.1 coordinate 1,298,256, forward strand.
ACAGGATCCAGCTTTGGGACGTGGATCTAGGGTTTAAAGCAAACCTAGATCCCTACACTCAGAACCTCTATATAAGTAAAAGACTCGTTGCATTCACGTCGTGTTGAATAAATCAAAGAAAAAGGGGGTAACTATTGTATTTTTAGCCAAAAAAACCAAAACTTAAACCTCAACCGGGACATTGAGCGTCCACTTTTCAAGGCACGAAACACGTCCGTTTAGTATACACAAACTCAGAATGGTTCCCTGAGAACAATATATGTTAAACACAGACCGTGCATGGCACAAGGAACTCTTCTGGGAAAATTAAATCCATATAGTCCGAATAAGTAATGATAAATGACAAATACCATAGTTTTTTTCCTTTTTCATGATTTTAGCCCGACGTGGGCAACGGGTCTCTCGCAAAGAGATCCCATAAATATAGCTTCCCTCACCAGCTATCTGCAAAGCAGACAGGATCCAGCTTTGGGACGTGGATCTAGGGTTTAAAGCAAACCTAGATCCCTACACTCAGAACCTCTATATAAGTAAAAGACTCGTTGCATTCACGTCGTGTTGAATAAATCAAAGAAAAAGGGGGTAACTATTGTATTTTTAGCCAAAAAAACCAAAACTTAAACCTCAACCGGGACATTGAGCGTCCACTTTTCAAGGCACGAAACACGTCCGTTTAGTATACACAAACTCAGAATGGTTCCCTGAGAACAATATATGTTAAACACAGACCGTGCATGGCACAAGGAACTCTTCTGGGAAAATTAAATCCACTATAGTCCGAATAAGTAATGATAAATGACAAATACCATAGTTTTTTTCCTTTTTCATGATTTTAGCCCGACGTGGGCAACGGGTCTCTCGCAAAGAGATCCCATAAATATAGCTTCCCTCACCAGCTATCTGCAAAGCAGACAGGATCCAGCTTTGGGACGTGGATCTAGGGTTTAAAGCAAACCTAGATCCCTACACTCAGAACCTCTATATAAGTAAAAGACTCGTTGCATTCACGTCGTGTTGAATAAATCAAAGAAAAAGGGGGTAACTATTGTATTTTTAGCCAAAAAAACCAAAACTTAAACCTCAACCGGGACATTGAGCGTCCACTTTTCAAGGCACGAAACACGTCCGTTTAGTATTTGGCTAAAAATACAATAGTTACCCCCTTTTTCTTTGATTTATTCAACACGACGTGAATGCAACGAGTCTTTTACTTATATAGAGGTTCTGAGTGTAGGGATCTAGGTTTGCTTTAAACCCTAGATCCACGTCCCAAAGCTGGATCCTGTCTGCTTTGCAGATAGCTGGTGAGGGAAGCTATATTTATGGGATCTCTTTGCGAGAGACCCGTTGCCCACGTCGGGCTAAAATCATGAAAAAGGAAAAAAACTATGGTATTTGTCATTTATCATTACTTATTCGGACTATAGTGGATTTAATTTTCCCAGAAGAGTTCCTTGTGCCATGCACGGTCTGTGTTTAACATATATATATATATATATATATGGTTATAACAAAGGTAATAACAAAGAGCTACAGAAAAAAGGGTACAAAACTCCGCAAGCCAAACAGATAACACCAAATCCACAAGTCAGGGATCTTGGAGAAATAATGTCGTCGGATGCAGAATTCAGAGAGCACTATAAAATCAAAATCACAACGGCTAGAAAAATAATGGGAATCATCTGGAGGAGCTTCCGCAGCAGAAAAGCAAACATCATGCTCAAATTATGGAAGAGTTCAGTCCTACCAATAATTGAGTATTGCTCAGTACTCACAAGCCCACACAGAAAAAGAGACATTGCGAGCATTGAAGCTATACAAAGGACTTTTACGTCTAAGATAGAGGAAACGGAAGGTGAAGACTACTGGTCTCGACTACAGTCCCTGGAACTCTACTCTCCTGAAAGAAGGCGAGAGCGGTACACAATAATATACATATGGAACATACTTGAGGGCTCTGTCCCTAACCTCAGAAATGAAATAGAAACAAACTGAAATGAGAGAAGAGGCAGATTTTGTACGGTCCCAGCTGCGGTGGGACAAGGAGCCATGAAAACGAGGATGGAAAATACCCTCAGAATACGGGGCCCAAAGCTTTTCAATGTCCTTCCAAAAGAAGTGAGGAATCTCCAGCACACCAACCTGAATAACTTCAAGAACCAGCTGGACAGATTCTTGTGCAAAGTCCCTGACCAGCCATGCGTGGCTGGCTACGAGGGCAGGAGGCGATCAGAGAGCAATTCCCTCCTTCACCAAGTCCCGCAAATGAGGCGGGATGCTGCAGAGGGGTCGACCGCAGGTCGATCCTGAACCGTCGTTCAAACTCAACAAAAGTAAGTAAGATATATATATGTTAACCCCTCCGTCTATGGCCTGGGTTGGTTCGAAGTCGACGGGGGTTCTAGTTAGGTGGCAGCAACGGATGTGTAACTTGTAGTAGTTTTCTTCTATATTACTCTCCGAGTTCTTTTGTAGTGGCTCGGAGGACTCTGGTAGACTTACTAAAATTCTCTGAAGATTCCGGACTCTTCTTATAGCGTATCCGGAAAGTTTAATGATTAAGTTCTTCTGAAGAGAGCAAGGCTCGAAGGATAAGATAAAGACTATCTTTTACTGTAATTTACTGCCAAAATGTACAGGTAGTGCTCAGCCTCTGAATTAGCTTCTGAATGACAATGGAAGATTTTTACTGCTAACATCATTATTATTAAATGCTAAAAAGGCTGCATTATTTTTGCACAATATTTGAAAATAAAGTAAATTTTTTAGCTGTAGCAAAGCTTGAAAGAGTAAACAAAATATTTGAAGATGAAACCATATTTTTATCTTAAACCGCGACTTTTCAGATCTGATGTTATCATGATCTGCCAAGTTAACTAAAAGTGAAAATCGGACTATGCATCTTTACACTAAAATATGCATGTGAGTAAAATTTGAAGGTTTAAGATGTACAATTTAAATGCTAAGGCAAGACATGATCTCACCTTTTATAACGAAAGAGAATGTATACAAAATATGAACATTGCAAAGCTTAAGCAGGATTCCTTATTAAGCGAAATCTAAAAAAATGATTATGAGATTTTAAAAAAGAACAGGTCACCAATTATTTGGCAAAGTAGAAAGCAAATCAAAAATTTTATCCAAACTCGCGTTGGGCGATTTTGGTCCTTATGTAAAAATGAATACACACACGTACATACATATGAGTATAGGCATTATATAAAGTTAAATATATAAGAATATACAGGATTATATAAATACATGAACCATATAAACACATGAAATTTAAAATGGATACAAGAACTACATATATAAATGAATACAAGAATTACATGAAGAATATGATAATATAGGAATATGGGAATTATTTATGGTTCATTTTTACATATATATATATATATATATATATATATATTTGCGTAATAACGTAATGAGCTTGATGACCTCATTTAATTTTTTAAAATTAATTATTTAATTTATTAACACCCAGGTGCACAACCTTGGGACCTAATCAATATGTGTGTAAAGCTTCATGTTTGCAACTGCGTCCTTTTATTATTCAATTCAATTCTTCAATTCTTCAATTCTTCAATTCTTCAGCTCCTAGATAGGTTAGTCAGCCTGTCAGTGGAGCCAGCCTCTTTCGCCACTCCGCCCTGTCCAGCAGCACTCCCGTTTCTTCGAGCTCTTGCATGCTGGGCAAGTCGTATCTTCGCAAGCTCTCCTCCACTTCTTCCCTCCATCTCCTTCTCGGTCTCCCTCGCGGTCTTCTGCCATTTTCTGGTCTCCACTCCCAGCACCTCCTCGCAGTTCTCCCCTCCTCCATTCTCTCCAAATGGCCCAACCATCTCAATTTGGCAACGTCGATTTTTCTCAAAATCGGCGTTACTCCCACATTGGCTCTTATTTCTTCATTCCTTATCCTATCTCTTCGCGTCTTTCTCAGAATAGTCCTCAGCGGTCTCATTTCTGCCGCCTGAATTCTGCTTCGATCTGCCATGCGTATTTTCCAGTGTTCCGACCCATAAATCAGTATTGGTGTTAAAACTGTTTCGAAGATTATTTTCTTAGTCCCAAGGGGCATATGTTCATCTCTCAGTAGTGGGTATTACATTCCGACATGTTTACTAAACTTTGCAATTCTTTCAGTTATTTCTTGTATATTGTATATTCATTTCCATTCTCCCCTCCTTCAAACATTCATTCCAATCAATTAAAGCTTGTTCTATATCTTCTCGCTCTGTCGTCCAGAATGCTATGTCATCTGCATATGTCATTATTCTATTATTATTATTCATTTCATGACGTCGCTTGAAACTTGCAATTACTGTGTCCATGTAGGCTATAAACAGGAGTAGTGATATAACACTGCCCTGCTTCACCCCTGTTCTTACTTCAAACCACTCATCATTTTTGTGTCCAGTCCTTACTTTGCATTCGCTAACTTGATACAAACTTTTCAAAGCCCTAAGAAGTGTCCCCCTTACCCGATAAATCTCCTCCAAACATCTCCACAATCTTCCTCTGGGCACTGTATCGAATGCTTTTTTAAGATCTATGAATATTACATAGATGTTAGTATTAAATTCCCATGCCTTTTCTATAACAGAACTGAGGCCAAAAATAAGATCTACCGTACTTCTATCTTTCCGATAACCATGCTGTTCCTCTCCCAACCTTGCTTCAATTATTTGCCTTGCTTTTTTTTCTATTATTCTTTCTTAAAGTTTTGTTATATGATTAATAAGCGATATTCCCCTATAATTCTCACATCTACCTGAGTCACCCTTTCCTTTATATATTGGAACGATGATTGTTTTTCCCCAATCACAGGGGATTTGACCTTTTCTCCAATATTTATTCAACAGGTTTCGAATTTTTTCTTTCATGGCTTCGCCTCCCTTTATAAGTTCAATCGGAAACTCGTCCACTCCCGTTGAATTTCCATTCTTCATTTTATTAACAGCCTCTTCCATTTCTTCTCTGGTAATAATTACCTGGTCTGCTAATTCCTGGTATATTCCATCTGCTTCCCCCACTTCTTCTTCCGCATCCCCATTCAATAGATCTTTAAATTAATCTGACCATCTTCTATTAATTGCTCCAGGTTCCACTATCACATTTCCCGCTTCATTTTTAATGCTATATACTTTTTTCTTTTCCTTCCTATAAGATTTTGCAAGGTTGTAAATCAGTTTTTTGTTTCCCTTCTCATCTTCTCTCAACTTTTCTCCCAATTCTATCATTGCCATTTGTTTTGCCCTTTTCTTCTCCCTCTCAGCTTCATTTCTTGCTTGTACATATTCCCGTCTTGATTCCTGTGTACGTTGCTTCAACCACTTCCTATGTTTTATAGTTTTCTGTTTTACTGCGCCTCTCACTGTGTCTGTCCACCATAGTGTATGTCTTCTTCTTCCTCCCCCCAACCCACTCAGTTCCCAAAATCTCCTCCGCAACCCTCTTAGCACAATCTCTCACGGTTTCCCATTCACTGTTTTCCTCCATCTCAGCTACGTTTCTTTCAAGTTCTCTGAATCTGACTCTAATGTTCTCATCCTGCAGTTTCTTTGTCTTAATTACCTTCCTCTTCTCCTCTTTTGTTGTTACTATTTTCTGCATTTTCAAATCTGCTATCAGTAATCTGTGGTCAGAGTCTAACGTAACCCCTGGTATCACTTTGACATCTCCAATAATTCTCTTATCGGAGCATATAAAGTAATCTATGATGGATTTTTGGTCAAAGTTTCCTGTCACTTGGTTCCACCTGTATCTCGTAAACTTATGGGTCTCCTGGTGTTTAAAAAATCCGTTCATGATCTTTAGTTCGTTACTTAAGCAGAAATCTATTAGTTTCTCTCCCTCTGTATTTCGGTTTTGTTCTCCGAAAGGTCCAATTGCCTGTTCCACTCCCTCCCTCTCCATTCCCACTCTGCCATTGAAATCTCCCATAAGCAGTCCCACCTCCTCCCCTCCCACTTCATAACTGTCATCTAGTAGTTCCATGAAGTTGGTCTTCTCCTCTTCACTATGCCCCTGTTGTGGCGCATAAACCTGGTAGAGAATATATGTTTTATTCCTGATTCTCAACTTACATTTCATTAGTCTTTCGCTTATTAATTCTACAGTCTGTATGTTTGGGGACAGTCTCGGTCCAATAATCATTGCCACTCCGTGCATCCTCCTCCGATCCTCCTCCATTCCTCTGTACATGAGCACATATCCATCCCCCAAGTCCCTTCCCAGTTCTCCACCCATATGCCTTGTTTCTACAATTCCTAAGATGTCGATTTTCCTTTCTCTCATGATGTCCAGAATTTCATCTTCTTTCCCCCTATAAGTTGCTATGTTAATCGTTCCGCATCTAATCCTGAGTGTGTCCATTTTTCGTGTCCAGTTTCGTTTCCTTGTCCGTGATCTGTTTATCAATCCTGGTTCCGAGGCTGGTTCTTGAGTTTCTCGAGCGATAAGGTTTTTACACCACCGGCTTGCTAAACCTGTCGTGGCATCCCTCCTCTTTTATCCGGGCTTGGGACCGGCATAGGATTCAAGGTGTCATTCCTTTTATTATTATAGATTATTATTACGGGCGGCAATATGAAGCTCAAGATTTTCATGACTGTGTTCTTTTCTATAGTTTTATTGACCAAATAATTGAACGGACAGTAATTGTGCATTCAATTATTTGGTCAGTAAAACTATAGTCATGAAAATCTTAAGATTCAGAAAACTTGACACAATGCTGGGGCCTTCGGGCCCCGTAATTTTAATTATTTAATTTATTAACACCCAGGTGCACAACCTTGGGACCTAATCAATATGTATGTGAAGTTTCATGTTTATAACTGCTTTCATTTTGGAGTTATGGCTCGAACACACACACACACACACACGTCCTTTTATTATTATTATAGATATACTAGCGGAGCGACCCGGCGTTGCCGGGTGGATGTTGAACGCTATATATATATATATATATATATATATATATATATATATATATATTATATATATAGGTTGTGCACCTGGTTGTTGAATGCCCGGTTAGGTTAATTGAATGCCCGGTTAGGTCAACTGTACGCAGTTACAAGCATGAAACTTCACACACATATTCATTAGGTTCCGAGGTTGTGCACCTGGGTGTTGAATGCCCGGTTAGGTCAACTGTACGCCTTTGACGATTGGTTAGGTTAAGTCGTGATACATTCGTTAGCTTTAACGAAAATATCCCGACCCAACCTAACCAATCGTCAAGGGCGTACAATTAACCTAACCTCGCATTCAATTAACCTACCTGGGTATTCAATTAATCTAATCGGGCATTCAGTTGACCTAACCGGGCATTTAATTAACCTAATCGGGCATTCAGTTGACCTAATCGGGCATTCAATTAACCTAACAGGGCATTCAATTAACCTAACCGGGCATATATATCTATAATAATAATAAACCTAACCTGACCAATCGTCAAGGGCGTACCTAATCAATATGTGTGTGAAGTTTGATGTTTGTAACTGCTTCCATTTTGTACCTAAAGCTAACGAAAATATCACGACTCAACCTAACCAATCATCAAGGGCGTACAGTTGACCTAACCGGGCATTCAATTAACCTAACCGGGTATTCAACTCCCAGGTGCACAACATATATATATATATATGTAATGACGTAATGATCTTGATGATGTCATTTAATTTTTTAACATTAATTATTTAATTTATTAACACCCAGGTGCATAACCTCGGGACCTAATCAATATGTGTGTGAAGTTTCATGTTTGTAACTGCTTCCATTTTGGAGTTATGGCTGGAACACACACACACACACACACACACACACGTCCTTTTATTATTACTAGTACAGTTCCCGTCACTTCGCTGATGGTTAGACAGGCTAAACTACAAAAAAAGAACCCAGCCGTGAAAACTTTGAGCTTCACATTGTGTCAACATTTCTGAATCTGGTATCTCCCAAAACCTCCTCACCCCCATTCATACAACTTGGGGGATAACCCCCTCCCCCATTACCCCCACCCCTCCCCATTACCACACCCATCCCCCATTACCCCCACCCTTCCGCCCACCACAACCCTTCCCCCCACTCCCACCCTTCCCCCCACCCTCACCCTTCCCCCATTGCTAAACTACAGAAAAGAACACAGTCATGAAAATCTTGAGCTTCTCATTGCCGCCCGTAATACAATTTCTGAATTTTTTTTACAATTTCTGAATTTTTTTCTCAATTTTTTCTAACAATTTCTGAAAGTGTGACGGACGGACAGACAGACAGACAGACGGACGGACAGCTCTCTTATTATAGTATAGATTATTATATTATATATATATATATATATATATATATATTAGGGGGGTCGAAACATATCAAAAATCGAGTTTCTCCAATTCCACAGTATGCACGTAGTTGGAAATGATGATCTCAACATCTTGTAAAAAAAATGAGTATATGCGACCCCCCTCACCCTTTCCATAGCATCCCCCCATTTTACTCTCTCCACAGATATAAAATCCAAATGTGACAATCATGCATTATATTAAGTCTTATTAAGTAGATTAGAGTAATTTGGATAGATTATTTAGATAGAGTTTTAGATAGATTGAATAGATTACATAGATTAATTTAGATAGATTAGAATAATTTAGATGAATTATATAAATTATTGTCAAGTTTTTTTGTTTAGTTTCAGATTGTTATTTTCAGATTATTTATGATTGAATGAGTTACGATTTAATTCCCAATGAGTTATATTAAATTCAGATTGAATGATTCAATTGCTAGAATTTAACAATTAGTTTCTTGTTATTAATGCTACTAGGCCTAAATAAGTGAAATCATGGCGACAAGAAGCAAAACGGACAATTCAACATTTGGTCACCCTGCAGAAATTCCACCTTCAATGACTCCTTCAAAGGCTGACGTATTTAGGCATTATTTATTGGTAAGAAAATGAGACGAACTGATTTCGAAAGGTTCTAGAACAGCAAAAGAATGTTGCAGAATTGTCCCTAAAGATGTGGAAGCCCATTTGGGAGAAGTTTTCCTTTCCACATATAGGATTTGAAGGAATAGCTATAAAAGTTGAACGATTAATAGAATCTGCAGCAAAGCTAAATAAAGTACCATTAAAACAAAGAAACAACAGTTTTCAGCAGAAGGTGGAAACATTCGATTAAATGTTTGATATTTGCACTTGTACTTGTTACGATAAAAAAATCAGTCGAACGGATTGCAGATGTGATATTAGAGTTCCAATGATTGAGTGGGAGTCTTTTGTGGGGCAGAAACAAAGAAAAAACCAACTAGGACCAATCGACAGAGTAACGACTTCCGCAAGAAAAAGGACTCACGATAGAGTTAAAGGATTAGAAAGAAGAGCCAAGATAAGCCTAGATATGAATGTCGCCTCAACCAGGAAACTGGACCCTTTACATATTATGGAAGATGAGAGCATGGAAATTGATGATGACAGCGACGATATTGATTTTGTTCCGGATTTTGAGCTGAGAGAAAACCAGCAGAACAGAATTATTTATGATAACTTAACAATAACAGCAGATAGATACCGTGTAAGTTACAGAGCTACTGCAGCTATAGTAAATGCAGCTTTGAAGGATATGGGAATATTAGACGAAACCAATATGTTGGATAGGAAAAAAGTGGAAAGAGAAAGAATACGTGTGGGTAAAAAGAACATAATCAAAGTGAAATCAAAGAACACACAGATTGAAGGCATCGGATTTGATGGTAGAAAAGATCAAACTAAGACAAAGAAGGGAATGGAGTACGAAGAACATTATGTAATAGTCACAGAACATGGTGATATTTACATGGATCATATAGCTCCAGATAACGGAACTGCTTGTTGTATTGCAGATGAAATAATAACTTTTATAGTTGATTCTAATAGCAAAGAATCCCTCAAAGCTTTGCTATGCGATGGCACCCCAGTGAACACTGGCAGGATTGGCGGAGTGCTAAAATTGATTGAATTATATCTGGACAGGCCGGTACAATGGCTGATTTGCCTTTTGCATGCAAACGAACTGCCCTTCAGGCACGTATTTGAAGCAATTGATGGAAAAACTTCGGGACCAAACACCTTCAAAGGTTCTCTTGGAAATAAACTCCGAGAGGATTTGACCAAACTGGATATAGTTGATTATACCCCTGTAGAGGGCAACATTAAAGAAGTTTCGGCCGATATTGTTAAAAGTTTCAGCAGTGACCAAAAATATATGTATGAAATGTGCATTAGCATACAATCTGGACGCATCTCACAAGCGTTAGCCACCAGATCCCCAGGTGCCCTCCATCATGCAAGATGGCTAACACGAGCAAACAGGATCCTGCGCTAAAAACACTGAACTTTGAAGCAGACGATTATCCTAACATGATCGACTGGGACAACGAAACCATCACCCCTCCACCTATTTTACAGAATTTGACAAATGATATCTTAAGGTTCGAAATGAACCACTTCAGCTTATTCCTTTTCCCTGTCACAGCCAGGGAGTAGAACATGCTGTAAATGTGGTAACAGAAGCATCACAAGATAGAATTGGTTACGAAAACAGACATAAATTTATTTTGAATGTACTGGAGTCGAGAAAAAAGCTACCTGTGTTCCAATGGAAAGGCCAGTGGTGTTAGTAATTTACGATTTTAAATTTCTTAAGGTGAATATTTTGGTTTTAATATGCTTCAATTAAATTTCTTAAGGTGAATATTTTGATTTTAGTATGCTTCAATTGATTCTTTAAGTAATATACGGAGAAAGATTTCTTATTATATATATATATATATATATATACATTTAGGATAAAAACGAAGACGTAGAGCAAGAAAGTCATTATATTTGGCTGCAGCCGACGTTTCGGGCAACTCTACCCATTTTCAAGGCCTAATAAATAAAAAGCTAAAATTAATGCATGACAAAAAAAAAAATATACGAATGTCAAAAAAAAACTAATTCATAGCACAGAATAAAACCACTTTTATTTTTTAAGTGGTTTTATTCTGTGCTATGAATTAGTTTTTTTTTGACATTCGTATATTTTTTTTTTTTTGTCATGCATTAATTTTAGCTTTTTATTTATTAGGCCTTGAAAATGGGTAGAGTTGCCCGAAACGTCGGCTGCAGCCAAATATAATGACTTTCTTGCTCTACGTCTTCGTTTTTATCCTAAATGTACAATTACGTCTCCTTAGGAGGGATCCTATTTCATATGTATATATATATATATATATAAAACTTACTTTAACTTTACTTATATCATTATTTACTTTAATCTTTGTCATTTATCAGGTTTTTTATTCAAAGAATTGGTTTCATCTTCATTTCAATTTAAAAAAAGGGAGGGCATATGCAACGGGTAGGGGGGCGCATAGCGGTGTAATTACAGTATGTTGTTTAGGGGCCCAAAGGAAACTCCGAGCAGTGTGTAGAATAAGAATACAAAATTTCAACCCCCCTAGTATATACTGTATATATACATATTAATCATCGATGCATTCATAGTTTAAGTGGAAGTATAAAGAGTTAAACGTCTTTTCACACAGAGTATCATTTCGTCCATACGCCCATTTCAGGGTACGAGCAACTCGCAGCAGCATTTTCAAGCAAATAGGGGAGGTCAAAGTACTGACAAGGTTCATCACCACTGAAAGCAACAATGCTATGTGTTAGTCTAGTCAAATTCAATTCATTGCAATTTTTGTTAGTTTGTATTACAGACGCCTCCAGTTATTATCAGTGCTGATGCATGATTCTTCAGGAGGAAGATGTACCGCAAGTTTGTTTCCTCCTTAAAGTAGCACAAATTTACCTGTATCAATCACAGACATACTGGTACTACCTCAGCTTGGTCTTTTTTTAATGTAGGAAGGAGGGACCAAGGGTGAATACCTGCAAAAACGCTCACCCCTCACCATAGAGGAAGAGGAGAGCCAAATCAAGGTCCAAGGTGTTCGTGATGCCTGGACACTCTGCGTTTGAAAGATTGGAGGTCATAGACAGGGGGAAACATGGATTAAGGAAGATTGTTCCAGAGTTCACCGGTTCAGTAAATGAAAGACTGAAAATACCGATCGACCGTTGCGTTAGAGAGTTGGACAGAAAAGAAATCAGAATGTGTCAAAGTTTACGGCTTGTTCACCTTAAAGTAGGAGTTACAGAATTCAGAAGATCAGTGTCCGTTATATTAGCGATAGTGAAAAGAGAGTGAGGCAATATTGCGACGAAGAGAGAGGGATTGCAGACTGTCAGGAAGAGGCGGAGAATTGATGAAACGAAACGCCTTTGATTTCACCCGGTCAAGTAGAGATGTGCAGGTTTTGGAAACAGAGTATATGTGATCTTTCCAGGAAAGATCACGAGAAAGGGAAACACCAAGAATGTCAAGAGAAGAGGAAGGATTGAGTTGTGTATTGGTGAACATAAGGGGGATAGTAGTGTGGAAGATTGTGACGAGTAGAGAGATGAAGGAACTGAGTTTCTGAAGCATAGAAAACCACAAGGTTTTCTCTGTCCCAATCAGATATAGTAGAAAGAACAGAGGCAGGTGCACCATAGCGTTCCTACGTGATGCATGAAGTGACTATTGAGAGGGACGCTTTGGGGATGGGAGAGGAAATGCGATTTAATAGATTATTAATAAATAAAATGAAAAGAGTGGGTGATAGGACAGAGCCCTGAGGAACACCACCATTAATAGCTTTATGAGAAAAACAGCGGCCATCTAAAACCGCAGCTATAGATCGGCCAGATAGGAAATTAGAGAGGAAGGCACAGATAGAAGGCTCTATAGAAACCGAAGGAGGGCAATTTTGAAATTAAAGATTTGGGTCCACTCTCTCAGAAAATGTATTTTAAAATTCTTTTTTGTTGGGAACCATTAAAATTTGTATAAACATATACATAATGAAATAAAATTAATTTTTGAAATAGTTTTAGAATCTGGATATCCAAAATATTTTATAAAAAAAATTACAATCTGACAAAAAGAAAATTCTCTGGAAATGATAATGATTCTAGTTTCTCAAGGTAAGACCATAAGACCACTGTGTGTGTGTGTATATATATATATATAAATATAAATGATAGTAAAGAACATAGAACAAACAACATAAAAACAAACAGACACGTACAAAAAGTACTGTCCTATAAACGCATGAATGTACGGGGCTCCAATAAACCTTAGCCCCCCACCCCCCGCCCATGGCCTAAACCATTAGAGGTACAGTAAAACTAAACATACCTTACAAAAGAGAATTTAATCCTGCATTTAATGAGAAACAATTAAAACTTGGTGTTCCCGCCATTGGCTTCCAAGACAGCCTGAATTCGCTTTGGGTAGCTTGCCAAAAGTGACGTGAATAAATCTTGATCGTTACGCAAATTTGCTAAAACAGTTTCAATGTGTTGCGTCATTGTATCCTTTAAAAATCGATTTGCTGCAGGTTCTTGAAACAAGAGACATTCAACCTTGTCCTTTATAACTGATCCAATGTGTTCACAGACGTTCAGGTCAGGAGAATTTCCTGGCCATTTTTCATTTCCAAAGAAATCGATCTCATGGTTCCGCAACAACTGTTGAGTGGCTAATGCCTTAAAGCAGGGGGCCTTATCGTGCAGAAGTGTGACCTGATCGACATCCACAACACGAAGTCCTCACTTCTTCGCAACTTTATGGCAACCCATGAACGTGTTATAAAGGTGGCTCCAGCATCATGAGCTTCCCGAAATGTTATTGCTCGTATGCGATCTATCACACGTTGCCTCTCCGAATCACCAATTAATTGAGAAGCCATTATATTATCACTTTATCAGCTAGACTGCTAGAGTAATTTTAATACCTGCAATAAATAAAGAATTTTATATATTTTTATAATCACTAAAAACTATTTCGATATAAGTAAACATGTAAGCTGCAAATGGGGGGCTAAGGTTTTTTGGAACCCCTCATATATATATATATATATATATATATATATATATGTTAACCCCCTCCGTCTCTGGCCTTGGGCGGTTCGAGGTTGACGGGGTTCTGGTTAGGTGGCAGCAACGGATTTGTTACCTTGGAGTAGGTTGTACCGTGTAGGAAATCGTAATAGTTTCTCATACTATTCTCCGATTTCTTCTTGTAAAGGATCGGAAGATTCTGTGAAGCTTACTAAATTCTCTAAGGGTTCCCCGATTCTTCTTCTAGCGAATCGGGACATTATTTTTCTCTATTTTAAGACTAAATTCTCTGAAGAAAGCAAGGCTCGAAGGAGAAAACAAAGATATTCTGTTACTGTAGTTTACTGCTAAAATGTTACAAGTAGTGCTCAGCCTCTAAGTCAGATCAGACAAATCAGAATGATAATTTGAAAAATTGTTTTACTTTATATACCTACTTTTTGGTGACATCATCATTATTTAATGCAATAAATAAAGAATTTTATATATTTTTATAATCACTAAAAACTATTTCGATATAAGTGAACATGTAAGCTGCAAATGGGGGGGGGGGGCTACGGGTTTTTGGAACCCCTAACAGTCCCCTGTAATACTTTCGCTATACCCTCTCCGAGATGTGACACAACGCAGTCTCTCTTTCTTCCCCACCCTCATTCCCTCCCTCTCTTCCTCTCCTTCTCACTCTCGCTATACCCCTCTTCTCGTCCTTCCCTTTTACTTTCACTACACCAGAAACGACGATATTACGAGATCAAACCGTCTACATGGAATCGCACAATAGCTGAAACTAATCATCAGAATGTAGAGAAATACAACACTTTTATTTTAGTGTTAATATCGAATCACGATATGACAAAAAGTATTGCATCACGAATGATCCCAAAATTCGAAGGACAGATTACGATTGGAATAGCATCTAATTTTAAAATGTGATTTAAACCCAGCGACGAAATATATTAAATAATATATATTAATATATATGTAAAAATGAATAATTCTAACATTCATTTTTGCATATAAAAGCCAAACTCGTGTGACACTCTAACTGTATGTAAAATGCAAGTTTGGAAAAAATGTTAATTTTCTTTATTTTACTTTTGCTAAATAATTAATGAATTATTTCTTTTTTAAATTACCTAATCATTTTTAGATTAAGGTTAATCATGTAATCGTGTTAAATTCTGCAATGTTCATTTTTTTTATACATTCTCGCTTCGTTGTAAAAGATGAAGTCATAACTTGCCAAAACTCTAAATTAACACTTAGTTTTAAATTTTAAACATCACTTTAGCTCATATACATGTTTAATTTTAATCCATAATAAAATGCATATTTCAATTTCCATTTTTAGTTAACTCGGCAAATCATGATAACATCAAATCTGTCAATATGCTGTTTAAAAGAAAAATATGACTTCCTCTTCAAATATCATGCTTATCTCCCCGTATGCTGTTACAGCCCAAATTTACCTTTATCTTCAAATATTTTGCAAAAAAAAAAATCAGCCTTTTGAAAATAAAAAACAAAACGGGTCAACATTAAATAATAATGTTGTCGCCAAATTATTAGTATATAAACTCTTGTAATTTTTCAAATTATCATTCTGATTATTCTGATCTGACCTAGAGGCTGAAGTATTACCTGTAATATTTTAGAAGCAGTAAAATTCAGTCAGAGGATCTCTTTGTCTTCTCCTTTGAGCCCTGCTTTCTCCAGGAAACTTAGTTTTAAAATAGAATAAATAATTTCCTGATACGCTACAAGAAGAATCGGGGAACGGTCAGATAATTTAGTAAGTTTTCACAGAATCCTCCGATCCACTACGAGAAGAAATCGGAGTGTAGTGAAAGAGAAACTACTGCGATTCCCTATACGGTACCAGCTACCCCAGAGTGAGAAAATCCGTTGCTGCCATCTAACCAGAAACACCGTCAACCTCGAACCACCCAAGCCCATAGACGGAGGGTTAACATATATATTATAGGATAACTGCCCTGTTCATACTGCCACGATCATCAGACGGTGGTTTCAGGAACAACGAGATGTCGAGCTGCTGAACTGGCCCACCAAGGGGGTGTGATCTAAACCCCATTGAAGATGTGTGGGCAAATGTGGTTAACGCTTGGGAGTCTGGGCAGGAGCGGACATCTCGGCACCTGCAGAGTGAGAACTTTTCTGTAGGAACCCACAAGTCATCTAAAATCACATGGCATCCTGGGACGGATCCAGGATTTGTAGGAGGAGGGTTCGGTACGAGCGCCGAAGGCTTCTAGGGGGGCCCGCGAGCATGCTCCCCCGGAAAATTTTTAAAATTAAGGCTCTCAGAAACGCGTTTTTAAGCAATTTGCGGGGTGTTTGTTCAAGTTTATTAGCTTTTACAACATCTAAGTTATGTACTGATTTGCAATAAAATTATACAAGGAAAGAAAAAATTCGTGATAAGTCTTAAAGAAACACTGTTTACGAAAATTTCACAATATCAAAACCTAAATTTCTTTTGAAAATCATACTTTATCATTCTAGATTTGTTCATTAATATAAGTGAAGTTATTATATTTCTTGACAAAGTTTTGTGTTGACTGAGATATCAGTTAATGCTCATCAACGCCAAGCCCGACAATCTCTTTGTGGACATAGTAGTCGTAAGGTACCCCTTCACAAGTTTCAAGGTACTGTTGGCACGTTCATTGTTAGCAGAAGTGACGGGTATGGTACAAGCAATTCGCAACAAGTAGTTGATGTTTGGGAATATATCGGCATCGCAAGCCTGGAAAGAAAAAGTGATAAAGTTACAATTAACCCTTTAACGATGGATAGTACCTTAAGGTCCACCAGAAATAATAATATAAATTGTACTACAATGCCTCGTTTCTATAAATGTTTCTACGTGTTTATATAGTGTTTATATATAGATGTCATTATATTTAGTTTTCAATAACAATAAAACCTATACGTTCTGGTAACAAGGGTGACCGCATATGCTGCGGACTCGTCCGTAAAGGGTGAAGCTAAAAAATTTTACGTTAAATATTAAATAATCGGAGCATACGAAGAATTGTCACCCCAAGATGGGCATACGAAGAATTATAATCTACCTTTAATGCAGGTTGAAGCGAATCTGGTTTGGCGTTCTCTGACTGCCACTTTCTCCTCCATCGTATATATTCGATGTCAAGAGTCCCAGGGCTGGGAAGGTCTGACTCGTACATCACAGAAATCTCAGTAATGTCTGTTACTGGCTCAACGGTGACTCTGGAAACAAGACCAATTAACTGAACAGCCATCTTCTGAGTGGGACCGAATCTATAACAAAAAGGGTTCATTAATTAGGTGGAGAATACAGGGGGCAGATCCAGACCGGTTGGCGTTGCCACTGTGTTACGGAAAACTGTCAGATTTTTAGAATTTAGAAGTTCGTGTTCGACAAGCGTACCTTGTAGACATCTGCATAATATGGTCCAGAAAATGAAGAAATAGAGTACGACGATAATATTCCTTAGGTGTGTCATGAGAAGTATTTGGTCTGTGCTGTTGTTCGGCAGTTGTCCTTGGTACACTGGGTTCAGTACCCACATCAGAACTGATCTGCGCAGCTTGCGAATACCATCCCCTGAACACATCGTCAGCTTTATCTCTCATTTCCTTCAGCTCTTTCTGTGTCTCCGAGATCACGTTGTAAGCCTTCTCGATGTCGTTTGATTTCTTCTGAAGCTTGCTGCTTAACGGCTTGATGATTGCCAAAGTTTTCATGGCAACAGTCAAGAAAATAAGAAATTGAAACGAACAACACGTGTGATAGAAATTGTATGCTTTTTGGAGTGTCTCTCTATCCCAGTTCCAATGTGTTTCAGAACTATACTACTGGTACTGTGGTTCATTTGTAATAACTTCTAATGTTTTAATTATTGTGGCAGCAAGAGCACAAATGTTTTATATGCTTCATGGCGTTCTACTCAACGAGTGGGGCAAAGGTCTCGCATCTTTGATTTTTGAGATTCTGGCTGATCCAAGCTTATTACTTTTTCCAGACACCTCTGTCGCTTTGGAGAATAATTGAAAAAGTTAGAAATCTCAGTTATGGTTCGTGCCATATTGCGTACAGATGGTAGGCTACAAGCTTTTACGATGATGAGATTGAGGACATGAGAATTGCAGTGAACATATATTGCCTTGGGGTTTTGTTGAACTATTATGCGTTGCACCCATCGGGCCTGGCCGGACATGTTTGAAGCGCCATCATACCCTTGTCCACGGCAGTCTGCTATGTCTAGACCCCACTGCTCCAGTTTTTCTAGGATCAATTGAGAGATGACTTGCCAGTTATGCATTCAATGGTTTTAAAATCTAGAAATTCTTCGCGAATAATACAATTCTTGTCAACAAACTCAAAACAAGCGATAATTGTCCAAGATTTGATCCCCAGTTAGACCAATAATTTGGCTTTGAATTGATTTACTGGAATATCTTGCATTGGCGCGGCATGTTGCTAAATGGTTTTTTAAGATTTCATCACCAGCATCGACACGAAATTCCAGCAAGGCAAGAAAATTGCCCCTGTTTGCGTCTTGGGCGGCGGTGCTGTAATCTCTGTGAACTCTTAAGGCAATGCACTGTTTGCCACAAAGATGGACAATTTTTGTCGCACTTTTGATAACTTCTCTGTTTTTGTGAATTGTGTAGGTACGTTGACTTCTAATTTGCACCTGGATACTTTTTTTCAAGATTTCGACTTGTGGCGAGGAAATTGCCAAAAGCGACCATAGCATCTACGTGGTAAAGGGCGTTCTCGTGATGACCACACAACGTACTTACTTTTGTCCACCGTGTAAATGGACTGTTCACGAGAGCACCAAGGTTTTCTCGTGTAGCAAATAGAATGCATGGGAGACAGAAACCACCATCGCATTCTTTGCTGTACACCAACCAAGGATAGCGTTGCTGCCAAGAGCTTTGAAAAGATCGATTACAACCATTCATAAACACTTTGGGAAAAGAATAATCCTTTCCTGGTTGAAAATGGTTAGTTATGACATTTAACTTTTCAGTTTGTTGCAGAAATCTAACAGGAATTTTCTGACGCAACAGGGTACCAACGTCAATATCATGTACCGATGTATGGCAAGCAGGGTTACCTGCAATAAAAACAAAATGCGGAGCTATTATAATTATATTAAGAAAATTAAATAGGATTTAGCTTACTTTAGTTTTTAGTCTTAACCGTAAAATATATCAAAACAAGAAAAATGGTTTTCTGTGAGTCAGCTTGTCATAAAACACGTGTTCCTACCGGTATCACTGGCGCTACTGCGAATCCTCTTTGCAGTCGGGGTGGATTGTCCTTCTTCATTACTGTCAAAACGAGAGACAATGACTAGTTTTTAAAGTCATTGTTTTAGTTTACAATACAGTTACTAACCTTGCCACTGACGTGGGATGGACCAAACTTGATGGACCAAAAAATTGGTCAATTCTTGGTTGCTGTTCAACTCTTCTTGGCATTGTAAACCGAAAATTCTAATGAATAAATACTTTGAATAAATATTACTTTTTAGACTTTTGAGTATTAAAGTAAGACACAGGGTCGACTAACGATCTGAAACAAATGAAACAAAAGGGTATATTACATGCTTTTAGTGTTGTTTGTAAAATAACTTGTATGTTCAGTCAGTTAGCCACAGGCATCTGTTCCAAATAGGCGACGAGAGGCCATTAATAATAATGGAGGATGGGCGAAGTATTGAGTAATTGTGTATAATAATGTTATGGTTGTGATCAGTGGCGGTTCCTCATATGGGCAATATGGGCAGCCGCACAGGGCGGCATTTGTGGAGGGGCGGCATGAGCGCCTGCAAAAAAAATAAGAATAAATAAATAAATAAATAAAGAAATAAATAAAAATAAAAAATAAAATAAAATAAATAATAAAAGATCAATAAATATATTTTTATTAATAAAAAACCATATATTGCATTTTCCATAAACCTTCCCATAAAAGAACTAAACAATGCAAAATGCTTCCAGATTAATATTATTGGGAATAAAGGCCCATACTTTAACATATGTAATGTTATTTTTCTGGGTTTGGTTAAATAGTGAAATATATATTATTTATTACAGAACGAATCTTCACACTAAGCCACTAAGGTCTGTCAAATAACCGCAAATGGATAAGAAGAGGTCAAAGCTATCAGGTGCTCAGTTTAGAAAAAAGAGGAAAGAAGAAGAGGAGAAACGAGCAAAAGATAAAGGTATAGAGCTATGTCATCTACTCTTCACTGCTATATTGCACTGCTATTTTGTGATATAGCTTTCTGAGTCATTTGAAGTGTACTATTATGTATATAATTAGCCATTAACCAAGGAGGTTGTATTATTCATTTGTTTCCTATTCTAAAAGTTTAATAAATTGTGCTTAATAACATGTTAAATTAATTGTACTAGCCTATTCATGCATTGGTCTGTTATGTTCTTTTTACTATTTGCAGGGGCACTTTTGAAATATTTTGGAACACCCTCTGCCACTAGCCAGGATGAGAAGCCGTCTACTTCTGCCATTATTGAGGCTGAGGAGCCATCTACCTCCTCAGCCTCACATATGTCTCCACAAATGCAGTCTGATCCTGAGGATGAAGACCCATTTGCTTCTACTTCTCCCCGGCAGGACTCTTCAGGTGAGTTTGTGTGCACATATGTCTGTGAGTGTGTGCGTGTATGTGTATGTGTGTGCATCCCTGCAAAGCATTTTGCAAACAGTTATAAATTATAATGTTATTATCACTGGGTCTGGGTTACTGGGTATGTGTGGTGTTTCACCACCATAATTCCATAACACCACCACCATAACAAAGTGCTGTGAATAATGTGTTATCTAACTTAGGTGTGTATACTAATGAGTAATGCTCTTGTTCTTTCTATTAGAAAGGCCTGGAGCAGAATCGCCTCCTGAGGATGAGTCTCTGTCCACCGACCCTGCTAACTGGCCTTCAGTTCTGACTGAGAGAATTCGGACACAACTGGTTTCCAGGGGACCAAGTCAAGTACCATCTGACTTTGTATTCCCTAGAAACGACAGTGACGGAAGAAGTTTCCACCATCAATACTTCAGGAAGTCATTGGTTAGTGGGGAAAATATAACCAGAAGTTGGTTGGTCTATTCCTTAAAAACAACAGCCTTTTCTGTTTCTGTTGTACATTATTTTCCAAGAGGAAAATAAATTTAACAAGTTTGGGACTCTCGGACTGGAAGCATGCAAGCTCATTGCTCACATCACATGACAACAGTTCAGAACACCTAAATTCTATGAAAATCTGGAAAGAACTGGCAGTGAGGATGAGAAAGGGGGAGACCATTGACAAGCAGGAGATGGCACTTCTGGAGGCTGAGAAGTTGAGATGGAGAGCGGTGCTGACACGTCTCACTGCTATTGTGCATTCTCTGGCAGTTAGGAATTTGGCACTAAGGGGACATACAGAAAATTGTTCTCACCATCAAATGGCAATTTTCTGAAAGAAGTTGAACTGATGGCACAATTTGATCCTATAATGCAAGAGCACATTAACCGTGTCCAAAAAGGGACCTCCAGTCACACCAGCTACCTCGGCCACCACATACAACACGAACTCATTGATTTGTCGAGCAGCAAGACCATTTCAGCAATGGTGAGCGACATCAAACAATCAAAGTTTTTTTCAATAATTCTACTGTAGATTGCACTCCAGATATCAGCCACACTGAACAGTTGTCAGTTGTGATTCGGGTTGTGTCACTGGAGGGGAAGCCCCATATAAAGGAACATTTCATGGGGTTTTTGGAGGCAGAGGAGTCCACTGGTCAACATTTGGCATCTCTGATTCTGAAGAGACTGGAGGAGCTAAAAGTTCCTTTCATGGACTGTAGAGGACAATCATACGACAACGGGGCCAACATGAGGGGAAAAAACAAGGGTGTTCAATCCAGGCTCCTAGAAATTAATCCCAGAGCTCTGTTTGTTCCATGTGGGGCTCATTCTCTGAATTTGCTTGTGGCCGATGCTGCTAAGGGATCTATTGATGCCACAAGTTACTTTGGCATCTTGCAGAAGCTTTACAACTTGTTTTCAGCCTCCACACAACGATGGGCCATTTTGAAAAAACATGTGAACATCACATTGAAGATGTGGTCTGATACAAGGTGGGAAAGCAAGATCAAGAGTGTGGAGCCCCTGAGATATCAGGCAGCTGCAGTGAGAGATGCACTGATCGAGGTGAGGGACCACACCAAAGACTCTGTAATAAAGGTCGAGGCTCAATCTCTGTCAGAGGAGGTTGGGTCATACCGCTTCGCCATTTGTTCAGTGGTGTGGCATGACCTGTTGTGCCAAATTCAGCATGTGAGCAAGCAGATGCAGTCTCCTAGCATGCACGTTGATGTTGCAGTAAATCTCCTAAAAAAACAGAGAGAGGTCTCCGCAATTACAGGGCAACAGGTTTTGTGGCTGCACAAATGGCAGCCACAGATATCTGTGAACAAATGAATGTGGAGGCTGTGTTAAAACAAAAACGGCTGAGGTCCACAAAGCGGCACTTCTCCTATGAAGCATCTGATGAGCCCTTCATTGATGCTTTGAAGAAGCTGGAGGTGACATTTTTCAATGCAGTGGTTGATGCTGCAACATCAGCCATTCAGGAAAGATTTTCCACGTTGGAAATTGTGGGAGAGAAGTTTGGAGTGCTGACACATTTCCAAAATCTCACATTTGAGGAGCTGACAGAACAATGTGTGAACCTTAGTACTACACTACACTTTAAGGGACAATCTGACTTGGATGGCAGAGAGCTTGCACAGGAGCTGAAGAACTTGCCTGACTTGCCATCAAAGACCATATCCTTGCTTGAACTGCTGACATTTATCCATGAAAGGGAGCTCTCTGAAATATATCCAAATTTGTGGACTGCTCTCAGAATTGGTCTTACTCTTCCAGTCACTGTTGCTGAAGCAGAGAGGAGCTTTTCAAAGCTGAAGCTCATCAAATCCTACCTGAGGTCAACTATGTCACAGGAACGCCTTACCGGTCTGGCCATCATCAGTATAAATCATACAATTGCTGAGCAGATTTCATATGATGATTTAATTCATGACTTTGCATCAAGGAAGGTAAGAAGAGTCAGGCTTTAGATGGCAGTTGTGCTGTGGTGCAATTTATTTTGTTTCTTGTTCAAAGTGTAGCATAATAATTACCCTCTCTTAAGTGTCTTATTCTATTTATGTGATAGAGCATTTGTACAATTTAGAAATTTGATTCTCTAGTTTATTTATGGCAGTTGTGCAATTTAATTTGTATTTTTCCTGTTCGTAGTATCATAATTACATTCTCTTAAGTGAGTTATTCTATTTACGTGATGAAGGATTTGTAAAATTCAGAAATTTGAGTCTTTGTTTTGGTTCTGAAGTTCCAACAATTAGTCCAATAAAAAGTTATTTTGTGAAAGAGTTATGTCTGTCCTTTATTTTGGGGGGATTCGAATGTGTGTGTGTTGGCGAACAGGGGGGGGGGGCGCTGAAGGTGAGGTTCGCCCAGGGCGTCATGTAAGCTAGGACCGCCACTGGTTGTGATGTAGTAAATATATATTTATTTACTTGAACAATTGTCAGTTCCTTATAATTTGAACATTATGTTTTGTATGTTCTTAAGAAAATCCCTAAATTCACTTCATTCATGTTTATTTTTGTAATAAAAAAATTGAACTATGTTATCATTATCTCTTCATGCATAGACCTTTTTCTGGATAATCATTTGTTAATGAGGCATGGACTTTAAACAGAAATGTTATTGCCTGGAAGAAAAGTCGATACTACAACTTATCTTACACTTTAACTATAATATGGCCACATCAAAATCCTATGATTGAAAGTTTTTAAAGTATCTCACGTTTGTAAAATAACCTAACTACTCCATTCCATAAATTTAGGAATAAAGCATGAATAAAATACATAGTCGTCCTAGCATTACCACCAAAACTACAGTGAACAATATATTTATTCTGTCATTGGTTTTCAAAAAAATAAAAGTATTACCATGACAACACCCTGAGAGGGGGAGGAGGAGAGGGAGGGAGTGAGGGTGGGAGACTGGGGTTTAAGAGGGACTGCGTTGTTGTCACATCTCTGAGAGGGTGGAGCGGAACTATTGCAGGGGACTGTACCTACTTCGAATTACACTGTTAATTTTTTTAATTAAAATTGGCAATAAGAGTATGTAACTGATATCTACAAAACATACTGATTTCATTAAAAATTTTCGTTTAAGAAGTTCAGACTTTATAGCTTAACTTTATTTACTGCCATTCAAATCCGTACTTTTTGTTGCTCATTGCAGCGGTCACGAGAGGGTGTTGGTTTTTTCAATCCAAAAATTCTTTCAATAGCTAATAGAATGATAGTTAACTCTAGAACAGGGGTCCTCAACACCTTGCCCGCCGATGGTTGTAGAGTTGCTCGCGACTGTATTTCGGTTTTGAACAAAAAATTATCGCATCAGGAACCTGGAACTAGAGTGGGCTGAGCCTACTAGCTATGATGTCACAACCAAATCAGTTACTGAACAGCGTAGATCCGTAATGTGTTAACCTTAAGCGTAAACGTATTGTTTCTTTTTTAAAATGGCAGCACCTAGTTCTAGTTTTAGTAAGAGACAGCGTTCATACTACTTTAACACAGAGTGGGAAGAATTGTTTCATTAGCTACAAAGGTAAATGTGTTTGCTTATTATGCAGTTGTAGCATTGCAGTCGTGAAAAAACACAATGTTGAGAGATATTTTCAGACAAATCATAGCTCTTTTAACATCAAATATCCATTGAAGTCTGAATTAAGAAGCAAAAAATTGAATGAACTGAAATCTAAACTGGCATCAGAGCAGTCAGTTTTCACCAGGCCTATGCTAATATCTAAAAATACCACCAATGCATCATCAAAACTTCTCGCTTGCTGGCAAAGAGAAAAAAGCCATTTCAAGACGGGGAATTGTTAAAAGAAGCTTTTCTAGCTGGTGCTAATTTCCTTTTTGAAGGATTTGCAAACAAACCAGACATTATCTTGGCAATAAAAAACTTCCAGCTATCTGATAATAGTCACAAGGCAGATACAAGCAATCTCAAATGACATGCAGGTTCAACTGTAAAGCGATTTGAAAAGGTGCGTTTAGTTTTCAGTTCAGCTTGATTGCTCTGCAAAAGAAGTTTCTAAAATTATTGGTAATTAGAGAAGATATTTATCACACGTTCAAAAACTACGTAACGGAAATAAATACGCCTCTTCAAAAGCTATATTCCATTACTACCTCCCATGATTGACAGAAACAATGGCGTCGTTGCCCTTTGCAAGAAAGATGACTCATTTCTACAGTTCATTTCTTACCATTTTATCATCCACCAGGAGCATTATATACGAAAGTGCTTCATTTTGGACACGTTATGGATGTTGTAACGAAAATATTTCAACAGCATTCGGGCGGCCTCTTTGCAACACAGGCTTTTTAAGGCTCTCCTGGAGGATGTTGAGAGCGAGTATACTGATCTTATACTTCACACAGAAGTCAGGTGGCTAAGTAAAGGTAAAGTTCTTGTCAGGTTCATAATACTGATAGAAGATATCAAGGATTTCCTAAAGTACAGAAAGAAACATGTCAAGCAACTTTATGACAATTCTTGGTTATCAGACAGCTTTTCTTGTTGACTTAACCCAAAAGTTAAGCGGTTTGAATCTTGAGCTTCAGGGGAAAGATAAACATGTCGTTGAAATGGTTGGTGTTGTAAACTCATTCAAATCAAAACTGACTTTGTTAACGTCACACATAGAAAAAATGTCTCTTCTTCATTTCCCGAATATGAAAAAAATTATTATCGGTGAGGGTGATTTCAACCCAACACCATTTGTAAACCACATTCAAACATAGTGACACTTCAGGAACAGTTCCAAGAAAGAGTTCAACAGTTCACCATCATGGAACCATTGATAACTTTTTTTGTAAACCTATTCAACCCAGTGGATGTAGTATAGACAGATGTTTCCATTGGAGAACTCTTCCTCTTACTACAGTCAAGAGTAGAAGAACTAGAACTGAAGATATTGGAATTACAAAACGACCTCCTTTTGAAATCCCATTCAAATTATAATAATTTTTGGAGTCTGGTTTATCAAAACAAGTTTCCTTTGCTCAGAAGTACTGCCTTCACACAGTGAGTCGGTGTTTTCAACAATGAAAATAATAAAATGTAAACACCGATCACGCCTTACCGACGCCCATTTCGACGATGAGCAGAGATATCATTATATGCCCCAAATTATGAAAAGTTGATTGATGAAATACGGTGACAATGCTCACATAAACGGAGATGTGAATAATTTTTCCCGTTTGTAACCACGCAATAAGTTTCAATGTATCATAATTTTTTGCATGAATAAAATGTGACTTGTCTTTTGTGTTTCATTTTGATTTCCATATATATATATATTAGTGGTGGACCGGATGTCAGTTTTTCAACATCTGCGGATGGGGATTTTAATTTTAATATCCGCGGATGCGGATATTTAGTTAATCTATCAATATAATATAGAATTATGAATATATGACATAATTTTTCAAATTTCGTGATATTACTATTATGGCAGGCAATGCATAAGAATTAAAATTAATATTAATGTTTTCATTATGATAAAAATAATAACTTTCTCAAAAGTTTCAGCCACAGAAAATTCAATGAAACAAGTTTCATTCAATTTTCTGTGTTAACAGGATGCGGGACGTGGACCCAACTCTTTTGCATCTTTTGCATTTTTTGTATTTATTTACAATAATCTTGTTCGAAACACGATAGACTGCTTGATCTTATACGAACAATTTCATTCTGAAAAGTTACTCTGTTGCTGTGAGAAAAAAAAATCAATGGAGTACGCACAGCGGCACAGGCAGTGTTTGTTGATTTAATGGTATTTATATTTTGAGGTTTATATATTTATTTGTTCATTAATAATTAATACTTTACATGAAATGTGCATGACTGGGCCTTATAAGTTACTTTATAAGCTAATTTAATTGTACATTGCATAATTTATTAGAGGTAATATCCGCATAACATCCGCAGTCAGAAGTGCGGATGCGGATGTTAAAAATGATGCGGATGCGGATGCAGATATCCGGTTCACCACTAAGGGTGTCCCAGGAGGAAATGTCAAGAATGCACCATTTCACTCTTTGGGTATTTCTAAGTAGAAAGTATTATATCGATATGGGTCTTATTCCCAACCGTTACTGAGATACAGGCCTCTACATTTGGGTAATTAAAACATAATAAAAAGGCGATCTTAGATACTATTTAATGACACTTGTGGTTTACAAAAAGTACAAACATACAATACACTATTGCACTTATTGCAGAATGGTTTCAAAGTGTCCCCCTCCTTCTTCAATGCACGCGGCGAGCCTCCGATCCATCGAGTCTTGCCAAGAAAAACGCGGAAGTTCATTTCTGAGGTTTATGAACGCATCCTGTATACGTGCAACCAACTGCTCCCTAGTTTCGGGCTTACCCCGCTGATAAACGTTACTCTTCAAGAACCCCCAGACAAAAAAATAATGTAAATAAATAATGTGAGGATCTGCACAGTTGCCAATGTATCATTAAATGTCATTGAATATTATCTAAGATCGGCTTTTTATTATGTTTTAGTTACCCAAATGTAGAGGCCTGTATCTCGGTAACGGTTGGGAATCAGGCACATGTCGATATAATACTTTCTACTTAGAAATACCCAAAGAGTCAAATGGTGCATTCTTGACATTTCCTCCTGGGACACCCTTACGTATATATATATATATACACAGTGTGTATATAGCGGAACGTTGCCACTATAATCATTACAATAATAATCGAGTGACCAATTTATAGTGGAGGTAATATTGATCATAATGATTATGGTTACATTGATTGTTAATGATTGATGCTGATTATGCTGATGGTTGATAAGGGTGAGGTCACCAGGTCTTGCAGACCAAATAATGTTATTACTGTAATTAGGTTGATTGATAAAATGAGTTTTCTTCCTTTATTAAACAAAATAAATGATTTATGAATGAGACAAACTAAAAGTTGGTTGTTTACAGTTGAAATTAAATGTGCACTTGAATAATGACTTCAATATAATAATGACTTCAATGTTGATAACGCGTGAGGTACTGATTAGTCTTTACATAAAGTTAGGTGAATGACACCAGGCCAAAATGGGGCCTGCACAATGATGTTTGCATGATGGTAGCTCTCGTGTCACTGGTTCTTCGGAGAGAGAGGTCGAGGTGAGATGGTGGCGTCCTACTCGAGAAGTCCTTGTAACGAGGTTGAGGTGTGAGACATGCCTTGAATGAATCCTCGCGATGTGACGTCATCTCGGTCGTGTTTGCGTCGTTAGGACTTCAGAACGTTGTCAAATGGAAGCGCATGACGGGGTAGTGTACTGGTTAGCGTCGCTGACTACGAATCCATCAGCCCCGGGATCGAGGCCCGGTGACGGCAGCCGGCGCGCAGAAAAACCCAGCTGTTCATCTTTCTACACAATAAAGAAAGTGGTTGGTAGATAAATGGGTACCCTGGGTGGCTTAGTGGTTAAGACGCTGGCTGCTGGTGGGGCGTGGTTCGGATTCCACGTTAAACTGTAGGTCTAAGGTGGAGTGAAAAGCTTGACCTTCGTCAGAATGAATAATTCGGGCGGAAGCTAACCAAAGGTGTGTATATATATATACACACACACAAAGCAATACGTGATCTTTTTAATAAACAAAGAACCACAGGGAAAAGGAAAAGGAAACACGAAGTCCGAGCGCTTTCGTGATATAGTCACATCTTCAGGGACAAGAG
The DNA here is from genome assembly GCA_023014485.1 of Bathynomus jamesi. NCBI lineage: Eukaryota > Metazoa > Arthropoda > Malacostraca > Isopoda > Cirolanidae > Bathynomus > Bathynomus jamesi. The sequence continues at coordinate 1,327,119 of JAJOZX010000146.1, forward strand.
AGAAATGGGATTTCTATTTCTTTCTTGTCCCTGAAAATGTGAATATATCACGAAAGCGCTCGGACTTCGTGTTTCCTTTTCCCTGTGGTTCTTTGCTATATATATATATATATATATATATATATATATATATATATATATATACAGTATATATATATATATATATATATATATATATATATTATTATAGGTCAAAGTGCGTTGGGGCTCGCCGCTCTTTCTCTAAAATTCGAATGTGCCCTTGACAACATAAATGTTGGGAACCCCTGATCTAGAGCAAAAGTGAGTAACATATTGAAAGAATGGCAACACTGCCCAGAGGCTACCGCCATAATGGCTCTATCAAGCAGAGTTCCTAGTGAAATATATTTTTTCAAAAGTAGCGAAGTTTATTAAAATACATAATAAAATAAAATTAATTTTAAATAAAAACTTGCAGTTTGTTTAAAGATTCCAAAAAATGCATGAAAATTCGAAGATTTCACAATTCTGACCTATTCCGACCAGTGTCCGGAGACTCCGGCCCAAATCCGGAGAGGTGGTAACCCGAATAGGATAGCATATAAATGAGGGCTACAAGGTGTGGAGATATTCACGCCTATTGTAAGAAGTGGTGACGAGAGAAATGTTGAGGAAGTTGAGTAAATGTTAACTCAATAATTTTATTTCATTGATAACGAAAACCTTCAAAACAATTGAGTTAATTTTCTATTTTATCAAAGAACGACCTCAGTGAAAGAGGACATGACCTCAGTAATGATACTTATCCTCGCTCACGAGTTTAAATCACGAATGATAGAGAAAAAGTTGTTTAAATAAAAAAAATGAGCGTATTTTAATTGTAAAAAATAACAGTTAAATTTTATTCGCCATTTATGCAACAACTTCAATGGTAAACCCATAAAAGTTATTCCCTTATTTAAAAGTATCCGAGAAAACTATCAAATTTTATATCGTTGGTAAAATATATCTTTATTACTTGATTTCTTTTTCATTTTCTCACTTCCCTTTCGCAGGAATTTTGTCAGGAATATAAAACAGGGACAGAACGAGGAACCATGCGCACATAGACCCGCACGTACACACACACACACACACACACACACACACACACACACACACACACACACGTTATACATATTTATCATCGATACATTCATAGTTTAAGTGAAAGTATGAAGAGTTAAACATTACGCCCATACGCCCATTTCAGGGTACGAGTAGTTCGCAGCAGCATTGCCAAGCAAATAGGGGGTCAATGTACTGAAGAGGCTTTCGTACGTGATTCATCACCACTGAAAGCAACAATGCTCTGTGTTAGTCTAGTCAAAAGAACATCCATATCCGTATTCAGTTTATTGCAATTCTCGTTAGTTTGTATTGCGGACAATCCCGTTATTATCAGTCCTGGTGCATATATATATACACAGTGGTGTAGTGCTAAATAAAGAAGTGAGGGAACGCATTTTCAAAGTGTTACTCAGATGCGCGGGGGACAATGGCGAGCGCGGCGAGCCCATACAGCTGGGGGTCCGGGGGCACTGTAAGCTCCCCGGGAAATCTTTTGAAATCTGACCAATTTCAGGAATATTTTGAGGTCATATGCACTGGATATTAGGATATATTCCAAGGTTGAAGATGCAGTATTTCCAGTGTCATTAGATATATGACATCCAGTACGATCAATAAAAATAGCTAACAACTGGAATGATTAACTAAAAAAAAGTTAACAACTGGTACGCCGTGGTGACTGTTTCACCAGATCTTTATAGGCTGGCATTGCCTCAGTCGAAGCTAAAAGAAATGAAACAGTTAATGATTCTTTCTCATACTTCTTCTAGGGGTGGGAATTAAAATTTCATGACGTTAGAGATTTGTAAGTTCGGATTTATTTGAAATAGTGAGGGAACGCCGTTCCGTCTACCAAAAAAAGTAAGGGAACGCCGTTCCGTCTACCAAAAAAAGTAAGGGAACGCCGTTCTCACGCGTTCCCACAGCACTACACCACTGTATATATATATATATAATATATATATATGTGTATATATATAACCTTATGAACCTTATGTTGTTTCGTGCGTTGGTCTCTCTTCACACGGAGGTCAAGCTGGTGGCCCCGCCTCTAGGTCTGGCCTGGTGGAGGAGCCAGTTGCTTTCTTGCGCTCTCCACCGTACATAGCCAGGCACGCCCGGCTCATCTGGTACTGTCCTGAGCCAGGCATCCAGTCTTTTCTTGAAGACTCCAACTTTGACCCCCGTTACGTTTCTGAGGTCCTTAGAAAGCTGGTTGAAAAGTCTTGGCCCCATGACAACCAAGCTATTTTCCTTCAGGGTTGAGGAGGTCCCTTGTCGGGCCTTTAATTTGGGAACACTACACATTCTGCCTTTCCTATTTTCCAGTGTTGTTTGAATGGTAATTGGGTTTAGTTTTAGGTTTGGTATCAGCTTTTCGATCATTTTCCTATGTAGATTATGATGTACCTCTCTCTTCTTCTTTCCAGATTTAGTTTGCGTAGTCTTTCCCAGTAGTTGAGTTCTTTGCAACCATCAATCTTGGCTGTGAAATGCCTTTGCGTTTCTTCTAGTTTATTAGTTTCTTCCTTTTTATATGGGGACGTCAAAATTGAGTAGTATTCAAGTTTTGGTATAATCAGTGTTTTTAGCAGGGGAATCATTACTGTCCTGTCCCTTCTCTTCAACGTTCTTAGTACCTGTCCGGCGACTCTTTTTGCTTTATTTATCGCTATCTGATTTTGTGTTTCGAATTTGGCATCATCTGTCATTATTACCCCGAGATCGATCGCTTTCGTGCTTCTCTGAATTTCCTGTCTATCTGGAGCATAATATGCAGTTTGTTTAAGTTCTTCTTTTCTACCATATCTCAAGAGCTGAGATTTCTCGGCGTTGAATGACATGTTGTTGTCTTCTGACCATTTGTATATTTTGTTCGTGTCCCTCTGAAGGCCTCCACGTCATGTACATCGCTGATTTTTCTGCTGATCTTTGTATCGTCTGCAAAGGATGTTACTATACTGTTGCTGTTTACTCCGCTCTCTATGTCTGTTAGCATGATAATGAACAGGAGTGGGGCCCGTACTGTCCCTTGTGGTACTGAGCTGCGTACTTCCGATTCTGATGATGATATACTTGAATTTTGACGACCTGCAGACGATCTCTAAGGAAGTTGTAGATCCATTTTCCCACTTTGCCTGTTATTCCCATATATTTAATTTTATGTGCTGTTATACTATGGTCACGTTTATCGAAAGCGTTAGCAAAATCTGTGTATATAACATCGTAGTTGTCATTGCCTTCCAATGCATCTAGGATATTGTTGTAGTGTTCTATTAGTTGTAATAGGCATGATCTATCTGATCGGAATCCATGCTGATTTTCGTTGAATCTTTCCCGTGTCTCCAGGAAATCATAAATTTTCTCTCTAACTATTCTTTCAAATACTTTGGTGAGGTGGGACGTCAATGACACTGGTCTATAGTTCTTTGCTTGAGATCTGTCCCCTCCTTTATATATATAGGGACACTGTTTGCTCTTTTCAAGATGCTCGGTATTTCCCCAGTGTCTAGGGATCTTCTCCATATCCAGTATAAAGGTGTAGCTATTTAATTTTTACAGTTCTTAATCAATAATGCGTTCCAATTGTCCGGACCTGCAGCTGAATGTGGTTTAATTTGTCCTATAGCTCTCGCTACATCTTCTGGTTTAAAATCAAAGTCTTTTATATACTTTCCTTGCAATTCCTCTTCAAAGAATGCATTTATGTCAGGTATCGCTTTGTCACTTCTTGGGGTACTGAAAACTGATTCATATTGAGCTCTCAATGTATCGGATATTTCTTTTGGGTCGTCGGTTAGTTCATTATTTCCCGTCCTTAAGGGCCCAATAGCGGCGCGCGTTTTTGTTTTCCTTTTTGCATAACTATAGAAGTATTTTGGATTTTTCTTTATTGCTTCTACCGCCTTTTCCTCTTCCCTCTCTGTATGGTCCTTAATCAGGGCTTGTATTTCCCTATCGATACCCTCCAGTTTTTCTTTTATTGCTTTCCTGTCATTATCTCCGCAGTTACCTAACTTCGCCTCCACACTCTTTCTTTTGCCGAATAGTCTTCTCTTTTGCCTATATATATATATATATATATGTATATATATATATATATATATATATATATATATATATATATATATAACTATCTATATATATATATATATATATATATATATATATTGTGTGTGTGTATATATATATATATATATATATTGTGTGTGTGTATATATATATATATATATATTGTGTGTGTGTATATATATATATATATATATATATATACACACGCACGACTTTACATAATACAAAATTTGCGCCACCAGGGTTCGAACCCACGACCTCTTGAATACAAGGTGAGGGCGTGTTTGTTTTAACAATTGAATTGAATAACCTTTATTAGTAGCAAAATAAATACAAATTTACAATTTTTGTTGTTACTATAATTTTAACATAAAATAAATAATTTTGAAATTGAACTATTTACTTAATTTAATTTGGCCCTTAAGCTTTAGGCTTTACTGGGCATGATATCACATTTATAGGACTCCAGCATTGCACCCGATAATTTGAATGAAACGCTAGTCTTTACCTTGAGTGCAGGAGGATTAACACATGAAATGTCTCTGAACGTGAAAGTGTTATGCCTTTTCTCGGTTGTTTAAATGTATGCCAGGTTGCAGTAACTATCATGCTGTCGTAGTGTATTTAAGAGGTGGTGGATTCAAACAGTGGTGGGGGCAAATTTGCATATATATATATATATATATATATATATATGATAATATAAACCACGAAGGAAAGGAAACACAGAATGGTGCTCAAGCGCTTTCGTCTAATGACATCCTCAGGAACACTGAAGTACATAAAGAGTTACAGCCTATATATAGGTTACAGAAAAAAAAATATATATATACAGTATATATATATATACATTTCAACTGCAAAGAACACGCAGTATAATTAACGTAAAGAACGACGCTTGTATAGGAGAACCATCCGCGCAAGATGAGGAGGGAGAACGAACAAATGAAAAAATGAGGTAACCACAATAAATGGAGAAATAAAAATAAAAATTAAAAATTAAAGGATTGTGGGAGGAGCATACAAATTTGTAAGGAAAAACTATCGAGTTTTAGCACAAGATCAAATGAATTGTTTCCAACCAATGTTATAGATTGGAATAATGCTTCAGTTTTATTTCACTCTAGCAACATTGTTAATAGAAATATTCTTGAGTCTGCCATTATCCAACTTACAAATAACTTCAACATAAGCAAAGGTCTTTTTCAACTCGATCCTGTTGTTTGGAATTCCTTCAGAACAGATTTAGATAAGAAGGGTAGAACGCTAAATCTTTGGTAAACTTGTATGCTACTCTAACTTTTATTTTTCAATTTATTTTTATATACATCGAACCTTAACCAAGAAGGGCAGAGTGCTAAAACCCGGGCAGATTTCCAGTATAAATTTGTATTTTTTAATTTTTTTTTATAACATTGGTTGGAAACAATTCACTTGATCTTGTGCTTAAAATCGATAGTTTTTCCTTACAAATTTGTATGCTCCTCCCACAATCCTTTAATTTTTAATTTTTATTTTTATTTCTCCGTTTATTATATATATATATATATATATATATATATATATATATATACATTTTTTTTCTGTAACCTATATATAGGCTGTAACTCTTTATGTACTTCAGTGTTCCTGAGGATGTCATTAGACGAAAGCGCTCGAGCACCATTCTGTGTTTCCTTTCCTTCGTGGTTTTATTCATCATAAATATTTTTCACGTGTTACTTTCGTGAAGTAATTTTCATATATATATATATATATATATATATATATATATATATATACGAGGTGTGATCAAAAAGTTCGGTAAATAGTCCCGCAACTAATGAACGCGTGTCACTAGGTGATGTCAGTGTGTATGGCTGATGACGTCACCTTGGCCACTTGCCAGATGCCACCAAACACCATTCAACTACGCACCAATGCGCCATGTTATTGCTTTGTGTGAGGGCGTTTTTATGGCGTCTGGCGATTTTGCAGAAAATGTCGAAATTTGAGCAACGTGGAAACATCAAATTTTGTTTTAAACTTGGTAAGACGGCTACAGAAACGCACGGAATGCTTGCGGCTGTCTACGGAGATGAAGTTGTTACAAACAAGACGGACGGACGACCACTTCTTTCATCATCTTCCAAAGACTCATTTAATTTCCTTCTCGAAACCTTCCAAACCACTTGCAAACAGTCTTGTTTGTAACAACTTCATCTCCGTAGACAGCTGCAAGCAGTCCGTGCGTTTCTGTAGCCGTCTTACCAAGTTTAAAACAAAATTTGATGTTTGCACATTGCTCAAATTTTGAAATTTTCTGCAAAATCGCCAGACGCCACAAAAACGCACTCACACAAAGCAATAACACGGCGCACTGGTGCGTAGTTGAATGGTGTTTGTTGGCATCTGGCAAGTGCCCAAGGTGACGTCATCAGCCATACATACTGACATCACTTAGTGACACGCGTTCATTAGTTGCGGGACTATTTACCGAACTTTTTGATCACACCTCGTATATATATCATACAGATTCACTGAAGAATAACTAGTGCATTTTCTCCAAAGGTTTAGGATAAAATGAGTTCCGCTCAAAAGCTAAACTTGAAAGGAAGTGGTAAGATGTCGGAATCGGAGCGTTGACTTGCGACGCGAGTACGAATCCTGCTTCGGGCTACACGCTTTACTTCAGTCTTCGTATTAAATCAACTGCGGTTATTGTGGTTTTCTATCATATATATATATATATATATATTATATGCAGACGTGCATCGGGATTATTATTCATCCTTACATGCACACTTCTCGGCATTTAATTGAGTCTAATTGTTGTGCTCATCATAATGATACTGAATCCTTAAGAAAACTTTAGAAATGTATTTAAATTATTATTATTATTATTTAGGTAGTATGTATATATATACTCACCAAATAATATTATTAATATTATTATTTAGTGAGTATATATATATATATATATATGTATATATATGATGAATAAAACCACGAAGGAAAGGAAACACAAAATGGTGCTCAAGCGCTTTCGTCTAATGACATCCTCAGGAACACTGAAGTACATAAAAAGGGTTAAGCCTATATATAGGTTACAGAAAGAAAAAAAGAAAAAATAAATAACATACACACACACACACACATATATATATATATATATATATATATATATATACATACATATCTATATATACAAATACATACATACATACATACATACATATATATACAATAAACAGAGAAGTAAAAATAATAAAAAAATTAAAAATTAAAACCTTAAAGGATTACCAGTGTTTATTGTATATTATGTATGTATGTATGTATGTATGTATTTGTATATATAGATATGTATGTATATATATATATATATGTGTGTGTGTGTGTATGTATGTTATTTATTTTTTCTTTTTTTCTTTCTGTAACCTATATATAGGCTTAACCCTTTTTATGTACTTCAGTGTTCCTGAGGATGTCATTAGACGAAAGCGCTTGAGCACCATTTTGTGTTTCCTTTCCTTCGTGGTTTTATTCATCATAAATATTTTTCACGTGTTACCTTCGTGAAATAATTTTCATGTATATATATATATATATATATATATATATATATACTCACTAAATAATAATGATATTCAAATACATTTCTAGAGTTTTCTTGAGGATTCAGTATCGTTATGATGATCACAACAATTAGACTCAATTAAATGTGGAGAAGTATGCACGTAAGGATGAATAATAATCCCATGCACGTCTGCTCCTCACCGACAATTTGATGTCATATCCATATGTTCGCATTCTCCAGAATCGAAACTCTCTCCTTTCCAAAGAGTCGATCATATTACAAAACATATAACCTAACCTAACCTACAATATCCCGCCTTATTTTATTTAATATTACCCATGAAACAGTATTATTATAACTGTTATTATTATTATTATTATTTTTATTATTATTATTATTATTACTATTATTATTTGAAACAACCTTGGTCTAAAGAAAAAATTAACACGCTAAAAGGTTCCCAGTAAAAACTGAGAGAGAAATTCATGAAATCTTTGAAGCCATAATATTTATATTCTGTCGCTTACTTCCACTCCAACCTCCTCCTTCCACCATTCCCTCCACTCTACTCACCACTACAGTTAATATAATTAATCTTATCCCCGTATAACCATTAAATGTTTGTGTAAAGTCAAGGTATTGAATACTAATGTCTGTACAAAGTCAAGGTTATTTAATATTACGCATATATACTATGGGCTTAATCTTATATAGCTACAAAAAGAACGTGTAATTTTAGCTGAAGTTTTATATATTATATTTAAATATAGGTAATCTCCAATTATAATAAGTACGGGTTTTCATGCCATCTCATACACCATCATTCGTTTAACTCATCCTATTTGTACTTAATTTTACAACTTTTCTTTCCTTTTAACTTACTGTAAATAATGTCAATGTTCCACACTATCAAAAAAGATTCGTCAAATAATTCCATTCTGCCATAAAAGCATGTCTATTATTTGCGAATGGCAGTTCTACGCAGTGTTTGTACATCGGTACTCTTTTACTGACCCATTTTTATATATTGTTTATTATTTCCATTTGTGGGTTCCTTGTACGTGTATAAATAGAACAATAAATAAATAAATAAATTATTTATTAGTATTATTATGAGTATCTGCAGTTACTGTAAAGGTAAATTTAGAACAGATTGACATTATATTAACAAATACCAATAACTAAATGCACACAATAAAAACGAAGCAGATATCGAATAAATTACTATAAAATCCATGACTTACCATTTGCTTATTAAAGTCACTCGACCAAATGCATAAATTGCAGAAAAGGATGAAAAAATGCATTATTTCTAAAGCACTTTATATTCGGTATGAGAACAAAATTGACAAACTAATCAAAAAGGCAAAAGAACAATATCACTCGCATAAATTTCGTAAATCAAATGGTAACCCAAAACTAACATGGAAATTAATTAACAAAACATTAAATCAGACGCTAAAAGAGGGCGGTTTCATCGAGAAACTTATAAATAATAATTAATTATGTTAATGATTCAATGACCAGAGAGAACGAACTTAAACGTTTCTAAGAGGTGGGAAAGCGATCAGCGGAAATGTTCCCCCTATCCATTAATTCGTCGGAGTTTCCATGGGAGAAGAAAATCCACATAGCTTTTCCTCCCTTTCAATAACCTCACCTGACGTAAAAACAGCGACAAACAGTCTTAAAAGCAAATATTGGGCCATAGATTTCATACTAGACAAAATACACGAGTCGTGTCGTAATATCATTTCTGAACCGCTTGCTGCCACCTATAATAATTATTATTTTGAGACGAGATATTGTCCTATTGTTGCAAACGTAACTATAACATACTCTATACTTAAAAGTGGTAATCTTGAAGTATAGAAATTTTTGAGAAAAACATACATCGACAACCACAGTTTGAGTTTGAAGTGAAACTCTATGTGAAGGATGCCGTTATTGGGTTAAAAAATTAAACCCCCGAAAAAATTGCAATTCTAACCCCAAAATTGACTAATTATGGAGTAAGAGGCATGTCATTAGAGAGGTTCAAGGTCTATTTAATTAATAAAAAGCAATAAGCCACACTCAATAAATGTGAATCAGATTCCAATCGATCACACACCAAGTACCACAACAGGCAGTTAACATTAAAACACGCGCAAAACACAACACCACACTAATCAACATTTACATACCACCAGATATTTCACCTCAGGTGCCAGCCAATTACAATCCACAGTTACACAATCTGGCCTCTCTCACTAATGTCATCTTAGGAGGAGACTTCAACGCCAAAGACACTAGTTGGTACCTGCACAACCAAAGCAACACCAGAGGCGCCAACATAGCCACACAACTAAACAGCCTCTTCATTCTTAACAATACAGAAGAACATACACACATACCACATCAAGCAGGATACTCAAACTCCTCCCCAGACATAACGTTCTGTTCCCCCTCACTAGCAACACATACACAATGGAGAACAGAAAAACAACTGTCATCAGACCACCTGCCCATCATCATTACAACACATTCTACACTCTGCCCCAACAGCCTTAGGCACACTTACAGAAATTACAAGAAAGCTGATTGGGAACAGTTCAAAATACAGACTGAGGGACAATTCACCACATTAAACAGCACACCCATCATAAACATCAATACAACACTCAAGACATTTAATCAGATCATCAATAATGCAAACAAATACATACCGAAGGGCAACATTAGGAAATACAACCCAAATTACACTAGAGAAATAGCCCACCTTATAAGGTAACGTAACAACCTCAAATATAACACACAAACCCCACACACAGAAGCCATAAAACAGCAGATACAACAGCTCAACACAGAAATAAACAACAAACTCAAAGAAAAAAAACAGAAACATTTAGGGAATTCATAACAACATTAAACCACTCCACAGATACATCCAGGCTATACAAGACTATAAACGGCATTACCCACTCTAACAGCGGCATTCACACCTCACACGCGGCTATCTGTCGCAGCCAAAATAATATCCCAACATACACACAACAAGCTAACATTCTAGTTAATCACTACGCAAAGATAAGTCACTTAAACAGAGACAACAACCAGAAACACGCAGACAGACAAACAGCCAGACACAAGAAAACCTACAGACTCGACACAACCATTACACCCTTCAATACAGACCAGACCACTAAGATCATCAAAAACATTAAGAATTCGAAGGCTACTGGACCAGACAACATATCTAACATACACCTTAAACACTTGGGCCCACAAGGAATACTAGCTCTCACAAATATCAGCACATATTCATACCAACACTGTATTATTCCTGACATATGGAAACAAGGTAAAATTATTACACTACTCAAACCAAACAAAAATCCAACAGAACCAGCTTCCTATAGACCCATTACTTTACTATGCACACCTTCCAAAGTAACAGAAAGACTAATCTTACAAATCACCAACCCACACATTCCACTATCGCCTACTCAACATGGATTCAGACCTCACCACTCAACCACGACATTACTCACTAACCTCACGCAGCACATCATGGATGGCATCAATTCCAGACGACCAGCTCAACGTACACTATTAGCAACAATAGACATTAGTAAAGCATTTGATGCTATCCCACGCTTCCCTCTCATAAACAAAACACTCAACACAAACCTGCACAATAACACCAAAAGGTGGCTGAGCAACTATCTTTCAGGAAGATACTCACATGTCACATTTAATGGCAAGTCATCCAAAAACAAGCTTTTTCCAAACGGGGTCCCTCAAGGCTCTGTTCTCTCACCAACACTCTTCAACTTATACATGCATGACATTCCAACACCCATAGATAACAGGCTTATATTATCATCATATGCAGATGACATCACTCTAACATCCACCCACAACAACATCGACACCGCTACAAATAACCTACAAACATACATAAACAGTATACAAGACTGGCTCACACACAATAGACTCAAAGTAGCCCCCACAAAATCAACCATCACCTTGCTTACAAGCAACACAAAAGAACACCAGGTAATTCCACAGCTTACACTAAACAACATCAACATTCCACACACTCACAGGACCAAAATACTTGGGGTCACTTACAACACATCATTATCTTTAGCAAACCACATTCAGGATATTAAAAACAAATGTACGTCAAGACTTAACACGCTTAGGGTACTAACAGGCACAAACTTTGGACACCAGCAGGAAACAACATCACTCATAAAAAATATATTCGCTCAGTTATGGACTATGCTAGCCCATGCTGGGCACCCATTATCTCAAACACACACATAAACACCTTACAGACAATACAAAACAACGCACTTCGTATCATTACAGGATGCACTCAAACAACACTAATAGAACACCTGCACACAGAAACAAAATTACTGAAAGTTAGGGAACATTTAGACATGAGGGGAACACAATTCATGGCAGCAGCGACAACTAACCCACAACACCCTTGCCACTACATGTACAATCACGCACCGACACCTCGCACCATTAAGGTAACACCAGAGAGACATTATAACCAAATACTCCATTCCATACCACGCCCCACAGACATCACACAGTACAGAAAACACATACACACACACCTAACCCACAAAGCACTGACACGACTCGGTCCGAATGCGGTCCTTGGTGCGAAGCCGCCACCCATTAACAGGTCAGAGATCAGCCTGAGCAGATCGGATCGAGTTAACTTAGCACGATTCCGATGTGGACATCACCCCAACTTACTAACATATAAACACAGACTAGACAACTCCATAGACGACACCTGCCACCTGTGCCACGACACACCACAAACAATTGAACACATTATGACAGACTGTACCGCTCTAGCACAACAACGAACACAACACAACATCACTAGTGCGCTGAACCTCTGGTCCACTCCGAAGAGGGCGATCGGTTACCTGCGTGCCGCCGGCTTGCTCGATCAGGGTGTGCTGATCGGCTAAACATCAACAACAACGTCTGAAATTGGAACCCCTCCTATTCCTTTGTTACGTCAGTGATTTTTATAATTACCACAACGCAACCAGTATTCGGTATACAAATGACGCAACACTTCTTGTATCTGATAACGACTTGGGTAATTTACGAGCAAAAGCGAACATGAGACTCATCTGTATTTATAACTGGCTGAATGCGACCAAATTAGCCTTAAATATATCAAAGACCTCGTACTCGTATATGATCATAAAAAACATAAAATGGAATATAAATTTAAATATACGTATAGTAACAATATAATAAATTTTAGATTTTTAGATTTTAAATGAAAATTAACTTTGAAAGGACACACCGAACACAGTGAATAAAATGTAAAAATTCACTTATATATTGCACAAATTAGAACACTGTATTCAAAAATATATACTGTTCAATTTATATTACACCTTTCCACACCTTTATATCCAATAGAAGATAGCAGTTTGAAAAAATACAAATCATTATATTATTTATCCATTAAAAACGTTGCATAAAAAATCTCCAGAATCACATCAGATACAAAGACAAACCGAGAACCCTTCTTAAAAAATTAATGATCCGCACAAGCTGAATATCTGCTTCTTTCTATAATCACCTTTTTCCCCATATCCTATTCCTTCATTTTTTCTGAAACCTTGAAAGCGTATCAATTTCATGTGTAAATTACAGCTTTCTTTAAATTAAACATTTTTACCTTATTTAAGCTCAAGCAAGTCAGTTTTAATCACTCTTCACTATTGAATTATTATTGCAATACACTTAATGCAATACACTCAATGCTTTTTTTGAGTAACTGTAACGGTAACTACATACATTTTACGGCCGAGTAATTATAACTGTAACTACTGTAGTTACAAAAATTCATGAATATTTGTAATTTCTACCAGTTACGTTTTACTGTGAAAGCAAAAAGATATAAGCTACTTTTTTTTCCAATCCTTGCTCGATGCACAGTCCCCTGCAATAATTCCGTTCCACCCTCTCAGAGATGTGGTAACAACGCAGTCCCTCTTAAACCCCAGTCCCACACCCTCACTCCCTCCCTCTCTTCCTCCCGCTCTCAGGTGTTATCATGGTAATACTTTTATTTTTTGAAAACCAATGACAGAATAAATATATTGTTCACTGTAGTTTTGGTGGTAATGCTAGGACGACTATGTATTTTATTCATGCTTTATTCCTAAATTTAGGAAATGGAGTAGTTAGTTTATTTCACAAACGTGGGATACTTTAAAAACTTTCAATCATAGGATTTTGATGTGGCCATGTTACAGGCAATAACATTTCTGTTTAAAGTCCATGCCTCATCAACAAATGATTATCGGGAAAATGGTCTATCCGTGGAGAGATAATGATAACATAGTTAAATTTTTTATTACAAAAATAAACATGAATCAAGTAAATTTAGAGATTTTCTTAAGAACATACAAAACATAATGTTCAAATTATAAGGAACTGACAATTGTTCAAGTAAATAAATATATATTTCTTACATCACAACTATAACATTATTATACACAATTACTCAATACTTGGTCCATCCTCCATTGTTATTAATTAATTATTATTATTATTGTTATTATTATTATTATTATTATTATTATTAACGGTTGTAGATGACTTGTGGGTTCCTGCAGAAAAGTTTCCACTCTGCCATGGTGTGTTCCAGCAGGTGCCGAGATGTCCGCTACTGTCCAGACTCCCAAGCGTTAACCACATTTGCCCACACACATCTTCAGTGGGGGTTTAGGTCACACTCCTTGGTGGGCCACTTCAGCAGCTCGACATCTCGTTGTTCCTAAAACCATCGTCTGATGATCCTGGCAGTATGAACAGGGCAATTATCCCGTAATATATATGTTAACCCTCCGTCTATGGCCTTAGGTGGTTCGAGGTTGACGGTGTTTATTGTTAGATGGCAGCAACGGATTTTCTCACTCTGGGGTAGCTGGTACCGTATAAGGAATCGCAGTAGTTTCTCTTTCACTACACTCCGATTTCTTCTCGTAGTGGATCGGAGGATTCTGTGAAAACTTACTAAATTATCTGACGGTTCCCCGATTCTTCTTGTAGCGTATTCTATTTTAAAACTAAGTTTTCTGGAGAAAGCAGGGCTCAAAGGAGAAGACAAAGAGATCCTCTGACTGAATTTTACTGCTTCTAAAATATTACAGGTAATACTTCAGCCTCTAGGTCAGATCAGAATAATCAGAATGATAATTTGAAAAATTACAAGAGTTTATATACTAATAATTTGGTGACATCATTATTAATGTTGACCCGTTTTGTTTTTTATTTTCAATAAGCTAATTTTTTTTTGGCAAAATATTTAAAGATAAATGTAAATTTGGGCTGTAACAGCATACAGGCAGATAAGCAAGATATTTGAAGATGATGTCATATTTTTCTTTTAAACAACATATTGACAGATCTGATGTTATCATGATTTGCCGAGTTAAATAAAAATGGAAATTAAAATATGCATTTTATTATGGATTAAAATCAAACATGTATATGAGCTAAAATGAAATGTTTAAAATTTAAAATTAAGTGTTAATTTAGAGTTTTGGCAAGTTATGACTTCATCTTTTACAACGAACAGAGAATGTACGAAAAAATGAACATTGCAGAATTTAACACGATTACATGATTAAGCTTAATCCCAAAAAATGATTAGGTAATTTAAAAAAGAAATAATTCATCAATTACTTAGCAAAAATAAAATAGAAAATTAAATTTTTTCCAAACTTGCATTTTATATACAGTTAGAGTGTCACGCGAGTTTAGACTTCATATGCTAAAATGAATATTAGAATTATTCATTTTTGCATATATATTAATATATATTATTTAATATATTTCGGCGCTGGGTTCAAATCACGTTTTAAAATTAGATGCTATTCCAATCGTAATCTGACACGCCGAATTACAGTGTCCTTCGAATTTTGGGATCATTTGTGATGCAATACTTTTTGTCATATCGTGATTCGATATTAACACTAAAATATAAGTGTTGTATTTCTCTACATTCTGATGATTAATTTCAGCTATTGAGCGATTCTCTATAGACGGTTTGATCTCATAATATCGTAGTTTTTGCTGTAGCGAAAGGAGAGGGGGAGGACGAAGGTGGTGGGTGGGTTTTCAAAAAAAGAAGTATTACTATGATAACACTTGAGAGGAGGAGGAGGAGAGGGAGGGAGAGAGGGAGGGGGACTGGGGTTTAAGAGGGACTGCGCTGTTCACATCTCTCACCGTACATACTGTGCACAGTGCAAGTTTATTGACAACACATATTTTATGATAATACAATAAAATCTTGTTCATTCGTTATTTGAAGCAAATGAGCAATCTTGGCAAGTATCACTTATCAGGGAAAGTACTTCTATCGGGATCAGATGCCCGCTAAAATCAGGAAAAATGTCGAAAGTAACTTTTGAATTAACTACTAACTAGTTACTTTTTGATAGAGCAACTAGTAATTAACCAGTTACTTATTTGAGGCAATAACTAGTAACTGTAATTACTTAGGAAAAAACGTAACTGCCACAACAGTGGGTCATGCATATATAAATCTTCCGGTGACTTACGTGTGTACCAAACAAATCCACTCTGGACTCATTAATAATTGGGGAAGGAAACATCAAAAACCGACTGCAGTGATCTTAGAAATATGAGGATTTTACTGCTGATGAGTGGCAAAGAGTCGTTTTATAGCTGTGTCCAAAGTGGATTTGTCTGGTACACACACACGCATACATATAGGGGAGTACATGACTTGATGGAAAATTAACCCTGCACCGTAAAAAACCTGTGAAACGTGCTGAGGTTCATAATTGTATGCGGTTATTTGGAGAGGTATGGCACTCTAAACATTCTAAAAATCAATGATCCGGTGAAGAAAGAACAGTACCATTCAGTCTTGATTCACCATACCATCCATACCAAGTGATTGATACCTAGTGAATAAAAAATTCATTTTCCGACAAGATAACGACTCCAAACAGAAGTCGTCTTTTCATGAATTATTTGAAACATAAAGAACAACAGAATATGCTGACCAGGATGGAATGGATTCCATACTCACTTGATATGAATCTAGTTAAATATTTATGGATGTTGTTCACATCTGAAAAGAAATATGACAATCCTAACAACCTTTTTAATCTGTAGGTAGTGATACAACAAAGCTGGAGGGACAACACCCAAGATATTATTGATAAATTGGCTGAATCATTGCCACGATGAGTGGCCGCAATATCGGCTAAAAACGAAGGTATACAAAATGTGAGATTATAACCACCACTTATTGCCCAACTTCATTTTTTTTTAAATATTCTCTTTTCGTCACTAAATTAAGGCCAGGACTAGATGCGGGACCACCAGTTTGACCTTCGTGGGAAGACTGACCGACGCACGGAACAACTACAAGGTTACAAAGTTACGATATAGGATAAAATTTCATGAAATTCGGTTAGACACGTGACAAATTTGAACATGACCAATTCGATTGCAAGCATAATTCTCTTCTTTTAAACATTTGAGGGGTCCCGCGTCTTAAGGTACTTAAGCGCCAAAATTTAAATTCGCCAGAAATCGCCTCCAAAGTTCAGCAGTATTCACGCAATAGTATTTCTGTTATTAATTGAGCTAGAACGTTCATTTTTTGTTAAATTAGAGTTATAAGTATGCTAATGAAGATGTTGATGAGTTTTTGGAATAGATTTTCATATTTTATATTTTATATATATTTTTTTTAATTTTTTGATTTTCTTATTATGCCGAACTTTGGGTGAACTTTTGGCTGGCGATAGAGGTGAAAAAAGTAGTTCGCTTCATAAGGTTTTCAACCATACTTCTAGTGTCGTAAGGTCATTATAACTCAAACCACGCGATAGAGGAAGGGTGAAAATAGTGATATCCATCAAAAACACGTTTTCGCCTGTGGTGGCACTTAGGTACCTTAAGACGCGCGACCCCTCAATTTTTTATTTATAATAAACAAAACCTTTCGGATTTCAATCATTTCTCTTTGTATTGAAATTTTAAATAATTAATGTTGAATAAATGATTCGTGTTTAATAAACTAAAACATTTATTTTTAAAATAGGCTTTTTTAAGAATAACCAATTTGTGAATTATTCAATGTTTTTCTTTAACCCAACAAAAATAATCTCATATAATAATAATAACAATAATATTAATGATAATAATAATAATAATAATAATAATAATAATAATA
Source organism: Bathynomus jamesi (assembly GCA_023014485.1). Classification (NCBI taxonomy): domain Eukaryota; kingdom Metazoa; phylum Arthropoda; class Malacostraca; order Isopoda; family Cirolanidae; genus Bathynomus; species Bathynomus jamesi. The sequence goes on from JAJOZX010000146.1 coordinate 1,345,082, forward strand.
ATAAACTGCGTAAACTAAGTTTACTTAATTTTAAAATTACTGATTGATGATATAAATTTTCTGTGTGGATATTGCGCAACAATTTTCTTTTTTAACTTGATGACAAGAGCACGAAAAGCTGCATCAGTATGAATTTTGTGTCTTGGTTATCCACTTTATATATATATATATATATATATATATATATATATATATATATATATTCGATACCAAAATTAAGAGCCTACTTCGAAAGTTCATAGCAGTTGGAAAATAACATGAAACAATGTGATGAAACTTATTAATTCATGTGGAGGAGAGAGCTGCTCTCTTGCGATTTCCATCGCATATAGCCAGTCACACCCTGCTCATCCGGTACCGTCCCGAGCCAGGTATCTGGTCTTTTTCTGAAGACTTCACCTTTGATACCAATGATGTTCCTGATGTCTTTCGGAGGCTGGTTAAATAATCTTGGCCCCCTGACAACAAAGCTATTATTCCCTCAGAGTTAAGGGTGTCCATTGTCTGGCTTTTAGTTTGGGGATACTACACATTCTACCTTTCCTATTTTCCAGTACCGTTTGGATGGTTACTGGGTTCAGTTTGAGGTTAGGTACAATTTTTTTCCGTTATTTTCCATGTGTAAATTACGATGTATCTCTCTCTTCTTTACGTAAATATAAATTTAATTTACGAAGTCTTTCCCAGTAGTTGAATTCTTTGCAGCCATCAATCTTGCTGCGAAACTTCTTTGAATTGTATTATAATTTTTTAAAACCTACATTGAACCACAATATATTCAGTTGTACAAATTATGCATACAAAAATAAATAAACAATTTTTTTGTTACTAGTTTTGAATCCTTTCTCCGATAAGTCCATCACGCAACGTACAGAGTATTCTTCTCGCTACGCCACTCGGAATTTTGGATGGGCATGACAAATTTTGTATTTATAGCTTCGCTGTACATTACAATTTTATTAAATAATTTTTTACATAAAAACTTTACTATTTGCATTTAAAACTGTATATTTAGAAGAAAGTAAAATAAATAATGTTAAATTAAAAGAAAAAGTTTCCTTTAAAACTATTAATGGAAAAAATTCTTATTAAAATAATGTGAAATTTTTCTTTTAAAAGTATTTTTTAGAATGAATAATTTTATATTTGCATTAAAAATCTTTTTAAATAAACATTATTATTATTATTATTGTTAAAAATTTAAATTTTGTTTATTATAACTAAAATATGTGAATTTAAGCAAATAATTTTAAAAAGAAATGGTTTATACTTCAAAAACATATTCTGTGTGTATAGTTATAAATAAAAGGCAGTGATGCTTAAATTTAGAGCAGTAAAGCCAAAATCTCAAGGGTCAAATTGTTGTAAAAATAAATGAGTACGAAATTTGTTTTATGTTTCATGTTAAAATTAATACAATGTTTATTTTAGCAATACAGGGGTTTTCTTTCTTCTTTATTTCTTTCAAACTAAGAAAGGGAAAATTTTAAAATTGTTTCGCTTTCCTTCTTATGATAAAATTAATAGAATTCTCTGAGAACAAATAAATTATATTTATATATATATATAACTTCCACTTTTCTCATGTAATTTTTCTGAATAGGTCCACCGTGGAATTATTTTATTGCAATGTATGCATATACATTTCTTGTAATCATTTCTATCTTATGACTATGACAAAAGTAGCAAGCATTAATGCTGGAACGAACGAATGATTTTTTAACATTATACAAAACGTGGAAATATTTGTTCACTATGATTACTGCTTCCGTGACCGGGGCCCTTCTGGGTGTGCTGAGCCCATCATTGAGGCGTACATTCCATATTCTATTCCTACTACTAATGCAAAAAAACCTTGGTTTAACTTTACTTGTTCTAATGCTATCCGCAACAGAGAGGAGGCTTTCAGAAGGTACCGTCGCCATTCAATCCTGACTCTCACTCAGCTTATACTTCTGCCTGGAATCGTGCAAAATCTGTTCTTCAGCTCGCCAAAAATTCCTTCATCCAACAAAAATGTGAAAATTTATCCAATTCTAATACTTCCCGCTCTTTCTGGCATCTAGCTAAGAACCTCTTCAACAACTTTACTTCCTCTTCTTTCCCTCCTCTTTTCCATTCCGACGGCACAGTTGCCGTCTCTTCTCCTAACAAAGCTGAACTCTTCACTCAAACTTTCTCTTACAATTCAACCCTCGACGATTCCTGTGCTGTTCCTCCATCTCCTCCCCCCTCTGACTTTATTATGTCTGAAATTAGAATCTCTTCTAAAGATGTTTCTTCTGCCCTATCTGGGCTCAACTCTCGGAAGGCGTATGGTCTTGATGGTGTTCCTCCTGTTGTTCTTAAGAACTGTGCTTCCTTGATGACACCCTGCCTCGGTACTCTTTCGTCTCTGTCCCTCGTCTGGTACTTTTTCTTCCTGCTGGAAGTTCGCTTTCATTCAGCCTGTCCCAGAGAATGGTGACCACTCTCAACCTTCCACCTATCGTTTAATTGCTTTGATTTCTTGTCTTTCCAAAGTTTTTGAATCTATCCTTATCCTTAATAGGAAGATTCTTAAACATCTATCTTCTCACAATCTTCTTTCAGATCGTGAGTATGGATTCTGCAAGGCAACGCTCTACTGGCGATCTTCTTTCATATCTCTCTGACTCTTGGTCATCCTCCTTTTGGGATTTCGGTGAAACTTTTGCTATTGCACTAGACATATCTGGCACAAATCTTTAATTTCCAAACTGCCCTCCTTTGGTTTCTATCCTTCTATCTGTGCCTTCAACTATAATTTCCTTTCTGACCGGTCTACAGCTGCAGTTGTAGATGGCCACTGTTCTTCTCGTAAAGCTATTAACAGTGATGTTCCTCAGGGTTCTGTTCTGTCACCCACTCTTTTCATTTTATTTATTAATGATCTTTTAATTCGCACTTCCTGTCCTATTCACTCCTATGCCGATGATTCCACTCTTCACTTCTCCACCCGCTTCCCAAAGCGTCCCACTCAACAGTTACTCCATGATTCGCGTGGGGTGGCTATGGAGCACCTGACCTCTGATCTTTTTGCTATCTCTAATTGGGGCAGAGAAAACCTTGTTGCTCTCAATGCCTCAAAAACTCAGTTCCTCCATCTGTCTACTCGTCACAATCTTCCACACGACTATCCCCTTACCTTCAACAACACACAACTCAATCCTTCCTCTTCTCTTAATATTCTTGGTGTTTCCTTTTCCCGTGATCTTCCTGGAAAGATCACATATACTCTCTTTCTAAAACAGCTTCTAAGAGGTTAGGTGTGCTGTACTGTCTCCGCCGTTTCTTCACCCCCACTCAGTTGCTGTCTCTGTACAGGGATCTTGTTCGCCCCTGTATGGAGTATGCTTCTCATGTGTTGGTTGGTTCAACCCACACACCCGTACTTGACTTTTCGTCTCATCAATTCCTCGCCTCTTACTGATTATCTTCAATCTCTCTCTCTTCGCCACAATGTTGCCTCACTCTCTCTTTACTTGCGCTATCATAACGATCATTGTTCTTCTGAACTCTAACTGCATGCCTCCTCCTTTAAGGAGAGCACGCAGTACCCTACTTTCTACACTTTCTCACTCCTTTTCTGCCCAACTATCTAATGCAAGGGTTAATCTGTATTTTCAGTCTTTCATCTACTCAACTGGTCAACTCTGGAACAATCTTCCTCACTCCATCTTTCCTCCTGTTTATTACCTCCCATCTTTCAAACGCAGAGTATCTAAGCATCTCTAAAACCCCGGACCTTGATTTTGGCTCTCTTCTTCTTCTATGGGATGGGCGCTTTTGCGGGCATTTGCCTTGGCCCCTCCTTTTAAACCTTTTGTAACATGATGCCCATAATCACTAAAGTGATCACATATATCAAAGACATTGAACATAAAAAACAATGTAGTAATAACATTCCCTATATTTTTGTAATTGAACTTTCGAACCTTGTTTTTAAATTTGAAATAAAATCAATATGCGTTATCGTGGGGCTTCGCTCTTTCGCTCCTTTCACCTCTACATTATCCGGAACTTTGGCATCGGCGTCCCTCGGGAAGAAACGGATGAAACTCCTCGCAGTCTTTCTCATACATAAATATTTTCATACGCTTTTCCTTCACCTATTTGCTCTTGGTCTCAAATCTGGCTGGAAGCGATAAGTAAAATACCTCGAAATCCTTACGTTTCAGAAAGGCTTTTCGGAACTTCAAGAAATTTTGCAATTTATGCTACACTCCTTTTTCAGGCAATATCAGTGCCATGTAAATACGACATATTTATTAACATATTCTTATAAAAAAAATTTTTTAAATCCGTCTTATCGAAAGTTAAGTCAAGGTTTTTTCTTAAATATTCAATTTTGATTTTAAAATAAACGAATAAAAGATAGGAATATATTTTCATTTGTCCGTAAAGTCAATTTTGTTACATCGTTATTCAAAACAGTAAATTTTTGCACCAAAGGTTTTCCTTCATTTATATTCCAACAATATATATATATATATATATATATATATATATATATATATATATATATTATTTAAAAAAAAAAAAATTTATAGAAAACAAAAACACTATTTCTTTGTTATTTCTAATAATAATTTCTGCATAAACAGATCGGTGACGTGAATGCCAGAATTTGAAAGCAGATTGGCTTCGAACTTTGCGAAGTAGAAACAGGATATTTGCATTGTTTTATACGAAGGAAAACGGGAACATAAAATTAAGTATTACAATGAAAGAAAGAGTGATAGAGGAGAAACACGGAAAATGGCAATAGGAAAAGAGTAGGAAACAAAAGGAAAAATTGAGAAAAAGAAGGACAAAAAAGGAAACTTTCAAAAATGTTAGAGAGAGAGAGAGAGAGAGAGAGAGTGCCAATTGCGAAGCCGCGAAGTGAGGATGGAAGGAATTGTGTCCGATAGAGGAAACCTCTTTCAGAATATTCAATTTGCGCGCTTAACGAGTTAACTTTATTGGCGACTGAGGTGGAGGACACGATTATCGGCTGTTCAGTTATACGATAGGCGCCAGGCCTCGTCAACGCTTTATCTGAATATTTATCTTATTTATATTTATTCGGATTCAGAAAAAGAAGGAAACTTTATATCGAAAACTCGGTCTGGTATTGATTTAATGCAAACTATTCTTATTTATTGCTGACTGAGTTCCGAGTATAGACATCATCTGAATAAAATAATATTACGGTTCCTTTAATACGATTTATAATTACGGCTAAGAATGCATTTATAGACGTTTCCTTAATTTTTTTTTCGAAAATGTTTATTTTATTTTATTTTAAAAAAAAATTCAATAACGAACGGCGGATGTCATTTAATCCGAAGAGAAATTAATGCTCAAACTGTGATTAAATTCTGATAATAATTTTCACAATTCATATAAATCGATCCAGCCATGGTTTTCCATGATTTAGCCACAAAGAACATTCGTCATATATATATATATATATATATATATATATGAGGCGTCGCGACTACGAGGGGCGAACTCGCCAAACCAGTTTTGAGAACGACTCGTTTAATTAAACTTCGTGACTCTCGTGTACGAGGGGCATATCGCGCAAATACACGCATTGAAAATAACTACATTTTCAGGGTGCGAGGCTGGGTATTCGGCTATACCGCGTTGTCTGTGGATGGGGGAGGGTTGAACTACTCATTCGTGGAAGAATCGCAAATCGCCAATGTGGCGAGTTCGCCCCTCGTACTCGCGACGCCTCATGTTTAGGGGATTGAGAGCCTTTTTGTTAGTGTTTGATTCTTTCAAGTAAAACGTATAAGTGATTTTAGGCGTAACTGTATTATTATTAAATATATATATATATATATATCAGTGTAGAGAGACATACACTGATTTCGTGTATATATTTACTGTAATTAGTACATTATGACAAAGTGACTAACAACTTGGTTACTCACTTTTCTACTGTCCTTATTGCCTATAATGTGTAACGCACGTAACGTTGTTAAAGGGACGAGAGCTGGAAACTCATATAGTCATTCCTTTCCCCTTTTCCCTCCCAACTGCCTTCAGTCCTGTCCGCGACCGAATTCGACTTCACGTTCATGCATCGAGTTACGAGGATAACTTATGAACAAAGGAGAGAAACCCGAACGTAGAAAAAAAAAATATTCAGAAAAAGAATACAACTTGAATAAAGTTTTACAATATTTTTCTGTACAATTTAGATATCTGATATGACTGTAATATATTTACAATATTCAAAGCTGAATATACCGTTGGAAGTATGGAATCTTTTTACATATAAGAGAAGTGAAAATGACAAGTAATAGTATTAACAAATAATAATAATAATAATAATAATAATAATAATAATTATAATAATAATAATAATAATTTTAAATGAAATGATCAATTGTATATTGAGCAGAAAATAAATTATGCTTAATGAAATTTTTTTAGGATAAATTATAAAATTAAAAGTGCTTAACCTAATCTATAGAGTATATTAACCTAACCTAACCTATCTCTCATGCACCATTCTTCTCCTCATATATATATATATATATATATATATATATATATATATATATGTGTGTGTATATATATATATATATATATAGAGGATCGCCCAAACCCGCAGGGAAAAAGTTATAAAACGGTGTTTAAAAAGGCTAATTAATTTCGACTGGTCACAACCAAACCCTTTTCAAAGCCATCAACTAGTTAAAATGTCTAAAACAGTTTTAAAACTTCCATCCCGCGGAAGAGCTTCCGCTTCAGCTCTTCCGCGGGACGGAAGTTTTATAACTTTTTTAGACATTTTAGCTAGTTTATGGCTTTGAAAAGGGCTTGGTTGTGACCGGCCGAAATTAATTAGCCTTTTTAAACACTGTTTTATAATTTTTTCCCTGCGGGTTTGGGTGATCTTATATTGTTGCGGTAAATGCAATCAAAGAGGCGATACGAAAATAATGGCTCTTATTGTATTTACGAACTGAAAAATAAGAGGCATTACTTTTGTACCGACCCTCGTATATACAATATATGTAATATATATATAATATATATATATATATATATACACAACACACACACAAAATATACACATGGTCAGAAGGCAACAATATGACATTTAACACCGAGAAATTTCAGCTCTTGAGATATGGTAAAAATGAGGAACTTAAACAGACTGCATAGTATGCTCCAGATAGACATGAAATTCAGAGAAGCATGAAAGCGGTCTACTTGGGGGTAATAATGACCGATGATGCCAAATTCGAGACACAAAATCAGATAACAATAAACAAAGTAAAAAGAGTCGCAAGACAGGTACTGAGAACGTTCAAAAGGAGGGACAAGACAGTAATGATTCCCCTGCTGAGAGCACTGATCATCAGAGCCGCCGAGAGGGCGGGAAAGCCGGGTTAAATCCCCGGGGCCCGGATAGAGGGGGGATAAAATCTAAAAATAATAATAAAGCAATTCATCAAATGATAGAGGAAATGTAATTAATGACCATACATTTTATAGAGATTATCATAGTCAAACTGAAACAGATAAAATATTATCTGCGGTCCACCAATGCCTAAGACCGACTGGCAGATCTGGGAACCATTGTAATTGAAAGCCAGTTAGCCCATACTTCAAATTTCATCAGAATCATTTACCACTTTGCTAGAGAGAAGGCAAAGAAAGTACACTTCTAATTATGAAAATCTTGCAGTAAACTATTGTCTTGCCTGCATGGACTGGTACTGCATTTGTAAATTGTATGATGATAGAATTAATTTAATTGATTCGAAAAATAAAATGGTCATTTTTTCTAAGTTGTTTATTCATACTGTATGTTTTGAATAGTGACTTGGACATATAATCAGTTTGCTTGTTATGTACACAAAAAACATTCATAATTAAATACTGAGTAAACAGGGGGTCCCATACACCAATCATTCCCCGGGGCCCGTGGCAGCTCTCGCCGGCCCTGCTGATCATACCAAAACCTGAATACTGCTCAGTTTTGACGTCCCCATATAAAAAGGAAGAAATTCATAAATTAGAAGAAAATCAGAGACATTTCACAGCCAAGATTGATGGCTGCAAATAACTCAACTACTGGGAAAGACTACATAAACTAAATCTGTACTCCCTGGAAAGAAGAAGAGAGAGGTACACCATAATCTACATATGAAAAATTATCGAAAAACCGGTACCAAACCTAAAACTAAACCCAATTACCATTCAAACAACGCTGGAAAATAGGAAAGGCAGAATGTGTAGTGTTCCCAAATTAAAGGCTCGACAAGGGACCTCTTCAACACTGAAGGGAACTAACTTTGTTGTCAGGGGGCCAAAACTTTTTAACCAGCTTCCAGAAAACCTCAGAAACGTTACAGGGGTCAAATTTGAAGTCTTCAAGAGAAGAGTAGAAGCCTGGCTGAGGAGGGTACAAGATGAGCCGGGTGTACCTGGTTATGTGCCTCTAGGCCAGGCCTAGAGGCGGGGGCATCAGCTTGACCTTCGTGTGAAGAGAGACCAACACACGGAATATCAACGAGATTAACGAGGTTATATAGATAGATATATATATAATTTATGTCGATTAATGGAAACTTGATTTTCAATATTCGATATACAGTATATAATTATAGCCTATTGTTTCTACCCAGCACCCTTTCGTCGTAAACCCACTCGGCATTCTTTGTTTTATCTTTCTGGTCTACAGTTGTGTAAATATGCTTCATACCCTGATAATGGATCACTATACAAAATGACTCATTGAAATATAATATAAAAAATTCTCTCTCTCTCTCTCTCTCTCTCTCTCTCTCTCTCTCTCTCTCTCTCTCTCTCTCTCTCTCTCTCTCTCTCTCTCTCTCTCTCTCTCTCTTTCGCACTTAAGGAAAGAATTAGAGAAGCTGCGCTTGGCTAGTCGGAGGACTGCGATCGTTGTCCACGCTGGTGGCAACGACCTGTTCCTCCAAGGCGGTAGGGTAGGTTCGACGGATGGGATCATCACCGAGATCATGTCTCTTGCGGATGATCTAAAACTTAAGACAGATAGGGGAATGTTGATGGGTATTTTACCGCGGAGGAATGCCAGTGACCACGCGCTGAGTAAGGTCATTGGCATCAACGAGAGGGTGCAAGACTTGTGCGTCCCACTCGGCGTGAGGTTTGTTGACCCCTTCGACGCGTTTTCGGGTAGGTGGGACCTTTATCAGAGTGATGGTGTCCACCTCAATGTCAAGGGTAAAGGTTGTGCTAGGCGCGCTGCTCGACCGGCACCTATACCGTATGGTGAGGTCAAGCCCGGGGAATGATGACGGGCCCCCACCGGGGAGAGATGATCTTGAGCCGCTGGCGGATGTACCTTCAACTGAAGGGTGCGTCCATATACAGGTGCGCGACTCTCCTTCCACGATGCAAGGTCGATTAGGAATAAGTTTTGCGAGCTACCGGCGCTCTTAGCATCAGGATATCGTTGCTATCACCGAGTCCTGGATTCATACTGATCGTAGGGACAACGTTGGGGAGTTCGAGATTCCCGGGTATAGAATGTTTCACAAGGACCGCACCCTTGGGGATGGGGGAGGGGTACTAATATACGTCAGGGACACGTTGAGTCCAGTTGATTGCCAGTTTCGATCGGAACGGGAGCTGCTTGGCGTCGATCTGAACGTGGGAGGGACGAACTATCGGTTAATCTTGGTGTACAGACCTCCGCATCTCCTCCTCGAGGAGGATACAGCCCTGTACACCGAACTCCGTAACCTGCTAGAGGAGAGGGGTGTGTGTAGTTTTAGGAGACTTCAACTGTCGCGGCATAAACTGGGAAGACAGGACTGCTGATGCCGAAGGGAGGAGGCTAGTTGACTTTGCTGATAAGAACTTCCTGACTCAGTGGGTTAATGGGCCTACACGAGGTGAAAGCGTTCTAAACTTAGCATTCACGACCGAAGACAACCTCGTCACTGGCCTCACCGTTGACGAATCGTTGCCATACCCTCAAAACCGGTCACCCATGCTTCAACGCAGCCTAAGTGGTTCAGTCGGGACATCGCTTCGGCTATCCGAAATAGGAAAGCTGCGTATAGGAGGGCGAAGGCCAATCGTTCCCATGAGAACACTGAGGCGTATGTCCGTCTGTGCAGGGGAACCCTAAGGAGTTCTTCAGTTATGTTAATAGTAGAAAGCCCATTAGAAGCATGATAGGCCTGTTGAAAGACTCCAGCAGCGCGTTGCGGACCTCGTACGTGGACATCGCTAATGTGCTGAATGAGTACTTTGTGGGAGTGTTCACCAGGGAAGACACCCACGTCATCCCCGAGCCAGGCGTCAGGCACGAAGGTGCTGGCCTGGCTAGGGTTCGGTGTACCGCGACAGTCGTCGCCAATAGAATAGAAAAACTGAGCGCGTTTAAGGCTCCTGGGCCAGACCAGTTCCTCCCCAGAGTCTTGCGGGAAGTGCGCGACCAGGTAGCTCCCCACCTGGCTACAGTCTTCAACAAATCGTTGGAGACGGGCGAAGGGCCTGTTGACTAGAGGGAAGCCAACGTGACCCCTATCTTTAAGAAAGGGGATCACGAAAGTCCAGGGAACTATCGTCCCATTAGTCTCACTTCGGTCGTAGGTAAATTATTAGAGGGAATAATAGCGGATAGGATCGTTGACCATTTGGATTCCTACAAGCTGCTTGGGGACTGGGACTCCCAACATGGGTTTAGACGGCATAGGTCGTGTCTCACCAACCTGCTCGAGTTTTTCCATGTCATGTGGAGTGAGTATGATACTTTATCTCGACTTTCAGAAAGCCTTTGATAAAGTACCTCACCGCCGGCTAATGGTCAAAGTGCGCGCGCTGGGTACCGGTGGGGAAGTAGGTAGCTGGATTGAAAACTGGCTGAAGAATGGGCGGCAAAGAGTTGTAATTAAAGGGGCTAGCTCGGGTTGGCCTCGGTCACTAGCGGGGTTCCTCAGGGTTCCGTTTTGGGACCACTGTTGTTTATCATTTACATAAATTCGCTGATGACACCAAGCTTGGCGCCAGTGTTGGGACGCCCGAAGCGATCGAGCAACTGCGTGCGGACCTACATAGGATAGGAGAGTGGTCCGAAAAATGGCAAATGCCGTTTAACTTGGGTAAATGCAAGGTGATGCACATTGGCTACGCCAATCCCAAGTCGATGATGGGGAGTAATATCGAGGCCACTGATTTGGAAAAGGACTTGGGTGTGCTAATTAGCAGCGACCTTAAGTTTACCAAACAGTACGTAGAGGTGGAAAAGAAAGCCCAGAAGCTGTTGGGTTATATGAGGGGGCAATTTCGATTTCGGAACAAGGAGATTGTGCTCTCTGTACAATTCCCTGGTTTGGCCGCACCTGGAGTATGCTGTGCAGTTCTGGTCGCCCACCCTCAGGAAAGATATTGAGAGGTTGGAGCGAGTCCAGGCGAGGGCCACAAATTTAATCCCTTCCGTTAGGCATATGGGCTACAATCGACGCTTACGCGCCCTGAATTTGTTTTCGCTGGAAACTCGGAGGCTGCGCGGTCAACTCATCAAGGTTTTCAAGCTCTTACGCGGGTTCAACGATGTCGATTTTAGAAGCATGTTTAGTTTAAATAATAACCCTATTTGCAACAATGGTTGGAAGTTGGATTTGAAACGGTTTAGCACTAGTGTTTGTGGGAATTACTTTACCTATAAGATCCATGACACGTGGAACAGGCTACCTTCAGAAGTTGTGAACATTTCTTCTGTGGATCAGTTCAAGAAAAGGTTAGACCGAATCTTGCACACTATTTGAGGGTGTATGAATTTTTCCCTGGCACCCGTTGCCATTGGTACCTCCTCGGTATGGGCCGCAAGGCCTTTTGAGGTACTTCTTTTCCTTGTAACTCCTTGTAACTCTCTCTCTGTATGACAGATCATAAATTATCATTATTATTTCCCTTGTTCGGAAACGGTCAATGATGAATATTATTATTATTTTTCTGTCCCCCATCTTCAAGGTCACCTACCTCCACCACCATATGGCTAGTGCGGAAAATATGTGGGTGCTATAGATAATGACTGTGCATAAATATTAGTCCTACGAAATTATATCTTCAGGTGCCACAAAGCCGTCGAAAAAAAGTGAAATATAATGATTTTCTTATATTCTGCATTAGGACAATAACTGAAACTTACTTGTTATTATTATATATTAAGTGTTCCAATTACCAAAATAGTTACTGAATTACGCAGCTCTTAGTTTATTTAGATCAATGTTCTTTTGATTAATGATCTAAATAATCCAGAACTCACCACGAGGAGGTGGCTGCGTGTCGAGCTCCACCCATGCCCTCCCAACCCACCCATCCTTGCGCATGTTTTTTTCTATTAACGTTTTATTTAAACTTTATATTCAGCTTTACTTTCGAATGATGGCATTTTTTTACGTGACTGAAGTGTTGATCTTATGAAGCCATCTCGCGCGTTCAATCCAAATACTTTTGATGATGCTTCAGTCACTAATTTTACCATTCTTTCTACTACTTGTGTATGACAAGGGAATTTCTCGAATGGAGGGGTACTCTTGTTTTCTATGAATTCTTCAATCTCATTTTCTGTCAGGTGTCTTGTCACAGGTGGTTCAGTGACAATGCATTTTTGCCAATTAATTAAATCAGTATAATCAGTAGCTTCAAATTGAATAACAGGTACTGTGAAACGCCTCACAACTTTTTCCTTGTTTGTTTGCCTTGCTTTCTTTATTCGCCTCCACGCTAATTCTCTTATGGCGCTGCGGTCATCATGAATCATTGATGCTAGAATATTTTCTGGATTTGCAAAAAATGCATTTTTTTGTATGACAGGGTTTACAATATCCTTTACTTCGTCATTCAGTGTTCTTGTTAGTTCAATAGTTTTGAAAACATGTTTTGAGTCATTGACAAAAGACGTACTTTGCTTAATAGAAAACCACATTGGGATGTAGACCTTCATTATAAAAGAAGCAATGTTCATGAGGTTCTCAGATGGAGTTACAGTTGAAACGTATAGACGAAGCAAACGATTTGCTGTAGTCAGCCATCGTGAATGTGCCATTTTGCCTGGACTACGATGAGCAAGATCTGGAGAGCAATATCCCTTTGTTATGGCCTGATGAATATCAATTAGATATTTTTGGTCGGTGCTAAGATCTTCACAGTCTACAGTTGGTTCCTCAGCATCAATCCTTTCAAACTCGACAATAGGAAGACTCACAGTTCTCTAATTCCCTGCCAATAGGACCGGTGAATCCGCGGGGGCCAGATGTTTTTCCATCCAGCTTTGCAACTAAATGGCGTAATGGCAATTCATTGGCATGGAGCTGGCACACTAAATGTTGAACTGGCTTCTTCAGCTTCAATTCTATAAGCCTTATAACGCCTCCCTTTTCTCCAGTGTTGACTGCTGCACCATCGCATCCAATGGCAACAAGGTTTTCCAGGTTCATGTCATTATTTCCAATATACTCAAACATTCCTTTACATATTTCTTCAGCTGATCCAGAATTCACAGAATAATGGCCCAAATTATCTGAACCAGGTTCTCTCACTAAAGTGATATGTTCTTCTGTTACCTTCTTCTGATATACTTTGGACTCTTTTTTTTCTTGGAAGAGTGTAGAATCTTTTCGACCATCAAAATAGATTCCTCTGATTGGGACCTGATTTTGATCTTTCATAATTTCTGATCTCTTCTTTTGTCTTTCTCTTCTGATTTTACTCTTATCCACTACTTCAGATGTATTGTCAATAGAAACTTCTCCAATATCTTGCAATACTGCACTAACAATGAATGCTGCAGCTCGATCTGAAACTGCAGTGCTGTCACAAGCAGTAGCCACTGAAGGTAGATTTGTAGTTTTCCTTTTCTTGAATAATTGTTCTTCAGGTTGTTCGAGCTTTCTCTTCGAGCTAATTGGCTCTGGAAATGTATCGTCTGATATTTCGCCAGATTCACTTTCACTATTTGATGTCGATGATGATAATTCAACATTTGTATCCTGCAATTTCTCCTGTGAAGATTCTTTGGTGAGCCTCACAGCTTCTTTTTGCTTTCTTAGCAACGTAGATGCTTTTTTCTTTGAGAGTGTAATATCTACTGTATCAATAAACAGTTTTCTTTCACTCCTTTGATCTAAGAGGAACGTCACTTCTTCCTTTGGAACCGTTTTTTCTTTGGGACAAGAACATTGTGTTAGTACTTTGCACTTGCACGCTGCAATGTCAAAAAGTTTCGTGTGTGCTTCTTTTTTGAACATATCAATCTTTGCTTTGTAAGCTTCAGAATTTTTTCTGCTTTGGTATGGCTTCATAATGACACGATACTTTTCGTGGTAGCTTCTGAACATTGTTTCAATTCGCCTGTCTGACAGAATTGGGACGGAAGCACTTTCCCAAATTGTTTTCAATTTATCAACAACTTGTTCTAATATTTGAGATATTGAAGGATCTTTATTAGTATTCTGTTTCAAATCGTTTCTTACAAACAAGTAATATTTAAAAACTCCTTCGTATGTAGGAAGATTCCTGTGCCACAAATCTTCCCCCATACCAAACATGGGGCACTCAGTTGAGGCCCTGGTTGATTTTGCACAAACTCGAGACATTTTGAAAGTATACAAATCTGAAAAAGAAAGAGCTAATATCAATTATACGTTAATTTCAGTTAATAGTACATGGCAAACTTAGGGCAACACAATACAGAAATGCAAAATATATAAGAAATATAGTTTAGACTATCTGAGTAACGCCAACAACAGAACACCCACCTGCTACGAGAGCGACAGCTACACTGAACCGAGGTACTCACGTGACAGCTGAGTGAGCTGACTATAGAAAACTGTTTATAGAGAATAGAAACTTTTTTTTAAAGGTTGACTGAGCTATTTTTATACAAGTGTGAATAAATTCTTGTCTATTGTGCATCGTGGACTCTTCTGTAATTATTGGTTAAAATCTGCTTTTTTCAATTTTTTTCAATATTGAAGGTCATTGTGGCACCTGAAGATATTAATGTTATGATTTTAAATTTATACCAGCTTATTTCCTCACTACTCCACACATTTTCCACACTAGCCAATTTGAAAATTCGAAAAATGAGTTTTTCACTCCGCCCTAACAGGACGGAGGACCGTCTCCACACAGATACTCTCCAGACCCAAAGTCGTTGAAATTCAGTGATCGAAGTGGAACGTTGATACATTCTTCGCGTGTACCAAAATATTATGCGCTAAATAATCTTTTACCAATTCAATTATTACTATCTTCATAAAAGATCTTAGTATAGTGGCAAAAATGTAGACAGAAATGGATCGAATTGAGAATTTTCCCACTGACATCCTTACGTACGTTTCTGAGTTACATTTACAGAAAATTTTAGGAGGATAACGTCACAATGCCCTCATGGCCGTTGATGAGATGTGTTTAAGGTAGGCTGACCATATTTCCTTGAGACAAAAACGGGACATTGGGATGGCAAAAAAGGGACGGGGGTTATGTAATATTCTGTATTCATGAAAAAGTAAGTACATAAACCGGGACAAAATTGACATTTTTATTAAAACGACGGGACGGCCAGGAAATATTAAAAAAACGGTACTGTCCCGTTCAAAACGGTACGTATGGTCAGCCTAGTTTAAGGGGTTGGGGGAAGGTTAGGTTAACCTAACCTAAGGGTAGGCCGGGTTAAGGGGAACTTCATAAGATATATTTGAGGATATCCTAGCATCTGGGGAATTGCTATAACCTCGCAGGGTTGCCTAGAGCAACACCTGGAACCCGGAAACGCCCCGACCACGTCGTACCAACCTCACCCACCCAATCTGAACGTGTTCCATAGTCCTGCTAGCCGTTCACGACCCCGTGTTTGTTTGGGCACCAATTTTTCTCATCACACACACACACACACACACACACACACATGTGTGTATATATATATATATATATATATATATATATATACACACACTGTGTGTGTGTGTGTGTATATATATATATATATATATATATATATATATATACACACACTGTGTGTGTGTGTGTGTGTGTGTATATATATATATATATACATGATACCCTGAGAAGAAGCAGCCAAGACTTGTTAATTGCCAAATTCAATCTCTAACTCCTACAAATGAAGTGAAAGGCAGCAGCATAAGGGCTCAATGGTACAAAGTCACGATTTTTTCGCATATAGTTACAGAGATTCACGTGAAAAATTTGGTGAGTTCCTAAATCTTTTTTAGATTCCTCATTGTATTAAAACACTTGTTTAAAAACTGTCAACTTTAGTCGAACTACATTTTATATCATTGGCAAAAACTAAGTTATTTATCCTGATATTATCTAACCAAAACAATGTTCAACTTTTGCCTCATTAAGGTGAACAATTAAACCATCAATATACATATTAAAGAGCAGAGGAGAGAGCTAGGAGCCATGCCTCAATCCGCAGGAAAATCAAAACACTTAGACAAATACAGTCCCCCACTTAAATGAAAAAGATTGACAGATATAGAAAGGTATACTAAAGGTGTACAAAGGAGCTTTCCTGACCTTAAACTTTTAAATAAAATACCGGTCTACCATGAAGGCACCATAAACCACAAGTGACTTGATTCTCTTTTCATATGTGCAATAATATCATTCCATCCAGGAATAATTTGAATGGCAGTTGTAAGACTTAATCATGACCCTTCCTGCATCCCTTATCTAATATGTCTAATATATTATTTTATACTTGTCTATGAGTTTATAGTGAGAATCATTTGACCAAAGATTACTAAAGGAAAATGGAAAATTTCTAAATTATTTAAGAGGTTCTGTTCTCTGTTTTCCTTTTTTTAATGCAGGAAGGAGGGGCCAAGGGCAAATGCTCACAAATGCGCCCCCTCCCATACAAGAAGAAGAGAGCAAAAAATCAAGGTCCCGGGTTTTCGAGATATCTAGACATTCTGCGTTTGAAAGATGGGAGGTAATAGACAGGAGGAAAGATGGATTGAGGAAGATTATTCCAGAGTTGACTGGTTGAGTAGATGAAAGAATAAAAATATAGATTAACCCTTGTGTTAGATAGTTGGACAGGAAAGGAATGAGAAAATGTAGAAAGTGGGGTACTGCGTGCTCTCCTTAAAGGAGGAGGTATGCAGTTAGAGTTCAGAAAAGCAATGTCCGTTATAATAGCGATAGTAAAGAGAGAGTGAGGCAACATTGTGGCGAAGAGAGAGAGAGACAGAGAGAGCTTAAAGACAATCAGAAAGAAGCGGGGAAATGATGAGACGAAAAGCCTTTGATTCCACCCGTTCAAGTATGGTTGTATGAGTTGAGCCACCCTACACATGAGAATCGCACTCCATACAGGGGCGAACAAGACCCCTGTACAGAGACAGCAACTGAGTGGGGGTGAAGAAACCGCGGAGGCAGTACAGCACACCTAACCTCTTATAAGCTGTTTCAGAAAGAGAGTATATGTGATCTTTCCAGGAAGATCACGAGAAAAGGAAACACCAAGAATGTTAAGAGAAGAGGAAGGATTGAGTTGTGTGTTTTTGAAGGTAAGGGGATAGTTGTGTGGAAGATTGTGACGAGTAGACAAATGGAGGAACTGAGTTTTTGAGGCATTGAAAGCAACAAGGTTTTCTCTGACCCAATCAGATATAGCAGAAAGATCTGAGGTCAGGTGTCCAATAGTCGTCCTACGCGAATCATGAAGTGACTGCTGTGAGGGACGCTTTGGGAAGCGGGTGGAGAAGTGAAGAGTGGAATCATCGGTATAGGAGTGAATAGGACAGGAAGTGCGAATTAAAAGATCATTAATAAATAAAATAAAAAGAGTGGGTGACAGGACAGAACCCTGAGGAACACCGCTGTTAATAGCTTCAGGAGAAGAACAATGGCCGTCTACAACCGCACTAATAGATCGGCCAGAAAGGAAATTAGAGATGAACACAACTAGAAGGATAGAAACCGAAGGAGGGCAGTATCGAAATTAAAGATTTGTGCCATGCTCTATCAAAAGCTTTTGATATGTCAGGGCAATAGCAAAAGTTTCACCGAAATCCCGAAAGGAGGATGACCAAGAGTCAGAGAAATATGCAAGAAGATCGTCAGTAGAGCGTTGCCTTGCGGAATCCATACTCACGATCTGAAAGAAGAGTGTGAGAAGAAAGGTGTTTAAGAATCTTCCGATTAAGGATAGATTCAAAAACTTTGGAAAGACAAGAAATCAAAGCAATTAAACGATAGGTGGAAGGTTGAGAGCGGTCACCATTCTCTGGGACAGGCTGAATGAAAGCGAACTTCCAGCAGGAAGAGAATGTACCAGATGAGAGACAAAGACGAAAGAGTTTGCCTAGGCAGGGTGTCAGCACAGAAGCACAGTTCTTAAGAACAACAGGAGGAACACTACCAGGATCATACGCCTTCCTAGAGTTGAGCCCAGATAGGGCAGAAAAAACATCGTTAGAAGAGATTCTAATTTCAGACATAATAAAGTCAGAGGGGGAGAGGAGATGGAAGAACATCACAGGAATCGTCGAGGAATAAATTGTAAGCGAAAGTTTGAGTGAAGAGTTCAACTTTGTCAGGAGAAGAGACGGCAACTGTGCCGTTGGGATCGAAAAGAGGAGAGAAATAAGAGGGAGTAAAATTGTTGAAGAGGTTCTTAGCTGGATGCCAGAAAGAGCGAGAAGAATTAGAATTGGATAGATTTTCACATTTTTGTCGGATAAACGAATTTTGGAATGTCGAACAGATTTTGCATGTTAACAGAGCCGGCTCTAGCATTTCGGGGAGCTTAAGCAAATTTTTTATAGGGCCCCATCGTGACTGTGCCAGTGGAATCCTAATTATGTATTCTAATTAATTAATATTTTCTCAATCTTGAGACATTGATGATTTCAGGCATGCGTTAATGATCTTTAGTTTTGGAAGGCTTCTCTCTGCAGCAGCTATTGCGACTGGGAGAGTGACAGCAAAGAAAGCAATTCAAAAGTTGAGAATAAAACACACAAGTTTGTTTTAACTAAGGTATATTATATGACACAAACTACAAACAGAACCTCAACCAGTCCTCATGATAACACGACTTATTCAGTACTGAGATAACCAACAAATCAATAAACAGTTGTGAGATAACCAACAAACTTCTAGACAAATACAGTCCGTTTAGTCGTAGCATCTATAGGGCGGCATTAGGCGCTTGGATATAATTTGGGTGCGTTCCCCTATATTATGTAGGATTGCAACGGGGCCCCTTAAGTCTCTTGGAACCCTAAGCGACCGCTTAGTCCGCTTATAGCTAGAGCCGGCCCTGCATGTTAATATTAGACCAATTGACACAATTATTCTTTCTTCCTGATTTCTTGTTACATCAGGTATTTTATAAGTTGGTAAAATTAATTATCAACTGCAAAATATAAATTTTAGTCTCTTATGGTATAACAGTCTTGATAGAGAGAGCAGTCATAACATTTTGAGCATAAGAACATAAGAGTTATATAATCTACGGATGACTTCCTTACTCTTGTAACTAACAGTCCTCTTAATAATACCTAGCATTTTATTTGCCTTATTTCTCACCTCTAAGCACTGCTTAGAAAATTTTAGGTCACAACTAACAATAATATCTAGATCTTGTTTCATGACTGACATCCTCTATACCAGCGGTTCTCAACAGGGGGTCCGCTGACCCCTAGGGGTCCGTGAGTTGCGTTTAAGGGGTCCGTGAGTTGACTAGATTATATTCAGTAAAACAATTTTTTTCCCCTTTTTTGTTGTGGCTAATTTTGACCTCTAACCGATAACATTTTCGGTCACTTGAAACTTTAAAGTTCCTATAAAAGTTGTTTTTTTACGACCATCTTGTGTTTCCAATTCATGAACTGTGAGTTTTTGGCACAAATGAGCCCCTTCCCTGTTTTTATGCTGTTATTTTTTTATGTAAACAGAACAGCAGTAAGTTTTATGCATTTTTATTACATTTTTACTCCAACTTTGAAGTATAAATGAAGACTAATAAACTATACCAATCTGGCTACCTCAATTTGTCTATATGCTACTTAATCATAATGCAAAACGTTTTAGCTATTTCTACCAAAATGGATGACTTTGCATTTTTTAACATTGAATTCCATCTGCCATTTACTAGCCACTGATCTCTCAAGATCCTTTTGCAGTGTCTAAGAATTTTCTATATTTGTAACTAGGGCAACAAGGCCCTACTTTTGTATCTTCCGCAAATTTAGAAACTTCGCTACCTACATACACCCTTCTCTAATTCATTTAGATATAAAATAGCGCTGCCGCACTTTTCATTTTCTGTCATCCAAGCTTATGACCATTTAAAATTACTCTGTTCTCTGTCTTCTAGCCATTTTCTACCTAATTCATAACTGACCCTGATATCCAATTCGCTTTTAATTTATATAGAAGTCTCTTACGTGGAACCTTGTCAAATGTCTTACTAAAATCCAAATAAATAACATCTACGTCATATCCTTTATCTACTTAATCAGTTACGAACTATAAAAAGTGTAAGATTAGACACCAAAACAAGAACTTCCTAATCTAAATCCATGTTGGGTACTTGAAATATGGTTAATACTTTCCAAATGACCTTGAATATTATTCTTTATACCGTAGCTCTTTGTAATATCTTTCCTACCAACAATGCTAAATGTATAATTTAAGCGACTTTGGGTCTGGAGAGTATCTGTGTAGAGACAGTTCTCGGTGAAAAGGGTGTGTGTGTGTGTTTGTGTGTGTGAGGGGGGTTGTGTTTAACTGTGTACGTATGTGTGTGTGTGTGTGTGAGGGGTTGTGTTTAACTGTGTGTGTGTGTGTGTGTGTGTGTGTGAAGGGTTGTGTTTAACTGTGTACGTGTGTGTGTGTGTGTGTGTGTGTGAGGGGTTGTGTTTAACTCTGTGTGTGTGTGTGTGTGAGGGGTTGTGTTTAACTCTGTGTGTGTGTGTGTGTGTGTGTGTGTGTGTGTGTGAGGGGTTGTGTTTAACTGTGTACGTGTGTGTGTGTGTGTGAGGGGTTGTGTTTAACTCTGTGTGTGTGTGTGTGTGTGTGTGTGTGAGGGGTTGTGTTTAACTGTGTACGTGTGTGTGTGTGTGTGTGTGTGAGGGGTTGTGTTTAACTCTATGTGTGTGTGTGTGTGTGTGTGTGTGTGTGAGGGGTTGTGTTTAACTGTGTACGTGTGTGTGTGTGTGTGTGAGGGGTTGTGTTTAACTGTGTGTGTGTGTGTGTGAGGGGTTGTGTTTAACTGTGTGTGTGTGTGAGGGGTTGTGTTTAACTGTGTGTGTGTGTGAGGGGTTGTGTTTAACTGTGTGTGTGTGTGTGTGTGAGGGGTTGTGTTTAAATGTGTGTGTGTGTGTGTGTGTGTGTGTGTGTGTGTGTCTGAGGGGTTGTGTTTAACTGTGTGTGTGTGTGAGGGGTTGTGTTTAACTGTGTGTGTGTGTGTGAGCGGGTTGTGTTGAACCGTGTGTGTGTGTGTGTGTGTGTGAGGGGTTGTGTTTAACTGTGTGTGTGTTTGTGTGTGTGTGTGAGGGGTTGTGTTTAACTGTGTGTGTGTGTGTGTGTGTGAGGGGTTGTGTTTAACTGTGTGTGTGTGTGTGTGTTTGTGTGTGTGTGTGAGGGGTTGTGTTTAACTGTGTGTGTGTGTGTGTGTGTGAGGGGTTGTGTTTAACTGTGTGTGTGTGTGTGTGTGTGTGACCTGGATGGAAGTAGGTAATCTTGGGGATGGGGATATAAAAATAATAATAATAATAATATTCATCGTTGACCGGTTCCGAACGCGGGAAATAATAATAATAATAATGATAATTTATGATTTGCCAGAGAGAGAGAGAGAGAGAATAACTTTCTTGAGAATTTCTTACATTATATTTCGACGAGTCACTTTATGTATTCACCCCTTATCAGGATATGTAGTGTATTTACATAGCTGTGGACCAAAGAGATAAAACGAAGAATGCTGAGTGGTTTAAGCCCCGCCCACAAAATGAATTTACGACAAAGGGGTGCGGGGTAGATGGTGGCTGCTAAATTTCATAGTATGACGTCTCACACACACACACCACACACACACACACACAAACTATATATATATATATATATATATATATACATATATATATATATATATATACACAGGGCTCCAAAAAACCTTAGCCCCCCCCGCCCATGGCCTAAACCATTAGAGGTACAGTAAAACTAAACATACCTTACAAAAGAGAATTTAATCCTGCACTTAATGAGAAACAATTAAAACTTGGTGTTCCCGCCATTGGCTTCCAAGACAGCCTGAATTCGCTTTGGGTAGCTTGCCAAAAGTGACGTGAATAAATCTTGATCGTTACGCAAATTTGCTAAAACAGTTTCAATGTGTTGCGTCATTGTATCCTTCAAAAATCGATTTGCTGCAGGTTCTTGAAACAAGAGACATTCAACCTTGTCCTTTATAACTGATCCAATGTGTTCACAGACGTTCAGGTCAGGAGAATTTCCTGGCCATTCTTCATTTCCAAAGAAATCGATCTCATGGTTCCGCAACAACTGTTGAGTGGCTAATGCCTTAAAGCAGGGGGCCTTATTGTGCAGAAGTGTGACCTGATCGACATCCATAACACGAAGTCCTCACTTCTTCGCAACTTTATGGCAACCCATGAACGTGTTATAAAGGTGGCTCCAGCATCACGAGCTTCCCGAAATGTTATTGCTCGTATGCGATCTATCACACGTTGCCTCTCCGAATCACCAATTAATTGAGAAGCCATTATACAGGGTGTACATAAAGTCAGGATCTATTTTTGTGAAGCACTTGGAAATTATATGGAATTCAATCATAAAATGATAAAGTGGTAACATTTATTAAATAATTAAGAGTAGGATTCTACGTGACGCCCATCAGTATCCCTGCACAGCTCAAATCGTTCCGCAGCATTTCTAAACATTCTGGAGCATTTGCGGGGTTATGTTATCTGCAGCAGTTCGTATACGTGTACGTAAGTTTTCAAGACTTGTAATCTTCGTCTGATAGACGTGCGATTTGATAAAGCCCCATGCAAAGAAATCTAAAGGGGTTAAATCTGGTGATCTCGCTGGCCAAGGTCTTTTGTTGCTTCCGCGTCCGATCCAGCGATTTGGAAAACGTCCATTTAGATAATCCTGAACAATTTTGGCATAGTGACAAGGAGCACCATCATGTTGATAGACGACGGAGATAGGATTGTTAGTACCGTCGTCTATGAACATGATGGTGCTCCTTGTCACTATGCCAAAATTGCTCAGGATGATCTAAATGGACGTTTTCCAAATCGCTGGATCGGACGCGGAAGCAACAGACCTTGGCCAGCGAGATCACCAGATTTAACCCCTTTAGATTTCTTTGCATGGGGCTTTATCAAATCGCACGTCTATCAGACGAAGATTACGAGTCTTGAAAACTTACGTACACGTATACGAACTGCTGCAGATAACATAACCCCGCAAATGCTCCAGAATGTGTTTAGAAATGCTGCGGAACGATTTGAGCTGTGCAGGGATACTGATGGGCGTCACGTCGAATCCTACTCTTAATTATTTAATAAATGTTACCACTTTATCATTTTATGATTGAATTCCATATAATTTCCAAGTGCTTCACAAAAATAGATCCTGACTTTATGTACACCCTGTATTATCACTTTATCAGCTAGAGTAATTTTAATACCTGCAATAAATAAAGAATTTTATATATTTTTATAATCACTAAAAACTATTTCGATATAAGTAAACATGTAAGCTGCAAATGAGGGGGCTAAGGTTTTTGGGAATCCCTTATATATATATATATATATATATTTTATTTTTCAGTTTATTTCAACACTGTTTTATCAATATTCTAATATAGCATGAATTCAGGGAGTCATTTTGTGTACTGATCCCTTATCAGGGTATGGAGTATATTTACACAGCTATGAACAGAGAGACAAAACAAAAGTTGCCTAGTGGGTTAAGCCCGGCCCCAAAATGTATTTAGGTCGAGGGAGTGCGAGGTAGAAGCAATAGTTTATATATATATATATATATATATATATAATATATATATATCAGCGCCTCGGTGGTGTAGTGGTTAGCGTCGCTGACTAAATCCATCGGCCCCAGGTTCGAGACCCGCTGAGCAGCCGGCGCCCAGCAAAACCCTGCTGTTTATCCTTCCACACAATAAAGAATGTGGTTGGTAGATAAATGGGTACCCTGGGGTGGCCTAGTGGTTAAGTCGCTGGGCTGCTGATGGGGCGTGGTTCGGATTCCACGTTAAACTGTACGTCTAAGGTGGAGTGAAAAGCTTGACCTCCGTCAGAATGAATAATTCGGGCGGAAGCTAACCAAAGGTTAACCAAAGGGATATATATATATATATATATATATATATATATATATATATATATATATATATATATATGCTGCAAACCCACAAGGAAAAAGAAAAACGATTCCAAGGCCTTTCGTGTATTCAAAGCTACACCTCGTCAGGGAATCCCTGACGAGGTGTAGCTTTGAATACACGAAAGGCCTTGGAATCGTTTTTCTTTTTCCTTGTGGGTTTGCAGCATTCATTCATTTCACGTGTTTTATTGTGAAATTCATCCCATATATATATATATATATACAGGGCGTCCCAAAAAATGCATACACACTTTAACAGCTGATAGCTCAACTGATGTTTCTTTCTTTCCAAGTTAAACCCATTAGAATTAATAATGGCAGTCAGACTAAGCTTTGAACAAAGGAAATTCATTCTAAAATGCTACTGGAAGTGTGAAAACGCAGTTGAAGTGCAAAGACAGTTTAGGAGGGAGTTTCAAACAGATCCACCAACGCGACTTACCATCACTCGAATTAGAGATAAGTTTGAAGCCGATGGAACTGTTCAGAATGTCCACAAGAAGCGTTCCGGAAGACCACGGACATCGACAAGCCCCACAAAGCAAGAAAGAGTACTGGAAACGTATCACCAAAGTCCAAGAAAATCTGTGCGGCAAGCGATTTCCATATTCTAATAGAGACAAAAACTTGCGCATGCATGAGAAAATAGCCTCTGCAAAATCTTAGCTTAATAGGTAATCATCTTCTGCCCCCGGCAGAGCGATGAAAATCATATTTTAGTAGTCAAAAACGTATTTTTAAACCCTAGCCTAGAGTCATAAAATTTTGCGTGTGTGTTATTTCATGCCTAAGCAACGATATAAATGCTATGGGAAATATATAAATGCATTAAGACAAAGAGCCGATCTGAAAATATGTATAATATACATATTTTCAGATCGGCTCTTTGTCTTAAATAATGCATCTATATATTTCCCATAGCATTTATATCGTTGCTTAGGCATGAAATAACACACACGCAAAATTTTATGACTCTAGGCTAGGATTTAAAAATACGTTTTTGACTACTAAAATATGATTTTCATCGCTCTGCCGGGGGCAGAAGATGATTACCTATTAAGCTACGATTTTGCAGAGGCTATTTTCTCATGCATGCGCAAGTTTTTGTCTCTATTAGAAT
The DNA here is from genome assembly GCA_023014485.1 of Bathynomus jamesi. Classification (NCBI taxonomy): domain Eukaryota; kingdom Metazoa; phylum Arthropoda; class Malacostraca; order Isopoda; family Cirolanidae; genus Bathynomus; species Bathynomus jamesi. The sequence continues at coordinate 1,370,658 of JAJOZX010000146.1, forward strand.
ATGGAAATCGAACAAAATGTAAAATCGATCCACCCTACTCTGCAACCCAAATATTAAAGAATCCGAGAATTTTTCCGATTTAACATTAATAAAATATAATGAAAATAATAAAAGAAAAGAAAATATGTAAAAACATATTACTATTATTTTTGCTCGCTATAATACGTTATGATTCATGCCAATATATCGTTTAAAGGCTGGCTGTAATATTCTTCTGGCGCAGTATCCGTGCTTATAATACTTAACCATATACAAATTTCTGAAGAAAAAGCGAAGCCAAGAAAAAATCTCGAGGGAGATTTGAGTCTCACTCTTTCTCGTCCATTCGTCTCAGCTGAAGGTTTACGCATAATTTTGATGGATGGGATCGGAAGAAAGGAACGAGAAGTGTCGAAAGAATAACGAACGAAGAGGAAATTTTTACCGTGCGCGAAGCTAAAAAATTTGGCGTTTAAATCGAAAAAATTTATCTTGAATTTCCTGCAAGGCTTCGTGTGAATTGCGGTAAAAAGGTTGACGGTGAAGATTAAACATGTACGAAAATGATAATGGTGTGTGTGTGTGTGTCAATAAATTGAAATTTCTATATAATCATTTTGAAACAATATCTGTATAGAAGTGAATAATATGATAAACGAGTATAAATGACAAGTGAATTAATAACTTACACAACCGTTACAAAGAGTGTGGTCGAACACTATTTTTAAAATATGACCTGTCAACTATAATAAAACTGCACAGCACAATTTCTGTCCTTTGCACAAATTCTTCTGGTTTATATATATTTTGATGCGCTGATTACGAATATGTTATTATTTTTTCTCTAACACCCACCATTTTTCCAGAAAACTATGTTAATGTTTCATAAAAATTAGCCAAATTATATCAAACGCCTGCTACGGCTATTGGTTATTATTATGACACGTGTTGCTCACTGATTGGTTAGTCAAAATGTTGTGTTGTTCTGTGATTGGTCTAAAGGTGGTCAGGTGATTTCACAGTGGCTGCCAAGTGGAAAATTGTTATTTTCTTTCATTGTTTCAGGTGCTCTGTTGATGTTTGGTGTTAAGATACTTTTCTGCTGGATCTACTGTGTTTATTAACTTCGTTTGTCCGAAACATCCATTGCTTTCGCGTTTTAACTTTAATAATGTCTAGAAAATGTGTAAACAGTGCCAATTTATTTTGTTATGTGTGTGGCGAACTAACATTGAAATCCCCAAAACAAACAGTTACTTATCCCTCTGGTTAAAAAGGCATATGAATTATATTTTGGATGCAAAGTGGGTGATCAGAACAGAAGCTGGGCTCCCCACATATGTTGCAAATCGTGTGCAAGGATCTTAAGAGCGTGGTTACAAGGTTCACGTCCATCAATGCCGCTTGCTGTCCCTATGGTCTGGAGAGAGCCAAAAGATCATGTTCGTGACTGCTACTTTTGTTTAACAAATATACGAGATTTCTCTTCGAAATCGAAACAGGCAATACGATACCCAAACTGCCATCAGCTATGCAATCAGTTCCTCACAATGAAACCCTGCCAGTTCCTAAGCCACCAAAAGATTGGACTTTGGACGAGGAATATTGCCACTCCGAAATTAAAATTGAACCACAAACAGCCAGTGAGCTTGCAGATCCAGAATTTCTATCATCCATATCATCGTCACCTCACCTTATTACACAGGCAGGACTAAATGATTTTGTGAGGGATTTGAATCTTTCGAAAAATCACCTTTGCAGCCTAGGATCTAGGCTGCAAGGGTGGAATATTTTAGAAAAGGGCACCATGTAGAAAGCGTCAGAATGATTTCATTATCTTTTTTCCTACAAGTGATGGTATTGTGTTTTGAAATGATGTAGACAATTTAATAGAGCATTTGGGACATCAACACAAGCCGGAGGAATGGCGTCTCTTCATTGATTCCTCCAAATTAAGTTTGAAGGCAATGCTTCTACACAACGGAAATATTTATCCTTCTGTCCCAATTACACATGCGGTCCACATGAAACAAACGTATGAGAATATGGGTATTTTACTTAGATCCATTAACTATAATAAATATAAGTGGAATATCTGCGGTGATTTCAAAGTTATAGGCCTTCTCCTTGGAATGCACCAAGGGTACACAAAATATTCCTGCTGTTTATGCGAGTGGGACAGTCGCGCTAGAGACCGCCATTTTGTCTGTAAAGATTGGCCTGCCAGGATGAGTTTTGTTCCAGAACAGACAAATATTTCCAATGGGCCTTTAGTAGATCCGAAAAAAGTGTTATTGCCACCACTTCACATCAAACTACGTTTGATGAAAAATGTTGTGAAAGCTATGGACAAGAAGAGTGAAGCGTTTATTTATTTGAGGAATATATTTCCAGGGTTTAGCAAAGCTAAAATCAGAGGAATTTTTGTTGGCCCACAAGTAAGGAAAGTTATGAAGGATACCAATTTTAACAGCAAATTAAATGAGGTAGAAAAAGCAGCATGGGTTGCCCTCAAATCTGTTTGTTCAAACTTCCTTGGTAAAGTCAGGCCTGACGATAATGTTACTGTGGTAAATGATATGTTAAGGTGGTGTAAATCTATGGGTTGTAATATGTCTTTGAAGGTACATTTCCTTGGCTCTCATTTAGATTTCTTTCCAACCAATTTGGGCGCCATTAGCGCTGAGCACGGCGAAAGATTCCATCAGGAGATACCCATTATGGAAAAGCGGTTCCAGGGAAGGTGAAATTCCAGTATGTTGGCTGAATATTGCTGGTTTCTCATTAGGGAAACTCCCAAGAGGTATGTACAAACGAAAAACATCAGCAAAACGATTTTAATTGTTGTTCTGATCTTATAATAATTATGTTGAGGTATTCATATATTCTAATCTGTATATAAGATTTTTATGACACGTCCCTTCAAAACGGTGGGTGATATAGGTATTCTGACATCAGATTTGAACTCAGCACATCCAAATTTATAAAAATCACTTCGTTTCGTTTAAAGGACAGAAAAGTTTGTAATTTTGTCGTGCAGTGTAATCACTTCTTGTGCGAAAATATATGCTCCTCTCAGTATTATTCAAGATTTTATACTATAATTCGCTCAGTTTATAACTTTCTTTTATGGTGTAACTCCATGAATTTGTAGGCAATTATTATTATTATTATTATTATTATTATTATTATTATTTGTATAACATCATCTGGCAATTATTATATCGTCGAAAAAAAATGGTTATACGCTCATGAAATAGTTTTAACCTTAAGATAAGGCCAGTGTAGAACCACACACATGGCGATCAGTGTTAAATCTACGTAACCCCATAATGAAAATTATATTTACAGGTTAAATTAGACTATTTATTGTTATTAAACAATAATAAAACTTAACTTTCGTAGAATAAAAGAAGTTATTTCCAGAAAATAAAATGTATTTTTATTGTAATAGGCCACGCCTGCTTTCCAGGACTAAGTAGGCCTCCTCTGCAAGAAACCAAAATTTACTACATTTTACACGCAAGGACTGATTGTTGACGGGTCACCATTTAAAAATAGCGTTGGTCAAAACTTTTGGAAATGACTTTATCTATTTTAAAAAACTATTATTTTTACCTTTTTACGTGCAAGACAAGTAGCTCCGTTGATATTAAGATCAAGGATAAATCAAATGGGTTCATGCACCGTAGCCACTTTTAAATTTTTATTCAGGAGCATTTTCATCTAAAATATGAAGGTACAACTAACGAGAACAGGGATGCCCAACCAGTCAATCACCAAGCAAGGCAGAAATGGGCATTTCCTAAAAACTACAGGGTGTCCCATAAGTCCGGCATCATAGGAGAAATTCATATTTTTCTATTTCTACAAACCATAATTCATATTTTTCTCTTTCTACAGGCCAGAATGTCTGTGAGCAAAGAAGAACGAATCCAGATAATTCTACTCATAGGAAATCGGAGTCAAAGAGAGGCCGCTGCTGAATTTAACAGACTGCATTCAGACCGCGAGCCAATAACATTTGCGGCAGCGCATTATTGGGGCATGTAACACCATTACTCCTGACATCATTCACCGTGTGCTTGCTGACTGGGTATCACGTCTGAATTTGTGTATTGAAAACAATGGTGGACATATTGAGCACGTTCTGTAAATAAAAGCTTTTGTTTTGCCTTTTTTTATTATTTTTCCTATGATGCCGGACTTATGGGACACCCTGTACAATAATTATAGAAAATAATATAATCATAAAAAGCAAAAACATGTCAACACAAATACACGCAAAGATTCACAATTGATGATTGATTACTGAAATCAGATTCTAACTGAGGAAATGAAGTGCCAAACTTCACATTAAATTCTAAGGAAAACATATGTTGAATGAATTTACAGTTTGATTCCTGTGCACTTAATCTCTCTCTCTCTCTCTCTCTCTGAATAAGAATATGGTAAGTTTTTCTTGATTTATTAAACAATAATTGTAAACAACAAATAGATTAACAGTTACAGTGATATTTATTCAGGCAGCGATATGATGAACAAAAGATTTCCACTTAAATAGTCAGTGATACAAAATGTGAGACTTCGAACTTGCTTTACGATTTCGTAGATTTTTATGACAACTGAAACATCGTCAAGCATTACGAATCAAGCTGGCTCTTGGTATAAAAAAACTCCGCCTGGTATTAATTCGATTAACTGCAGGGCCGTTCTTCGACGGCAGTGCAGCGTAAACGAAGTTCTGCAGGTGTATCCAGAGAACCGGGACGAATTAAACGCTTGTATGTGTTTGCATAGATGGCTTTAAAGGTCATCTCAACCTCATTAGGATAGCCTATTGTGGTTTTTAATTTGGTGCAATTTGTTAGCATTTGTATAACGAAGTACCGAAACGAATGTTATGAAGCATTGTCGAAATCTTTATAAGCCCATATATATATATATATATATATATATATATATATATATATATATAAGTAAATTGCATCCCGTTTCAAGAGATATTTTAAACTTTTCTAATCAATTTTTTATTCAGAAACGTGACCTTATAAGGGTACAGCCGTGGAATTAAATTTCAGCTCATCTGTTTTCAAAGTTTTGCAATAAATTTAAAGAAAATAAAAGAGTTAACACAAAAACTGTTTAAAAACTGTACAAACCTGTAACCTAGTTCATCTTTTTAAGTTCCTTTGGCTTTGCCTGATTTACAAATGAAATACTGGCTTACTTTTTGTGGGTACTTCTACCACCTCATTGTTCAGTTAACCATATATCATAGATTGGTTGTTTGATAGTCAATCGGGTAACCAACATTTCCCTCTGAATAATATATTTGAAATGAATTCTAACTTGCATTCTCTTCGTTTAACCTAATAGTCATAGAATTATATATATATATATATATATATATATATATATAATATATATATATATATTACTGTATATACACACACACACACCATATATATATATATATATATATACACATTTAAACTGCAAACACGCAGTATAATTAACGTAAAGAACGACGCTTGTATAGGAGAATATACCGCGCAAGATGAGAGCGAGAGAACGAAACAAATGAAAAAAATGAGGTAACCACCCGGGAATCGAACCCGGGATCTTCCGATTGCCGGTCAGATATGATAACCATTACACCATGGGCCTCACTCAATCAAATCCCTTTGTGGGATTGTTAGGTTGGGTGAAAAAGCCCTGAATATGAAATTTTAGCCAAATTGAAGGATATTTAGGGGTTCCGCATCGACCATCTGTGGCGTACCACGTGTCAGAAGTAATGAGTTTCTCCAAGAAATTGCTCCAGCTCCAAGGGGTAAAGTAACATGTACAATGTCAATATAAATGCTATCATATACCATGGCGTAGAGGACAGTCACAGCTATATTTCCATAGCATTAAGTTTATTCCATCTCCAATATTTTTTTTTATATTAATATTTTTGTTGAGGTTCAAAAGTTTTTTTTCAAAGTTTCACCTTAATACGTTTATGCTTTGTAATCCAAACCACACCAACCGGCAACCAGCTTATAACAACACAATACGCAACTAGCAAACAGTGCAAACACCTTAACAATATTGTTCAACATTATTTCATAATTAATTGGAATAAACTTGTCCCACCATGCCTGGGTAGCAGGATACTATTCTCTGTGTGTAATGTTATTAATAATACAAAATCATTAAATCAATTTCAATTTTATTGCAACAAAACAACTTAATATTATTAAAATAAAAAAATTTTTATTCCGTATTAATCATAGTAATATACTGAGCCTACTGGCCATATAAATCAAAATAATAACTAAGAAATAAAGTATATACGATTATACATTGTTATACAGGATTAATAGGAGTAACACCCTATAAAAATGAAGCAAATTCAAATATACCATAAAGTACTTCCAAACCCGTTAAGGATTTCCGCTGCGGGCGCTCGGGTGCTCTTTGCGGTGCTTCTCAACGACTTGCATCAAGTACTGCCGTTGCTCCTCGTCCTTGGTGAGTGCGAGATTGTAGTTCTGCATCAGCGCGACCCCTCGCTCCGCCCGGACATTGACAACGCTCAACGTAGAGACACGGCGTTTCCCCGCCAGGTAGGACGCATTGTTCGACCAGGTAGCCGGCTCCAACTCTAGGAAAGAAGTATTGATCGCGAGCCGCTCGAAAAGAAGCGTGCTGGGGAAAGTCTGCGACTGTCTTTCGCTCGAGCTCCTCCGGGCAGACGTCCAGGGCAATGCGCTTGGGTGGCTCCTCGGTGCCCTCGACATCCTTGATGGCCGTCGCAATTCGACTCTTCTCCTCCAGCGGAGTGTCGTCATCGAAGAGAGCGAGGGCGGCCAGGTGTTCACTCAGGTACCAGAGATGTCGTCGAAACACAGGGGAGGTAGCCTTGGACACGTCCTTGTCCACCTTGTCGTAGTCAACCAGCGCCTTGAGCATCGCCAGGTCAGTTCGAGGGGCAGTGGCGGGAAGGGGCGCCGTAAACCAGGCCGGAATATAAACCAGCAGCGCAAAGTTTACGAAGCGCAGGATGCCCCGGGCCTCGCGAGCCTTAATGGGGAGCTGCTGCCGGAAGAGGTGGAGCTTGATGGCGTATATCACTTTGGCCACCCACCGGGCGCGGTGGAGTGCGCCCGGTCGCATGAAGAGCACACCTCGCTGGGGAACGCCTCCAAGCGCTATGATCGCCAGCTCCAGGAGCTCTCGGTAGTCGTCCCGCGGCTGGCCCTTGGTGATGTGACCCTTGAAACGCGCGATCAGATCGTCTCGCGCCTTGAGCAGCGGCTTAGTAAGGTCTTCCTTGGAGATGGCGCTGAATTGGTCGGTGCAGACGGATTGCCAGCGCTCCTTCAGTCGCGAGAACAGTTTAATGTCAGGACCAGAGGAGGGGCCCATGCACTCGATGAAGGCTTTCTCTGCCACCAATTCCAGCATGTGGTGCCGACAGGCCAGGTTCAGCAGCTGGCGGTGAAGGCCCTGCTCGGTGAAGACGCAAGCGCCCGAAATGACGCCCGTGTTGGCAGCTGTCGTGTCATAGGAGAGCCCGACGACATGATCAGCGATTCCCCAGTCATCCAACGAGTTCAGCACAGCATCTGCTTGGGCGCGACCAGTTCCAGCAGGCAGCTTCGGCACGGAGAGAAGTTTGTCGACGCCGTCGCCGGACACGACTATGGCGAGGCGATCCACCTTCTTGCCGCTGAAGTCGGAGACCATCTTCCCGTCCCAGTGAACGATGAGCGGGACACTGGGATCGAACGTCATCTTCACTTCTTTGGCGATTTCCCCTCGATGACGCAATCGCCAACGCCGAATCGTCTCGTGACTGAGAGCCAGTTCATCTGTGTCTTGAATATCCAGACTGGAAGCAGCTGCTTTCATGAGTTGAACGGCTCCACGGTTGCTTGTTTTGGTCCGGTCCAGTGCCGACGCTAGGTCTTGAGTCATAATGTTCTTTTTGCGACGGCGCTTTGTAGGTGGATTGGTTTCCTCTTCTGTCGAGCAATTAGGCGACGACGACGAGTTTGATGATGTAAGGGTTGCTGTTGCCAGTGATTGCTCTGATTGCTTTTGGCGTTGCCTTTCTTTGGCAGCTTCACGCGCGGATGCACGTTGCTCAATTCCAGTGAGGATTTTGTCCACCCCGGACATGACACCACGGCGACCCTTTTCGCGTTGAGCAAGAAGGAAGTCGCGATCCTCCTGGATGGTGATGACGGAGAGGGCGTTGTCGAGAGCCACGTCAAAAATGTCATCGAGTCCCTCGGTGAAGGCCGCCCTGGCTGCCTCACCTGTGGCGCCGGACCGCTTCCGGCTGCGCTGCAGTGCCTGCCAATTGTCGTAAAGTCTAAGCAGTTTTCGCGCGGCGCTTTTGGAGGTCATGGTCGGGATTCTGGCCATAGCCCAGAAAGTATACACCTCGACGATCACATTACGCGCCGCCTCGGCTAGAAGTTGTTTTTGCACCTTATGAAACTGTATAAACCGGCGAAGCACTTCACCATTTGAAGGTAACCTGTTTCCCGTTAGGGGGCTTGGGTTGGCGTGTCCGATTAGCCATATCTCGGTCTTGGATCTCAGTGAGCTTGCGGTAGCCATCACGAGATGATCACGCGTTGAATGCGTGAAGGAGACTGATTGACTGAAGACTGTGACAGTGTGACTCACCACACTAACCCGGCGTTGCGCTGTTGCCAGATCTCAATGCTGAAAAGTAGTGAAAATATATACAATGAGAAGCAAATATTAATTATAAATATTTAAATTTATGAAATGCATAAATTATAGCAATATATATGCAGGGTTGGCTGGTTTAACCCAAATGGTTTAAACCATTGGTTTAAACCATGGTTTAAACCATTTAAAAAAACATGTTTTTCTGTTTTTTTTTGTTTTTTTATAATTTCAATTTTTACAACACAAATTATTTAATTCATAAACTAATAGCTCTAAAACTAAAACTTATATTTATATTGATAAGACCTAAAAACCATCAGTTCAGGGTAGCCTAGTATGTACGGTAGTATATAATATAGCTACCTTGCACTAGCAGGCCTATTTAATAGTGGCATTGCACATAAAAGGATTGAAGTTACCTGTATCAATTACATTATAAACGCATGTAGCTACAAATATAAATGTTGTTATTAGGTTTATTTTCATTTTTGTGAAGTTAGCACTTCTTACATCTAACATCTTCCAATTAAAAAATGAGACAGTCAGCAATTCTAATTTCTGAGTACCAGTACCTAATTGAGTTATCTGAGTTAAGTTTTTTTTTTTTTTTAAAACCATTGGTTTTTTTTTTTTTTAAAAACCATGGTTTTTTTCAACCCTGTATATATGTAATAGTGCCATGGTTACAGGTTTCCCAGATAAATCCATTATTTCGAAAACACGGTATAACAGAAACGGTCGATGCGGAACCTCTAAATGTACTTCGATCGGGCTCAAACTTCATATTTAGGGTTTTCTCATCCAACCAAACAATATGACTAAGGGCCATTCGAAATTTCCAAATTCTAAAAACTTCCCCTATAGAGTGTGGCACCCTACCCAAGGGGGCACCTCCCGCATGCCGTACATTATATACATTTAAACTGCAAACACGCAGTATAATTAACGTAAAGAACGACGCTTGTATAGGAGAATAATCCGCGCAAGATGAGAGCGAGAGAACGTATGTAGAGGAATTACGGCATTTGATTGAGTGAGGCCCATGGTGTAATGGTTATCATATCTGACCGGCAATCGGAAGATCCCGGGTTCGATTCCCGGGTGGTTACCTCATTTTTTCATTTGTTTCGTTCGCTCGCTCTCATCTTGCGCGGAATATTCTCCTATACAAGCGTCGTTCTTTACGTTATATAAATATATATTATATATATATACACACATATATATATATATATATATAACCTTTGTTACCTTTGTTTTACTTCCGCCCGAATTGTTCATTCCGACGAAGGTCAAGCTTGTCACTCCACCTTAGACCTACAGTTTAACGTGGAATCCGAACTACGCCCCACCAGCAGCCCAGCGTCTTAACCATTAAGCTACCCAGGGTACCCATTTTTCTACCAATCCATTTTTTTTTATTGTGTTGAAGGGTGAACAGGTGGGCTTTGCTGCGCGCAGCCTGCCTTTCCCGGGTCTCAATTCCGGGGCCGCTGGTTTCGTACATACATATATGGGATGAATTTCACAATTAAACATGTGAAATGAATGAATGATGCAAATCCACAAGGAAAAAGAAAAAATTATTCAAAGTCCTCTTGTGTATTCAGCAATATATCTCGTCAGGGAATTCCCTGGTGAGGTGTACTGCTGAATACACGAAAGGCCTTGGAATAATTTTTTCTTTTTCCTTGTGGGTTTGCATCATATATATATATATATATATATATATACAGGGCCGGATCTAGAAGTTGCGAGGCCCTAGGCAGATCTAGAAATTGCGAGGCCCTATATATATGAAAATATGGACTTAATTATCGGTACTATACCAGCAATATTAGAATCCCGCATAGACAGAACTATGCCAGTACTTAAAAATTAAACCAAACCAAAATAATCACGCATGGAAATTGTATAAGAAATATAAATAAACCATACAAATAAGTATAAATTATAATATGAATCAAGATTTGTATCGAAAATATAAGACAATGATTTCTAAGATTTATATAATATTATAGGTAATGACTTTCCATAGTATACAAACGTTTTTCATATGTGATGTATAAGAGATGTTGACATTTCATTTTTTATAATAGTGAGCGATCGACTTATCAGGCTAAATATTAATGCTTTAATATTTGGTTCAGATGCTCCTTGAATATTACAGCAATGCTTTTCTACATTTCTTCGAGCTAAACTCTTCAATTAATTGAGAATAATCTAATGAATTTGTTATATCGTTTTCTATTGATAACATAGCTAATGATTGCAATCTCGCTTGAGACATGGTGGAACGCAAATATGTTTTAATAAGTTTGAGACGCGAGAAACTTCTTTCAGCCGAAGCAACAGTAACTGGGATGGTTAATACTATTCGAAGTGCAACATAAACATTAGGATAAATCTCACTTAGTTGTTTTTGCACTATATAAACAAGGGCATTTCCGAGATCTGTTTTCTCAGGTATAAACCTGCAAAGTACTTTAAGTTCTTCATAGAGTTCTAAATCATTAATATCACTTGAACAGAACGCGCAAAACGGCTTCAGCGAGGCCCCCTTTGGCGCGAGGCCCTAGGCGATCGCCTAGTTCGCCTATAGCTAAATCCGGGCCTGTATATATATATATATATATATATATATATATATATATATATATATATATATATATGGCAGTTCTCGGTTTTAAGTTTGTAATTTAAAAAGTAAAAAGCGTATAACTTATAAATTAGATGGAATTAAAGTCATTTGTAGAGGTCAAATGGAATGGACAAAAGAATTGCGCATCCAAGAATGAAAGAAGGAAAATAAGGAGAGTTAAAATTATTTTCCTTCTCAATTACTTTTTATACTTCTGGTGTTTTTTGTTTTTGCACATAAATGTCCTAAGCAATAGATTTTATACAGTTATGAGTTGTTGTTGTTGTTGTTGTTGTTGTTGTTTAGCCGATCAGCCCACCCTGATCGAGCAAGCCTGCGGCACGCAGGTAACCGATCGCCCTCTCCGGAGTGGACCAGAGGTTCAGCGCACTAGTGATGTTGTGTTGTGTTCGTTGTTGTACTAGAGCGATACAGTCTCTCATAATGTGTTCAATTGTTTGTGGTGTGTCCTGGCACAGGTGGCAGGTGTTGTCTATGGAGTTGTCTAGTCTGTGTTTATATGTCCGTAAGTTGGGGTGATGTCCACATCGGAATCGTGCTAAGTTAACTCGATCCGATCTGCTCAGGCTGATCTCTGACCTGTTAATGGGTGGCGGCTTCGCACCTAGGACCGCATTCGGACCGAGTCGTGTCAATGCTTTGTGGGTTAGGTGTGTGTGTATGTGTTTTCTGTACTGTGTGATGTCTGTGGGGCGTGGTATGGAATGGAGTATTTGGTTATAATGTCTCTCTGGTGTTACCTTAATGGTGCGAGGTGTTGGTGCATGATTGTACATGTAGTGGCAAGGGTGTTGTGGGTTAGTTGTCGCTGCTGCCATGAATTGTGTTCCCCTCATGTCTAAATGTTCCCTAACTTTCAGTATTTTTGTTTCTGTGTGCAGGTGTTCTATTGGTGTTGTTTGAGTGCATCCTGTAATGATACGAAGTGCGTTGTTTTGTATTGTCTGTAAGGTGTTTATGTGTGTTTGAGATAATGGGTGCCCAGCATGGGCTAGCATAGTCCATAACTGAGCGAATATATTGTTTGTATATGAGTGATGTTGTTTCCTGCTGGTGTCCAAAGTTTGTGCCTGTTAGTACCCTAAGCGTGTTAAGTCTTGACGTACATTTGTTTTTAATGTCCTGAATGTAGTTTGCAAAAGATAATGATGTGTTGTATGTGACCCCAAGTATTTTGGTCCTGTGAGTGTGTGGAATGTTGATGTTGTTTAGTGTAAGCCGTGGAATTACCTGGTGTTCTTTTGTGTTGCTTGTAAGCAAGGTGATGGTTGATTTTGTGGGCGCTACTTTGAGTCTATTGTGTGTGAGCCAGTCTTGTGTACTGTTTATGTATGTTTGTAGGTTATTTGTAGCGGTGTCGATGTTATTGTGGGTGGATGTTAGAGTGATGTCATCTGCATATGATGATAGGGTAAGCTTGTTATCTATGGGTGTTGGAATGTCATGCTTGTATAAGTTGAAGAGTGTTGGTGAGAGAACAGAGCCTTGAGGGACCCCGTTTGGAAAAAGCTTGTTTTTGGATGACTTGCCATTAAATGTGACATGTGAGTATCTTCCTGAGAGATAGTTGCTCAGCCACCTTTTGGTGTTATTGTGCATGTTTGTGTTGAGTATTTTGTTTATGAGAGGGAAGCGTGGGATAGCATCAAATGCTTTACTAATGTCTATTGTTGCTAATAGTGTACGTTGAGCTGGTCGTCTGCAGTTGATGCCATCCATGATGTGCTGCGTGAGGTTAGTGAGTAATGTCGTGGTTGAGTGGTGAGGTCTGAATCCATGTTGAGTAGGCGATAGTGGAATGTGTGGGTTGGTGATTTGTAAGATTAGTCTTTCTGTTACTTTGGAAGGTGTGCATAGTAAAGTAATGGGTCTATAGGAAGCTGGTTCTGTTGGATTTTTGTTTGGTTTGAGTAGTGTAATAATTTTACATTGTTTCCATATGTCAGGAATAATACAGCGTTGGTATGAATATGTGCTGATATTTGTGAGAGCTAGTATTCCTTGTGGGCCCAAGTGTTTAAGGTGTATGTTAGATATGTTGTCTGGTCCAGAAGCCTTCGAATTCTTAATGTTTTTGATGATCTTGGTGGTCTGGTCTGTATTGAAGGGTGTAATGGTCGTGTCGAGTCTGTAGGTTTTCTTGTGTCTAGCTGTTTGTCTGTCTGCGTGTTTCTGGTTGTTGTCTCTGTTTAAGTGACTTATCTTTGCACAATTATGAGTAGAGCTGCATGCTGCAAACTTCGGTTTGAAACCTGAGAAGAGAGGAACAAGTTGAAGGCAAGAGTGTGTGTGTGTGTGTGTGTGTGTGTGTGTGTGTGTGTGTGTGTGTGTGTAAGAGAGAGAGAGAGAGAGTCCATGAAAACTGTTTGACAGATAAATGTAATTTGTTGTCAGTTTTGTTCGAGTACTTTCCTCATGTCGTTGTTTGCGCACATCTTAATTGCATTCCATTAGCTAAAGAGAAGCCCATTTCAGCTTGGGCTGCATATGGCCGTAATGGCCACCTACAAAGAGGTGCGCGAGGCCGCAATGCATAACTGATGAGAAGGGGGAGCGAAGCTTTCACTCCGCATTGTGGGGAAAAACCCCCAAGAACTTGGAATTACAATGGACATTTTTTTTTTTTTACCAAGGAAGAGAAATTCAAAGGAATTGATCCAGTTTTCGGCCCAAAATTATGAAGTTATTTTGGTTTTATTCTTAAATGGAATCAAGTGAAAACTCTGAAAGCATCCTCGTTAAGATCTATCGATGTGAGACATCATCATTTTAGAGAAAATAAGTTCAAAAGTGAAGATTAGTTTTAGCCAAATCTGATCACTTGAGATAGTCTAAAAAGTGATTATGTTTGACATTCCTGTAAAAATGGCCTTCATTTTGAAGCTATATATATATATATATATATATATACACTAGTCATTTATTTCCTCTAACTGCGTGTTACGCACACTCATTTGATAGTCGTTTTAACTTTCATGGACTGGTTAATTGTGGATACCTTGAGAGCATTAATTTTATACACAGAAAATAAAGACTTCTCGCAAACCTCGCAAATTCTTTATGAATGCAAGGCATGCCTTCCTTCAGTTAAAAAAAAACACGCACCAACATATATATTACAAATATTATCATTATATTTTTTAATTTATAATTAATTATAATTAATTAACGTAGTACTATTAATAAATTTTCATTTTCTTCATTAATTATAACATTGCTATTTATAACATTGCTGACCACAAAATATACATTTAACCCATATGTATGTATCTCTTTAGTCTAATACAGGTGTAAAGTGCTAAAAATCTTGTTCTATGAGCTGGGACGAATGCAGATTTCTGGATGCATGCAAAATGTTACAGAACGGCGCACAAACATTGACATAAGCGCTCCAAAATGAGCCTTATTGTGTGCTGACTTAAGAAATTTAAAGGTTAAAAGCATTAACACTAGTTGATTTTTTGTTAAAATTCACGAAACTAATATTTAATGATATAATTATTTTCAAAATAAAATTATATTTAAAAGTTCATTTTCATAATTATTTTATATCCACTATAATTTCTTCAAACCCATGCATTTTCAAAACTGCATACAAGTTTTAACGATACAGAAGCATACATACATTGTCATAATCGCTCCAAAATAAGCCTCATTGTATGCTGTCTTAAGACAGCAAAATGTTTTTCTGTATTCCTTTCAAGTAGTAGTCGCCAGATAGCATTAAAATGAAACTATAAATTATACTTATTTTACTTTGAAAATTTGAGAGGATCTTGTCATAAATTCCTTACGACAAATTCTTTAAAAATTGTAATAGTAGACACGTGTATGTATATTGAAAACAGTCGCTACCATCCAGATCTTTCCAAACGTGAACTGACGTCACCACAAACAGATGTTCTCCAAGTACTCGAATTTTTAGAAAAACAAGCCCCAATTAGGAGGAAATACAGCGCGCGGAAAGAACGAAAACTCTCGACTGCTGATTGGTTTGCTCACCATGGCTTCCTCCAGAGAGAAGGCTCCATGTTGACGATTCATTGAGTTTCATTCTTGGTTTAGCATTGGACGAAGTTAGACACGTTTCCGTTTTTTTTTTAATGTAGAAAGGAGGGACCAAAGGCGAGCGCCTGCAAAAGCCATTTATAAGAAAGAGAGAGCCGAAATCAAGGTCTTCGAGGCTCACGATGCCTTTACATATATATATATATATATATAAATTTTGAGAACTGTGGAAAAATAGAGGGAGACGTATGTGTTTGAGAGCATGCTGGACTGCTTACGAGGTAGATGAGACACGGAAAAAGATCAGATAAAGAGGAGAGTGACAGGAGAAATGGGATTTTCAGCACTCCCTGTCTCCTGCCTAACGTCTCCCCGGAGTATTTCCCTGGTCGATTGGTGTCTACAATCTCATGCAATTTGCTTTTAACAAATTGAACTTCCAAACTCATTTATCTTAAAATTTTCAATGATATCTTATTACAAAAATATACAAAATATCAAATGATAAAAGTGAGGAAGAAAATGCAGCTGAATTAAATTTTTATGACATCATACTTGAATTGGAAGGAGAAAATTTTGGTGCACGCTCATTTACAGAAAAAAAAAATCTTAAGTGCTGGTAGACCCACTTCATCTTTAAATCTAACAAAACCACATAAAACTAGAGGGTTTTACTAGAAAATTTAACAAGGACCTCTATGAAAGTGTTCACTCTGCTATATGGAAGTTCTGCAAAAAAACAAATTATTTTGCTTGCTATACATATTGATTTCAAAAGAAAAATCCGTACAGAGTTCTGTTGATCGCGGCTATGAAGACTTACATCAGTGGTACTCATTGGGGGGCTCGCGAGCCAAATATATATAGAGCATTTGGCTCGCGAGCCGCGCAATGAGTACCACTGACTTACATATTTTTCATACAGCTATTGCTCGCCATGAAAAATTTTCATCCCATTTCAAAGTTTTTTTGAAGTGTAATGCATTCGGAAAGACTGGAATTGATGTTCAGCTTGATAAGCAATAAAGTGCTGCAATTACTAAGCATAATGAAGAGGTCAGCAAAAACAGACATTTTGAAGAGGTTCATTAGGATAACTTGCTACCTAGACATGCAAGAAATTTCCTTTCGTGGTCATGATGAAAACGCGTCATCGGACAACAGAGGAAATTATATTGAATTAGTTCATTGCTTTCCTGATTTTGATGAAAATATGCAAAACTATTTGAAAACTGCCACCCTATTCAAAGGATTATATATCTCCTACTATCCAAAACGATCTTATTGAATCAGTAAGCGCGGTTAATCATATCGTATTAAAAAGAAACTTAATGAATGTATGTACAGTGTTATATTGTTGGATGAAACCTCTGATGTGGGCAATTATTCCCAACTGTAAGGCAGTTAACAGAGCGAGGCTGTTTGGAAAAACTAATTGCACAAACATACGACGGTGCAGGTGTTATGTCAAGTCAACTTAATGGAGTTCAGACAAAAATCAGAGAATCAGCTCCCGATGCTATTATTATTCACTGCTATGCGCATAAGCTTAAACTTGTGCTAACGCAAGCACCGTCTTTTATTCGAAAATGCAATATATTTTTTTCAACTTCAGGCGGGCTTTCTTCATTTTTTAACTCATCAAAAAGAACTGCATTATTGGATGATTGTGAGAGCTCGCTTTTCTAAACTTGTCGCAACAAGATGGAGTTATTCATCACGATTAGTCGAAGCAGTTACATCTTCGACATTGTTATGGATGTAATGACGGAGGAGGTGAGGGAGCAGGCGCCATGGTGTATGCTCTTTGCGGACGATGTGGTTTTGTGTGCAGAGAGCAGAGAGGAGGTGGAGAGGGAGCTGGAAAGGTGGAGGGCAGCACTGGAAAACCGAGGTTTGAAGATTAGTAGGACGAAGACAGAGTACATGAAGTACAATGCGGGACAGGGGCAGAGAGATGAGGTGCGACTCCAAGATGAAGTGGTGAAGAAGGTGAAAAGTTTTAAATATTTGGGATCGTGTGTAGAGGATGGTGGTGTAGTGAATACGCTTTATTATTTATTATACTTCATTATTTACTCTAATTTCTGCTCTCTATTGCATTTCTCTTTACTCATTTCCACAATACTTTATAACGCGTGGTAGGTAGCCGAGCTAGCAGAAAACCGTTAGCCTAATGCAAGGGGGAAGGGGGGTTCATTAACACTCTTTTTCAACGCTTGTTAACACTTTATTGATTCCGAAAATGGTTTAGTTAAGTTAGGGGTATGCGAGTATGAAATTTCTATTATAATAATTTAGGTCGGAGAGGGACACACACAACTAATTAATTCTACGTTACATTTCGTCAACCTTACGCGTAACGCGCCTGCCTCAAGACTGACTCCCTTATGGGTAGTCTGCTCTCTCGGCCTCCATTCAGGACTGCCACTCTTCCCATTTTAAACAATTTCACAATTTTTCGTAAGTAATTTATATTAAACATTTTAATAATTAATTAAACAGAAATTAATATTCTTAACTAAGCATTATTACAGTGGATAGCTAGTAAGGGAAGTGAATAATAGAGTACAATCAGGATGGAATAATTGGAGGAAGGTGTCTGGGGTACTGTGTGATAAAAGACTATCAATGAAATTGAGAGGAAAGGTATTCAAGGCGGTAGTGAGGCCTGCAATGTTGTATGGTGCGGAAACGTGGCCAATGAGGAAGAATCTGGGGAAAAGGATGGATGTAGCAGAAATGATGATGTTGAGAGGGATGTGTGGGGCTACGAGAAGAGATAAAATTAGAAATTAGTTTATTCGTGGAACGACGAAAGTAATAGAGGTGTCAAAGAAAGCTCAAGCGAGAAGGCTTAGATGGTTTGGACATGTCATGCGGAAAGAGGAGGAATATGTTGGGCGACGAGTTATGGAGATGGAACCACCTGGAAGAAGGAGAAGGGGAAGGCCGAGGATGAGATGGAGAGAGTGTGTGGAGGGTGATATGAGGGAGCGAAATCTGGCGGCGGATGTGGCGTTGGACAGAAATGAGTGGCGAAGGCGGATTAGGAACAGCGACCCCACTTAGGCGTGGGAAAATGTTGCCGACAAAGAAGAAGATAGAAAACCCTAAAAATTTCGATCAAGCAACAAAATATGAATACTGGGTTTGCAGCAGTCCTTTCAAGTTTTTACTTTAATTTTTTGCTTAACGTTTATTCAAAAGTTTACCCTTTCACAGAATATCTTTTTAATATATGGCAATCAAAGTCTATGAACATAGTTTTTTGTTGCAATAAAGTTGAAAAAACAATTAATACGTTCCAAAATGCGAGAATCTAATTTCGACAGCATCTAGAACACAGTTGTTGAAAACTGCGGACTTCCTACCAAAAGAAAAAATCAAGTTGCTCGCCGGATACTGTTTATAAAGCCCTGTTTTTCGAAACTGTAGCTACTATAGTGATGCAAATGAAAGAAGGATTTAACCCTCTAACGCCGACTGCGTCGAATACGTACCGTTTCAAATACACGCATTTAGACTTAACCGTACAAAAACGTTCGGCGTTAAAGGGTTAAGTCAATGAAAGACATTCAATTCACTGAGCTTCTTAATTGTAACCTGTTTTCAAATTACAAGAACCAATTGCCAAAAGGTCTTTTACAATCTTTCAAGAAACCAAACAATTCTCATTTTGATTTTGTTTGTTTACGCTCTGAATTAACTGTCCTATATTCATCTGAAAACTGCTAAAAAGAACGTAGCAGAATTACTTAAATTCTTACTCGATGACCAACTGTATGATGGGTTTAAGCAAATATATAGATTAAGAATAAATAACTTAATTCTCAAGGGCAAGAAAGACTCTAATTAATCAATAATTTCAATAGAAAATCTTTATTAAAAAGGTTAATGGATCAGAAAGATACATTTTATAGCTGCGTAACCGAAGAATCCCGCAAGAAGTCAAATAGGATTGAGTTTCAATATAAATAAATAATTATTACTCCTTGCCCAGCATTGAAATTAGAAATCGTTTATATTGTTTATTATAGATGTTAATATACAATGCTATAC
The DNA here is from genome assembly GCA_023014485.1 of Bathynomus jamesi. Classification (NCBI taxonomy): domain Eukaryota; kingdom Metazoa; phylum Arthropoda; class Malacostraca; order Isopoda; family Cirolanidae; genus Bathynomus; species Bathynomus jamesi. Next base: position 1,390,069 of record JAJOZX010000146.1, read on the forward strand.
CATTTTTTCTATCTATTTCTTCTATCATCTGACAAGAACGTTGATACCCAAAAGGAGAAAAAACTTCCCATAAAATGCACCCTCAAAAAGAAGTTAAGTTCTAAATTTAGAAGGATTGTCTTGAGTAAGATTGCTTTAAAGGATTCTGTAAATCATATATTTATATCTAATTTTAAAATATAATATTGCAATAACAGTACTCAAAGCGATAAAAAATAAATGTAAAATCAATAAAATTAAGATGTAGTATTAACATAAGATTTGTTTGCTAAAAAATAATAACAGATATTGTAAGCATCTGATTGGTATCCACTCCTTTGCCGATGATTCCATTCTTCACTTCTCCACCCGCTTCACAAAGCGTCCCTCTCAACAGTCACTCTATGATTCGCGTAGGACGGCTTTGGTGCACTTGACTTCTGATCAAGTGGCATAGGCGGATTTATGTATAGACCGAGTAGGCACCTGCCTAGGGCGGCAACTTTGTCGTATTTGAACATAAATAGGGTAAAGAGAACAAAAATAGAAAATAAATAACTTATAAGCACTAACAAATTAAATGGATTCACAAAGAAGGATTAAATTAAAAAAGAACAGCAGCCTCTAATAGCAAACTAGCAATATCAAGTGGCACAACTATAAGCAACTGTGATGAAAATTTTGCTCTTTAATCACTGCTTGGGGCGGCAAAATGCTAAGTACACCTCTGCTGATTGGGGCGGAGAAAACCTTGTGGCTTTTAATGCTTCAAAAACTCAGTTTCTTCATCTGTCTACTCGTCACACTCTTCCACACGACTATCCCCTTACCTTCAACAACACGCATCTCAATCCTTCCTCTTCTCTTAACATTCTTGGCGTTTCCTTTTCTCGTGATCTTTCGTGGAAAGATCACATATACGCTCGTTCTAAAACAGCTTCTAAGATCTTAGGTGTGCTGTACCAGATCCGCAGTTTCTTCACCCCCCACTCAGTTGTTGCCCCTGTACAAGGGTCTTCTTATGTGTGGGATGGCTCAACCAACTATACAGCTCTATTTGACCGGATGGAATCAAAAGCTTTTCGTCCCATCATTTCCGCGCTTCTTAATGATTTTAATCTCTTTCTCTCTCTTTGCCGCAATGTTTGCTCATTCTCCCTTTGCTATCGCTATTATAACGGACACTGCTCTTCTGACCTCTCTACCTCTATACCTCGTTTAAGAAGAGCACGCAGTACTCGACTTTCGACACATCATTCCTTTTCTGTTCAACTCTAATGCAAGGGTTAATCGGTATTTTCAGTCTTTCATTTACTCAATTGGTGAACTCTGGAACAATCTTCCTCACTCCATCCTTCCCCCTCTCTATGATCTCCAATCTTTCAAACGCAATGTTCAGGCATATCGAAAACCTTAGACCTTCATTTTGGCTCTCTTCTTCCTCTATGGGTGGGAACGTTTTTGCAGGCGTTCGCCCTTCCTTCCTGCATAAAAAATGGAACTTTTGCTACGCCGACTAAATAATTATTTATGGATGTCTCCTCATCAGTTTGGTTTTAAAAGATCCCATTCACTGACCCGTGTATTTATGTTTTGGAGGAGATTGTATTTAATTATACTGGCAGTAATTCAACTATTTACAATTGAATTTATAGTATCTCTCTTTCATATAGCAAAGGATATGATAGAGTGAATCATAATATTCTATTTAAAAATTAGATGACAGGAATGTTCCACTATATGTTTTAAATTTATTGAAATATTTGTACACTCGCCAAACTTTTATTGTTAGATGGGGCAATGTATTGCCCGAATGTTTTGGTTTCTCATGCGGAGTTAGACAAGGTTCTTTGCTCTCTCCTTTATTATATTCAAAATGAGAGACGAACCAATAGAGCGGGTACAAGAATTTAAGTATCTGAATCAGATTATCACCAGCTCCTTGAGTGACGACTCAGACATAAGGAAACAATATCGGAGTTACTGTACTAAGGCAGACATGATTATAAGGTATTTCAATTTCCGTACATGTGAAGCTAAAGACATTCGTTTTCATATTTTCTGCACTAATATTTATGGGCAGCAACTTTGGGTTAATTATTGAAAAAGGTTCCTACAGAACCTTCATTTTGCATTGCAACAGATCTTTTTAACTGCTGCATAAGTTACCTCCAAGATGCTCAGCCTCTCAAGTGTTCGCTAACCGCAACGTTTTGAGCCTCCCTGAGGTAACAAGACTTACTCAGTGCAGTCTAATGCGAAGAATTAAAAATCCAATTGTCCAAACTATTCATCAGTCTTGCTTTGTCTTCTAGAGTGTGAACGTCTTGGTATGAAAAGTTTCTGTATAGCTCCACTTAACTCCTGCAGCAGCTTTTTTCTTATATGTACTTTTTATTTTTATTTATATTTTTCTTAGTACTACCTTTGGGAAGCTGTTATTACTAATTTAATCTTATTTCATTACGTGTATTACTGTTATTTCTTTATTACCGTAGTCCTTTTTTATTTTTTAAATTTATTGTTTAATTAGTTGTATCTTTGATTAACTTGATGGGTACTTATATTTTTTCACGGGACCTGTCTTCTGCCAATAAACATTATCATTATCATTATCACCATTATCATTATCACACATACATATATATATACGAGCTACGTCTTGGCCAATTTCGTAACACCGCTTCCCGGAGATCAGCGAAATTAAGCGACATTGGGTCTGGGTAGTAGTTGGATGGGAGACCGTCCTCTTCGCCCTGATTACACTGGTATGCATATGAAATTTTTTTGTCTGCTGTGAGGGTTTTTTTCAACTCATATTATATAATTCGACCATGCTGAATTCGAAAATGACATTGGTTTTCCTCAATCAGGTCAGCTTTTTTCTCTATTGGCCATTTATTATAAGTCCAATTTTATCCCCAAATTTATTGATTTTTTTAGCTTAAACACTGTAGATACGAGTAATATTATAAGAACACTCGTGAAAAATGAAAACATTGTGTGAATAAATACTTTTATTCATACAATGAATGTGGAAAAAAGTTTATTGAGGAAGGAATTAAGTTTTTTTGGCTTTCCGTCTGTGTTTTTCTTCGGGCACGTCTCGCTTCAAACACCAGCAATAGTCCGCCAGCATATTGATATCCCAGTTTCCCTGGTACCTCTCTTCCATTATTTTGATATCTTGGTGAAATCGTTCACCCTGTTGCTCACTATAATCCCCGCAATTTTCAGGAAAATAGTCCAAGTGGGACCACAAAAAGTGCATTTTTATGGACATGCGCGACCCATGAGCTTTGAAAGCTTCCATCAAGTTTTCGACAACGGACTCGTATTCTGGACTTCTACGCTTGCCAAGAAAATCAGTGACAACTGAATTGAATGCCTGCCAGGCATTCTTCTCAGTTGGAGTCATTGCGTTTTCGAACTGAGTATCCTTGATCAAAGTTCGAATTTGAGGACCATCAAAAACCCCAGCATTTAGTTTAGCATCAGATATATGAGGAAATTTACTCTCGAGATATCGGAATGCTGAACCCTCCTTATTCATTGATTTGATGAAATTTTTCATCAAGCCCAGCTTAATATGAAGTGGTGGGAGCAAAATTTTTGTTGGTGGTACAAGGGGCACTGAAACGACATTATGCGACCCAGGTTCAAAATTCTCTCTGGATGCCCATTCACGCTGTGCATAGTGCTTCTCATCCGCTCGGCTATCCCATTTGCAGAGGAAACATGAGTATTTCGTGTATCCCCCTTGCATTCCCAATACAAATGCCACAATCTGAAAAAAAATGAAAATATTTAAAGAATTTAGAGAATTTGTTCTATCAGATAAAAAAATCTATGCATTGGACTGTATCACTTCTGTGGGGAAGTTAAGTGTTCTTATACGCTCTCAAATAACCTTTGGAAAAACAACAGAGTCAATAGCAATAGTTTACTTATGATATTAGTATTACCTTCAAATCTCCACAGATCCTCCAGTTATGTTGGTCGTATACGAGAGCATCCAGCAAAATTTTCATGTTATCGTAGCTCTCAGTAAGTTGTACGGAATGTGCTACAGGGACTGATGCAACCCTATTCCCAATGTTGAGAAGTACTGCTTTCAAACTTCGTTTAGACGAGTCTATAAGTAGCCTTCATTCTGATGCGTTATATGGCAGGCCCAAGGATTCGATTAGCCCCTCAACATTGCAGCAGTACACTAAGGAAGAGGTATTTTCGTGCACTGCAAAAAACTTGCGGAATTCTTCCTCTCGTTTCCTATACCAGGAGAATGTTGTTCCCGGAGCCAGCAAGTTGTCCTCTCGAAGTCGTGAGCCCAAGATCTCGGCAGCTAATTTGGAAAGTCCTAAATCCCTGGTAAGATCATTAAGTTTGGCCTGGTTGAGAGGCCTCGGCTCATTTGAAGCGGTATTTTGAGGTATATACGACTGGGACTGGTCATTGGCATTGGTCATTGATTCATCAACAGAATCATCGAAGTCCAGGGTTTGAGGTGGTTCGGGTATTGGAATTCCAGGACCATGGGGTACAGGTCTCATAGCAGAAGGAATGTCAGGGTATACAACAATGTGTTTATTCTTCTTGTTAACTCCTGAAAATAGAAACACAGAAACATGGATATAAAACTTGCATATGAAATAGAAGCATTCAGACAGTGGCGGCTCGTGAGGGAAGGCTGCGGTCTGTAAGATATGAAATAGGTCGATGGAGTCTGTATATTTTCTTTCTTTTTCATTCATATTGTCCCTTCGGGGACAATATGAATGAAAAAGAAAGAAAATATACAATCATTGTATATGTAAATGTAACTTGTATAACAATATGTATGTGTAAATGTATTTTCTATAACAATATGTATATGTAAATGTATGATTACCATTATGGTGAATATTATGCTATATATGGTGAATATTACATTATGGTGAATATTATGTCAAGTTTCATACGAGGATTTCAAAATATTTAAGAAAAATAAATTTATAAGCCCACCTTGGAGGTTTGTCATGCAGAAATAGCAATCTGTCACGTGATCCTTTCCTTCTCTCCAAATCATGGGAATTCCAAAAGGCAAAGATTTCGCTCTGCCTTTGCTCCATCTTCTCAAATTTTCAATGCACGTCTTGCAGCACATATGAGGGGCGAAATTTTTGTCCTGGTCCCCTAGCTTAATTCCAAAGTATGCTCTATACATTGTCTTCACAAATATAGTGATTTGGGACTGGTTATTTGGCATGGTAACCATCCCACATATGTAGCAGAATCTATTGGGATCATTTTTACACGCTCTATTCATTATGAAATATTTTATCTATATGCCTGAAAAGTAAAAAAAGATATTATACAAGTGAAACAAGTGATGATAGATGTTACTGTTCCAATTCCGCTTTGACAAAATCACGAAAAATTCTATTTTACTTATGAGGCCATAGCCGGATAACCTGAGCTGATTGAGAAAAACGGATTGCAGATTCGAAATCAGCAGGAAAAACACTATAAGAATCACTTACAAAACCCTTGACAGCAAAATTGATGCATACCAGTGTTATGTAGCGACCCGTGGTTCGGATCCCACGTAAAGCTGTAGGTCCCCTCCGTCATATGACCTTAGATGTTGCGAAGGGGTTAAACAACCCCCAATTAAAAAAAATATATATATAGATATTTTCACTACGTATATTTTTTTATTTGTATTTATTTTCTCTTTTTTATTTGTAGTCTTCGCTTTGAATAGTTTTTATTATTACTTGTTTTAGTACGTGTCTTATTTATATTTTTATTACTGTTTGATTTATCTTATTGTTTATGACCTTTAAGAATATTGTATATTTTATGGGATTCATATCCTGCGAATAAAGCTTATCATTATCATTATTATCATATAAACTTTATTATAATAGCTGTTCTAACTGTACTAAAATTTAAAATTTATTTGTTGCATTTCAATTTTAATAATATAATATACATAAGCGGAATATTTTTACTAACATAAATTTGTTTTTCACAACTTTTTCTCATTTGAATTTTCTAAAGAAAGGAGGGTCCATTATTTTTCTTACATTTTGTCAGTATCGTCATTTAGAAGACGGACATTAAACAGATCAGTCAGCTAACTATTCTTTAAACTCTGTAATACTGACTTTGGAAATTAATCTATGTATCGTTCCTAAGTCGTTTTCACCTATAGTAATTAACTATTAAATTCTGTTAATCCTTTCACAGAATCGAAACTAAACAAACAAACTAAACAAACCTAAACTAGATTTTATATATTACCTACGCCGTATTCACGGACACGAATTAGTTTATGCGAATGAATGCTTTGAAAAAATAAAATATGATTTAAAATTTTAAAATTTGTCATTCTATCATTTAACGCCACAATAATAACAAGCGGAGAATCTCCAGAAGTTAATTAATGTATGATCGAAAGGTCGGGAAGAAAAAAATTATTAATAATTATTATTAATAATTCGGTGTCTCTTATCATGACTAAAATAAAGGGGATTTACAGAGATATTCGGGAAAGATTTGCGATACAAAACTTATTGTATTATTCATAACGGAGGTACTTTCATTTGTCCCAAAATATAACGCAAACCTGTCTGAGTTTGCTAGTGATGAGTTGCATGTTAACTTATAATTGAGTCTTTCTTAATCCAAATTTGAGAGGGGGAGAGGGCAGTTCGATGCAGGTGCTTCTAGGCCTCTAGTGGGTCCAGGGTAAAATTGAGTTTGTATTAGTTTTCAGTTTTAAAAGAGACGCCATCTGTTATAGAAAATGTCATGCAACTGAATTCCCATTCGGTAAGCCTTCATTGATAATGCTTAGCTATTATATGTTAACTTACAACAAGAGATAATTGGCGGATGACTCGGACAGTGGGACTGAACACTAAATGTAACATATTATGAAAGATTTTTGGTCTTACCCGGGTGGGATTCGAACCTCTGTCTCTGAAGCTGTTAGTTTGCGGGCCCTTTATTCATTCGTCCATAGTAACAACGGAATAAAGGAGAGCAAAATTTTGTGTACTCCGCATTTTTTCATTCGATTATTGTGGATTCTAAATTTTTTATAGAAATTTGCAAAAATTGCACGGGAGACTTAAATTTGAATTTTAACATAAATTTGAACATGAAAAATCATAATTTCAGCGAGAAATGCGATATTTCACAAATATAAAGTTGTAGGTCCCCTTTATCACATGACCTTAGATGTTGCGAAGGAGGTTAAACAACCCCCATAAAAGAAGTCTATAACCGAAGTACTGTATATGAGAAGGTTATTGAAAAACAGTAATGCCGTAAGCTTGCTGGCATGGGCGTAAGAAATAGACCCTAACTATGCAGTGGAGACTCTCTAAGTGGTTCTACGCCAATGAGGCCTAGTAGTATGGGCGCAAAAGGGGAAAGTGCAATGCAATTGCAAATGTTGATCAATGATGCACAAGTTATGCAACAAAGGGGGGGAATGTTGCATGTTGTCATGCAACAAGGGGGTGTTGCAAGATGTTATGCAACAAAGGGGAGGGGGAATGTTGCAAGAGCAACAAGGGGTTGTACAACTTGGAGGCGGAGTTATCCCCCAAGAGAAAGAGAGAGGAGAAGGAGAGAGAGAGAGGATAAGAAGTGTTCGACTTCAGCCGAGCGGCCGTTGTCTTAATATGTTCCTAATCAGCCAGTTGGCTTATCTGGTTGAGTTGCCAGATTGCGCTATTTATTTAATTAAATCATGTATTCTGGCTTAATCAGCCAGTTGGCTAGAAGGCTGAGTTGCCAGTTTGCGCTATTTATTTAATTAAAGCATATATTCTGGCTTAATCCGCCAGTTGGCTTAGAAGGCTTCTTAGAAGGCATAAATGGCCTGTATATATTAATAACCTTCGAACGAATTAAAAGCGCACACAAACGCACATACACTCACCGACTGTACGCTAGGGTGACAATAAAAATCGAAAGTTGGAGTTTTTTATTGGCCATTTGTTCAATGCTGCTACTACATGAGAAAACAATGTACTGTAAATATTAGGTCATTCAGATAATATTTAAGGGTGTCTCAAGTGAGGTAAATAATTCTCCTTATAACAAAAATTAATTATTCATTACCTAGTAAAAATAAATTAATATTTTTTTTAATTAATGTAAATAAACGTTAGTTTTAGTTCATAAGGTTTAAGTGCAGGCGTACTCCAGTCGTAATAAGTAAATAATATATTTACTAAATATATTCCAGGGTGTCTTTCATTCAATTGTAGACCACCCATTAATTCTTGCTTTTCCTCAAGCCATACCCCTTTTTCAATGTACCAGGCTGAGACTCCCTATGATCCTCAACAACCTGCAAGAGATGTTGGCGCTGTTCTTCATTCTTCGTAATCTTTGTATTGAAGGCCTGGATCAAGGCAATTCCCCTCTCTGCCATGTCATTGACGACTTTTAGTCCTTCAACTATAGTCAAACCAGTCTTGAAATCTTCGTTGTCCGGCCAGGTCTCTGGTTCCTTGGACAAGAAACCATCATTAATTTTTAGAAGTTCAAAGAGAAGCTTTGATCCTTTCGAGGCAAAGTCCGAGAGCTGCTTTGTTGAAATGGAAGAAACAGCAGGTATTGGGGCTCGCTTTGGAGGATCTTCAGCAGCTTCTTTTTCGAGGATTGATCGAGCGATATTCTTTTTCGTCGTTGCATTGATACCTTTATCAAAGAGTGCGAGACCAATCAAGTACTCGCTGAGGTACCATAAGTGACGACCGAGGACACTAAGGCAGGATGCTGAGATCTTTTCATCGTGGTACTTTGCTAGGTCTTGAAGAAGCTTCAAATCGTTCGCGGGAGCAGATGAAGGACTGCTGGCCGTGAACCACGCGCTGACATATAACTCCAGGGCAAAAAATACAAATCGTTTTAAGCCAGACATTTCACGAGTTGTAAGTCTGAACTGATGGGAAAGCAGCAGGATTTTTAATGAATAAATTACTTTTGCCATCCAACGTGCTCGGTGAAGTGCTCCAGGTCGCCGAAACCTAAAGTTAGGTAAATTACCTCCAAGAATTGTAATCGACAACTCCAAGAATTCATGGTAATCATCCCTCGGCTGATGTTTTGTCAGATATAGATTCCAGCAAGCGATCAGTTCTTCTCGATTCTCATTCAGACTCGATGAAAGGTCTGACAGGGTCTTGTACTTATCTTGGCAAATTGTATTCCACGTCTCTTTGAAGCGGGAGAATAGGAGGATATCTGGACCAGATGATGGTCCCATGCATTCCATGTACGCCTTCTCAACGACAAGTTCTAGGACTTTTCTAGAACAATTTCCAATAATAATATAATCAATGTATCAAAATAAAAAATATTACCTTAGATATCTTAAAAGAATCGGGAGAGAACTTCTAAGCGTTGTTTTCAGTCAGGCAGTCGTATGCAAAATGAACTTGAAGCACCAAAAGCTGATCATCCAAAGATTGATACACATCATATTATTTAACGATTTATTTATGAAAATTTTAATTTAATGAAATAAATTAATCGATTTGCATAATCTATAGTATGAAATAAAGGAAACAATTCTATTAAATTATATAATACACTTGCATTCTCGAAACATTTTTGTTTTTGAAGCGTTGTCGAAACTCGTTCATTCTTGAAATTTCTTCCGCGCGACAGTTTCATTCATGTGACTCGAGGCACCCCTAAATGCTTTCTGAATTCCATGAGATTTCGTCTATGGTGTTTCCTCATAGGGTGGCAGCATTGGACAAATGGCCGGCAAATGTTTTTGAATTTCAAATTTTATCCCTATAAGAAGTTGTCACCCTACTGTACGCCCATAAAACCCCTATTATCTCACACACACACACACACACACACACCGCCTGTACGCCCATAAAGTCCCTATTATCACACCCACATATATATATATATATGTATATATATATATATATATATATATATAAACTGATTGATGCATGCAAAGCCCCAATAGCAAAATATATACGAGCACAACCACCACACTAAAGAGCATCACATCACCAACAATCGTCCAAGTATAGACTTTTAGGAGCTAATCCCAGCAACAGCACACGGTGAGATGAGGGCTACGACTTTTAGGAGCTCATCCCATCAATTCCACGTAACCGATATGAGGGCTACAACCAAGCGTCGAAACTTAGACGATTGGTGGTGAAGCACCACAACCACAGCTTTACTTACCAGCTCTTCACAAAAAAAGCATCACATCACCAACAATCGTCTAAGTATAGACTTTTAGGAGCTCATCCCATCAACAGCACATGGTGAGATGAGGGCTACGACTTTTAGGAGCTCATCCCATCAACACCACTAACCGATATGAGGGCTACAACCAAGCGTCCAAAAGTAGACGATTGGTGGTGAAACTATTACACAACAGCCTACCAGCTCCTGGTAGACCGACAAAGTCTTTAAATACAAACAAATACGTTTACGGAGCCAAGTCTAAAAACGGCAACACCAATAGTTTTTCTACTGAGCTTCTCGTGGTTTAACGAGGCCTATTTGGCATTTGGTGGGGCGATCTTTTAAACAAAAAATCGAATAAGATAAACTAACTTTAATACAAATACAAATTTTAATCATAATACGCAATTTTATCCTTAAACTATAACATGAAAAGCATTAATATGATTTTTAAAACAAAATAGAAATTAAATTAGGGGTAACTTATTAATTTTTCCTCCTTTAGCCAGTTATTGTGTTTCAATATAAATTTATCTTTAGATGCCAATATATCTTTAAGCCTTATTACAAAAAATATTAATATGATTTTCAAAACAAAATATATTCTATTTCAGGGTAACATTCATTTTTCCTCTTTTAGCCAGTTATTTTGTTTCAATATAAATTTATCTTTAAGACACCAATATATCTTTAAGCCTTATTACAAAAAATATTAACATGATTTTTAAAACAAAATAGATTCTATTTCGGGGTAACTTATTCATTTTTCCTCTTTTGGCCAATTATTTTGTTTCAATATAAATTTATCTTTAAGACACAATTTTATCCTTAAATTATAACATAAAAAGCATTAATATCATTTTTAAAGCAAAATAGATTCTATTTCGGGGTAACTTATTCATTTTTCCTCTTTTGGCCAATTATTTTGTTTCAATATAAATTTATCTTTAAGCCACCAATATATCTTTAAGCCTTATTACAAAAAATATTAATATGATTTTAAAAACAAAACAGATTCTGTCTCGTGGTAACTTATTCATTTTTCCTCATTTACTTGCATCCCTGCCGCTACACTGCTGCATTTTTTTTTAATATAATTAAAACAAGCATTCACGATCACATTAAATCTTACTGTTGAAGATATCCTGAAATAATGATGCAAAATTATTTTAAAAGGTATAGACTGTTCGAAGTATCTTAAACTTTGATGCAAAAAAACAATAATATAACTAGATTTTAAGTTTTAGCTGGCTTACCCCAATAAATATCGTTTTCTAAACGTATTTACAAAAAATGGAATGTATGGCATAACTCATATAATTGCACCTTCTACAATTCAATAATTTGATTTAACATGATTTACCGCATTATATTTATTGTAATTTTAAACCAGCTTTTGGGACATATTAAATTAAATTTTCTTCAGTGCAATTCACGAATTAAACACGGCCTTGAGGATTCGAATTGTAATACAGCGTATTGTTAAAAAACATTTAAAAACGTAGAAGATTGGACTCTATCAACAAGCCCAGATTTCACGGGGCAAGCAATCACAGCCCTTTGGGCGATGCCCAGGACCTCTGTTTGGCCGCTATGCAGGCCTACGCGTCAATCCCCGCCAAAAATTTACCGATAGCCAATAGGAAGCTAGCGTTTCGGGTGTTGTGGGTTGAAGCCCCCATTATAAAAGAGAGCAGTTCATCTCAGAGCCTCAGTTCGTATGTTTTTTCGCTTAGTGCTTTTCAAATATACAATATGAGTAAGTTATCGCTCTACAATTCTCCTGATTTGTTTGAAGATCATGATTTCTACCCATCAGCTGCGCTCCACCTTTTCAGCGCTGCAGATCGGAATGAACTTTTATCTACGCAGATTGTTACGGAAAATTGTGACGAAATGCAAGAACCGTTCAATGAAGACGATATTAAAATGTAAGTGATTATATTCTGAGGTTCATTCAGTGTTAACTTATAAGTGCCATAATAATTGTTTTGAAAAATAGTTTGTATTTATTCTCGGTCTATATATAATGTTTGAACCGGTGTTAACTTTTAAAAGGCCGCAATATATATATATATATATATATATATATATATATATATATATATATATATATATGGTGGAGCTTTAATAATACATCACTCGATAATTTAAAGATGTATTCTTTCTCGTTTATAATTAGTAATCTAATTTCCTTTTATTCTGAATTTTTCTACAACGCAAAAATTAATCCCATTATGTTTTTAATTGTTGTCTATTTCCATTGCGATTATTTCGGCATATATATATATATATATGGTGGAGCTTTAATAATATTTTTCTCGATAATTCAGCACCGCAGTAGGATTTTTAAATTACCAAAACTTTTAAGAATTATCTGCTTTTTTATTATAATTTTTTTAAATTCGTGGCATTTTCTCTTACTGTAGCTCTTTATTTTTACTTAACCTTATAGGACCGATGCGGATCTTGATCGTGTTATAGCTACTTTTGATGAAGGGGGAATAAATGATATGGATGCTTCTCCGCACAGCCAACCCAGTGACCTGAATACGGAAGTCGAGGTATTGGCTCACATCCGGTCCAGCGAGTGCTAGGTCATCGAGGAACTAATGTAAGTATTTTTTAGGTTAAGAACAAAACACATTGTATTTTCATTTATTAAATGGTAGAAAACATGTACAAAGCAGAACCAGTTTCCGTTAAATAAGTCTTAATGGCTACATTTTACAGTTACAAATGTAGGATCAAATGTAGAATTCGGACCCCAGCCGTTTTTAGTTAGCTTTGTAAGGCTAACTAACGAAAATATCATGACCTAACCTAACCAATCGTCAAGGGCGTACAGTTAACCTAACGATTGGTTAGGTTAGGTCGTGATATTTTCGTTAGTTAGCCTTATAAAGCTAACTAAAGAAGGCTGGGGTCCGAATTCTACATTTGATCCCAAATGTATATACAGCTTTACACAATATAGATATACACCTTTACACAATACAGCGGGTGCTAACATATGGGAACCTTTTTTTCATCTGTCTGCATACACTTTTATCGTTCATCTCTGTGTCGCACAAGTCGAATAATTTTAAGAAATTTATAAATCCCTTCCCACGTGACATGTGCAGGAGAAATGAAAGGCAATACAGGCCGCACGTTTCGCTATGTTATCCTTGAAAGCGATACGGGTTGCACACAATCCCAGGTACATGTAATTGTGCGATAAACTGCACAACCACAGAATCATTCCACGGCTGAGTGCCAAGTGAGTCGAAATAGTACATTCTTTCCCTATTTTCAAAATAGATTGCAAACCAATGAATCCCCTCACTCCCCACAATGTTGGTGTTAACGATAATCCCGTACCAGTTCACGTACTTGGCAGCTTCAATATTTCATTCTTCGCAAACACACCGATAAATTTTGAGCGTGTGAAACGGTCACTTTTCATTACTCTCTGGAGTGTATTCGCGTCCATTTTAAAAGTCTGTGACCACGTTCCTGAAACGATCAACTTCTATTAGTGCCTCTGATTGGAGGTAAACTAGCACACTTATAGGCGCGTCTATAGGCTTGGCAAATTCCAACCTGACTGAGATATTCTCACTCTGCTGTAGACTTAAATGCGTATTTGCGCCAGCAGACAAGTCAGGCGTAATATCAAATGAATAAATGTTAAATTCTTCGACAAATTCTTTCTGCGTTACACCAAACCCAAGTTCGTCACAGGCGCCTGTATTATGAGCCAGACTATTATATGCTCTCGCGCAGAGCGGGAACACAGCGTCTGATGAGTAGTCCGTAATCATGGACCTTCCCAAAGCGATGCCATTTATGTATAGAGTAATATTTTTATATTTTCCATTCGTCGAGGCGTGGTCCTGCATTCCAATTAATATCCTTTTAGGTAGGACTCCAAGGGCCACGTCTTCTAGTTGCTTCGAGGCCAACCCGGCGGGCACCGTGTATAGTTTGATCTGTACCCTGTTAATTGGTTATTTTACTGTGGCGTGTATTTAAGTCTTTCTCAATCTCTATTTGTTTTGGCGAATTTAATTTCACTTGGCGTATATGCAACTACGTCTCTATGATATGAATCACAACGGGTTTCGCGCCCTCTTCTTCATCAGACTCCAGATTTATGCAGATCTCAGGAATCGTGCGGGTAAGTTTCAACTTCATATCCACCCCGTTCATACGCAGTTTCTCCTGGAATGTGAAATCTGTATGAAGACGTCCAAAACATTCGTATATCTTTGTTTTAGAATTTTTAAATTTATCCTTTATACCATTTTCATCTTTAGTATGGTAATATCCCTCTGCGGTTAAAAAGGTGTCCTTCACTTCTTTTGAAAAGTTGAGGACATTTTCCAGACAGGCTCGTAGGTGGTAGTACCCCGTTCCTGCCGAAATTTTAACATGGTTTAAATACACTTCACACTGGCTGAATATCGAGTGTAAAAAGTTGGTTTCAGAGTAGGCAAAGTAACTATCATTGCAGTCCGTTCCATCAGAATGGGCTATACGCAGTTTAGCGTACATGTGCGTACAGCTTGGGTCAAAAAAGTAATGGCCTGAGCTGGGTATCACGAATTCTATAGGGGCACTCTGCGAACTAATTGTGTTTAATGGGTTAATTGTAATAAAGTCGCTATGCTCAATAGAGACCTGAGTGGGTGGCATATCAAAGAGGGACAGTTCCGATTTACAGCATTGTGAACTACACGGATGGATGAAACGCGCCATGACGAGTCAGAAATAGTGCCACCTCCCTCGACAAGTATTAGTCAGCCTATGTATGATTCGTGAGAGTAGTGTCCTCAGCTTATATCAGTTAAAAAAATTATCAGCCATAGGTTTCATACGCTTAGAGCACTTCTTTTTTGATTTCCTTTTACGTTTAGCGCCACGTGATGGTAACCCCTTCTTCCTGGCAGATCTCTTCTTTCCGCCACCACGCATTTTTCTCTTTGCATCTTTGATGATTTCGTCCCGTGTACGTTTTAAATGTTTTTTTAGAGCTTCTTTAGGCTTAGTTCCGCCCATTATGTCTTCTGCCGCGTTAAAACCTGTTTGTAACGCCTTCCGCCCTAGGTACCTGGCACCCCTCTTCAACAGTGGAACAGCGGTGCGTAGTATGGATGAAAAAATGGATCGAAGTCCACTCCCACGTTGGTATCTCACTCCTTGGTAGACTGTGAATGGCCTTCGGGTCATTATAAACGGCGAAAGTGGTTTCACTGTTAAGCTCCCATCACCGAATGGGAAATTTTTTCCCTCAATCGTTCTTATATATATCGAGATGTTGGTTAATAGATTAGTCGCAACATTCACATAATAGGGCTTGTCATATGTAATGCTCAAACTTTTCCTTCTATGGTTGGGAATGTGTGCAATGCGCAGCAGGCGCGCCTTGGTGTCCCCAGCAAATTGGTGCTCTACGATATTGCTGTAAATATAGCACATGTTTGGGGGCGGAGAGCTTTCACACAATTCCTCCATCTTTAATTGATACATTAAGCTGGACAAGTTATGCTGTGCCTCGTGAAAGGTATCGCTTTGGAGAGCTGCGCTATATCGGCCCTCAGCCACAATTGTAAACAGCTCTTTATCTTTAATATTTCTACTAAGCGTTGACTTTAAGTTCAATGTGCATGCAGGCGTGTCTCTGTTTAGGACTTCAAAAAGTAAATCTTTTGTCAGGTACGACTTTTCAAGACTCTAGTTTAACCCCGTCAAAATGTCCATGGCTGTATCATAATGCCCGATTCCTCGCGATACATTTGTGCTATAGTACTGTTCCTCACCGAATAGGACTGAACGCATAGTATTGTCTAAGGTTATGCCTAATTTTTCGCACTCATCGATTCTTATAAGGATCAAAGGATCAGAAATATGATTTGCTCATTTTCAAGAGTTAAAAATTTGGAGACTAACTGGAGTTCAGATAAGTCCACCTCATACGAATCACGCTCCAATTCAATGGGTCCGTGGAGTTCTGTCACAAAGTTGGCGAGGGTGTTGTTAGGATGTATAGACAGAGAAGAAGAGGAGGGGAGTGTGATATAGAAGTGGCTAGGCGCCATTTTGCATACTAATTAAGCTTCATTTTTGCAGCAGCTTTCATATAGGTGTTGAAGCTTTCTGGGTAACCCAGCCATTTCACCAGGTACATTTTTCTCTTTCTTGAACCTTTGCTGCCTAAAATTTTTTCAATTTTAAACACACTTTTTCCTAAATTAAATGTCAATTTCTGCAACTCCTCGCGGTAAAAGCCTCCAGCGATCTCTTCCCCATTCAAATCTTCAACATAATACATCATTATCTCACCTTTAGGTCTCATAGCACGAACTTTAAACATCTCACGTGTCCATCCTTGCACAAATCCCTTCGCGAATTTATTTCCCGAACGTGATAGCCTTACATAATCATCGATTTTGAAATGTGTAGAGTGTGGTGGCGGTGCTCCATCTCCTCTCACCTCTGGCAGCGCACCTCTTTCTAAAACTTCGTTAGGCGTTGTGCCAATCGTACGGTGGTGTGAACGTTTGTATGATGATGCCAATGACCCGAGAACGTCTATATATCTGTATGTGTTTTTATGTGTAAAATAGCGATGCATGCGCTCCTTTATGGTACGTTGAACTCTATCAGCTAAAGAGGACATATGTATAGAACTGCTAGTGTAGTAACTGATATTAAACTCTGTCAGCATGTTCTGAAAAACGCGACCTATAAATTCTTTCCCCATATCCGTACAAAAATAGCCAGGAACCCTTTCTTCTTTTAACATCAACGTTTTGGTCGCTTTAGCACCTGTTTCAGGCGATTTATTTTTCAGTGGAATTAGCCACAGATATCTAGAGAATGCACCTATTATGAATAAGAGGTAGCGGTATCCGTCATTATACACTGAATATCTTTGCATGTCTGTTAAATAAGCTTGCCAAATAGAGTCAATCGAATCCGCGGTTGTCTTGGCCGTTTATGAAGTATGAAAATAAAAACCCACTCTAATAGACAGAGTTTATTTCCACGACAGTTTCGACGCCCACTGGCATCCTCCTCGGGTGGATACAGAAACACGAATGAACCAAAACAAGAGGGAAAAACAGTCCAGGGACCGACCGTTAAGAAATTCGCACCTAGGTTAGATCCCATTCTCCCGACACCGGAAGGGCATTTTCATTAAGTACATTCGCGCAAATTTAAAACTATCTTCCTGTTCTAAACATACAGATCCTATTATATTTTTCTTACATAATTATTGAATTTATTATTAATTTTATTACATTTAATATTGCATAATTATTTATTACAGAAATTATAAATTTATTATTACATTGGTTATTACATTATTGTTTATTATACAGAACTTATAAACCGAAAAACGAATGGAAAAAGCCGATTAGGAAACAATCCAGAGAAATTCGCACCTAGGTTAGATACCGTTCTCCCGACACTGGAAGAGCATTTTATTACAGGGTCCGCTTATAAGTACATTCCCACAAATTAAAACTATCTTCTTGTTCTATACATACAGATTCTAATATTTTGACATAATTACTGCATTTATTATTACATTTACATTTTTTTAACATTTATTATTATTACCTTTACCCTAATTATTAAATTTATAATATTACCTTTATTATTACATCTGTTGCATTTATATTTATTTCCACATTTATTACTTCCATTATTACATTTACTAAAGGCGAGTAAGGAAACATTCCAATCCAGAGACATTTAAGAAATTCACACTTAGGTTCGAACAGGTTCCCACGACCCCGTAAGGGATTTTTTGACCAAGAATCTCATTAAAGGGTCTAACTTATAAGTACCTTCGCACAAATTAAAATTATCTACTTTTTCTATACACACAGATTCTATTATTTTTCTTTTGACATAATTAATACATTTATAAAGTACCTTACTTGATTCCCAACCTATAGCATGATTATTTTGGCTGGCGTGATAAAAAATGGCATTATTAGTATCACAACTTCTGAAGGCATATTTGTGTTCTTTAATACGGGTTTCAATATTTCTTCCAGTTTCTCCCACGTATACTAAATCACAACTTTTACAGGGAATGCTGTAGACACAGACTTGTTCCTCTTTTGCCACGTTATTCCTAACCAATTTACTTTTCACGGTAGACGAATATTTGAACGCCAAAGCAAACTTAAAGCAAACTCTCTGCCGAATTCAACAAAACTATCAGGAACTTATTAAAAGATGTCCCGGCGATTGATCCTAAAAGATTTCTACAGATTAACCCCAAACTCCCCCACATTTACGGCCTACCCAAAACCCATAAGATTAATATACCACTCCGTCCCATTATTTCACACAGGGGTTCCTTTAGTTACAGGTTATCTAAATTTCTTGCAGATAAATTATCCCCATTAGTTGGTAAATTTTCAGGCTCGCACATCACTAATTCCTGTGACTTTATTAACAAAGTTATGTCCTTAGATTTAAAACGGGGAAGAATGATAAGTTTTGACGTTGAGTCCTTGTTTACGAAAGTTCCCATTGATGATGTACTTAGTTTTTTAGATAGAAAATTGCCAATATGTAACGTAGAACTAGGCATGCCCACATCTGTATTTTTAGAACTGATAAAACTCTGTCACCAATAATGCCTTCTCTTTCGGTAAAGAATTTTATTTGCAACGTTTTGGAATGGGAATCTGGTCTCCTTTATCCCCAATACTGAGTACATTATACATGGAATACTATGAGTCGGAATTGTTGCAAACAATATGTCCCAGGAATCTAATTTGGTTTCGTTATGTAGATGATATTTTCTCATTTTGGCCTGACCACTGGAACAACTTTGACACTTTCTATCAGTCATTAAAAAATCTTGTTCCCTCTATTAAATTTAAAAATTAATGGGAGAACGACAAACAATTACCTTTTCTAGATGTTTTGGTCATTAACGAATGCGGAAAGCCCAATTTCACGGTTTATAGAAAACCTACTCATTGTAATTCGTACATTCATTATTTTTCATATCATGATGAAGGGGTTAAAAGCTCAATTATTTCCTCCATGTTTCTAAGAGCACTCAGGATTTGTAGCCCACATTTGCTGGACCCGGAAAATTCAAAGATTTGGAACATTTTTAAGGATTTAAAATATCCCGAGTGGTTTATCAGAAAGGCGTATTTTAAAGCCAGAAAATCTTTTTATGCCCCTCGGGAACCTTCAGTTAACCAAAAACAATATGTGAGTTTGCCTTACATTGCCGGCTTAGAAAGAGTAAAACCGTTGACGAAAGATTTTAAGTTTGCTTTGGCGTTCAAATATTCGTCTACCGTGAAAAGTAAATTGGTTAGGAATAACGTGGCAAAAGAGGAACAAGCCTGTGTCTACAGCATTCCCTGTAAAAGTTGTGATTTAGTATACGTGGGAGAAACTGGAAGAAATATTGAAACCCGTATTAAAGAACACAAATATGCCTTCAGAAGTTGTAATACTAATAATGCCATTTTTTATCACGCCAGCCAAAATAATCATGCTATAGATTGGGAATCAAGTAAGGTACTTTATAAATGTAATAATTATGTCAAAAGAAAAATAATAGAATCTGTGTGTATAGAAAAAGTAGATAATTTTAATTTGTGCGAAGGTACTTATAAGTTAGACCCTTTAATGAGATTCTTGGTCAAAAAATCCCTTACGGAGTCGTGGGAACGTGTTCGAACCTAAGTGTGAATTTCTTAAATGTCTCTGGATTGGAATGTTTCCTTACTCGCCTTTAGTAAATGTAATAATGGAAGTAATAAATGTGGAAATAAATATAAATGCAACAGATGTAATAATAAAGGTAATATTATAAATTTAATAATTAGGGTAAAGGTAATAATACTAAATGTTAAAAAAATGTAAATGTAATAATAAATGCAGTAATTATGTCAAAATATTAGAATCTGTATGTATAGAACAAGAAGATAGTTTTAATTTGTGGGAATGTACTTATAAGCGGACCCTGTAATAAAATGCCCTTCCAGTGTCGGGAGAACGGTATCTAACCTAGGTGCGAATTTCTCTGGATTGTTTCCTAATCGGCTTTTTTCATTCGTTTTTCGGTTTATAAGTTCTGTATAATAAACATTAATGTAATAACCAATGTAATAATAAATTTATAATTTCTGTAATAAATAATTATGCAATATTAAATGTAATAAAATTAATAATAAATTCAATAATTATGTAAGAAAAATATAATAGAATCTGTATGTTTAGAACAGGAAGATAGTTTTAAATTTGCGCGAATGTACTTAATGAAAATGCCCTTCCGGTGTCGGGAGAATGGGATCTAACCTAGGTGCGAATTTCTTAACGGTCGGTCCCTGGACTGTTTTTCCCTCTTGTTTTGGTTCATTCGTGTTTCTGTATCCACCCGAGGAGGATGCCAGTGGGCGTCGAAACTGTCGTGGAAATAAACTCTGTCTATTAGAGTGGGTTTTTATTTTCATATTTTGACCTTCACGTAGAAAAAAGTGAAGTTTTTTGCATTGTTTATGAAGTGTATAAGCATCCTTTTCCCATAAAAACCGTTCAACACCTTTTTTCCCTACTCCTTAAACACCTCTGTACAGTCTATTAACGCCATCATAGGAGGCGGGGTTAGAAATGTCATAATAGCGTTTATTTAATATGTTAGCCATTTGCGTATTTTCGAGACACGTGGATAAGGTTGGCTGTTTGTTCTCTTCTTTCTCCTCTTCAGAGACGCTGCTGCTGTGGGCGATGGCGTACTCAGTTGTGACACATGCGAGACTTGATCCACGTCTTTTAACCTATTCAGATTACCTATCAATGTTTTGGGGACATTTATTTGTTGTAGTCTTGCTTTAATATGCTTCCATCCTGTTGGTGAGGGTCTATCCCACTTTCTCACCAGACCATGAACAATATCAACGATATTGGATCCTTGTACCCTTGTTTCTTCAACAATGACCTCGCCTGTATCGGCCCACTGTATGATGGGGTCCTCACTCAATAGATTATAAAGACTTAAGCCTTTATTCCTCAATGTATGTGGGAGGCTGTTTTTTAACATATGTTCGATGTGCTGTGTTCCGTTGTTCTTTGGTTGGTCATCTCTAACGTCGGGCTCAGGTCCTGTGTCGCCATGCTGAGCACTACTCGTGCTGTGCCTAATAACCAAGGGGAGCTCTGTAGGATTATTATAATCTTCGTACTCATGAAGAAATTTCTGCAAACCCTCTTGGTACACGATCCTTTTCTCATCAGGTGACTTTTCACTGTTTAATAGGGATAGCAACTCGTTTTCCATTCTTTTAAGCCTACTTTTACGGGGTTCTAGAGCCGTGTCTGTAATCTTTGAACTTTGCAATGAAGCATACACCTCGTGCGGAATCACAACCACCTTCTTCATTATATTAATCTAGTCAGTAAAGGACCCAAAACTGAAAATAAGATGGGTAGGAATGATCCTCCTCTTTGTACAATAATTCGGTTTTTCTTATCCACAGTTTGACTTTTATGAGCGAGCGCTCGTATTATGTTCCTCTAACGACGTATGCGAGCCTTCTGAGAGGGTTTCATTGGCACATTACATTTTATAACATTAAAACAGATTTCACAGATCATTTTAAAAAGTCAGAGTCGATATTTTTAACAAATATCTGTTGCAGTGCCCGGGGCAATCGTTGATAGATTTTATTAATTCACGATACTTCTTCATTCTTTTTGTCATTCTGGAATATGCACCGTTTCAGGTTCGCTTGGGAATATATTCGTTCTTAGAAGCACCCTAAACGTGTTTTGCGGGTGAAGGTCACAAAACAAATATCCATAAGGCTGGTTTGTGGCCTCTTTATAAACCTCCAAAAACTCCTTACGCTGATTCGGGAACATTTGATTGGCTAATACCCCAATTTGTGACACATCTCTACATTGTGCGAATAAGACTAAATGTTGTGTATTTAGCGACACATCGCGCATGTATCTATTTTTGAAAAATAGATTCTGGGTGATGAAGAATACGCGTATGTTAAGATGGTGGGAGAACACTGTAAATGTCTCGGCAAACGTTTTATCCATTTCCAACGTGAGATCGTCAATTACAATAACTGTATGCTCATTACCTTTTAACGAATTAACGTCATAGATCACCTTGTGGAACAAAATTTCATCTTGGTACTCGTTGAACACTGACTGATACGTCGAATAGCACCATATTACTTTATGCACAAATTTTGAGAACATCTACCCCTTATCTTTAATGATTTTAAGCATAAATACAGTTTTTCCACATCCTGTAGGGCCAGATATAATACATGTGGAGGGGCTTGTGAACCTGAATTTTTCTACAGATTCCATCTCTAACACGTCACACCCCTAAGTGGGTCATTTACAAAATATTAAAAATTTTGAGTGCTGTTCCTTATATTTTGTTTTCTTCTTCCACAGAACTGTGAATGACGACGATGTACAGCACCCCATCATCGATATCACAGACGAACCCGTTGATCGTGCAGCTACAGAACCCTTCCCCGCCCACGAGCCCTCACCAGCGACACCTGTAGCATGCGATAGTTCAAAGCGGAAGCATGATGGAGGACCCTCCACGTCAGGCATAAAGCGTGCCAGGATTGCTCCGGTTGATAGATCTCCAGTAATAGATCCCCAACCCTCAACGTCTTACGACACAACCCCCACAATAGTACCTTCCTCAAATATGCCCCATTGTTCAGATCCGTGTACTTCCTCCACAACAGCTTCTCATACTCTAGAGGATGGTATAACATTCGAGTTGTTGCGCACCGCTACCCCCACCCCTGCCCTGACAAGAAATTGGTACGTGATCAGGGTTGGCCCTGGGTCCCTGTATACCAACGGACTGCGGCGCGTAGTTGAACGTATTGTGGAGTTTGCCCTTCAGAACCGCGACGAACGTGAAGTCCGGACGAAGTTATCCTTCAGGTTCGGGTCAGATGAGGGGGACGATTTTTGGGTGGTAATAACGTTCAGACGTTTGGCGGCTGTAGATAGAGAGTATATATTAGGCCGTATAATGCATGCCACTCAAAGTGGTACAGCTTTCAATATGGACAACTTCATGGTAGATATTGACAGAGTATTCCGTGTTGCGGGTCATAGGGCCACACCTTATACTCTTAATTTCAATTCTCCGGTTATTTACAGAAATCATTTAAACGTCGATCGTGGTTGTGGTTTTATAGCAATAATTTTAGCTCGCTCATATATTCACTGTGCTAAATACTTGGACGCGAAACATTTGGTTGCCCACGGTTGTGCAGCGTGCCCGTAAACTAGCTGTAGATTGTAAGCTTGAGTTTGAGTGTAATATGGGTCCTGAAGGGACTGTGTATGTTTTTAAAAGCAGCGTGAGAGATCGTACAAGACCTCTACTTATTTTACGATTGTCAGGAACATCGTATCTCCCCATCCGTAACATAAGGCTCTCTACGCCAGTTATGATAAAAGTAGAAAATATTGAAGGCATCATGATTTGTGTAAGGGTTGTCTCGAGTTTGCTGATGATGTGGTGAAACATTGTAAGGATTGCTACATGGTATGTGAGCAGTGTAAAAGCCCCAAATGTGAGTCATGTAGTTGAAATCGAGAAGAGGGAATGTAATGTCCGTAGACGTACATTTTTCAATAATAAATGCTTTGAGCTCCATAAATCAAATGGCACTTGCAGGAAAATAAGGATTTGTAAGTGCGGTATGTTTCACATGATGGATAATTGGGGGAATTTCAAACTTAAATGCGATGAAATTCACTGTTCTACATGTCATGAAAAATATAAGGCGGATGGAGTGAAGCATGTATGTTATATGAAAGATGCTAAACCTAAAAATAGTCCTTATATGACCGTGTACTACGATATAGAAACTTACACGAACTCTGAAACCAAAGAGGTAATTCCACATTTACTCGTAAGTCGGACAAACGTTTTTAAAACGAGTGCACCCGACAGCCCTGTGAAGCTCTTTGTGTCCTATATTGTCAAATTAGCGGACAAGTTAAAAAAAATGACTGTGTATAAGTCACTGTATATTTCTAGCCATTACGGGGCGAAATTTGACACACAGTTCCTTTATAAGGAGCTGCTTGAACGCGAGTCGTCTGCGATATTTTCAGGTGATCCCTTGAAAAGAGGCAACAAACTAGTACAGATGCAGATAAGAGGTAATGTACAGTTTAAAGACACCCTGTTGTTCACACCTTGTAAATTAGCAAAGCTGCCCAAGGTCATGGGCGTAGCCGCTGAAGTTTCAAAAGGGTATTTCCCTTACACATTCCTCACTAACGAAACTTTGAATTACGTAGGGTTACCTCCACTCAAACATTACTTTAACTACACCAACGTGAGTGATAGTAAGCGTGAAGATTTTGACCGCTACTACAACAGTTTTAATGAGGCTAATCCATACAATATAGCTGATGAATGTGAACGTTATTGCGTGAATGACGTACGTGTACTTAGAGTATGCTTTCAAGCCTTTAGAAGGATGTACATAACCCGTTTCAAATGCGATCCGCTGCAAGTCGCGACCACGATCGCATCATTATGTTTCACAGTGTTCAAGAATAACTTCATGCCTAAATACACCTTACCAATCATTCACAGAAACAACCCCCGCAGTTATGGGCACAAGGCTATTTACTGGCTCATACACCTACAGCAGCAGACCGGGATATACATAAAACATGCCCGCAACACGGGTGAAGTACCCGTTAAGGTCAATGGTCGTGTTTTTTGTGTTGACGGCCTAAGTGAAGATCCAGACACTGATGAGAAGACTGTGTATTCCTTTAACGGCTGCTGGTGGCATGGATGCCCGCGCGCTGAATGTGCCGTCACAGGGGACCTTTATGGAAGATTCCCCGCCGACAGCCTCGCATGGACCCGTAACCGTGATCAACTTATAGGCTCCCAGTTCACTCACAAAATCGTGTGGGAGCATGAGTATGATGCACGGATGGAAACAGATTGCCAGTACCGTAAAGAAATAAGGCCCATCAAACGTTCAATGGTGTTGGTCCCCTCAAATGCGTGACAGTTTGTTTGGAGGGAGCACAAACCCATTCAAGCTATACTTTCCGCCTATGGAGGGCGTGAAACTCCACAACTACGACTTCTGCTCTTTATACCCGTACGTGATAAAGAACAATCCGTACCCCGTAGGTGTACCTGAAAAAATGGTGGGTCCTACCATACCAACCATCAAGGAGTTTTCCTCTAACTTGAATGAGCGCTACTTTGGACTTTCTTTCGTAGACGTGCTCCCCCCTCGCGATTTATGGATGCCGATCTTACCCGTCGTTATAGATCACAAGCTCATGTTTCCCCTGTGCGTGAAGTGAGCAGAAGAGAACAACGGTGATTGTGACCATACAACCCACCAGCGTAAGATCAGAGGTGTATATACAAGCCATGAGCTGGCCCTAGCCGTTCGCCATGGGTATAGAATATTGAAGATACATGAGGTGTGGAGGTTTCTGAAGCTACCCAACCTTTTCACACCATATATAAATGCTTTTTTGAAGTATAAGGTCGAAGCATCAGGATATCCGCGAGGGGTTGATACCGAAGATGAAAAAACGGCTTATATTCAGCGTTACCATGCCCATAAAGGTATAGAGCTTGACCGATTGCAAATTGTTAAGAATCATGGCAAGCGCTTTAGTGCAAAGTTGTGCCTAAACAGTCTTTGGGGGAAATTTGCACAGAATACAGGCAAAGGGAACGTCCATTTGGCACAAAGTTATGATGAAGTCTGGGATTATGCCAACGCTCCCGATAAAGAGGTTATGGAGATCGTGAATGTAGGTAATACTTACATAATAAAGTACAATATCACCGAGCTGGCCACAGATACCTCACGGGTTACAAACATACCTGTAGCCAGTTTCAGAACGGCCTACGCCCGCATCAAACTTTGGGGCCTACTGCACTCTCTTGGACGGACGGTGTTGTACGCTGACACAGATAGCGTGATGTTCACAGCGAGGGAAGGTGAATACATTCCCGCTGTTGGGGAGTTCCTCGGAGAGCTAACTGACGAGATCACGGATGAGTATGGTGATGGTGCATACGCAGACTCGTTTGTGTCAACAGGGTCAAACACCTATGGGGTACGGGTGAGGGTAGGGGATGATATGAAGTATATCGTGAAGGCTAAGGGTATCACGCTTAACCATGCGAACCGTCGAGTCGTTAACTTTGACTCGTTGAAGGAACTAGCGTGCTTGGAAGATGAGGGTGACCAGCTACCCCAACTGACTGTGGGGACGCACAATTTTCGGGCGCAGAAACTGGGGTGTGTGAAGGAACTTAGGGGCACGAAGGTATGCCGTAACACCTATAGGAAGCGTTACCAGGTGCCTGGTACCTATGATACCGTACCCTTTGGTTACCTTAATCCTTGATTGTATTTATATATATGTGTATTGATATGTTTATTTATCACGTATATTTGTTTCAATTAAGGTTTCATTTTCTCCTTTGCGTGCGTGCGTGTGTGTGTACAGTAAAAAGCTAAGCTCCGCCCACTGTAAGATCGGCACGTGACTCCTGCCACTACCTGAGCATATCTCTATCCCTGCGTGCTCAGTTGACCTCTGCATACCCTTGAGCTCAGACGTGTATTCTCCCGCGTAGAAGAAAAATAGTAATGGCTACCTTTAATATTGCGTGTTCAACGTTTATGAAGTGGTATTCGGCAAAGTGCCAAGATGTGGTGGATACTGAAAAACTCCCTATTCCCCCTCCTTTGATACTTTTAAGGCTACATTGAGCCGTGCGAAGGACCAAGATGTTCAAATACTCTACGGGTATTCTGGCGAGGGCATTGTAGGATTTCGTAGTACAAACGATGTATTGAAGTATGTTGTAGACCTAACCTTTATAAAGGCTCACATATACCGCGAAGTAGAAGCAACACGTTCAGAAGATAAGCAACGGTTATGGATAGTGAGTCTTGTTGATGAGTGGTGTGACAAGCGATATTATGTCATGTTACCATACCGACTACTCGTACCCTACGGTTGAGAATGTAAATCTTGTCATCATGGAGAATCTTAAGTATTTTTACCACTATATTAATATATATCATGACGAGGTTTGTAGTGAGGTTGTGGCTAATGGGCTGTGTGAGTTTTTAACAGACTTTAGAGACGAGTATCGCTTGTTAAACAAAAAGGATAAATATGGGCATATGTTTCTCTCAAATAGTGCACCGGATTGTGAAGATGTTTAGTTTGTGGAAATGAACGTCTGGTGAGTGATAAAACATTAAAGCCGGTATTGCTTCATGTAGCGGAAAATTCTGTTTGTCCAAGGGCACAAGTGTTCGAACAAGCCTGTACACGCTTCAGCAGTTTATGGTGTGACTCGCTCCCCCAGCGAGCCGCCCACCCGTGTACCTCACGAAACACACGAGTTCGAACAAACCCGTACACGTTTCATCAGCGTGACTCACTCCGCCCGTCGAGCCGATCCGTCCACCTGTGGCTCATAGTCATCTCAGAGCTTGAACCGAGTGGACGTGCGAATACGATGGAACTTCCTTTGAGAAGCATTCTCAACGCCTCGTACGATGTCCGTGACGAAGTCATTGCGCGTGTTCAGGCGTGAAACCGGCACCATTAACTATGTACTTGAAACGATTTGCAGGCAAGCAAACTCTGGTAAACGTAATGTTATTTATTTAAGTGTTGAGGAGATGAATAGAGTCTTCGTGATAGTTGAGAAGTGGGGAGAGGACCGTTATAAAATACCTGCAGGTGTAGGTACAAGAAGAGAGCAGATTAGTGACCCCCTCATATGCCGTTGTTTGCACGTTGTGTATAAATAACGACAGCCATGCATTGATATACGACTGATGTGGAAGAATGCATCTGATAATAACGTTCTTGTCCCTACGCGAAACCGTTTCATCCTCGACAGAATGTTTGAAATCGTCGGATTCCGCAAGCTGAAGCCTATATTAGACGCTCGTGTTACGGATATGATTTATTTTGACACGGTTCTTGAATACGCATACCGCTCTGCTCGACGGATTTATCGAATGTAGGAATGAACAAGGCGAGAATGGTCTAGAGCTGGATGCATATTTAAAAGGTTTAGATTCTTCGAAATATCCGAACTTTGGTACAAAGCACTTGAGCGGTACAGGGCAGAGCTTGCCTACACTGTTCACCCTGAAGAGCTGTACCTCTATATAATGAATAGCTGTCGTTACGACTTGGAAGATTATTTCAATTGCCGCTATGCAGAGTGAAGAAGAGTTCACGATTGAAAAGCTCGGGGTAAAAAACCCTCGATTGGAAAGGCGTGTTTATAAACTTGTATTTAATAATGATGTTGTGGTTAACGATGACCTCTTTGTGCGTGCTTTTGATTGTATTCTAGCCGTGTTTAAAGATAACTTGCCAACCGAATGTAAAGTGGGCAAAAAATAGTATTGAACGATATGAAAGCCATTTATGTCGAGTATAGGCATCCGTAATAAACGGTGAAGTTGCTTGGACGGTTTTACCGTGTAGTACAAAGTAATAACGATGTGAATGTAGACTCGATTACGTGTGAGTTTAGCGTTTTGCGCCGTAGAACATAAGGATGTATATTTATTATTTAATTTTATATATATATATATATATATATATATATATATATATATATATATATATATTTCCTGTACTAATATGCAATTGATTATACGTTTCGTATATTATTATTTTCAATATATTTAATTATTTATATAACTGTATATATATTTTTTCCTGTATTAATATATTGATATACAACGTTTTGTATATATTATATATTCGTTCGTGTTTTATACTATTATTATTTTTGATCATATATATATATATATATATATATATATATTATATTATATATATTATATATATATATATTTTGTATATATATATATTCATCGTCGTATGCTATTATTGTTTTTGATCATATATATTCCATTGTATATTTATATTCTATATATTTCCATTAATTCACCTAAATAAACAGAATGATGTAATGGTGTTTATTTAATTTTGGTTTGTACACGGTATTTAATTATATTAATTGGCTGGCTTCTAAAGCGGGTGTCTAAACCAGAATATATGCATTAATTAAATAAATAGCGCTATCTGGCAACTCAACCTGTACACCTGAACAAGCCATTTACGCCTTCTAAGTCAGCTGCCTGTTTAAGTCAGAATATATGCTTTAATTAAATAAATAGCGCAAACTGGCAACTCAGCCAGATACGCCAACTGGTGGGTTAAGCCAGAATATACTGTATGTTTTAATTAAATAAAAAGTGCAAACTGATAACTCAGCCTTCTAAGCCAACTGACGGATTAAGCCAGAATATACGTTTTAATTAAATAAATAGCGCAATCTGGCAATTCAGCCAGATAAGCCAAGTGGCTGATTAAGCCAGCTGGCTTATTAGGAACATATTAAGACAACGGCCGCTCGGCTGAAGTCTTAATATGCGCTTGGCTCCTGCCAGGCGAACACCTCTCCTCCTCTCTCTCTCTCTCTCTTTCCTTCTCCTCTTTCTTTCTCTTGGGGGATAACTCCGCCTCCAAGTTGCATAACCCCTTGTTGCTCTTGCAACATTCCCCCGCCCCCTTGTTGCATAACATCTTGCAACATCCCCTCCCCTTGTTGCATAACATCTTGCAACATCACCTCCCTTGTTGCATAACAACTTGCGACATTCCCCTCCCCTTGTTGCATAACAACTTGCAACATTCCCCCTTCCCTTTGTTGCATAACTTATGCAACATTTGCATTGCACTCTCCCCTTTTGCGCCCATTCTACTACCGCTTCATAATAAAATTCAAAGATCTCATGCAACCATACTGGCCGCACCTTCCTTTTTAGGTTTAACTCTAGAAGGCCAATGCGGAACCACGCACATATCGACTAGGGTCGGGACTACGTAACCCATAATGAAAATTACATTTACAGGTTGAATTAAACAATTTATTGTTACTAAACAATAATAAAAATGAACTTGCTTACAATAAAAGACATCGTGGATCACCTGAAGATCAGGGCCCTCAGCCTTCTTTAGTTAGCTTTATAAGGCTAACTAACGAAAATATCACGACCTAACCTAACCAATCGTTAGGTCAACTGTACGCCCTTGACGATTGGTTAGGTTAGGTCGCGATAATTTCGTTAGTTAGCCTTATAAAGCTAACTAAAGAAGGCTGGGGGACCTGATCTTCAGGTGATCCGTCAATATATATATATATATATATAAATAAATTGACGATTGGTTAGGTTAAGTCGTAATATATTCGTTAATTTTAACGTTTCATTTGATTAGGTATATGCGGACAAAGTTGTTGGGGAACGCAAACTACACTAGGATAATGTAGGGGAACGTAAACTACACTAGGCACCACAGGGGGACGTAAACCACACATGCTCCCTTTTTTTTACCCCGAATCTAGTACTTCGCGGACGGTTCTTCTGAAGGCTATAACTTTTTTCAGAAGAAACTACACCACACGCAATTCACACCAAAAGATGGTGGACGTCGTCGCGAATAATGTGATGTAAACATCGAACAAATTCGTTCACCACAAAAAAGTTTAGAGCGAAGTTTATGTGGCGAAAATGTTGTTCAGCTGATTAAGATTTTTGTCTGCGTGATGCTGGGCGGAGCTTATTCGTCGATCAAACTTAAATGAGAATAACAAGGGGTA
Organism: Bathynomus jamesi; assembly: GCA_023014485.1. NCBI lineage: Eukaryota > Metazoa > Arthropoda > Malacostraca > Isopoda > Cirolanidae > Bathynomus > Bathynomus jamesi. The sequence goes on from JAJOZX010000146.1 coordinate 1,421,027, forward strand.
TTCTGTCTGGAATTAATAATAAAAAGAATAATAACTATATTAATGAGGGTAATGATGATAATGATAATAACAATAATGATAAAGATAATAATAATAATTATGATGGTAACGGTAATAACACGAATAGCGGTGGGGAAAACTCTCAATGGTACTTGCAATAATGAGAGGAAAACTAAACTGGATTATGAAAAGTTATACTGGAGAAATACTGAAACCATAAATAAAAAATAAGCAAAAAACATAAGGTATTAAAGGTTTTCCAAATTTTATTCTGAGTTTGGTTTTTTGGGAGGTTATTCCTCCTTGAGACATAGTCTTTTTTGAATTCTATTCCGTTTAAGTTTACAAATAGTGTTTTTCTGTGTTGAGTCTACAGAATATAAAAAAATATCCTAAACTAAATACAAGCCTGTATACGGACGGTTTGCGATTGCGGATACGTACCGTTTTTGGTCCAGTTTGTGTAGAGCAAGTCTGAGGTAGTACGAGTATTGATACAGGAAAATTCGTGCTGTCTTTGGGAGGAAATACAAACTTGCGGTGCATCTTGCTCCCGAAGAATCATGCACCAGGACTGGTAATAACTGGAGGTGTCTGCAGTACAAACTAAAGGAAATTGCAATAAATTGAATACGGATATGGCTGTTCCTTTGACTAGACTAACAGTCTTGGTGCTTTCGGTGGGGATGAACCAGGTACGTAAGATTTGTCCGTACTTTGACCTCCCATTTGTTTGGCAATGCTACTGCGAGTTGCTCGTACTCTGAAATGGGGGTATGTGCGGAATGAAGCTCTATGTAAAAAGATGTTTAACTCCTAAAGTTTCCACTTAAACTATAAATGCTATAACTATAACTATAATATATATATATATATATATACACAGTATATATAAAGGGTGATCCAGAGAAATGGGACCCAAAAGAAACCCCTGTAACTCTTAAAGTATAAGTCCTTTTATAAAATCATACGCATCATTCGAAAGAGGATAGTTACAAGTTTGTACAGGATTGTATAGGTTTTGACAATACAAGACAAGATAAGATACAAAACAAAATAAAAGTGTTAGTTAAAACTAACCCTTCAAGATGACTGCATGGACTGTGGAACAGCTGCGTTTCATAACTGAGCAATATTATGAGCATGGAAGAAGTGTAGTTTCAGCTCAAAGATTTTTCAAGACAAATTTTCAGATGTCAAAATCACCTAAGAGCTGAAACTACACTTCTTCCATGCTCATAATATTGCTCAGTTATGAAACGCAGCTGTTCCACAGTCGATGCAGTCATCTTAAAGGGTTAGTTTTAACTAACACTTTTATTTTGTTTTGTATCTTATCTTGTCTTGTATTGTCAAAACCTATACAATCCTGTACAAACTTGTAACTATCCTCTTTCGAATGATGCGTATGATTTTATAAAAGGACTTATACTTTAAGAGTTACAGGGGTTTCTTTTGGGTCCCATTTCTCTGGATCACCCTTTATATATATATAATATTCACATTCAATGCGTGAACTTTATTTTGAAATCACCTGCAAGAAAAACATCGAATTCGTCCACGACAAAAAATTAGAGCAAAGATTTATGTGTTGTAAATGTTGTTCAGTTGAGTAACTCAGCAAAGCCTAAAGCTAGCCCAGTAAAGCCTAAAGCTTAAGGGCAAAATGAAATAAAATAAGCAGTCCAGCTTCACAATTATTTATGTCATTGTAAATTGTAAAACCAATGTGTATATATTTTATTATTAATAAAGGTTATTCAATTGAATTCAAAGGAGTTTGTCCGCGTGACCCTGGGCGGAGCTCATTCATCTAGTTTTAAGCTCCGCCCAGCGTAAACGCCTCTTGTTGGCAACACGCAAAAACAAAATTTCGCCTATTTAACAATTTGTTTTGTTTGTGGCAAAAATAATAATAATAATAATTTTGTGCATCTAGTCAGACCATGCTTGTACAAAATTTTATACTCTTTTTTAAAATTTAGGAAAAGCAAGTCAGTTCATAAATTTACAAAAATACGACAACCATAAAAATTTTGAGCTTCACATCCAAAGCCGGTGAGACCATATTTGTGAAGCTGCAGGCAAACCTTAAAGGCTTAAAGTATTGTAAATGTTATGATATCACTAACTTAAAAACTTCTTTTCCAAACGAAGGATGAGCGCAAATTTTGTGCAAATTTCGTGTTTAAAACAAAAAATGCGTTGCCTACAAAAATCATGGGCTGTCTGAAAAATACATCCTGCAAAAAGGCAAATCTTTTTTGTGTGCATAATAATAAACCTTAACAAGGACAAGAATAACATTAAAAATTGAAAGTATAAAAACAAAAAATATTTAGCAGCAGCTGTTAGAAAGAAATATATATATAAACAGAAACAGTATACATATTAGAATATGCAAACTAAAACCAATGTGAAAGATTAAATATGTAAAACTCGCTTAGTAGGTCTTATGGCCGAGTGTGTAACGTACGGCAGAACTTGAATCTTCAGTGTCTTTGTTTTGAAACTCACCGAGGTAAGATAATTCTTTTTTTAATTTAACCTTGAAGTTTAAGTTGCTGTTAGTATGTTGTTCCCGATTGACATAAAATTGATATGCACATAATTACATAATTTATGAAAATAAACTGAAATGGTATTTAATTAACATTTCCTCCAATAGATGGCGCCACCCAAATCGATTAACTTATTTTCAAGGAATCAGTTCTCCGAAAAGTATTTTATCAAGCATCGAAGTTTGATTGAAATACTGTCATCACCTGAGGGCATTTGTTCGATGAAAGCATTTTTCATATCTTGATGAAAATTCTAGTTTCAGTGTACGTTATAAAAGCTGGGGCTAAATATTTTTGTTTTTTAACTTTGAATTTTTAACGCCAAATATTTTTTGTGTTATTCTTGTCCTGTTCTTTTGAAGGTTTATTATTATTTACACAAAAAAGATGTGTTTCTTTACAGAACACATTTTTCACACCAGTGTAAAATCCACATAGGCGAGCCTGTAATTTATAGCGTCTCACATACAGTACATGCGGCATCATATAACAAACTAATAATGTACATTTAATGCAAAAAGTTCTGGCCAACGTTAGTTTTAAAATGGCACCTGTCAAGCATAATCAGTCCTTGTGCAAAAAAAAAAAAAAAAATAGTAAATCCAGGTTCTTACAGAATCGCTAAAATTATTTCGTATGCTTATGATCAATTATATTTCGGAGTTATGAGAATTATAATCAATTTCAGATGTTATGCAAATAATAATAATAATAATAATAATAATAATAATAATCATAATAACAATAATAATATAATTGAATACAAACACATATACAAACCATTACACCATAAAACAAAGTGTAAACGCAAATTCTACTATAAAATCTTTAATATATTAGTGAGAGTGAAAAGCTTATTTTTTCCTGCACAAAGGCTGATCATGCTTGAGAGGTCACATTTTAAAACAGCGTTGGACAAAAGGTTTCGTAATGGCTTCACCATCCTCGCTTTGGTGCCCTGAAAGCTTAATTAAAGTAGGAAAGAATGAATAAACAGTAAACCTCCCTTATGTATGTATTTGCTTCTAATATAAGATAGACACTTTGTTCACAATGTGATGCTAGAATCAGACCTCGGAGCTGCTCTTCTATCATCCAAATCTCATTTTAAGAATAATAATAATAATAATAATAATAATAATAATAAAATAATAATAATAATAAAATATTTATTGGTAAAGATAAATACTCTAATACTACGATTTACAATATTACAATAATTTTTGACAGAACATAATTATTTATTGCTACGAAAGCTTTCGACAAATGTAATCACGATATAATAGCACATAAAATGAAAAAAATGGGAATAACAGGCAAAGTGGGAAAATGGATCTACAACTTCCTCAGAGAACGTCTACAGGTCGTCAAAATTCAAGGTATATCATTATCAGTGTCAGAAGTAGGCAGCTCAGTACCACAAAGGACAGTACTGGCCCCACTCCTGTTCATTATCATGCTAACAGATATAGACAGCGGAGTAAACAGCAACAGAAAAGTAACATCCTTTGCAGACGATACAAAGATCAGCAGAAAAATCAGCGATGTAAATGAAATGGAGGCCTTGCAGAGGGACACGAACAAAATATATACATGGTCAGAAGACAACAACATGATATTTAACACCGAGAAATTTCAGCGCTTGAGATATGGTAGAAAAGAGGAACTTAAACAGACTGCATATTATGCTCCAGAGAGACAGGAAATTCAGAGGAGCACGAAAGCGATCGATCTGGTGGTAATAATGACCGATGATGCGAAATTCGAAACACAAAATCAGATAGCGATAAATAAAGCAAAAAGAGTCGCGGGACAGGTACTAAGAACGTTCAAAAGAAAGGACAGGACAGTAATGCTAAAAACACTGATTATACCAAAACTTGAGTACTGCTCAGTTTTGACGTCCCCATATAAAAAGGAAGAAACTAATAAACTAGAAGAAACGCAGACATTTCAAGCCAAGATTGATGGCTGCAAAGAACTCAACTACTAGGAAAGATTACCTAAACTAAATCTGTACTCCCTGGAAAGAAGAAGAGAGAGGTACACCATAATTTACAAATGGAAAATGATCGAAAAACTGGTACCAAACCTAAAACCCCAATTACCATTCAAACATCGCTGGAAAATAGGAAAGGCAGAATGTGTAGTGTTCCCAAATTAAAGGCCCGACAAGGGACCTCTTCAACACTGAAGGAAAATAGCTTTGTTGTCAGGGGGCCAAGACTTTTTAACCAACTTCCAAAAGACCTCAGAAACGTTACATGGGTCAAAGTTGAAGTCTTCAATAAAAGACTAGATGCCTGGCTCAGGATGGTACCAGATGAGCCGGGTGTACCTGGCTATGTGCGGTGGAGATCGCAAGAAAGCAACTCGCTCCTCCACCAAGCCAGACATAGAGGTGGGGCCATCAGCTTGACCTTCGTGTGAAGAGAGACCAACGCACGGAACAGCAAAGAGGTTAAAAGAGGAAAGAGGTACTAATGAAGTTTGACCTTTAAGCTTTAGGCTTTACTGGGCTCTCAGATTAATTATAAGAAAAAACATTTTATATACAGGTAGTTACGATTTGGTAATATAAATATTATGATTAATTACACTGGCCAACAAAATGAAACTTTTTTCTCATCACAAACATGATCACACTTTACTTAATGCATTTTTCGCGCTGATTCCGAATCCGGTTTTATTGTTTTTCTAGCACGTATAGTTATATAGATACACTGGTTTTGATATTTTTAAGTTTTTGATATTGCTATAAGAAAATTTATGGATGTATAGATCACGCTTAGGAATGCTAAACAACAAATACATCATATACCTTATTCAATGTACTTATAAATAAAGAATATATACATTATTTTATTAAAAGCGCTGTGAGTGTGATTTCCTTTTGTAAATTTGGCCTAGATTGTCACGATACAGCATCCAACAATGGTCCACCATCATGCTTTCATTCCAATATCCTTGGTAGCGCTTCTCCATCATCTGAATATCTTGATGGAAGCGCTCTCCTTGCTCGTCACTCACTGCACCAAGGTTTTCAGGAAAGAAATCTAAGTGGGAATGCAGGAAGTGAATTTTTAACGACATTCGACACTCCATTTCTTTGAAGGCATCAAGGAGGTTCTTGACTCCATCCTTATACGCAGGTGACTTGTTGCTTCCAAGAAAGTTTTCACATATCCATTTGAACGCCAGCCAAGTCTTCAATTCCAGCGGACTTAGGACTTTTTCAAATTCAGTGTCATTCAAAACCTCCCTTATTTGTGGCCCAACAAAAATTCCTTCCTTCAATTTTGCTGCAGTAACCTTCGGAAATTTCCTTGAAAGGTATTGGAACCCTTCAGAATTGACTTTACCCATTGCTTTAACAAAATTCTTCATTAAACCATGTTTAATGTGAAGAGGTGGCAGATAGATCTTTTGGGGATCCACTAAAGGGACAGACTGGACATTGCTTATCCCTGGGACATATGTATACCTAAGTGGCCAGTCACTTTTGGTGTAATGTTCTATAGTGGCGCGACTGTCCCACAGGCAAAGGAAACAACAAAATTTTGTGAATCCTGACTGCATACCCATAAGCATTCCTATAACTTTTAGATCTCCACAAACATTCCATTGATGACTGTCGTATTTGATTGCCTTAAGTAGTATATCCATATTGTCATATGTCTCTTTTAGATGGACGGAATGGGCAATGGGGATGGATGGCATTATATTACCATTATGCAAAAGAACTGCTTTCAGGCTTCTCTGCGACGAATCAATAAAGAGGCGCCACTCAGATGCCACATACGTCTGAGATATGGCTGTAAATAGTCCATTGATGTCATGGCAATAACAGAGAGGACCGTCTACTGAAAAGAATGCTGTTAATTCAAAATTCCGCTTTCGGTAGTAACTAAACGAACATTGTTCTCAAGTAAATTGTTCTCCTTTAGTCTTGAGGCGAGAAGCTCTGATTTCTCTTTAGACAGCGATAAGTCTCTAACAAGATCATTCAACTGTCCTTGGGTTAACTTTTTAGGCTCTAAATGTCTACCTTCAAAAGTGTACTCTGGTTCTGTAGATGGTCCGGAAACGCCAGTTGCACCTTCATCACTTTCCATGTCATCTATGATAGAATCTAGCCTATCACTTGGGGGAATTGGAATGGGCAATGTTTCATCATGTTTTACTGGTCTACGTGCTGAATCCAAGTTTGGATATACAATCTGGTGTTTGTTCTTGGCAGAAAACCCCATTAAGTTCACACTACAAAAATAACAGTCTTCATGATGATCTCTCGGCTCCCTCCATATCATGGGTATGGCAAATGGCATTGAAGCTTTCTTTTTGTTAAGCCAATCACGTAATCCATTTGAACAGCCAAAACAGATTTGATGTGGCGCCCATGGTTTATCTTGGTCACCTAGATGGCAACCAAAGTATAGCTTGTATATTTTCTTAATGTCGGTTGTAATACTTCGTCGCTGTGTTTTAGTTGTCAACTGGCCGCATACGAAACAGAACTTGTCGGGGTCATTCTTACATTGTCGAGGCATGTTGACTGACCTGAGCAAACTATAAATTCAAAAAAAATGTACACCAACTTGACACAACAAGTTCTTGGACTGGACTGATCTTTTGACACACAAAGCACGGCGTTGTTGCCTGAATCACAATGCTGCTTGACGTAAAAGCTCACACCTGAAATACATAAGATGTATAATTAACATAATTGAAATACATAAGATGAATAAACTAAAAAAACACAATAAAATAAACACAATCAAATGTTGAAATATTAGTATTTTGCCTATTTAAAATGGTTAAATCTGTGTAGTTATGTATATGCCTTCATCTTGAAAACTATACGTGCTAGAAAACATCTGAATGCAGTTTTGGAATCAGCGTGAAAAATGCTATCCAGCCACCACACATTTTACTCTGATGAAAAATCTTTGTTGACCAGTGTTATTATATAAACCAAGCTTCGTAGTTTGATTATGAAATATATAATCATAATTAATTATGATGATGATTAGGATTCCATCAGGGATGACTGAAAAAAAATCATTTCGATTTTCGATTTCACTTTCTATTGAAATGAAATACCAGTTTCAATTTCGATTTCGGGTTTAGAATTTTTCTTTATTTTCGCTTTTTCGATATCAGTTTTTTATCGATATTGTGGCTACTCAAATATTTAATACTTATGCAGGTCTTATGATTGCCTTCCTTTACAGATGTGTGGAAACCATACCTTTAATGCAATGGTATTTAACCTTTTTCGCACTGTTACCCCTTCAGCTAGCCAACTAAACCGTAATTACCAACATCTTCCCTTTTTAAATGGCAAATATAAGAAAAGGAAAATTAGGAAAGAATAACAAAATTTTTGTAAACCATAACAGTAACGCCAGCTCGTTACCTGCCGTAAAAGGCCGAATTATCCTCAGGTTAAATATCACTGCTTTAATGCATAAAGGTCTGCGTTAATCCTTTACTTTACCAGGATTCCCAAGAGGAGACGCCTTTCGCACTTCGGCGTCGCTGATTGGGACGTCCTTAGGCAGTACTTCCTTGATTTCCCATGGAATGATTACTGCTTCCGTAATGCTTACTGCTGATTACTTCCCTTCTGGGTGTGCTGAGCGCATCACAGAGGTGATTCTCTCGGGCGTGGAGGCGTACATTCCATATTCTGTTCCTACTACTAATGCAAAAAACCTTGATTTAACTTTACTTGTTCTAATGCTATCCGGAACAGAGAGAAGGCTTTCAGAAGGTACCGTAGCCATTCAACTCCTGACTCTCACTCAGCTCATATTTCTGCCTGGAATCGTGCAAAATCTGTTCTTCGACTCGCCAAAAATTCCTTCATCCGACAAAAATGTGAAAATCTATCCAATCCTAATACTTCTCGCTCTTTCTGGCATCTAGCTAAGAACTTCTTCAACAACTTTACTTCCTCTTCTTTCCCTCCTCTTTTCAATTCCGACGGCACATTTGTCGTCTCTTCTTCTGACAAAGCTGAACTCTTCGCTCAAACTTTTGTTTACAATTCAACCCTCGACGATTCCGGTGGTGTTCCTCCATTTCCTACCCCCTCTGACTTCATTATGTCTGAAATTAGAATCTCTTCTAAAGATGTTTTTTTCTGCCCTATCTGGGTTCAACTCTAGGAAGGCGTATGGTCCTGGTGGTGTTCCTCCTCTTGTTCTTAAGAATTGTGCTTCCTTGCTGACACCCTGCCTAGGCAAACTCTTTTGTCTTTGTCTCTCATCTGGAGCTTTTCCTTCCTGCTGGAAGTTCGCTTTCATTCAGCCTATCCCAAAGAAGGGTGACCGCTCTCAACCCTCCAACTATCGTTTAATTGCTTTGATTTTTTGTCTTTCCAAAGTTTTTGAATCTATCCTTAATAGGAAGATTCTTAAACACCTCTCTTCTCACACTCCTCTTTGAGATCGTAAGTATGGATTCCGGAAGGGACGCTCTACTCTCGATCTTCTTGCATAGCTCTCTGACTCTTGGTCATCCTAGGTAATGTTAGGCTAGGTAAGTTAATTGACGAAAACGTACGAAAGCTGTATCGGTCGAGGCCTTCTTTAAACGTTGTGGGTCCGAGGAACGCGGGCCCGACGTGAAAAATAGTTTAAACCGCCGGCCCGTGGTAAAAAATAACAAACGTCTTTTATTGTAACGCGCGCAGTATTACAAATAAATTAAATGAATTTAAGGCGATAATTTATTCCGATAACTACGATATAGTTGCTATCACTGAAACGTGGTTAAATACCGTGACTCGGGACTTATTGGGGGAATTTTATATACCGGGTTTTAAACTCTTTACTAATGATAGGTTACATAGGACTGGTGGCGGCGTTTTGCTGTACATTCGTAATTCCCTTAGGGCTATCGAGGTTAAAATAGATTTCCCGGCAGCAATAAATGCGTTGAAGTTAGGCGCGTAGTATTAGTTTTAATTTTGTCGTTGTTTAGAGACCTCCCGTTCAACCTCTCGATACCGATACTAGATTTTACTCGCTTCTTGGTAACTTTATTGACAATCGGAATAGTATAATTGTCGGAGACTTTAACTGCCCTAATGTTAATTACGAGACTTTTACTGGTAATGAGGAGGGTTTGAGTTTGATTGAGTTCATGGAAGATAATTTCTTACGAGAGATGGTTATCGAACCAACGCGCGGTGACAATATTTTAGATTTGGTGATGACGAACGGCGAAAATATAGTCGAAGGTTTAGAAGTAGGCGAGAGTTTAGGATGTAGTGATCATCAAATTCTTAGGTTTAAGTTACTGATAGAAAACACTAAGGTAGTAACGTAATAGAAGTCCCTGATTTTCGTAAGGCTAATTTTGATAGTTTTGCGGATATGATGAGAGTAGTGGACTGGGATAACTTATTTATGGGTAATGACACAAATTTGCATTGGGAGGCGTTTAAAGAACGTTTTATGAATATTGAAAGGGAGTTTATTCCTCGTAGGCCCAAGCGCGCTAGAAATCATGGTAGGCCCAAGTGGTGGACTAGGGAAATAGAAGAGTTCATAAACGAGCGTAACAGAGGGTATAGACTTAATAAGTGCAATGGCACGGGAGCTAACTTTAATAGATATATCGAGCTTCGACGTCAGGTTAAAAGATCAGTTAGGAATGCCAAGCGTAATTTAGAGATACTTATAGCTGCGGATAGTAAACATAATCCAAAAATGTTTTTTGAATACGTCAATAATCGTAAGCCGATTAAAGATAACATAGGCCCTCTAGTGGATGTTAACGGCGCTTTGGCTTCTGACGCTCAGGCGATGGCGGGTATTTTCAATAACTTTTTTTGCGACAGTTTTTACCGTAGAAGACGGAAATAATGTCCCCGACGTGGACGATATCGTTCCATTAGTAGGGAGACTATTTTGGATGAAATAACTTTACGAGGCTGAGATTGCACATTATATCGATAGGCTAAAAGTTAGCAAGGCTCCAGGCCCTGACGCTTTTTATCCCAGACATTTGAAAGATTTGAAAGACTTTATTGTAGGCCCTTAACGAAGATTTTTAATCAGTCACTCGAAACGGGAATTATTCCTGAAGACTTCAAATTAGCTAACGTCACGCCCATTTTTAAAAAAGGCGACCGCGCAGTAGCTAGCAATTATAGGCCCATTAGCTTAACGTCAATTGTCGGTAAACTATTGGAATCCGTCGTTAGGGATCGTATCATCGATCACTTAGAAAGTCGAGATTTGATTAATAGTAGTCAACATGGGTTTCGACGCCATAGATCTTGTTTAACTAATTTGTTAGAATTTTATAACGAAATAGTGCGCGAATACGATAGGCATAGAGCGGCTGACGTTATTTATTTAGATTTTAAAAAGGCGTTCGATACAGTTCCCCATTGAAGATTAATTGCGAAGGTTAAAGCGCACGGTATACGCGGTCAGGTAGCTAACTGGTTAGAGGAATGGCTTCGTGCTAGGAGACAGAGGGTCGTTGTTAATGGTAGTGAATTGGGGTGGTTGGATGTAGGTAGCGGTGTTCCACAGGGTTCAGTGTTAGGCCCATTGATATTCGTAATTTACATTAACGACGTAGATGTAGGATTGACTAGCAACGTGTCAAAATTCGCGGACGATATTAAAATAGGCAGTAAGGTTGTTAACGAGGATGATAGAAATAGGCTCCAAGACGATGTAAATAGGATTATGGAGTGGACGGATAAGTGGCAGATGCAATTTAACGGAGACAAATGTAAAGTTTTGCATATAGATTCTCGTAACAATAATTACACGTACACCATGAATGATAGCGAGCTAGCGAGCGTTGACGAGGAAGTAGATTTAGGCGTACGCATATCTAAGGATTTAAAAGTTAGGAACCAGTGCCTGGAGTCTTGCGCAAAAGCTAATAGGATGTTAGGCTTCATAGCGCGTAATTTCGAATTTAAATCGAAGGATATTATATTGCCCCTTTACAAGTCCCTTGTCAGGCCTCATTTAGAATATGCCGTTCAGTTTTGGTGCCCGTATTTGCGTGAGGATATTGATAGATTAGAAAGGGTTCAGCGTCGTGCCACGAAACTAATTCCGTCATTGCGCAACAAGCCTTATGAAGATAGTATTAAAGAGTTCGACTTGCATTCACTCGAAACTAGGAGATTAAGGGGGGAGCTTATTGAAGTTTTCAAAATCGTTAATAACATCGATAACGTAAATTTTGACAAATTGTTCACTTTCGATGATAGCAATACTCGTAATAACGGATTTAAGTTGCGTGGCAGACGTTTCATTACTAATATCTCTAAAAACATCTTTACGTTTAAAGTAATTGATAAATGGAATAATCTTCCCGCGCCAGTCGTGAACTCTACCAGCGTTAATGTGTTTAAAAACCGTCTAGATAGGCATTTTAAAAATATTAACGTTGTTTAAAATTAAAAAAAAACAATTGGCAAAATTATTATTTATAAAAAAAAAAAAATTAGACTAACACGAACGTAGATGTAGCTCGTAGCGTAAACTAACCCACTTTTTGTTTAACTTTACCTGCTTTTTTTTTTCTTATCCTCTCCTTACTTGCATGTCTGTAACTCTCTTTACTTGCATGTCTGTTTTTTGCATGGTATGACAGTGAGTTAAGACTGTGTTTGCATGGTTTCTAAGCGTTCTTATTTTACTTCTTTTCATCTTTCACCCCTTTCCTATTCTCTTCGACTATTTTTCCGACTTGTCGGCAGTGGCCAGCGGATGATGATGGTGTCTTTTTTCTCTTTTTCTGAATGAATGTTAACCCACGAGTGATAGGTGTTGCTACTTACTTAACCCCTTATTCTCTTTTCTTAACCCCCTACTCTTTTCTTTCTCTCGGGCTAACCTTAGAGTGGATCTTAGGGTCTTTGTTAGCCTTAGCTTCTGTAGATCTGTAGATCCTCCTTTCGAGATTTCGGTGAAACTTTTGCTATTGCGCTAGACATATCAAAAGTTTTTGCTAAAGTCAGGTACAAATCTTTAATTTCCAAACTGTCCTCCTTCGGTTTCTCTCCTTCTATCTGTGCCTTCATCTCTAATTTCTTTTCTGGCCGATCTATAGCTGCGGTTGCAGATTACCACTGTTCTTCCCCTAAAGCTATTAACACCGCTGCTCCTCAGGGTTCTGTCCTGTCACCCACTCTTTTCATTTTATTTGTTAATGATCTTTTAATTCGCACTTCCTGTCCTATTCACTCCTATGCCGATGATTCCACTCTTCACTTCTCCACCCGCTTCCCAAAGCGTCCCTCACAGCAGTCACTTCATGATTCGCGTAGGACGACTATTGGACACCTGACCTCTGATTTTTCTGCTATATGTGATTGGGGCAGAGAAAACCTTGTGGCTTTCAATGCCTCAAAAACGCAGTTCCTCCATCTGTTTACTCGTCACAATCTTCCACACGACTATCCCCTTACCTTCAACAACACACAACTCAATCCTTCCTCTTCTCTTAACATTCTTGGCGTTTCCTTTTCTCTTGATCTTTCATGAAAAGATCAAATATACTCTCTTTCTAAAACAGCTTGTAAGAGGTTAGGTGTGCTGTACTGCCTCTGCCGTTTCTTCACCCCGGCTCCGTTGCTTGATCAGGTGGAATCAAAGGCTTTTTGTCTCATCAATTCCCCGCCTCTTACTGATTGTCTTCAATCTCTCTTTCTTCGCCACAATGTTGTCTCACTCTCTCTTTACTATCGCTATCATAACGGACATTGCTCTTCTGAATTCTCTAACTGCATGCCTCCTCCTTTAAGGAGAGCACACAGTACTAGACTTTCTACACTTTCACATTCCTTTTCTGTCCAATTATCTAATGCAACGGTTAATCTGTATTTTCAGTCTTTCATCTACTCAACCGGTGAACTTTGAAACAATCTTCCTCAGTCCATCTTTCCTCCTGTCTATGACCTCCCATCTTTCAAACACAGAGTATCTTGGCATCTCGAAATCCCCGGACCTTGATTTTGGCTCTCTTCTTCTTTTATGGGATGGGCGCTTTTGCGGGCATTTGCCCTTGGCCCCTCCTTCCTGCATAAAAAAAGGTGATTTTATTTTTCATAGAGGCTCATCACTTAAAGCTTGTATGGGGAGGAATTTCCTGTCAATTGGCCTAAGGCCTATTCAAAAATCTCGCATTAAGAATTTTTTTGTTTCATTTGTTGTTGTCTTTTTTTGCTTATTCTCTAACTCACCTTTCTATTTTATATGGTGTGCTATTGTAAATAAAATTGTTAGGCCGTAAATAAAACTTAAATAAGAACTTATATTTAGTTCTATTTCGATATCAACGGTTTTCAGTTTTTCATTTCATCTTATTTCAGTTTCAGTTTCGATTTTACTTTTTTCATATTTTTTCGATTTCGGTTTTCAATTTCAGTTCTTCAAAATAATTTCAGTTTTATTGGTTTATCAATTCCAATACTTATCGATTTCCCATCCCTGAATTTCATATATAGGATAATTTTTAAACACGTGACACTTTAAAAGGTTTGTATTTTTTTTATTAACTGAAATAAAATCTTAAAATTTTTATTGTACATTTTCTACACACGGGGAATTAGTCCCTTAGTACAAAACATACTCTACAATGTGTGGTGTCCTCTCAGCTCACGATACTTTCGAAGGAAGAATCCCATCCAACAGATTTCCTCTAAAATATATTAATTGCGACTTTTTATCTGTGGGGTTATTTAAAAGATAGAGTGTTTAAACAGAATCCGCACAAAATAAAAGAATTGAAAGCATCAATTGAACAATAAATTTCTCAGATTTCGACAGATATTCTGTTAATAAAAAAATACAAACCTTTTAAAGTGTCACACGTTTAAAAAATCACCCGATATGATAACGTAAGGTTTATAGTTATGAGGGTAATTTTTTAGGATACAAACGAACTTGTAGTTGACATGAGAAATGAATTCTTTTAGCAGAATACATTAAATTTTGGTCATTATCATAGTTATGAAAACTTCGGTACTTAGAGGTAATAGTTAATACAACAATCAGACAAGAGAAACAGTATTTAATCCCTAAATGCATTCGTACGATTTCAGTTCTCTTTTATTAAAATTGATTTCTGCTTGCTTTCAAACGCACTTACGTTAGGAATATTTTGAAGATCTGTACTTAAATCATTCCATAATTTCAAACCTAGGAAAATAGGTGGTTTTTTTAAATGAAGACAATCTAAAGTGAAGAATAACGTGCTTATTTCTATTCCCAGTCTGGTATGAATGAATCTTTTGACGAGTTACAAAATACTTATTTACCCATTCAAAGTTAATTTTATTCAGACATTTATAAATAAAAATAAAATATCCCACTTTGATTATGTCTTTGATTTTTAATAATTTTAAACTTTAAAGAATGTATTTGTATGATCAAGGAAATCTGTATCAGATAATATATTTATTGCTTACTCGCTTTTGAACAACAAAAATACTGTATGATGCTTTATCAGTAGTACGGGTACTTTCCCATACAAAATTGCAGACATCATGTAAGGAGGAACAAAAGCATGATACAGAGTTAATAAAACCTGTTTAGGAACTATAAATAAAAATTTAAACATTATAGCAACACTCCTAGAGATCTCTTTAGATATATAATTGATATGGTCCTTCCACTGCAAATTCTTGTCTAGCATGACACCTAATTATTTCGTTACATTACATTCTCTTACAGTGAGTTCTCCAACAATGAGGTTGTTACTAAAAATCATAAAAGTTTGTTTTATTTGAATTTAGAAACAGTTTATTTCAGGACGACCAGTTCACAACTTTGTTAAATTCTGTTTTAAATATAATCTTCGCTGCACTGACATCTTTACAAGAAAGGGACACAGTTGTATCGTCTACAAACAGGGGGCCCCATGTTTTACAGTTAATTTAGCTGAACAGGTATTAATGATACAAATCATATCTGTTGGACAGATACCTTTTAAAACAATCACTTATAGCTCCGTTAAAGCCATAGGAATACAGTTTATGTAGAATATTATGGTCTATCACATCAAAAGCCTTACTCAAATCCATAGAGATCATTATTTGCTTGTTCTCTTTACCGACATCAGCACTTTCCACAAGATTCAATAGCCATTTTTGTTGTTTATTTTTACGGGAGCCGTATTGATGCGGCGATAAGTTATATGATTCCAAATAATGATATGCCATATTTTTTTGCAATTTTCTAAAACATTTTACTGAACAGATATTGAAGAAGCTGGTCTATAATTTGTTGCTGATATTTTATTTTTAACGAGCTTCAGTATAGGCACAGGAATGCTATGAATGTTGTAATTAGTATCATTATTATCGTCATTATCATCATTATCATTAGAAGCAGCGGGAACAAAAGACAGTTAATTTTTTAGGGTTGGGTGGTATGTGATCCAAAGGTTCAGTAGTTTTGAGCGAAGTGTTTCAGCTATTGATGTAACATGATTATTTTTGTTAGATGGCTGTTTTTGTTAGATAGGTAACTTGCTAAATTTTAGTCGCGATGTATAAGTATATTGTCTTAATTGTTGCAATATAGATATAATGCACCGAGGTGGTGTAATGGTATTCGTCGCTGACTACGAATCTATCGGCCCCGGGACCAAGACCCGGTGACGGCAGGCGGCGTGCAGCAAAATCCAGCTGTTCATCCTTCCACACAATAAAAAAATTGGTTGGTAGATAAATGGGTATCCTGGGTAGCCTAGTGGGTTAAGACGCCGGAATGCTGGTGGGGCGTGGTTCGGATTCCACGTTAAACTGTAGGGCTGAGGTGGAGTGACACGCTGGACTTTCGTCAGAATAAACAATTCGGGGGAAAACAAAACTAAGGTGTTTATATATATATATATATATATATATATATATAATATATATATATATATATATATATATAAAATACGAGTAAAATATATTAATGATAATTAGATGCAGAAAATATAAATAAAATTAATACGCAAAATGAGTAAATAATTATAAAAAATTCGGGTATACTTGAACATTGCAAGATTTACAGTAAAATTCAAATGGGAGGCAGTATACAGAGTAAAGCAGTGAAAATAACTTGAAGGGCAAACAAAGACAAATGCAGACATTGAGGAACATTTAGTTTTTGGCATTCTCAAGAAAAGACGTAAATGAAAGGAGCAAAATAAAAAATAAGAAAAAAATCAAATATTAAAATAATTAATTAAATAAAGTTACTAATCTCATGTGGTTGCCTCCTCACATTAAGGGATGAAGTTATCATGGGAAAAATGGGAGAGAAATGGGAGAGAAATGGGTTAGGAGCCATATATGATACAAGGGTGCTAAAAATGAGGGCAGCGGTTTGCAATGTTTCAAGTCTCTTTGTAATGTCTCAACGGGGTCATTGAGAGATCGTTTCCGATCATGAACTTGCATCGGTTGCGTTCCTTCTAATTTTCATTCTGAAAATAACAAAAATTTCCAGAAAAGCCAATTAACCTTTGTCACAAGAATAGTCTTTAAGGATTTTATACAGACAAATAATTTGTTAATAATAAATAAATTCCAGTGATATCACTGCAGTGCATGTGATACTTTTTAAAGCAACTATTCAAGGCTATGAATGACCCAAGGGTAGAACAGGAAAGCCCTAGGTCCTAGCCCCAGTCAGCACCATGTCAGTAAGGATGGAATACAGCAATGAAGAAAAAGTGTATCTTGTATCGTGGGCTATTTCTTATAATAAATGTGAAGAAAGTTTGCGTTTATTTCAAGAAAAATATAATAAAACGATCATCGAATACAACCACTCTTCGATACTGGAAGCTCAAACTTTTGGAAACTGGGACCCTGGTAAAAGATCATCCAAGAAGCGGAAGGCCAGTAACTGCGACAGGAGACAACAAAAAAGAAAATGTCCTCGCCAGTTTTCAAGTCGATCCAACAACTTCATCGAGAAAAGTCGCAGAAGAATTGCATATTTCCAAATTTTCAATAGCAAAAATATTGAAATCACAGGGCTACCACGATAACAAACCCATTTATTATCAGTACATATACGACGATGATTCTGATAGACGGCTGTAGTTTGCTGAAACAACGAGACGAAAGTTCAACAGTGATCGAGATTTCGTTGGAAAGATAAAATTTTCAAATAAATGTGTCTTCGGTTTAACGAGTAAAGGAAACAAACACAATGTTCACTACTGGGCGAAAAAAAAATCCAAAAATACGATTGGGTAAACCCGTTAAAACGGCTACACTAACAGTTTGGGCGTGCATTGGTTATTCAGGACTCGTTTCCTTTGATATATCGAGAGATACGATGGATGAAAAACGCTATTGCTAGGTATTGAGAGACAAAGTTTTGCCACAATTTATTAATGGCGTTGGCAGGAATTGGCTTTATTGACCTGATGCAGCACCTCCACATTACTCTGCAGCTGCCCGTGAGATTCTGGATACGAACCTTGAAAGATGTGTTGGGCGGCGAGGTCCCATCGAGTGGCCAGCCAGATCATCTGACTTAACCCCATGTGATTTCTGGCTTTGTGCTTATTTGCATGACAAACTGTACACTCTTGGTTTCATCTATCCAAATGTGAATGCCCTTGTCCGCAGAATAGATGAACAACTGAAAACGATCCCACTCGATATGTTCAGAAGAACAATGAAGAGTTTCACAGAGAGAATCCACAAATGTATCATAGCGGATGGAGAACTCTTTCAAGATTAAATTACAATTTAACAAAATATTTGTGTGAATAAAATTCTTATGGACTTTTTGTTTGATTTCTTTCATCATTTGAACACTTATCTATATAATGTTGCGCGGTGATATGTTATTCAGGGTGCAGTGTTTGCAAATTTTGAAGTTTGGAAACTTGCAAACTTCGTCGACAGTGTTTGCAAGTGATACGATGAATTATTTGTTTTGGACTCTTCCGGTTGGTATGGTCTGTCTCACTCCTTTTTCGCAAATGGTCTCTCAGCATTAACTTTGAATTTGTGTGATTTATAAAGAGGAAAACGATAACAAAGTTAAACGATAATGATGTTACTTCTCAAAATAGGTGTACTACGTAGTAACGTAAGTTAAAAGAAAATCAAGTTGATATTAGAAACAAATCACTCTAGAAGTCGATCAACAGGAAACAAATTGAGGGAGTATTCCGCCATTACACGTCCCTCTAAAAAATGAAGTTTTAGACAGAATGCATTTCTTCTCGGTCCTTACGTTCTCATCGTAAA
Organism: Bathynomus jamesi; assembly: GCA_023014485.1. NCBI lineage: Eukaryota > Metazoa > Arthropoda > Malacostraca > Isopoda > Cirolanidae > Bathynomus > Bathynomus jamesi. The sequence continues at coordinate 1,439,843 of JAJOZX010000146.1, forward strand.
TTAAGCGGGAACAAAGAATAGAATAGAATAGAATAACCTTTATTAATAATAAAATAAATACAGTAGTCTTTTTACAATTTACAATTTTTACAATGACATAAATAATTGTGAAGCTCGACTATTTATTTTTTTATTTATTTTTTTTTTATTTGGCCCTTAAGCTTTAGGCTTTACTGGGCTCTTATTAAAAATAAGCAGCTAGCCGTTATAAATTAATAATAATAAAATAAATAAATAAGTAAATAAGTATTATTAATAGTTAAAGCCTGTATTTCAATATTAAACAATATTAATGGACAATATTAAACATTATTAGTGGACATTAATCCAAGATTTTTGTTAGTATCCCATTATTAATCGGGATTTTAACTTGGTTTTAAACAAATTTACATTCGCAATATTTTTTATATCGGCATGCAAGTCATTCCATAGTTTCAATCCAATGAAAATGGGTAGTTTTTGAGATGAAGACAATCTAAATTGAGGTATAACAATCTTTGATCTATTTCTGGTCTGATACGGGTGGATTTCTTGATGAGTTACAAAATATCTATTTACCCATTACAAATTAATGATTTTGCTCTTACACTTGTAAATAAAAATAAAATGTGCCAGTTTGGTTATATCATTGAGCTTTAGTAGGTTTAGCTCTTTAAATAATGCACTAGAGTGATCAAGGAAATCAGCATCAGATAATAACCTTATTGCTCGTTTTTGGATGACAAAGATACCATTTAATGCGTTGTTAGCGGAGTTTCCCCAAACAAGGGTGCAGTATGTTATATAAGGAAGAACAAGAGTATGATAAAGAGTCAATAAAACTTGTTTAGGGACTACATTTCTAAGTTTAAACATTATAGCAACGCTCCTTGAAATCTTTTTCGCGATATAATTTACATGATCACTCCATTGCAAATTCTTATCTAGCATTACACCAAGAAATTTTGCTACAGTACACTCCTTTATGGTGATTTCATTAACATTGAGTTCATCAAGATATACATTTCTTTTATTAGTAAACATCATGAAATTTGTTTTACTGGTATTTAGGAAGAGTTTATTGGTGGTCAACCATTTCATTACACTGATGAATTCTGAATGAAATATATTCTTAGCTGTATTAACATCTTTGCAAGAAAAGGAGAGAGTTGTATCATCTGCAAACATTATGAAGTTCAGTATATCAGATGAACGTGGAAGGTCATTTATATATAATAAAAATAACAGTGGACCCAGCACTGAGCCCTGTGGCACACCATGTTTGACAAGCGCTTTAGTGGAGCAAACCTTATTTACTGATACAAAATTATATCTATCGGACAAATAACTTTTAAACCAATCACTGATTGCCCCTCTAAAGCCGTAACAATACAATTTATTAAGTAGAATATTATGGTCTATTACATCAAACGCCTTACTCAAATCCATAAATATTGACATCATTATTTCTTTGTTCTCCTTAGCTATATTTACATTTTCCATAAGATTTAAAATAGCCATTTCCGTTGTTCTATTATTACGGAAGCCATATTGATTTGGAGATAATAAATTGTAAGATTCTAAATATCGCTGCATTCTACTTTTTACAATTTTTTCGAAAACTTTGCTGAACACAGATAATGAACACACCGGCCTGTAATTTGTTGCTAGTGTAGGATCACCCCCTTTAAAAAGGGGTGTTATACAACCAGTTTTTAGCATTGATGGGAATATTCCTTTGGAAATACTTTGATTGATAATTTTAGCCAAAGTTACAGATATCTTATCTTTAACAAGTTTCAATATAGGTACAGGAATATTATGAATGTTATTTTTTGTATTTTTTAATTTACCAATAATATTCTGGACCTCAGTAGAGGTAGCAGGAACAAAAGAAAATGAATTTAGTGGGCTGGGTGGCATATATTCTAGAGGTGAGTGATCATTATTTATTAATTGTGAGCGAAGCTTATCCGCTATTGAAGTAAAATGTGCATTTAAAGAGTCTGCAATAGCAGTATCATCAGTGATTTCTTTATTATCAACATTTAATTTCTCTATTCGATTTTTTTTAATTTGTTTTCCGAGAAGATTGTTTATGGTTGTCCAAGTGTTTTTCATGTCTCCTTTATGTTTGGAAAATTGATTGTTATAATAGTTATATTTTGCAATTTTGATTATTTTAGTTAATTTGTTTCTGTATTGAGTATATTGTATTTTAGGAATTTTGCTCTGCAATTGCAATTTGAATAATTTATCTCTATTCTTTATTGAAGTGATAATTCCTGGAGTGATCCATGGATTTGCGACCCTTTTGGGCGGAACTGTTTTTCTCCTTAAAGGAAAGCAAATATTAAAAATATGGAATAAGGTGTCATAGAAGAACTGAAACATATGATCTGGGTCATTTAAAGGTTCGTCACAGTCAAGTCGAGTATTTTCTACTGCCCCAATAAATTTTCTTTTGTTAACCTCTGAGAATATTCTGTAATCAATAGTTGTTTTGTCCGCAACTTGAACAATGTTATTGAAAATAGCGTAAGTAGGAAAATGATCACTGATGTTAGTGGTTATAATTCCAGAGTTTACAAGGGCATTGCTATTTACAAATATATTATCAATCGTAGATTCTGTTATTCGATTGCCATAACTGCAGACTCGAGTGGGTTTGGTAATAGAATGACTAAGATAGAAAGAATTCATTAAGTTTAAAAATTTATGAGAGATTGTTTCAGATTGCAAATTGATGTTGAAGTCTCCCGCAACTATGGCATTCGATTTATGAAAGTTGCATAACATGTTATCTAAGTGAATTAAAAAGCTATTGATATTAGTATTAGGTGGTCTATATATACTAAAGTATTGTAAACGATCTTTGTTGAAGAACTTGGGAAAGCCCCATATTAGCAATAATTTTACTTAACCTTAGGGAACTATTGGGTTTCACCACTAACACTATATATCAACTATATAGACGAGTACAGTAACCGTGGTGTTGGTGTTAATAAGGAGACCGTGACATGATCCACGCTATAGTGCGAGTCATATCACAAGCATGATAATCAGTGAGAAGAGCGAAAAAATTAACCAAAATAATGCGGCCCATTGAGATAACCAGCACCATTGTAAGTCGAACACCCGACCACGGTGTTTTCACTTCGTTTACAAGGAAGTGATGTTACTCATAGGGGTACAGGTAAGTGGATCGAGTAGTGGATTATGTTATCCACTAGTCGATCTTGGAAACCAAAATATTTCCTTTCTTTTTGTATATTAAACTTTATTATGGTTTTAATCTCATTCTAAAATACATATTTCTAATATTAATATTTGACGCGTAAAGATCAAAGCATTCTAAATTAACTTGTTGAAAACATCAGTCCAAACTCGGAGCAAAATAAGTTCAGCTGAAAAATGGTTCTAGTCTTTATTATTAATTATTAAATAAATAAAGAAGATATGTTGAAATAAACATTAAAATTAATATGCGAATAAAATACCCGAAAACTATATTAAAATAAATTAATTTATGGCAAAATAAATAATGTATGAGATTTAGAATTTAATATGGAAAGTTTGGAAGAAACCATTTAAACTTTGGAATATAAAATAACTTCAGAAAAGATTTGGTTCATAGAAATCAATATCTCCGTTTTAATATTCAAATATTTTCTCTGCAGGATTATTCTAAGACAAAGGTAGTTCTCCACTATGTCTGCATTTCAAACACGAATTTCATTTCTCTCTCTCTCTCTCTCTCTCTCTCTCTCTCTCTCTCTCTCTCTCTCTCTCTCTCTCTCTCTCAAACCATGACGCATAGTCGGCATTTACTGTATAAGCTGGAAGACATTTTAACAATCTGATGTAGTCTTTTCATATAAAAGAGAAGTGTTTTTTATGTCATTGTCATTATCATTGAAATTAGTTTATTTACCTTCTTCTAAAGAGTGATAAAAGTTTGTATTTTGTTTTCACTGCTACTTAACTATTCACGTGATATTAACATCGGAAAAGATTACATATATACCACTTGAAGACTTTATCATTCTGGAGCCATTTCATAACGTAATTATACGTCATTGAATGTATAAAGAAGTAAGTTTTCTCTCAATCCTCTCATTCAATTAATTAAAAGACCGCGAAAATAGCTTCGAAATGATTAAGCATTAAAAATAGAATCTTTGTTGTAAGTTTGAAGACTCAATAGAGAACAAAAGCTTTTTCTGATATAAATCATCGCGAGACTTGATTCCCTCAACACCTCTCTCTCAGAAATTTTGCGAATTTATGGAAGGAACCGAAAACCACCCCTTCCGAGGGAAGAAATGAAATCCTGCAGTTTAAGTCCTGAAACACTCCAGCCAAACTTTTCGATACGACTTTTCTCCCGCCAACTTTTTCCTCAGATCATTTCAACTAAGTATAGTTTCCTTTTTATATATATATATATATATATATATATATATATATATATATATATATATATATATATATATATATATATATATGGGAATGAACTCAGAATGGTTCCCTGAGGTTTTTTGATACACACAGACCGTGCATGGAACAAGGAACTATTCTAGGATAATTAAATCCATTATAGTCCGAATAAGTAATGGTAAATGACAAATACTGTAGTTTTTCTTTTTCATGATGCTAGCCCGACGTGGGCAACGGGTCACTCGCAAAGAGGTCCCAAAAATATAGCTTCCCTCACCAGCTATCTGCAAAGCAGATAGGATCCAGCTTTGGGACAGGATCTAGGTTTTAAAGCAGCCTAGTCCAGTATACTTCCTCATTCCCTGAAGAGGTATACTGTTGAATACACGAAAGTCCTTGTATCGCTTTTCCTTCTTCTTGTGGGTGTACATTTTATATATATATATATACTGTGTGTATATATAATATATATATATATATATATATATATATATATATATATATATGTGTATATATAATTATATATATACCTTTCAACCTTTCAAAGGTTCCGCTCGGTGATTCCTCATTTCACGAAGGTCAAGCTTCTCGCCCCTCCTTTCGAGTTGGCCTGGTGAAATAATGAGTTGGTTTCTTATACTCTCCACTTCACATAGCCAGGTACGCCGGGCTCATCGGGGATTGTTCTGAGCGAGGCGTCTAATCTTCTTTTGAAGATGTTTACTGCAACACCATTTGTGTTCCTTAGGTCTTTGGGCAGCTGATTAAACAGTTTTGGTCCTCTCACAAAAATCTATTTTCTTTCAGGGTTAAGGATGTTCCCTGTCTCACCTTTAATTTGGGAACACAACACAGTCTTCCTTTTCTACTTTCCACCGTTGTTTGGGGAGTTACAGGGTTCAGAGTAAGATTAGGGACTGGTTTCTACATTATTTTTCAAGTGTAAATAATGGTGTATCTCTCTCTTCCTTCCAGTGAATATTGGTTTAGTTCGCGTAACCTTTCCCAGTGAGTTAGTTCTTTGCACCCCTTGATCTTGGCTGTGAAGCTTCTCTGAATCTCTTCTAGTTGTATAATATCTTCTTTTTTATATGGGGATGTTAGAACCGAGCAGTATTCCAATTTGGGTATGATTAGTGTTTCCAGTAGAGGAATCATTACATTCCTATTCCTTCTTTTAAAGGTTCTCAATATCTGCCCCGTTATTCTCTTTGCTCTGTTTACTGCTATCTTATTTTGTGTTTCAAATTTCGCATCATCAGTCATTACAACCGCTAAATCTTATGCTCCAGAATTTCTCTGAATGTCCTGTCCATTTGGGGTATAATATTCCATGGATTTTAGGTCTTCTCTTCCGTACCATAACAGCTGAAATTTCTCATTGTTAAACTTCATATTGTTGTCTTCCGTCCATTTGTAGATTCTGTTCATGTCGGTTTGTAGAGATCCCATATCTTCTGGGTTTCTTATTTTTCTACTGATCTTTGTGTTATAAGCAAAGGATGTTACTGTGCTGTGTCTGGTAACGTCCTCAACTATGTCAGTTAGCATGATTATGAAGAGTAGTGGAGCTAATACTGTTCCTTGTGGTACTGAGCTGAGGACCTCTGATTCTAATGAAGATACTCATATATATATATATATATATATTAGTGGTGGACCGATATCCGCATCATTTTTAACATCCGCATCCGCACTTCTGACCGCGGATGTTATGCGGATATTACCTCTAATAAATTATGCAATTTACAATTAAGTTAGCTTATAAAGTAGCTTATAAAGCCCAGTTATGCACATTTCATGTAAAGTATTAATTATTAATGAACAACAAATATATAAACCTCAAAATATAAATACCTGGTAACACAGAAAATTGAATGAAACTTGTTTCAGTCAATTTTCTGTGGCTGAAACTCGAGAAAGTTATTATTTTTATCATAATGAAAACATTAATATTAATTTTAATTCTTATGCATTGCCTGCCATAATAGTAATATCACGAAATTTGAAAAATTATGTCATATATTCATAATTCTATATTATATTGATAGATTAACTAAATATCCGCATCCGCGGATATTGAAATTAAAAATCCGGATGCGGATGCGGATATTTATTTAATCTATCCATATAATATACAATTATGAATATATGACATAATTTTTCAAATTTCGTGATATTACTGTTATGGCAGGCAATGCATAAGAATTAAAATTAATATTAATGTTTTCATTATGAGAAAAATAATAACTTTCTCAAGAGTTTCAGCCGCAGAAAATTCAATGAAACAAGTTTCATTCAATTTTCTGTGTTACCACGTATTTATATTTTGAGGTTTATATAGTTGTTTGTTCATTTATAATTATTAATACTTTACATGAAATGTGCATGACTGGGCCTTATAAGCTACTTTATAAGCTAATTTAATTGTAAATTGCATAATTTATTAGAGGTAATATCCGCATAACATCCGCAGTCAGAAGTGCGGATGCGGATGTTAAAAATGATGCGGATATCTGGTCCACCACTAATACATATACATATATATATATATATATATATATAATGTACACCCACAAGAAGAAGGAAAAGCGATATCAAGGCTTTTCGTGTATTCAACAGTACACCTCTTCAGGGAATGAAGAAGTGTACTGTTGAATACATGAAAGGCCTTGGAATCGCTTTTCCTTTAAATTGTAGGTGTGCATCATTTATTTATTTTACGTGTTTAATTGTGAAATTTATCATATATATATATATACTCGTATTACTTTTACTTTAATTTGGGTTCATATGTTCAAGATCGACCTGTTTTCGACCCTTCCACTGCATCCTGCCATATACATTCGTGGCCAAATGAGTCGGATCATCTTAAAATCTTTTGGAATGGGAGAGATATTATCAGAAATTATTTATAACATCACTGATGTATTTGGAGTGCTGATAATGAATTTAGTAACACTCGTCAATATCTGTGAATTTTCTCAGAAAGATTTGCCGTAATTATTACTTGCTATATTATTACGGTATTAGATTTATTATGCCATAACTTTTTCATTTTTTGACACTTTCTTGATAAGTGTATTTAAACTACATCATTACACAAAAGCAGTATGAAGGATTCATTTGACTTTATCAGCCAAACTTAAAATGTTGTTGGGTGATACAAAACATTTGTCCAAAGCTGTACGTGACGTAATTAGTTTTTCTGATGTTCTCTTTTAAAGTCTGTGTTGGAAATAAAATAAGAAACTTTATGGAATAAATTTTATGTTAATTAAACCTCTCTGACAGCGACTAAGTCAAAGCACGAGAAATGATGGATTTTGAGGTGATGCAGCTCTTCTGACCAAGGCTATATATACACTGCATATATTACTTACTTTATGTTACTTTAGGTGAGTTTGAACGACGGTTCAGGATCGACCTGCGGTCATCCCCTCTGCAGCATCCCGCCTCATTTGCGGGAATTGATGAAGGAGGGAATTGTGTCTGATCTCCTGCCCTCGTAGCCAGCCATGCATGGCTGATCAGGGACTTTGCACAGGAATCTGTCCAGCTGGTTCTTGAAGTTATTCAGGTCGGTGTGCTGGAGATTCCTCACTTCTTTTGGTAGGACATTGAAAAGCTTTGGGCCTCGTATTCTGAGGGCATTTTCCATCCTCGTTTTCATGGCCCCCTGTCCCACTGCAGTACAAAATCTGCCTCTTCTTTCGTTTTAGTTTGTTTCTCTTTCATTTCTAAGGTTAGGCACAAAGCCTTCAAGTATTTTCCACATGTATATTATTGTGTACCGCTCGAGTCTTCTTTCCAGAGAGTAGAGTTTCAGGGATTGTGGTCGAGACCAGTAGTCTTCACCTTTCGTTTCCTCTACCTTAGACGTAAAAGTCCTTTGTATAGCTTCAATGTTCGCAATGTCTCGTTTTCTGGATGAGCTTGTGAGTACTAAGCAATACTCAGTTATCGGTAGGACTAAACTCTTCCATAATTTGAGCATGATGTTCGCTTTTCTGCTGCGGAAGCTCCTCCAAATGATTCCCATTATTTTACTAGCCTTTGTAATTTTGATGTTATAGTGCTCTCTGAATTTTGCATCCGACGACATTATTACTCCAAGATCCCTGACTTGTGGATTTGGTGTTATCTGTTTGGCTTGCAGAGTTTTGTACCCTTTATTCTGGAGCTCCTTGTTATTACCATATCTTAGAAGTTAGACTTTTTCTTCATTGAACTTTACATTTTTGTCGTCTGCCCACTGGAATAATGTTTGAATGTCGTTTTGTAATTTTTCTATATCACCTTCGTTCAATATTTCCTTGCATATCTTTGTGTCATCTGCGAAACATGATACAATACTGTCATTGATATCTGCATCAATATCTGCAATCATTATTATGAACAGCAAGGGAGCTAATACTGTCCCTTGTGGGACAGAGCTCACGACTTCTGAGACTTCCGATTTAACTCCATTTACTACCACTCTTTGTGTTCTTTGCGTCAAGAAATTAAATATCCATCTTCCTAGCTTTCCAGTAATTCCTGTATTCTTAAGTTTGTGTGCTATAATTCCATGGTCACATTTATACATATATATATATATATATATATATATACACATTCAACTGCAAAGAACACGCAGTATAAATAACGTAAAGAACGACGCTTGTATAGGAGATATTCCGCGCAAGACGAGAGAGAGAGAACGGAACAAATGAAAAAATGAGGTAACCACCGGCAATCGGAAGATCCCGGGTTCGATTCCCAGGTGGTTACCTCATTTTTTCATTTGTTCCGTTCTCTCTCTCTCGTCTTGCGCGGAATATCTCCTATACAAGCGTCGTTCTTTACGATATATATATATATATTAGGGTGGTCCTTATTTACATATCTAATTTTGAGGTTAGGAAAGAGGTGGCTCCCAACCCCTGAAATGGTAGCATATAATATAGAAACGCTTGGGTAGAAATTTCATTTGAATCAATTAATATTTAGAGGTAGCTCAAGGACTTCAAACTTTTACTCTATATCTCTATGAGACTATGGCATTAGGGTGTGTCAATTTGGGAGGTGAAAATTAATTTTTGCCAATTCCTTCACTGAGGGGTTTTAAAAATATGTTTTTGGATGTGAAGAATTCAAATCTGCTATTATTTTTGTGATTGCTCAACACTTAGCTTGGTAAATCTACGTTTGATTAAAAAGCACATAAATTGCTCTCGGAAAACAACATTTATTAATTTTAGCTTCTCAAAATGTCAGGTAATGCTATAAAAATTTTACTTTCTCTGCATAAAACATATCCTAGTAATCATAAAACATATCCTTGTAATCATAAAACAACATTAGAAAGTAATGACATCAGTAAAAAAAAATATTTAAACAACAAGTTTCAGCAAGTCTTGCTTTGATTCGTTCTTGGACATCAGCCGCCGACTTGCTTCTTGGCCTCTGATATAGCCCTCACGTTTCTCATGTGTATACACCCTGCCTGCTGCCTCTGTGACTTGTTTCACACACCTCTCTATTGACTGAGCATGACAGGGCCACTGTGGAACTTGCATAGGCTTGTCAAAGAACTTCTTTACTTCCGCTGTAGTCAGTTTACATGTCAAAGGAGGTTCAAATACCCCGTCAGACCAGTCTGTCAGCTCCAACACGGAAGAAGCACTGGGGTTGATGGAAGGTGTCTTCCTGGGACGTACAGAAAGATCTCCAAGTGTGTCATCATCTCCACCCCTCATGTCAACAATCTTTTGGACACCAGCTCTCCTCTCCTCACTGTCATCTGAAAACAAGAGTGTCTGGATTATCATTTCGCTGAATGCATACCATGCTGAGCGCTTGATGGTTGGCAAAACAGCATCCACTACAGCCTTCTTTTGCAGCCTAACTAGCCGCAGCTGAAACAAGATGTGGCGTGGGCCTTCCACCCAAGAGTGTTTTACTTTGATGTTGAACCAACAGGGGTAGTACACACCAACAATGTATTCCACTATCAGTCTTAAGTTGTTGAGGGTTTTGCCTTTAAGGCCATGTTTTGAAACCCATATGCGACAAAGCCTGTTTGCTGTTGTCAACCACCTTGAATGGCTCACTGGACCAATTTCAAGAAGGGCCAGATCTGTGGGAAGTTCTCCTGTCCTTATGGCCTGTGTGGACGTGTGGTCCTATACCCGTACGCTTGATCAGTAGAGAGATCCTTTACGACATTGTCACTCAGTGAAGTAAGAGGCTCTCCAATTGAGAGTTTGGTGAATGAAGGATCAATTTCAAGTTCGGTTGCAGTGTCTAGCATCTTGCCAATGTTACCTGTCCACTTGTTGTTAGACAAGGTCTTCCCATCCAGTGCTGTGATCAAGTGTCGCAGGGGTAACTCGTTAGTGTGGAGGGCACAAACCAACCAGATCAGCTTACGGCAAAGCTTGACCGCTACCCAATGCATGGAACCACCCTCCCAGGCAGTGTTAACATTTGTAGAATCACCTCCAATGGCCTGCAGGCTTTTATCAATGCCCTTCTTCTTCATGAAATCTACAAGATTATCAGCAATAACTTCAGCAGGTTTTTTTCTCGTTGAGCCTTTCTCAGGAGTGAAGTGGTAGAGATATCTTCCACCTGGCTCACTGCACACAGAATAATGCTCTTCTTTGATGATGCTGGGGAACTGACGATCTGAATTGTCTGCTTTCAGCATAACTTTAGTTGTATCTTGACGGCCGTCAAAGAAGATGCAGTCAATTTCACCCTTCTTACAAAGATCATCAAATTCCTGATCCAGGGATCTCATAACTTTTTCTTGGGCCCTCTTGACTTTATTGTGATCAACTACAAGTCTCTTGTCTTCTTCAGTGATCAAGCCAGCATCCATAAAGGCAGCAGTGGTGATGGCAGCTGTGGCACGCAGGCCAACACCATATCTGATGCTATGCATAGCAACATTAGGTATTTCTAATGTGTTGTACTCTGGCTTTTTATTGGAAGTTGAAGACGTGCTTGGTATTTCTAATGTCACTTCATAACTTCCATCCTTTCCATCTTGAGCATCAGCTATTTGTTCTTCATTTTCATTATCAGAGAAAATTATTTCAGTTGATGGCATTGAAACATCCTGCTTACTTGTCTGCTTATATTCAGCAAGCCTTCTTCTTTCGTCTTCTTGCCGCTTCTGCTTTTTGACTTGTCTGTTGTGCTCAGGTTGATCTGGCGAGCTAATCTGATGTGGTCCAATAGAACCAGACTTGTCTCTCTGACCTTTAATGAAAGCAAGTTCCTTCACAGGGATCTTCATCTCCCTAGGGCATGTACAGTTAGTGTGAGTTTCGTTTTTGCAACCAGCATCTGCAAGGCAGCCAAATTCAGAGCAGAAAACAATTTTACACTTGCAACTGAGGATGTCAAAAAGCTTGTCAAGTTTTGCAATGAAAGCCTCTTTGACATGTAGCTTTCCTCTCCCAAGAGATATGTTTTTGGCCTGCTCCCAGCTCTCTTTGATCTTGTTTAAGATTGTGACTCGTGAATTTACAACGGGGGCTACAAAAGAACTGTTTGCTCGTTCCCACTTTTCAAGCACTTTAGGGTAAATGTCCTTTGCAAGACTGGCTGCTGGGTAGTTTCTCACATCCTCACCACTTTGTTCTCTTAGCAGTAGCCCATATTTCAGAACGTCTCGCAGAGTTGGGAGTTCAGAGGGCAACAACTCTCTACCAGTTCCAATTAGGTTGCTCAATAAATGCTCATATGTGTGAATGTCCCCAGTCTTGTCCTCCTTTTAGAAGCCATTGTAGGTCAATTCCCACTGGTTAGGATGGTAGCACTGACGGACAAGTAATCTTCAGCACACTGATGAATATGTTTCAACCTGTGAAATAAGCAAAAACAGCAGTGCATTATATATACAGCATATATAATTATTAATATAATAATTATTATATAATTCCACAAAAAAGTCAAAAAAGTCACTATTTTTATGTAGCTTCTTACCAAGCAAAACTAAATTATATTAAATTAACAAAAATATCTTTAGAATTCCTAAGTCATGCTGCAACTTTTTAGCACCCCTCATATTTGGAATTTGAAAGTTGAAAAATTCGACACACCCTACTATGGCATTTGGGTCCCCCCAACTATATCGTTGGATATTAGCCGTTCAAGACGGGCGGTGTCATGGTTGCCAAACCACTCACTGTTGCCAAATCAAGGTCTCCTTTTTGCTGTCGGAAAAGCTTCGGCGATGATCAGCCACAACTTGAAGAAGGAACTGCATTTGTTCTTCATCTTTTGTATGCCTCTGGTTGAAATTTTGTACGAGAACTACTGCGCGTTCAGCATTATCATTGATCACATTTATGCTAGAAACGTCTCGTATAGCGTCTTGGAATGAGGGAAAGGAATCCCAATCATTAGGATCTTTCTCCAAGAAATCCTGCGGGAGGTTGAAATAAACGAATAGCTTCTTCGATTGTTTTGAGGCGAAGGCATCCAGGGTCATTGTCGGCTTGAAAGCTGTTTTGTTGGAATTTTTTCGTGCATCCTCATCGCTTTCTTTGGACTCCATAACCTTGATTATAGCCCTCTTCGTAGCCACAGAAACTTCTGGATCAAACAGCGCTAATGCAACCAAGCTCTCAGAGAGATACCACAAGTTGTCACTGAATTTGGCTGTTGTAGCCTTTGCAATCATTGTATGTGGATAACTGGACAGAGCCTTCATCAGATTCAGATCCTCTAGCGGTGCAGCTGCTGGCAATGGGGCACGGAACCAGGCCCTCATGTAAGTGGTGACGGTGAATACGCAGATATCCCGTAGGCTGCACTCCCCCTGGGCTGGTAATTTAAACTGTTTCCGGAACATCCATATCTTGAAGGAACACAACACTTTCGATAACCAGCGAGCGTGATGCATGGCGCCAAGAGCTTCAAAAGAGTGATGAAAGCCGTGGAACTCTGCTCGACCCAAGAAAAGAAGAGCTAACTCTAGGAAATCTTTGTAGTCATCCTTGCATAATCTTGTGACAGCTGGTGCAAAGCGAAGTTGATCAGACTGGGACGTTGTTCTCTCGTAGATGCTTCAACTTCCTGGTCATCAATACCCGATGAAAACTGGCTCATATTCAGTTGAGACCAGAAACGCTGAAATCTTTTGAACAAGAGAACTTCAGGCCCAGAAGTTGGTCCCATGCAGGCCTGGAAAGCTGCATCAAAAACAAGTTCCATGATGTGATGTCTGCATGGCAAGTAGAGGAGATCTCTTCCAAGTTTTTGTTCTAAGAGGACGCAAGCCCCGGAGTGATGTCCCGTATTTAATGCGGTAGTGTCAAAACTCATTCCAACAACTCTGTCACTCAATTCCCATTTCTGCAGCTTATCCCGCACGGCCTGTGCTTGGTGTTCTCCAGTACCATATGGAATTTTGGGGACTCCAAGAAGCTGTTGCACTCCCAGTTCAGACACTAGAACAGAGAGCCAGTCCACACGCTCTTTCCCTGTGAGGTCCACTAGGAGTTTGCCATCTCAGTGAATAATCAAGGGAACATCGTCTGCTACTTTTTTTTTCAAAGTTTCTGCTGTCTTAGCACGATGACGCTCCCGAGCTCTTTTCACTGATGACCGATTAATGGCCAGTTTTCTCAAGTCATGTCCCAGACTGCGGGCAGTTTCCGCTATTACAATTGTTGCCTTTCTGTCACTGATTGAAGAACGGTCTAAAACTGAAGCAAGTGCCGGAGTCAAAATGTTATTCACTCCAAGGCTTCGTTTTGGAAGAGGTTCACCATCACAGGTTTCTTGTGGGTTCATCTTCTGAAGAATGTTCGTTACTGCTACTTGATGACGCCAGCGTTCCAATAGAACAGGCTGCTTCCGCTTCTTCTTTGGCTTTCCGTAGCTGCATATCTTGTGCTGCTTTTCTGTTTGCAACTTTTTCTCTGTTTTTGACAGTACGGTGTCCACAGAACCCATCGTCTCACGTCTGCCTGGCTCCTGTTAGGCTAGCAGGAATTGGCGATCCTCTTCGTTTTTGATCATTTGAATAGCATTTTCATGAGCGATGTCGAAAAGGTTCTCCATCTGAGATTTGAACTCTTCTTCCTTCCTGATTTGGGTTTCTGAACGCCAGTTTTTGTTTTTTTGAAGCAGCTGCCATTCTTTGTTTAACTTCATTATTTTTCCAACAATGTGATCTTTCCGTTTTACGGAGACTCGAGCGCGGGCCCAAAACTCCAAAATTTCATTCATCACATCAGTGGCTGCTTCACGAATTGGTTTATGAAGCGAAAGATGATTGTGGAAGAAGACTGCAAGGACCTCTCCGATGGATGGGAGTTTTTGCCCTGTCAGCTTCTCCGACGTTTTGTCTACACGATAAAGCGCAGCATTGCTTGATCTCGTATGTTTTGCCATCATTACAGTACGATTTGCTAAATAAATACAGAAGTTATTTCGATTCACTATTCCTAAAATATTAATCAAATTGCGAAACAAAGTTCAAAGGATGATGAACGCTTAACCCTATTATCTCAGATAAGCACTGAGCAGATACGCTTGTAATGTGACAGCAGCTACACAACACTCGTATCCAAGTACCAGCAAGAGAGACAGTGAACTGTAGTGCATTGCGCTGTATGTCAGACACCGCATACATACCACGAGTAATGGGATGCCATCTATCGCCTACAACAAATAGTAGAATTGTGCATATTAATGCTAAATTACAAAGATGCTAAACATTTTTTTATTGAATTTCATGTCATGTTATTGAAAAACATCTTGAGAGAGTACAGTGGAGCCCCGTAGTGATCTAATTTCAGGAACTATTGACAAACCTAGTTTCAATTAGTTGTATAAAAAACAACTCGATCTGAAGAGGGTTAACGCTTCTCATATTTAACCGGCATGCATATGGGGCAATGGCAAATTGGCTCGCAAACTTCTGTTCGTTTGAGCTACCTGTAAAAATTGATATTTTCAAGAAATATTTTATGAGGATTATTTTTGTGATAATTGCCACCATATAAGAGGTTGGGAGCATAATAATTCAGACATTCGAAAATAAGGACCACCCTAAATATATATATATATATATACACAGTAGGCTATATATATATATACACAGTAGGCTATATATATATATATATATAGTGTGTGTGTGTGTGTGTGTGTGTGTGTGCATATATATAATAACGTTTTTCACAGTTTTTTCATTTTCCTGAACAGTAATAATTCTGAAGGTGCATTTTTCACGTCTTCGCAGTACGATGCAAAAAAAATGTCGACTTCTCGTGGTCACTTAAGAGAATTCTCTTAAAATAAAGAGAAAAGATCCTCTATGAAAACTAATGAAAATTATTTGATTTAAAAAGAAAATATTTTATTTCGAATTAATTTCTTTTATTTTTCATAATTTTTTAAATTTAAAATGTTTGTTGACCTTTTATATTTTTTGATGTTTTGCGTTATGGAATCGTTTATTTACGTTATTAAAATTTTTAATAAACTTTTTATGGATGTTTACAAATGCAACTCTTATTTAAGGAAATTAGTAAATGTAATGATTGGGGTTTTTTTAACCTCTTTCGGAACATCTAAGGTTGTATGATCGAGGGGATCTACAACTTTATGCGGGATCCGAACCATGGGTCGCCGCATAATAATCTCGACGCGGAGGATGGTCTCCCTACCAACCACTCTCTAAACCCAGTGGCGATTAATCTCGGTGATCGACGACGGGAAGCGGTGTTACGACATTGGTCACGACGTAGCCCAAGAAAATTAATACTGAGTAGTGGCTATGTAAAGTGGCCACTAAGTGCGTGTGTCGTTCGATCAACACGAATTCCTCCGTTAATTCGTCTCTCATTATGTGTTTCTAAATCAATTCTTATAGTTTTTGCTGAATAGAAAAGGCGAATTTACACTTCTATTACATACGATAAATGAATCTCTGAAACATAGCCAAACTCTTGTGCGCAAAAGTGTCTGAGTTGGGATTCTGCTTACCCATGAATTTATCAAGCAAAAGGTAACATTGAACTCTTCCATCACTGAGAGAGTAGGAATTTATTCTTTCACAGAAAAAAAAGCGCTCACCACTTAAGAACGTTGTATTTGAGAAAATGAATACCCTACTCATGGCAAAGAATGAAATGTCTCCCGATGGAGAACGGTTGTTGTCAGTGTTTCCTACTTCAGGATGAGGCCTGATGCTGGCACGTCAGAGAACAAAAACGTCAACTCGTCACATCATTTTAGAACTCCGATCCAGTCCCTACCCCTAAGCGTACAAGTTATGCTTGTTCATAACGAAGTACCGTGTGTCTCATTGAAAACGAAAACGTTGTCACTGAGGATGGTTAAAAACCTTACCTTGCCTTTCATTCAAAATGAGGAAGAGTATACGAGATATAAACTTACCCGTGGGATAACCTTTTCTTTGTCTGCGTTCACTGAATATAATGAAACTAATCTTCTTTCAGCACAACCCAATATAAAAGCGTTTATTTTTAGATATATCCTATGATTCGAAACGTAAAAAAAAAAAAAAAAATCAGATAAAAAATTAATTTGAAGTTTCAAAGAAATAACGTAGGATTTACGCCTGAAAATTTCAAAACGATAGATAAAACGCCATTTTTATGATGTCTCTAAAGGAGATAACAGCTTGATTTCAGATTAGAAGGATATTTTTTTCCTTTCAACGCTGGAAGAAACTTGTCTCACGATAATTTCAAACTGGATGGGCCGGAAAGTTACCCGCGGACTTTCTCTCTGCAATTTTCACTTTTATTTCTCGCCTTATTTTTCCTTTTTATTTTCGGCGTCGAGACAAATGGCCAATATCTTGAAGTGACAAATCACCCTCAACGAAGCAGGGCCGATGTGTCAGGATCGGCGGACAAATTCTCAAAAAAGGAAAGTCTATAATTAAACGGGAAACAGGGACGCATTTAAGGAGTTCAGATTGCTATTTAAAAGGAGTGTTGAAGACGGCGTTAAACTTTCATCAATTTTTCCCTTTATCCAAAGCTATTTGCTGAGAGGTCAAACATTTAATGGAATGAAAGAGGCATAGAGATGTGATTTTAATATATACTTACTTACTTTAGGGTATACTTTAGGGGAGTTTGAACGGCGGTTCAGGATCGACCTGCGGTCGACCCCTCTGCAGCATCCCGCCTCATTTGCGGGATTTGGTGAAGGAGGGAATTGCTGTCTGATCTCCTCCTTCCATCGTAGCCAGCCACGCATGGCTGGTCAGGGACTTTGCACAGGAACCTGTCCAGCTGGTTCTTGGAGTTATTCAGGTCGGTGTACTGGAGATTCCTCACTTCTTTTGGTAGGACATTGAAAAGCTTTGGGCCTCGTATTCTGAGGGTATTTTCCATCCTCGTTTTCATGGCCCCCTGTCTCACCGACGCAGCTGGGACCGTACAAAATCTACCTCTTCTTTCATTCCAGTTTGTTACTATTTCATTTCTAAGGTTAGGGACAGAGCTCTGAAGTATTTTCCATATGTATATTATTGTGTACCGCTCGCGCCTTCTTTCGAGAGAGTAGAGTTCCAGGGATTGTAGTCGAGACCAGTATTCTTCAGCTTCCGTTTCCTCTATCTTAGACGTAAAAGTTCTTTGTATAGCTTCAATGTTCGCAATGTCTCGTTTTCTGTGTGGGCTTGTGACACCTGAGCAATACTCAATTATTGGTAGGACTAGACGCCATAATTTAAGCATGATGTTTGCTTTTCTGCTGCGGAAGCTCCTCCAAATGATTCCCATTATTTTTTTAGCCGTTGTAATTTTGATGTTATAGTGCTCTCTGAATTCTGCATCCGACGACATTATTACTCCAAGATCCCTGACTTGTGGATTTGTGTGTGTGTGTGTGTGTATGTATATATATATATACAAACTCAGAATGGTCCCCTGAGAAACTTATATGTTAAATACAGACCGTGCATGGAACAAGGAACTCTTCTAGGAAATTACATCCACTATAGTTACCCCTTTTTCTTTGATGTATTCAATCCGACGTGAATGCAATGAGTCTTTTGCTTATATTGAGGCTCTGAATGTAGTAGGCTAGGTGTAAGCTGTAAACCCTAGATCCTGTCACAAAGCTGGATCCTATCTGCTTTGCAGATAGGTGGTGAGGGAAGCTATATTTTTGGGACCTCTTTGCGAGTGACCCGTTGCCCACGTCGGGCTAACATTATGAAAAAGAAAAAACTATAGTATTTGTCATTTATCATTACTTATTCGAACTATAGTGGATGTAATTTCCCAGAAGAGCTCCTTGTTCCATGCACGGTCTGTGTTTAACATATATACGTGTATATATATATATATATATATATATATATATATATATATATATACTGTATACATATATTAAGTGTGTGGTGTGTGTGTTAGCGGTAATAAGCATTGTAACTAATGCTATATATGCATTCTTAGCTTTCAGCTTATTGCTTACGCGTTATCTTAATGACTGATTTTGCTTATTGGTGCTAATATATATATATATATATATATATATATATATATATATATCAGAAATTAATGCTGTCGATTGGGAATTATTAAATACAGGAAGCAGAGGTGGCTCAAATTCTTGAACTCGGTGTCACTTCTCTGCGACACAAGAACGCTAATCATCCACCCATTCAGAAGACGAAAGCACCGCTCACCTTCATGAAATGAGTATACGTGGTACTAAGCATTTTTGTACATTAAATATTTCGAAGAACGCAAAACCGTCAACACTTAAAATTATAAAAACCTCAACAAACCAAACCTAAGCCAAAGAAACCTGACCTAAACCTAACCAGATGTTATTTAAAGGGACTTAGCCATTCCTCGAGCTCTCAGTGAAATATGTTTTGTCGACAACTTTGCTGCCCACGATTTTACATGTTCATAAATGCTTAGAGCTCATCTTAATTCTGTTTTAATTTATTCGCGCTACACTAACCTCGCGTATGAGGCAATAGGATATGTTATAGGAACACGCCATCTGTTTTATACTATAGCACTCACTTATCCGTGATTCACGATAACAAATAATCCGATTCCTTGGTTCACTCAGTATATCCCGCCGGTGGGTGGGGTGGTACAGCCGCTGCTGTCCGCCATCACTGACTGGCCTCCCACCTCGCGCGAGGTGGGAGACCTCCCACCACACAGCGAACCACCCTCAACTGGAATCAACGCAGAGGAATCGACCAGGCAATGAAGAAACTTACGCTGAATCCCTAGCGTTTCTGCCATCGACTGGAATTGGAGAAATTGTAACCAAGTTAGGTGTACCATCGAGGAGAAGAAAATAATTCTGTACTGCTCTGCTTACTCAAAGTTTGAAGGACTAGGCAGACAGAAGGGCAACACCCTACAAAAACAGATCAGAGAATCAGATCTACCTGTAGAAAAGAAAGGCACCTCATTACAGAAGATGAAGTCACTGGTGTCACAGATGCACAGATATTGGCCTTTAGAGGGATATTGGCCTTTAGAGGAAATACAGACTATCAAAGAAAATTCACTCAGGAAGTCCAAGGAAGACTACACCAACGTGGAAGAGTTAGAGATCGATAAGATAAGAAAAAGTACATGGACAAAGCAAGAAAAATGTGTGTTGCTATGGGCCATGAAGCATGCTAAATAAAAACGTAATAAACAGGAGAATATCACGAAAGAATGGAGAAAAATCTTTTTCCAGTTTAGCCCATACAAATTTAAAATCAGTTTCCTTCAAGCAAAGTTTAGCATTTGGAAGAGTTTCTGCGTTGAAGCTGGGACCTCCTGAAATTTGTAAAACGCGATAGATGTCCCATATCTGTGGATGCACTGAATAAACCGAGCGTTTCTTGGATGGCCAGCGTGTGTCAATGTGCCCCTTCAGTGTGATCTTTAAAACTTTCATGAATGTGCCCCACAAAGATGTTGACCCAGAGAAAAAGTTAAATATTCTTTAAAGTGTTCCGAAGAACATTACCGTGTGTGCATTAACTTCTGCCGCATGAACTCCCACCAAGTTTAAAGTGTGTGCATTAACTTCTGCAGCATGACCTCCCACCAAGCTTAAAGTGTGTGCAGCACATGCAGCACATGATACGAACCTCGCGAGTTTATTTCCTTGTGTCAAACACGCCTGAACCCCATTTTATTTGCCAGCCATATCTGACCCATTATCAAAACCATCCCCACGACAGTCTTGTAAATTTGTATAATCTTTTCGAAGTGTTATTGTAATTTCTGTGGCGAGTCTTTGTCTAGTTTTTTTTAATTTTAATGAAACGTCAAAACTTTCTTCAATTCTGCACTGTCTTCAGCTCGAAGACACTAAATAATTTATGTCATCTGTCCCTTATGTGATAGTTAGGAGTTATGTCGAACATAAATGAATAGTATGTCTCACCTCAACTATACACCTTCCCCCCATTTTAAACATGGCGGATGAGGACCCGACCACAGTTCGCCAGCAACTCCTCCAAGCCGGGGATATCGAACCAAACCCAGGCCCTCTAACACACACCTGTACGAAATGCCACAGACATATCACCAGACACCACTTCTCCATCCGATGCAACAGCTGCAGTGAGTAGACTCAGCTTTACTGCTCAACACTTGCTTCCACAGAACAATACACAGCACAGTGGACCTGCAACAACTGCACCCCCTTCCCACAACAACCTCGTATTGACAGCCCCAGACACGGACACTTAATCTTCTCCAAGTAAACATAAATGGCATCAAGAACAAACATACAGAACTCAACAGTCTCCTACAGAAGCACAACATACACGTAGCCATCATTCAAGAAACCCTGCTCACCCCTAACACTGGATTACCCCAATTCCATAACTACACGACCATTAGACAGGACAGACAACAACGAGGCAGAGGCCTCATCATCCTTATCCACAATGACATACAATTCACTAACTCATCAGAACACGAACAACAACTCATAAACAATGAAAATACACTAGAAATTCAAACAATAAGAATCAGTACATTGAGCACCATATTCAACATCACAAACCTGTATATCCCACCACCAATCTCTTGCTCCCCAGGATATACACCGGAACGCCAGACCATAGCCGAACTACCGAACCACTTCATTGGTAGAGACTTCAATGCCCACCACCCCGCCTGGCTCACCACACACACCCTGGACCCTAGAGGAGTAACCCTTCTCGACCAACTCACCTCTCTCAATATTCCTAACTACAGAAATCAACCTACTAGAAAACCTATACAACACAACCAGCAACCCACATCAACTGACATCACCTTCTGCTCACCCATATTACACACAAGCACAACACGGCAGACACTATATGAACTATCCTCAGACCACCTAACAATCATCATTCATATCAACTTATCCACCCAGTCCATTCCACTTTTAAGAAAACCTACACGAACTATAAACGTGCAAACTGGCAAGCATTCACAGATCACATTGAAAACAACCTACACTAGACTCGTTTGCCTCAATTGACCAAGCCACATTACACTTCACTAACATCGTTAACCAAGCCAGCAAAAAAACATATTCCACAAGGACAAAGGAAACAATACAACCCACATTTCTTACCACAAATTGTAGCCCTTATTAAACAACGAAATAGACTTTGATAAATCAAAACACCAACCATTCAAGAAACCGAACAGATCCAAACATTGAACAACACCATCACCAACCTCATCACTACACAGAAAACTAAAAACTGGCAAGAATACATCAGCACTATAGATAACAAGACTCACAGTATCCACTCTGGCCCACCATAAAGAAAATCCACACCTCCCACATCAACCCCGCTCCCACACATGAAGCCCTCCTCTCCAACCAAAATAAAATACCTACACCAAAACAACACTGCAACATCCTCATGAAATACTACTAAAAAATCAGCCACAAACCAACTTCCCCTCAAAACAGGAAGATATTGAAGAACATCCGCAATACACAAATTAACCAAAACGAGAATTCACCTTTTACTGCCACAGACACCCAGACAGCCATCAGATCACTCAAACAATTGCTTGCAGAAGGACCAGACCACATCTCCAACATGCACCTAAAACACCTCCGCCCCACAGACATAGCTGTCCTCACAAAAATCTTCAACTTTTCCTGGCTACACAACAAAATACTCAGCATCTGGGAACAAGCACATATAATTCCCATCCTAAAACCTAATAAACCTCCACATCAACCTTCTTCCTACAGACCCATCTCCCTACTCTCCACCGTATCCAAAATCCTTGAAAAACTAATCCACAACAGAATCAAACCACACATCTCACTCTCTAATACACAACATGGCTTTAGGCCGAATCATTTCACCAGCACACTCCTCACCAACTTAACACATCACATACTAGACGGCTTTAATCAACAAAGCCCCCCCTCACGGACCATACTTGCTGCAATAGACATAAACAAGGCCTTTGACACTGTCCTCCGTCACATGTTAGCCAGAAAGATACTAGACACACACATGCACAACAACAACAAGAAATGGCTAACAAACTTCATAGCAGGAAGGCAAGCAAAAGTCATACACAAAAGTCACAAATCCAGGACACTTGTTCTCTTCAATGGCGTCCCACACGGTGCCATCCTCTCCCCCACACTTTTCAACTTGTTTATGCATGATCTACCCCGCCCCCCGTCTAAACATCCATATTCAGTCATATGCAGGTGACCTAACCATCACGGCGCAACACCCTAAATGCACAACAGCAGCTCGTAACATGCAGTCATTCCTCAACCAATTAGAACACTGGCTAACAAAACACAGGATGTCAGCATCACCCCAAAAATCCACAGTTACACTCTTGACTCCGGATAAACACGAAACAAACAAGCACCTAACAATCACCCTCGCAGGTCAACCCCTTCCCCTCAACAAAACACCTACCATTCTTGGAGTCACATACGACACACACATGACATTCTCTCTCCACATCACCAAAATTAACACAAAAGCAACAAACAAACTCAACGTACTGAGAGCACTCACATGTACAACCTTCGGCCAACACAAAGAGACCCTACAACTCTCTACAAACAATTCATTCGGACAACAATGAATTACAATTCAAACTGCATGGTTTCCACCAACATCCGACACTAACCTCAAAAACTCCAAACCACACAAAACAAAGCACTCAGAATCATCACAGGCTGTACCCGCACCACGAACATAGACCATCTCCATTCAGAAACAGAAATTCTGCCCATGAACTATCATCTAAAAGTGATAGGAACACAGTTCTATGCAAAATCAATTTCACCTTCACACCCATGCCAACACATAACAGAACTAGAACCCCCAGCTAGAAACAATAAACGCACTCCGGCCTTGTACCACTCACAGCAATACAATCAGCTTCCCCCAACTCCCAATACAACAAGCCTTAACAAACCGCCCCCTAGACTCAATACTAAACACAATTCCACCCGACATCGACCCTTCAGAGGCCCTCCTCCCCAGAAACACACGTGTAACACTCTCCCGTCTCCGCTTGGGCCACTACCCATCCCTGCAGCTGTACAAATACCGCATCAACCAAATACCCAACCCCGAATTCCCCAGATGCCAGTACCCAACAAAATCTGTAGAACACCTACTACTCCACTGCCCTTCTTTCACACAGCTCAGACATCAGTACAATATTTCTTCACTAAGAGACCTCTGAACCCGCCCAGGGGATGTGGCGAACTTCCTGGGTGCCGCCAGGTTCTCATGAAGAGTATCTGGGGGCTGCAGAGTAAGAGTAAGTAAGTATATATATTATATAATGACCTGATTTTGTATGGTTGGTGAAGAACAACTTACTGACATTTTTCTATCATTGACATTTTCAATATGTTCTGCGATTTGTGGACTGTAGGGGCTAATTAGCGTTACACTGTTGAGGAAGTTGCCACAGTGAAGATCATCAATTATGTTTGATGATCCTCTGAGAGCCATATTATGCTTGGCACAAAACATGACAACATAGACAGTTATTATCAAAATGTTTTGCCACTTCTCCTTTTCATCTGCAATTGCTTTCTGACAGTCATGATCGATCATTCCCCACCTCCCCCGTTTAACCAGTTCTCGAGTTCCTTACATGTCGTACAGTATTTATGATGTTCACTGCTGTTTTCATGTTCCGAGATTCTGGGATTCAAGTGCTTCCAGTCACAAAAACCCTTTGTTGGGTTAGCAAGTTTAGAGGGGGAGGATTGCTTTGAGGAAAGCATGTAGGGAAAGAAAAAATAATGTTTTTTTTTGTAGTGGAGTAAAGAATCCACTTTCTGTCAACTCTATCCCCATTTCGAAAGCGTTTTCTGAACAGTTCTTCACTGAATTTTGCATCTTTCTTTTGTTCAGAACGGCGCTCCACTAAGCAACTTTGTTTGTAATAGGTGGTCATGTTGAAGGATCCTTAAAATAAAAAGATTCCCAAATCCAGAATGCCAGTCATTAATTATTAATTCTTCATCATTGCACGAAGATATCGGTGAAATTATTTCAACATGCTGACTGCTTATTGTCTTTATCTCAAACGTGTGGCTGTAGTCCATTTTTAAATGCGGATTCTTGATCTTTAGTACCAGTTGCTTGGCGAGATGTGCCTTCTACTGCGCTTGTACAGTAGATCTAGAGAACTAATTATTCCACTGATTAAACAGTTGCCATTTATCATTTTCCCCTTGTTTCTTTAGTATTGATACTGCTCAAGATAATTTTCTCAAAAAATGAGTAAAATTTACTATTAAATAAAAAATAAATAAACAAATAAATAAATAATAATAATAGTAATAATAATAATAATAATAATAATTTTTTATTATTTATTTATTTATTTATTTACAAATATAGGTATAGTTTTCATAGATGAGCATAATTCCATTATTAAATACAGATGCTTTGTACAGTTGTAAACTGCTCTTCACAAGCTTGCATGCTTTACAGGCTGAAATCTAAATTAGATACCTCGTTAACCTCGTCGCGGTTTCGTGCGTCGGTCTCTCTTCACACGAAGGTCAAGCTGGTGGCCCTGCCTCTAGGTCTGGCTTGGTGGAGGAGCGAGTTGCTTTCTTGCGCTCTCTACCGCACATAGCCAGGTACACCCGACTCATCTGGTACCGTTCTGAGCCAGGCATCTAGTCTTCTCTTGAAGACTTCAACTTTGACCCCTGTAACGTTTCTGAGGTCTTTTGGAAGCTGGTTAAAAAGTCTTGGCTCCCTGACAACCAAGCTATTTTCCTTCAGTGTTAAGGAGGTCCCTTGTCGGGCCTTTAATTTGGGAACACTACAAATTCTGCCTTTCCTATTTTCCAGCGTTGTTTGGATGGTAATTGGGTTCAGTTTGAAGTTTGGTACCAGTTTTTCGATCATTTTTTATATGTAGATTATAATGTACCTCTCTCTTCTTTTCAGGGAGTACAGATTTAGTTTACGTAGTTTTTCCCAGTAGTTGAGTTCTTTGCAGCCATCAATCTTGCTGTGAAATATCTCTGCGTTTCTTCTAGTTTATTAATTTCTTCATTTTTATATGGGGGATGTCAAAACTGAGCAGTATTCAAGTTTTGGTATGATCAGTGTTCTCAGCAGGGGAATCATTACTGTCTTGTCCCTCCTTTTGAACGTTCTTAGCACCTGTCCCGCGACTCTTTTTGCTTTGTTTATTGCTATCTGATTTTGTGTCTCGAATTTGGCATCCTCGGTCATTATTACGCCCAAGTCGACCGCTTTCGTGCTTCTCTGAATTTCCTGTCTATCTGGAGCATAATATGCAGTCCGTTTAATTTTCTCATTTCTACCATATCTCAAGAGCTGAAATTTCTCGATGTTAAATGTCATATTGTTGCCTTCTGACTCTTTGTATATTTTGTTTGTGTCCCTCTGCAAGACCTCCATTTCATTTACATCGCTGATTTTTCTGCTGATCTTTGTATCGTCCGCAAATGATGTTACAATACTGTTGCTGTTAACTCCACTGTTTATGTCTGTTTGCATGATAATGAACAGGAGTGGTGCCATCACTGTACCTTGTGGTACTGAGCTGCGTACTTCTGAGTCTGATGATGATACACCTTGAATTTTGATCACCTGTAGTCGTTCTCTGAGGAAGTTATAGATCCATTTCCCACTTTGCCTGTTATTCCCATATTTTTTCATTTTATGTGCTATTATACCATGATCGCACCTGTCGAAAGCTATAGCAAAATCCGTGTATATGACATCATAGTTTTCATTACCTTCAAGTGCATCTAGGATATTGTTATAATGCTCTATAAGTTGTGATAGGCATGATCTTCCCGATCGGAATCTGTGCCGATTTTCGTTGAATTTTTCCAGTGTCTCCAAGAAGTCATAGATTTTCTCTCTGACTATTCTTTCATATATTTTGGCGAGGTGGGACGTCAATGACACTGGTCTATAGCTCTTTGCTTGAGATCTATCCTCGCCTTTATATAGAGGAACAATGTTTACTCTTTTCAAGATGCTCGGTATTTCCCCAGTGTCCAGGGATCTTCTCCATATCCAGTATAAGGGTGTAGTAATTTCATTTTTACAGTTTTTAATTAATAGTGCGTTCCATTTGTTCGGACCTGCAGCTGAATGTGTTTTCATTTGTCCTATAGCTCTCGCTACATCATCTGGGGTAAAATCAAAGTCTGTTGTATATTTTCCTTGCAATTTCTCTTCGAAGAATGCATCTATGTCAGGTATCGTTTTGTCACTCTTTGGAGTACTGAAGACCGATTCATACTGGGCTCAGTGGCGGTCCTAGCTTACATGACGCCCTGGGCGAACCTCACCTTCAGCGCCCCCCCCCTGTTCGCCAACACACACACATTCGAATCCCCCCAAAATAAAGGACAGACATAACTCTTTCACAAAATAACTTTTTATTGGACTAATTGTTGGAACTTCAGAACCAAAACAAAGACTCAAATTTCTGAATTTTACAAATCCTTCATCACGTAAATAGAATAACTCACTTAAGAGAATGTAATTATGATACTATGAACAGGAAAAATACAAATTAAATTGCACAACTGCCATAAATAAACTAGAGAATCAAATTTCTAAATTGTACAAATGCTCTATCACATAAATAGAATAAGACACTTAAGAGAGGGTAATTATTATGCTACACTTTGAACAAGAAACAAAATAAATTGCACCACAGCACAACTGCCATCTAAAGCCTGACTCTTCTTACCTTCCTTGATGCAAAGTCATGAATTAAATCATCATATGAAATCTGCTCAGCAATTGTATGATTTATACTGATGATGGCCAGACCGGTAAGGCGTTCCTGTGACATAGTTGACCTCAGGTAGGATTTGATGAGCTTCAGCTTTGAAAAGCTCCTCTCTGCTTCAGCAACAGTGACTGGAAGAGTAAGACCAATTCTGAGAGCAGTCCACAAATTTGGATATATTTCAGAGAGCTCCCTTTCATGGATAAATGTCAGCAGTTCAAGCAAGGATATGGTCTTTGATGGCAAGTCAGGCAAGTTCTTCAGCTCCTGTGCAAGCTCTCTGCCATCCAAGTCAGATTGTCCCTTAAAGTGTAGTGTAGTACTAAGGTTCACACATTGTTCTGTCAGCTCCTCAAATGTGAGATTTTGGAAATGTGTCAGCACTCCAAACTTCTCTCCCACAATTTCCAACGTGGAAAATCTTTCCTGAATGGCTGATGTTGCAGCATCAACCACTGCATTGAAAAATGTCACCTCCAGCTTCTTCAAAGCATCAATCAAGGGCTCATCAGATGCTTCATAGGAGAAGTGCCGCTTTGTGGACCTCAGCCGTTTTTGTTTTAACACAGCCCTCCACATTCATTTGTTCACAGATATCTGTGGCTGCCATTTGTGCAGCCACAAAACCTGTTGCCCTGTAATTGCGGAGACCTCTCTCTGTTTTTTTAGGAGATTTACTGCAACATCAACGTGCATGCTAGGAGACTGCATCTGCTTGCTCACATGCTGAATTTGGCACAACAGGTCATGCCACACCACTGAACAAATGGCGAAGCGGTATGACCCAACCTCCTCTGACAGAGATTGAGCCTCGACCTTTATTACAGAGTCTTTGGTGTGGTCCCTCACCTCGATCAGTGCATCTCTCACTGCAGCTGCCTGATATCTCAGGGGCTCCACACTCTTGATCTTGCTTTCCCACCTTGTATCAGACCACATCTTCAATGTGATGTTCACATGTTTTTTCAAAATGGCCCATCGTTGTGTGGAGGCTGAAAACAAGTTGTAAAGCTTCTGCAAGATGCCAAAGTAACTTGTGGCATCAATAGATCCCTTAGCAGCATCGGCCACAAGCAAATTCAGAGAATGAGCCCCACATGGAACAAACAGAGCTCTGGGATTAATTTCTAGGAGCCTGGATTGAACACCCTTGTTTTTTCCCCTCATGTTGGCCCCGTTGTCGTATGATTGTCCTCTACAGTCCATGAAAGGAACTTTTAGCTCCTCCAGTCTCTTCAGAATCAGAGATGCCAAATGTTGACCAGTGGACTCCTCTGCCTCCAAAAACCCCATGAAATGTTCCTTTATATGGGGCTTCCCCTCCAGTGACACAACCCGAATCACAACTGACAACTGTTCAGTGTGGCTGATATCTGGAGTGCAATCTAGAATTATTGAAAAAAACTTTGATTGTTTGATGTCGCTCACCATTGCTGAAATGGTCTTGCTGCTCGACAAATCAATGAGTTCGTTTTGTATGTGGTGGCCGAGGTAGCTGGTGTGACTGGAGGTCCCTTTTTGGACACGGTTAATGTGCTCTTGCATTATAGGATCAAATTGTGCCATCAGTTCAACTTCTTTCAGAAAATTGCCATTTGATGGTGAGAACAATTTTTCTGTATGTCCCCTTAGTGCCAAATTCCTAACTGCCAGAGAATGCACAATAGCAGTGAGACGTGTCAGCACCGCTCTCCATCTCAACTTCTCAGCCTCCAGAAGTGCCATCTCCTGCTTGTCAATGGTCTCCCCCTTTCTCATCCTCACTGCCAGTTCTTTCCAGATTTCATAGAATTTAGGTGTTCTGAACTGTTGTCATGTGATGTGAGCAATGAGCTTGCATGCTTCCAGTCCGAGAGTCCCAAACTTGTTAAATTTATTTTCCTCTTGGAAAATAATGTACAACAGAAACAGAAAAGGCTGTTGTTTTTTAAGGAATAGACCAACCAACTTCTGGTTATATTTTCCCCACTAACCAATGACTTCCTGAAGTATTGATGGTGGAAACTTCTTCCGTCACTGTCGTTTCTAGGGAATACAAAGTCAGATGGTACTTGACTTGGTCCCCTGGAAACCAGTTGTGTCCGAATTCTCTCAGTCAGAACTGAAGGCCAGTTAGCAGGGTCGGTGGACAGAGACTCATCCTCAGGAGGCGATTCTGCTCCAGGCCTTTCTAATAGAAAGAACAAGAGCATTACTCATTAGTATACACACCTAAGTTAGATAACACATTATTCACAGCACTTTGTTATGGTGGTGGTGTTATGGAATTATGGTGGTGAAACACCACACATACCCAGTAACCCAGACCCAGTGATAATAACATTATAATTTATAACTGTTTGCAAAATGCTTTGCAGGGATGCACACACATACACATACACGCACACACTCACAGACATATGTGCACACAAACTCACCTGAAGAGTCCTGCCGGGGAGAAGTAGAAGCAAATGGGTCTTCATCCTCAGGATCAGACTGCATTTGTGGAGACATATGTGAGGCTGAGGAGGTAGATGGCTCCTCAGCCTCAATAATGGCAGAAGTAGACGGCTTCTCATCCTGGCTAGTGGCAGAGGGTGTTCCAAAATATTTCAAAAGTGCCCCTGCAAATAGTAAAATAGAACATAACAGACCAATGCATGAATAGGCTAGTACAATTAATTTAACATGTTATTAAGCACAATTTATTAAACTTTTAGAATAGGAAACAAATGAATAATACAACCTCCTTGGTTAATGGCTAATTATATACATAATAGTACACTTCAAATGACTCAGAAAGCTATATCACAAAATAGCAGTGCAATATAGCAGTGAAGAGTAGATGACATAGCTCTATACCTTTATCTTTTGCTCGTTTCTCCTCTTCTTCTTTCCTCTTTTTTCTAAACTGAGCACCTGATAGCTTTGACCTCTTCTTATCCATTTGCGGTTATTTGACAGACCTTAGTGGCTTAGTGTGAAGATTCGTTCTGTAATAAATAATATACATTTCACTATTTAACCAAACCCAGAAAAATAACATTACATATGTTAAAGTATGGGCCTTTATTCCCAATAATATTAATCTGGAAGCATTTTGCATTGTTTAGGTCTTTTATGGGAAGGTTTATGGAAAATGCAATATATGGTTTTTTATTAATAAAAATATATTTATTGATCTTTTATTATTTATTTTATTTTATTTTTTATTTTTATTTATTTCTTTATTTATTTATTCTTATTTTTTTTGCAGGCGCTCATGCCGCCCCTCCACAAATGCCGCCCTGTGCGGCTGCCCATATTGCCCATATGAGGAACCGCCACTGACTGGGCTCTCAATATTTCAGATTTTCTTTCAGATCGTCTGTTAGTTCATTATTTCCTTTCCTTAAGGGCCGGATAGTGGGGCGCGTTTTTGTTTTCCTTTCCGCATGCTGTAAAAGTATTTTGGATTTTCCTTTATTGCTTCTACCGCCTTTTCCTCTTTCCTCTCTCTATGGCCTTTTATTAGGGTTTTTATTTCCCTATCGATACTCTCCAGTTTTTCTTGTATTGCTTTCCTGACATTGTTGTCTTCCATAATTTGCTAACTTCGTCGCTACTGTCTTTCTTTTGCGGAATATTCTTCTCTTTTGCCTCTCTAGCCAGTTCCTCTTTCCTTTTGGCTGTGCTTTCGGAGCATTTAATTGTTTTATTCTCTAAAACTGTTCTCCACTCTATTTGGGCCATGCGTGAACTGATTTCTTCCCAATTTATGGTCTTGGAGTTTAAGTTAAAAACCCCAAATTTGTTTCTTCCTTCCGCATGTGAATTGTCTTTTAAAGATATCGCCATATTTGTTGATAACTCGATTATATTGTGGTCTGAGATAATAGTTGGGGTTATTTTTATATCGGCAATCAAGTTCGTGTTATTTATGAATACCAGATCTAGGCAGTTATTTTTCCTGGTATTTTCTGTTATCTCCTCTGTCAGCATAAACTCGTTTGTGAGAGCCATCAACATTTTTGCTTGCTCCTGGTCCTCTCATGTGTCCCCCTTATCTTGCTGTATAAATATATTTCTACCCACTTTTTGGTATTTTATAAATGGGAAATTAAAATCGCCGCAGAGTATTATATTAGGGGATAGAGAGTTTACGGACTTTATTAGGGTTTTGATATCATCAATGGCATCTGAAATTTTTTCATTTGGAGAGTTTGGAGGTCTATAGATGACTATCAGTACCACGTTTAGTTTCTCTATTTTCACTGCAAAGGTTTCCACGAAGCTGGTGGATTTACTTATTGCTGTTTCTGTCATATGCCTCTCATGTATATAAATAGCACATCAACCTTTACGTCTCGCTATTCTATCTGCTCTTAGTAAGTTGAATCCATCGATATGCAACTCTTTATTATCGATACAGTGTTCGTAGTTATCGCAGTTTCCTTGGCAATCTTTAAGATGTGTTTCTGTGATGCATGCGATGTCCGCCCTTGTTTCGTTCATAAAACCTTTCAGGTACGAAACTTTGTTTAGACAATTGTTTTGTTTTATTACTTGAATATTTGCCAGGACAATGTTTATGTTCTTTGTTTTGCATTGCCCCTTGTGCATTTTAAGTTCGTTGTCCTTTGGTTTCGCGTGTTTTGTGGCATTGTGGTCCTCTGAGATGGATCCGTTCCCGCCTACCTGTTCTGGTAGCTTCTTGTCATGCAGCTGTCCGGCTCGAGGGTTCCAAGCTGTGTCAGCTACATGTGCTGTATGAGACTTAGCAGCTGTATTGTGTCCAAGATGTTGAAAATATTTTGTGCTATTTGTGTTTTGTTTGCTATTTAGGTACATATTTTTTTCTTCACATTCCTTCTGTTGTCATTTGAAACGTATACTGGCAGGTTCCATATGTTGCGTAGGACTTGCAAGATATAATTATAATTATATAATAGATATTATTCCAAGATTTTTATAGATTTATATAATAGACTTAAAAGACTGAAGGGAACTTACAGACTAGAACATATATGATACTTACAGTATATTAGGAGCTAAATACAACGAATAATGAAACCCGTATAAAACTGTAAGGAACTTACAGATTAGGAGTCTAGGGATGGAAAATAACCGAAAAGTGTAAAACCGGTTTTCACCGTCGCTATATTCTTAAAGCCGGTTTTTGCCGGTTTTCACCGATGGGATTCTGTATGCTTTTTAGGGAGGTAAATTATCAAAATATTAAACAGAAATAAGGTTTTAATTGATTCAATCAAGTATGTGTAATATTTGAATTAAAAAGTTTATTATCGAACTTGATTTTTTAAATAACACTTGAGAAAACAAAGAGCATTAAGTGTCTGATCTGACATTCTTGATCGAATCTTTGTGACGAATAAACCAGCAGCTGAAAACACTTTCTCGGACTCTACGTTGGTGGCTTTTATTGTAAGCAACGCCTCGTACATTCGATCCAAATTTTCGCTTCTATTCAAAGTAGCCTCAAAATATTTGAATTCATTGTTTACGTAAAGGTCTCAGAAGAATCTTTCTTGGGTTTCATTTTCAGTTTGTTCATCTCACACATGTACTTGTTCATAAGTTGCTCGTCATCATCTACTTCACGACCTGAGCTGCATTGTGAATCTTCGAGTTTCGAAACAATTGATTGGACTTGGTCGTCTGTTTCTGAAATCTGGCAAGCTTCTGGAAAGAGCCTCTTAAATGTATGATCCGCATACTTCTTAAGTGCTTGTCTTGAAGGAAAGAGGAACGGTGCTGATGATTCATTTTTCAAGACCTCGGGATTGTGGAGAAAACTCAGCAAGGCGACAGCTTCTTTTTGTCTTCTCGATGAGTAGCGATCAGTGAGACACTGACGTAGCTCAAAAGCTAAAGGATTGTTTTTGCTTTCAAATTTATCCAAAATGAACTTCATGGAAGATTCAGCTTTGAGCAAATTTGCATCTTCGGAACAGAGTCCCTTCAAAACAATTTCCAGTGGACGAAGCGTGTCAAAGAGGCTCTTTAGAGCATTCCATTCTTCATCTGAAATCGTCTCTGTTGAGCGTATCACACTGAGGGCCTTTGGAATGCAATTTTTTAGTTTCAAAAATCTTTCTAGCATGGCCAAAAGACTGTTCCACCTCGTTCTACAGTCAAGGATAAGCTTCATTTCCTTTCCATTAAATTCATCTCTGACAAAATCCTGCAATCTCTCATTTTTCAAAGGAGACTTTCGAAATATGTGGCAGATTTTTCTCACCTTATTTATTACTTTTAAGTAATCTTCTCGAAGTTTTGGAAGAACAATTACGTCATCTATGTCGGACTCAAAAATTGTATCAGTGCATAAAATTTCACACTCATCTTCGCTTAACTCATGTGCAGAGTGCTCATCTTCTTCGATGGCTTCGTCTTCAGGGGTAGGGTCACTTTCCCCTTCAACTGAATTTTCAGCAGTTTTTGAATACAAGATATCCGAAACCACGAGATGTATAGCATGTGCAATGCATTGCTGGTGACCAGGTACTATTTCTCTTCCAAATTTGACCATTACTGAGGCACCGTCGGTGGTGCAACCCACGATATGCTTATCTAGGTCCAAGCCAAAGTCTTCCAATCTTTTCCTAACGATTGCAATAGTTTTGGTGCTATCGACAGAACCATTTATTTTCATGAGACCAAGAGACCAATGTTGATTTTCATCATGAACATTAATATTAATATGTCTTTGGTTTTGCAAAGATGTATACTCATCCATAGTTAATGAATAGCGGATTCCTTGTCTCACCTGATTCTTGAAGTAGTTGACCAATTCATGTTTCTTTTTCTCATAAAAACTAAGCACCATTTTTCTGACACCATTATGGAAAGTTGGATGAGGCTTGTCGTATTTTATCTTTCTTAGGCTTTCTTGAATGAATTCACTTTTAGTAATTGATTGGAAACTCAGTCCATCTACACACGCAAGTTTCGAAATTTCCTCTTCTATGGACTTTTTTGGCACAAACTCTTCCACTGTTCTTTGTTTCTTCAATGGCTGATTAATCTGGTCGATGTTTATGCCATGAATATTTTTAATGTGGGATGATAAACTTGAAGTAGAACCTCCACAACACTTTAAAACTTTGTGACATGTCATACATTCTGCTTCTTCTTTATTCTTACTAGTGAAATGATACCAAGCATTTGATTTTTTTGACATGATGGAGTATTCCATCTTAGAATCTTAACTGATCAATGTGCAATCATCCACATAACATTCAAGACTGAAGCATCAATTATTTACACTTATAAACAAACAAAAAACGATACGAAACGATGCAAAACGTAATTACTATGTTTTTAAACGTTTGGAAACGTTTGTTTCATAGAAAATGGATCAAAGTGATCGGAGACTTGCGCAAAAATGTGAAAATCGGTTCTTATCGTCGGTTTCGTTGATGATTAAAAATTTTCATCACCGGTTAAAAACCGGGTTTTTTAAAACCGGGTTCCATCTCTAATTAGGACATATACTTTTAATAATAATAATAGACGCTTAGTACAAAGAATAATGAAATGTGAATACATATTTCACTAGATGCAATAGTTGTCTTTGCCACTCGTGCCTAATTTTTTTTTATACGGAACGCCCTCTGTGTACATGACAAAAATTCTCCCTCCATTCTGTCCTTGAAGCCAGAAAGCTATTTGTTTTTCTGGAACTCTTATCGGTGGGTGAATTTGCCCCCAAACCACAGGCACCAATGAACAACAAATTCGAACCTGAAAACACCTTATTTGATGAAGGGTATGGAAAACCATATCCTAATATATACCACTTCCTTAACGAGATGAAAAGTCAGCGAAAAATTACCCAATTCACTGACTTCACTGTTCCTCTTCGTTAACTTTACGATTATTAACATTTTTTTTAACAAATTTCATTAATTTCTAGAGTGTCCTCCATATTTATCCCGAGTGTTAATTGTTGGGAGAGAAGGTTTGAAGATGTAGCTGAAAACACTACTTGTAACATTAATACCTTAAAGCTTATCACTTTTGAAATGCTTTATTAATATTTCCATTTCATATTCCCATTTCCAATGAAATCTTATATTAATTATATATCTATCTATCTATCTATCCATTTATCTATCTATCTATAGGCCTTAGAGCCTTAAACAATAACTTAAAGTAATTTGATCACCCTTTTCGCTAATAATACACAAATTTATGGAGAGGCAAATGTTTTTATCAGTTTTACAAATATAAAAAATAAAAATTTCCTGAAGTTCTTTCATATATCAAAATTTAAGCCTGTAAAAATTTTATGAACCGTCATAATTCACACAAGGTTGTTTTTTTTAGAAATCAAATGGACATAAATTTTTATTTCTTATAAAATTATTGATATTTTGCGAGTTTTTTTTTTTTAAGTTGGTGCAGTGGGTTTTTTATTTACTCTTCTCCATTAATCATATATACATATATATATATATATTAGTGGTGGACCGGATATCCGCATCCGCATCAATTTTAACATCCGCATCCGCACTTCTGACTGCGGATGTTATGCGGATATTACCTCTAATAAATTATGCAATTTACAATTAAATTAGCCTATAAAGTACCTTATAAGGCCCAGTCATCCACATTTCATGTAAAGTATTAATTATTAATGAACAAACAAATATATAAACCTCAAAATATAAATACCTGGTAACAGAAAATTGAATGAAACTTGTTTCATTGAATTTTCTTTGGCTGAAACTCTTGAGGAAATTATTATTTTTATCATAACGAAAACATTAATATTAATTTTAATTCTTATGCATTGCCTGCCATAATATTAATATCACGAAATTTGAAAAAATTTGTTATATATTCATAATTCTATATTATACTGATAGATTAACTAAATATCCGCATCCGCGGATATTGAAATTAAAAATCCACATCCGCAGATGTTGAAAAACTGACATCCGGTCCACCACTAATATATATATATATATGTATTAATAATTACAATTTTCAAATGTTTCACGCCAAATTTTCTCATGGTGATCCAATCAGGTCACTGTTGTAATGCATTTAGCGGATAAATTACTCGTACATTACATTGATTTTTCCCTGAAATGCAAACACTTCATTTCCTAAATTGGAGTTTTGGAAATGGGTTCCGAGCAGTAGCAGATTTTTCAAAGCGAAAAAGAAAGACACAAAAGGTGCAAAGTGAAAAGACTATTTTTCTGCCAAAGTTTCTTGGTACTTTTCGAAGGAAATTCCAGGAATGGTTTCATTCTTTCCAGACATCACGTTCGTTCGCACTTTGTATTATCCTTCCCTTTTATTTAATTGGTTGAAAATTATATTTATCCAAATTCTGGTGATTCTTTACTTATGTCACACTTTTAAAAATTAATTAAAAAAAGTGGATTAACTTCTTTCATGAAATTTGGCACAATTACTGTGAAAAGTTAAAAAAGTTTTTCAGTCACCCAATATGCTTAAAGTTTCCTCCTCTCTACGATATTATATGACCAATGTGGAGAGTGTAATTTCCTCCATTATTTCGGTAGAAATGGAGCAGGTAGTCACTGTTTTTAGAGCTTCCGATGCCATGAGATTTTTTTTCAAGATACTGTCCTTTAGAAATCATAAGGACTGAGGTCAGGGAACAGAGAACGCCATGCAAAACCAGCCTGGAAGGTGGAGGCACCTGATAGATAGAACTAGTTGCCAACTGTCGCAGGCAAAAAGTCCAATCCGACATTTGTTATATGAAGGGTCTTGTGCCGTTCTTCTGAAACAAAAAAAACGGAATGAGTGTTTTTTAGATGATACGAAGGCGAACAGTTTAGTCTGTCGTTGTGGCAATAAAAACCGGGCAAAAATTACACAATGGAAAAATGTCTCATCCTTTCACAAAAATTGAACAAAGTTTGATGGACGAAAGTTAATGTATTGATTTTTAAATCAATTCTAAAAATGTGGAATAATTAAAGAGTTACCCTGTATTTTGGGTATAATTATGAGAAAATACGTATACAGTCTATAAAAGTTTTATGTAAGTCGTGTAACAACATTTTTTAATGGTTTTTGGGGATTTAAACCCGTGCGAAAATTTGGGTGCAATTCGAAGAGGCTAAGGCCGAAATTCAGGAGAAATGATGGTAAGAGTGCTCAAGGAGGCCTTGTAGAGTATTGAGATTGACGAAGAATTGTTTGGTTGACTCTTGCGTCCCTTTCAAAATCGTGTTAAATTGGTGCTGGAAGCACAAGAAAAAAATATTGATCGTTATTGAGGTTTGGCACGTTTTTCAAATTGATCAAAAATATTTTCCTCGTAATCTCCAAAAACCGGTAAAGAATTTGGTTACATTTCTTATTCAGTACATGAACATTTCATTTTTTAGAAATGTACAGTCACCTCTCTCCTCTCTCTCTCTCTCTCTCTCTCTCTCTCTCTCTCTCTCTCTCTCTCTACATCAATATTTAAAAAAATATTCATCAGTTGTAAGGAGAAACTTTGCATGATAGAAATGTACAGTAGCTTGAAGAAAGATGTTTCATTAATTAGGCAAAATATGTGCATACGTTTGTAAGAATATCATCAGTATAGTTTATTATACAGACAGTGATATTGCACTGATTGTTGCAGGCCAGCTTGTCACAACGTCCCCTTGATAAAAGCAACCATCAGCATTCTAGGTACTGCTAAAGTACATTTATTTTAAGCCAACATTTACTGAACTACTTCATATTCTCTTGACTTCTCTAATGAAAGCAGAATCAAGAAGAACTAACCCACTTTTTAAGGGATGGCTTGTTCCGGGAAATCTCCACAGCTATTGTGTGTGTGTGTGTGTGTGTGTGTGAACATCAAATGGTGATAATTGATAGATGTAGTGGGGCAAGATTTCGTTTTTCTTTTGGTATCCAAGAACACTAAAATTTTATAAAAAAAAATTAAGAAACATTTTTAGCGTCGGAAAAATGTATGTTTGTCCTGATTAAGTTAGGTTACACTAGGTTAAGTCATTTTAGATTAGTTTTAGTTAGGTTACTGTATGTTAGCTAGTACGTCTCTATTTAGAAACTTAAAAGAAAACACCCTTCGAGCGCGTCATTGCCTCTTGACCAATTATTACACCTTTCTCGAGTTAATGACACTAAGGTTAGGTTAGGTTAAATTAGGTTATGTTAATTAGTTTCTTATGTACAGTATATGAATTTTAAAAGTCTATACCTCGTTTATGTGGAGATGCGTACACATGTGTGTGTGTGTGTGTGTGTGTGTGTGTGTGTGTGTGTGTTTTGTCAAACACACAAATGAGCGAGCTGCTTAAGGGGCGACTTAACTCCGTGTTTAGGATCCGTAAGTCCAAGAAAAGAGAAACTCCAGATGATTTCTTTAACATAGATACAAGTCGGCCAAGAGCAAGTTCGGACACTAATCTATTAATAGATTTATAAGTCTTGAAAGGAGACTTAATTAAGGCTCTATCACTAATACCAGAAAATACATCATCAGGACCAGACACCTGGGAGTAACGTTTCTGAAGAAATGTAAAGAGAATATTGCCAAATTAAGGGTTCGGAGTTCGGGCATGTTTCGGAAACCAGTTCATTGACTCGTCCGTGGGTTGGTGTGTGACCACACACCCACACTCATGATGCTAACGTGACCAATGATGCTTTTCTATTATTCGTTCAATTTTGTTTTCTACTTAACCACAACTAAGTAAAATAACACTGCTTATCGAACCGTTTTAATAATAACTTCATGACTTTAACTTTTTACCATTAATATAAACTGTTTTATTATGAAACACCAATATTTTTATACTTTTAATCTCATGTTCATAGATTACTTTAACTTTACACTTAACGTTATATAATTCAAGAGACAAGGTTAAGCCTTGACCAAAAATCAAGTTGGCCTTCAAAAACGATATAGCCTCGCGCCTGACATGAATAAAAAGCCTAGGGCCCGAGTCGAAAATGAAGTTAATCTACTTTATTACTCATCTTAATATAGACCCTACTTCCTACGAGCTCTGATTGAAATGTTGAAGACAAATTAACAAGGGAAGGCAAGACGATCTTAAGATGGACAAACTGCTTCCGACGACTCTGTCTGACTGTTCTTGATTCAACTTTCTAACTTTCTCACTCTGTCCGTTTCTGGTCCTGCGTTACCCTTTTCATTGAGTAGATTTTGCGGTTCCAATCTCGCTTGGCATGTTATTTGTTTCTTAATTATTTATGAACTTAAAACTTAAAAGACAGTAATTAACCCTGGATAGGAATTCACAGGGCCCACGGACCCAACACGCAATTCATTTCTGACTCATGATTTCTTATTAAGGGTTAATACTTGATTTCGATAGTTTTTATAATTTCCTACCTATTCTACAGTTTTCATCTAACTTTATTGGCCTATTTTATGATATTAAATCTCTTACTTATATAGTTCTGATACTTTCTGACACCCAACTGAGCTTGAAGAACATGATTGAGCAAGACTAGAGGAGGGCATCACGTGATAACAAACCTATGCCTGATTGGCTGAACGTGAAACCGAGTATGAACAAAACTAATTCTGTTGTTCTGGCTTCGTGGTCCATGTCACGTACTCTTGTTTAAATTCAGAATAGGCCTATTTCCTACCTTTTATAATTCATTCATTAAACCTAACTTACATTTATACATTAAGAATTGGGATCTTTTCAGTTTGGCGTACCGCGGATTTTCGAACTGAAAATTTGTATACTAATAAATTTTTATATTCTAATAACGAATGACATTATTTTCTATAATGTCAACTAACTAACGAAAATATAACAACCTAACCTAACCAATCGTCAAGGTCGTACAGTTGACCTAACGATTGGTTAGGTTAGGTCGTGATATTTTCGTTAGTTAGCCTTATAAAGCTAACTAAAGAAGACTGGAGGTGGCGTTCTTTCATTGATCCCTCCTTTATTCAAAGGAGGTAAAAGAGCAATGCCTAAGAATTATCGGCTAGTAGCTCTCACCTTACATCTTATAAAGTGTTTCGAACGGTAATTAGAGACAAAATTGCGTGCTACCTACAAAAAAGGAATTTATTCATTTCGAACGAACATGGCTTCAGGGTTGGATGATCATGCCTTATCGCAGTCATTCGACCACCAGAAGAAAATATTGGGAACGTTGTGTCGAGGGTAAAACATGGCTGTGACATATACTGATTTTCCTAAAGCCTTCGATAAACATGATCATGGAATTATACCACACAAACTTAAGAATACAGAAATTACTGGAAAGTTGGAACGACGAATATTTAATTTTCTGACTCAAAGAACACAAAGAGTGGTAGTAAATACAGTAAAATCTGAAGTCTCAGAAGTCGTGAGTTCTGTCCCACAAAATACAGTATTAGCTCCTTTGCTGTTTATAATAATGATTGCATACACTGATGCAGTTATTAATGACAGTATCGTATCGTGTTTCGTGAATGACACAAAGATATGCGAGGAAATATCAAACGAAGTGACATAGGAAAATTACAAAATGACATTGAAACATTATTCAAGTGGGCGGAAGAAAGCAATATGAAGTTCAACGAAGAAAAATTCCAACTTATAAGATATGGTAACAACAAAGTGCTACACAATAAAAGGTACAAAACTTTGTAGGCTACATAGATTACCCCAAATCCACAAGTCAGGGATCTTGGAGTAATAATGTTATGGGATGTAGAATTACAACAGTTAGAAAAATAATAGGAATTATCTGGAGGAGTTTCCACTAGTTTCCACTAGTTTCATGCTAAAATTACGGAAAAGTCTAGTCCTATCAATAATAGAACATTGCATAGTACTCACAAGCCCATACAGAAAACGAAACATTGCAGACATAGAAGCCATACAAAGGACGTTTACATCTAAGATAAAGGAAACGAAAAATGAAGACTACTGGTCTCGACTGCAATCCCTGAAACTCTACCCAGGAAAGGAGACGCGAGCGGTACACGATAATACACTTACGGGAAAATACTCAAGCGTTGTGTCCCTAATATTAGAAATGAAATAGAAACAAACTGGACAGAGAGAAGAGGTAGATTCTGTATTGTCTCAGCTGCGGTGGCACAGGGACCATGAAAACGAGGGTAGAAAATACCACAGAATATGAGACAGGAAACTTTTGAATGTAC
The DNA here is from genome assembly GCA_023014485.1 of Bathynomus jamesi. Classification (NCBI taxonomy): domain Eukaryota; kingdom Metazoa; phylum Arthropoda; class Malacostraca; order Isopoda; family Cirolanidae; genus Bathynomus; species Bathynomus jamesi. The sequence continues at coordinate 1,481,684 of JAJOZX010000146.1, forward strand.
TGCTAAAAGAATTGGGGAACATCCAGTACACCAACCTGAATAATTTCAAGAACCAGCTGGACAGGTTCTTGTGCAAAGTCTTTGACCAGCCATGAAGGATGGCCACGATGACAGAAGGAGAGCGGAAACCAATTCCATCTTCCATCAAATCCTACAAATGAGGCGGGATGCTGCAGAATGGTCCACCTTAATTTGATCCTGAACCGTCGTTAAAAAATTTTCAATATATATATACAATAAAAGACGGACAGTTTCTCAAAAGCAAAATTGAAGTAGTTAGAGATGGAATCCGTCGAAGCCGCACTTTGGTTAAATTATGTTGTAACAATGAAGGGGGGAATAAATTTTTCTTTTGACATTTTAATATAAGCAAAGCTCATTTAGGAAAAAAAATTAAGGTCACATTTTATATTAGGAGAAAATATATATATATATATATATATATATATATATATATATATATATATATATATATATAATTTAGGCCAGGTCGAAATTTTATATTGAAAAGGTACATATTGTGAGGGTTTTGAATGCAACACAGGAACCCCCTCATAAATTATTTATTATTTTCGCTGTTTAAAGCCACCTACCCCTGGCACAATTTTTCACTTTTTGACCTATATTGAAGAATATTCCATTTATACGAGACTTACTCTACATTCAGGTTTTTTGATGACATAAATCTTTATTGACGTATATTTTATTTAATAATGTACAGTATTAGGAAAATTAATTAAGTACAACAATATATTCAGAAGAAAAAATTTGAGGCATAATAAATGTTGTGCTAAAATTCAATTCACTTTTTCATTGTTCCTTATCACATCAAAAGGGAAGAAATTTTCTATATCATTAAGAAATTTTATTTCATATGTTTCTTACTCATTCCATTGGGCCTTCCATTCAAACTTAGGCAGTTTTCGCCTTGATTCTAATGAGTTTAAGATAAACTTTTGACGGTTGTCATAATCTATTCTTTCCTGACATGCCTTTGTTATTAGGTTCACTGCCCTTTCCACACTTTGACTGTGGCATGGAAAAGAAGCTATCTCCAGTGGGGAGATAGCTTCGATGTAGCTCGATGTAGGCTCGATGTAGGTTCCTACATCGAGCCTGTAGAATCTCATCGTCACTAAAATTGCTTAGCAGCGGTGGAGGAGTAATGATTTCTTTTTGCCAATCGATCATCTCGGCGTAGTCAGTAGATTGGAAATTGAGGGTTCGAGGCAACTCAAAGTTTCTGGTACCTGAAAATCCTGTTCTTGAAAGGATGATTTTCTGAATAGCTTGCTCCCTAATTTCTAGTCTCTTGTCAGTTACCATTGATATGAGTATATTTTCTGGGTGGGCAAAGTAGGCGTTATTCTTTAATACTGGTTCTATGATTGATCTATGTTTTTCATCTAAATTTCGAAGCAAGCACATTAAATGCCAAAAGTTATATGCACCATCAGTTGCATTAGGATGAGATTTTATCCAAAACCACCCTGGAGCATAGAACTGCATAATAATCTTGACTATATCTTGAAGGTTTTTATCGGGATTTGGCGTTGAGATATATAATTGAAGGACCCTGCTGGCTAGAGTTAGCCAGCGAGCATGGTGAAGGGTACCTTGGGATCGAGTGGACAGATCTTGAGAAGTGCCTCCAGTTTGCACTGCCAGACACATATCATAGAGATATCTTTGATCACTGCTTAGCTCCTCCACAAAATTTGCTGGAATTTCTTTAATGTTTCCCTTTACGCGAGAATATTTAACTACCTCCAATTTTGTTAAATCTGTTTTCAGTTTATTCCCAATTGAACCCACAAAAGTATTTGGACCTGTTGTTTTACCATCAATGGCTTTTTAGACATGCATAAAAGGCAGCTCATTCAAATGTAATAGGCACACCAACCACTGCACTGGTCTGTTAAGATGAATTTCAACCAGTTTTATGGCTCCACCAATTTTTCCTGTATTTAAAGGAGTACCATCACAGAGTAAAGCCTTGATAGTATCTGTGCTGTTCGAGTCTGTAATAATAGTTATCAACTCTTCTGCTATGCAGCGAGTAGTTCCATTATCTGATGTGACATTGTCTACATAGATGCTTCCAGGTTCTTTCACAATAACATAGTGTTCTTCTTTTATCTTTCCACTTTTAGTTAATGTGTTATCTTTCCTTCCATCAAATCCAAGGTACTCCATCTTCAGATTTTCGGATTTAGACCTAAAAGTATTTGTTTCATCCATGCGGCGATTTCTTTCTCTTTCTAATTTCTTTCTGTCAAGCATGTTGGTGTGGTTAAGGATCCCCATATCTTTTAAAGCTGCATTGGCTATTGCAGCTGCAGCTCTACAACTTACACGATAACGATCTGCTGTTAATGCTAGGTTTTTGTAGGAGTGCCTGTTCTGAATATTCTCAGTCAATTCTAAATCGGCCTCATAATTTACATCCTGACTCTCTGAATCTACATCCATGTCTTCTTCGGTATTTTCTATAAATTCCGATGATAAAACATTGGTGGCTTCAGTCATTTCTTCTTATACTTTTAGTTGACAGTTTTGTGCTTCTTGGGCTCTTGCTAAAGATCTCTTCTTTGTTGAACTAGCTATGCGATCAATTGGTCCTAACTGATGTTTTCTTTGTTTTTGACCCACAAAAGACTCCCATTTTACCATTGGTATTTTATCCTTACACCTGCAAAATTTCCTATCAATTCCCCCATCATAGCATTCACAAGAAGACATATCAAACATTTCATCATACTGAGCTACTTTTAAGGCAAAACTTTCATTTCTTCGATGTAACGGCACCTTGTTCAATTTTGAGGCTTCTTCTATTAGTCGACTGACTTTAAAATAGATACCTTTGGTGTTAATCGTGGGAAAGAAAATTTCATCCAAATGGCTTCAATATCTTTTACAACAACCCTGTAACAATCATTAGCAGTTGCTGATCCTTTTGATTTAGCTTTTTCACGACGGCGCACAAAAAGTTAGTGTCTCACAACATCTGCTTTTGAAGGAGTCATGGCTGCTGGGAATTCCATAGGATATCCAAAGGCTGCATTCGAGGACTTGCTTCTAGTAGTCATAGTTTATAATCAGAAGTAAAATCATTTCATTTTTAAATTATAATTAAAGCAAATGCAAATTATTTCTATTTAGCTGAAAAATTATTTTTATTTATCTGAAACATAAAATATCAAGCCTTAAACAAACAAGTTATCATGTAACATATAACAACATTAAACATATGCAAATATGAAGGTAAAAAAGGGAGGAGGGGCATGTGATAGGGATAGTAGGGTAGCACATGCATGATATTTTAATATTTTGCTATGATAAAATGAAACTTCTCGCATAGTGTATTTTTTAAGAAATAAAAAAATTTCCCATTTTCGACCCGGCCTAAATATAATATAATATACTATATATATATATATATATTAATATATATATTATATATATATATATATATATATATATAAAATGTTACCTTAATTTTTTAAGGTCAAGAATGTAACAATGAAGGGGCTAAAAAATTTGTGACATCTCAATATAATCAAAGCTCATTTATGAAAAAAAATTAGTCACATTTTATACTCTCCTAATATATATATATATATATATACGTTCTCCTAATATAAAATGTGACCTTAATTTTTTTTTATAAATGAGCTTTGCTTATATTAATATGTCAAAAAAAACTTTTATTCCTTTCATTGTTACAACATAATTTAACCAAAGTGCGGCTTCGAAGGATTCCATCTCTAACTACTTCAATTTTGCTTTTGAGAAACTGTCCGTCTTTTATTCGGAGAAGCTGAATAAGCGCTCCGTCCCTTCCACTCTTGTGTCTGGCGAAACAGAAAGTCATAATGGAGTTTCCTGCGAGGAAGTACGAAGTAGAGGTGTTGATGGGGATTTCTTTTGTGCCTCAACTCCGCAGATTGAAAAATATTGGATCACGAAATTCCCCTTTTAATTTTCTGTAAATTTAACTTTCTTTAAAATCTATTTTCAGTCATACATTCATACACTTGTTATATATACACCTTTGGTTAACCTTTGGTTAGTTTCCGCCCGAATTGTTCATTCTGACGAAGGTCAAACTTTTCACTCCACCTTAGACCTACAGTTTAACGTGGAATCCGAACCACGCGCCACCAGCAGCCTAGCGTCTTAACCACTGGGCCACCCAGGGTATCCATTTATCTACCAACCACTTTCTTTATTGCGTGGAAGGATGAACAGCTGGGTTTTGCTGCGCGCCGGCTGCCGTCACCGGGTCTCGAACGCGGGGCCGATGGATTCGTAGTCAGCGACGCTAACCACTACACCACCGAGGGGCATATATATATATAATATATATATATATTATATATATATATATATATGAAAATGAAAATGAAAAGGTTTATTGGTAGACTATAGTCCATATGACAAATATTATTAATACAAAGACAGTTCATATACTAAGGATAGAATATATACAATTGATTAGAAATAATACTATAATGTCGAAGTTAAGTGGAGCTACAGACAAACGTTTTCGTACCATGAAATCCATAGCTTAGAGGATAAATGGCGGGACTCATGGATAGCTTGGATGATCGGGTTGGTTGATATTTTAATTCTTTGCATTAGACTGTGTTGAGCACGTCTTGTTACCTCCGGGAAGCTCGGGACATTGCGGGTGGCAAACATTTGCGAAGCTGAGCATCTCGGGGGTAATTTATGTAAGAGTCTAAAACACCTGTTGTACAGCAAATTTAGAGTTCTGCCAGAACCTTTTTTATAATTCACCCACAGTTGCTGTCCGTATATATTACTGTAGAAAGTACGAAAGAGAGTGTCTTTAGCTTCACTTGTACAGAATCGAAAGTTCCTTATGGTCATATTCGTTTTAGCACACAGGCTTCGAGAGTGTTTTCTTATATCCGAGTCATCACTCAAGGAGCTGGTAATAGTTTGACCCAAATACTTAAACTCTTGTACTTCCTCAATTACTTCACCATTCATTTTAAACCTTATATCAGCTGGCTGATTACAGCTTTTAGGATGAAATTGCATAACCTTAGTTTTTGTAACATTAAAAAGAATATCATGTTTCTGCGAATACACTTCGCAGACTTTTAGTAGCCGATCCAGACCTTTAACAGAGGGACTTATTAACACCATATGATCGGCATAAAGTAAGTTATTTATCCTTGTGTTATCTATACAACATCCCACTGTTGCCTCATTAAGTAAAGCAATTAATCCGTCAATATACACATTAAACAGCATAGGGGAGAGCAAGGAGCCTTGTCTCAGCCCGCAAGAGGAGCCAAAACACTCGGATAGTACATTGCCCCACCTAACAGTGAAAGATTGGTGGGAATACCAAAATTTCAATAAATTTAATATACACATGGGAACCTTCCTGTCTTCTAGTTTTGCAAATAAAATATTGTGGTTCACCCTATCATATGACTTACTTATACATATCTAGGAAACAGCTACAAATAGTTGAATTACTGTCAATGTATTTAGATATTGTTTCTTTAAGTACATAGATACACAGGTCAGTTGAATGGGACCTTTTAAAGCCAAACTGATTAGGAGATGTCCATATGAAATCATTTAATCGGAGTAACAAGAGTTTTTCTAGTAGTTTCGAGAAGCAGGAAGCGACAGCAATAGGCCTGTAATTATTGCTGGACAGAATGTCTCCGTACTTATTTTTGACCAGGAGCAAGATATATACCCTCATGAACTCTGCAGGGATATTGCTATGAGCCAGCATGGCTGATAGGAGCAATGATATATGCAGACATACTACGTCATTTGCATATTTTAAGTGCTCATTCGATAGGTCATCTACCCCTGACGCAGAATCAATCTTTAACTCTTTAATTAACATCTTTACTTCAGAAAATGATATCAAAGTATTTTCGCTTGTCCCTCCCACAATCGTTTCGCTGCAATCTATCTTAAGATTATCCCTACTCACACTGTTAAGAATGTTAGAATAGTGGTTTTTCCACAGCTTTGCAATTTCATCCTCCCCCGACACCTCATCGATTGTCGGAGGGAGGACATTTTTGACACCCGTTTGATTCTTAACAAATTTCCAAAATTTGTTATTATCGTTATTTATGCGAGCTTCACAGGCTTTTGATGCTCGAATAGACTCTTTTTTCCTGTTTACATCGCCTTATGGCCGCCTTATACTGACCTCCGACTTCTACACATATTCAAGTATACTGGTCCTAATCTGGGTCTACCATGAAAGCACCACAAATCATAGGCGTCTTTCGATTCCCTCTTCAGGGGGGCAGTAAAATCATTCCATCCAAGAATAATCTTAGTATGATAGTTGTAAGATTTAATCAGGGGGCTTCCTGCTTCTCTTAACACGGATATTATCTTACTATAATACCTATCTATGAGTTTACATTGAGAATCATTTGAGCAAGGATTATTACAGGCAAGGTGCAAAATTTCTAAATTATTAAAGAGGTGACTTGTTCTGTCTTTGTATTCTATTCTCTGCTGCATCGTAACATTGGACTAATCGACGCGATTATTCTTACCTATTGAATTCTTGTTAAGTCGTGTTGCGCATAAATTGGTAACGTTAATTAATATTTCTAATGGTCTCGGTGGTGTAGTGGTTAGCGTCGCTGACTACGAATCCATCGGCCCCGGGTTCGAGACCCGACGGCAGCCGGCGCGCAGCAAAACCTAGCTGTTCATCCTTCCACACAATAAAGAAAGTGGTTGGTAGATAAATGGGTACCCTAGGTGGCTTAGTGGTTAAGACGCTGGGCTGCTGATGGGGCGTGGTTCGGATTCCACGTTAAACTGTAGGTCTAAGGTGGAGTGTAAAGCTTGACCTTCGTCAGAATGAACAATTCGGGCGGAAGCTAACCAAACCCAAAGGTCTATGATCAGAAAGAAGGAAATCATGCAGAATATGAACTCTAACAATTCGATCCTTTAGATTATTACTAGTGAGACAATGATCAATCCACCTGGTGGTACCACTAACGTATGTAAAATTATCATTGGCTACCCCTAATAGATCTACATCACTTATACTTAAATTGGCCGACTCGCGCATGTTACCCAATTCTACAAAGAATTCCGAGTTCACATGTGCGTTAAAGTCCCCCATTATTATACAGTGAGAATATTTAGGGTTATCTGATAATGACTTAATTTTGTACAGCAAATCACTGTATTCATCTAGATTACTGCCGTTGTTATATGGTAAATAGCAGTTTACAGTTAATATGCAATCATTGTTCACTTGTAATTCAATGTCTAACAATCTTACATTATCGCTTGTTAAAATTTTTATATGTTTTGACAATTTTTCCTTATTAAGAAAGCAACACCACCAAAAGGCCTCCCGTACATTAATTCATCTGACAAGTCTACTGCTGATGACGCATGGTACATAAAGTCATCATGGATGGTAGAGAGGGATTTTAGCTTTAGCTTAGGTAGCCAGTGCTCCTGCAGGAGTATCAAATCTGCACTGTCGCAGATTTTATGGACATCACTTGAATTCCTCACTGACCTTACATTATATGAGACAATTTTCAACAAGTTATCCGCCATGACTGATAGAGAATTTATTATTAGTAAGATTATTATTATTATGCACAGTATAACTTTCAGGCATTACCGTTGGGACGCCTATTATTATTATTATTATTATTATTATTATTATTATTATTATTATTATTATTATTTTGCCTTTCATCAAATCTCCTGGAAAAGTGAATAAACTCCTTAACAATAATACTGTCTGGCCATTGACTCATATTATACGGGTTGAAATGCGCATTTACACCTTTAATTATTACTTTAAATGAGTTATAATACGGAGATTTCGTGTTTAGTTTATTAACTATCAATATACTGTGTTCACCAATGACTTCTTCAATCATGTGTCGAATATCGTTTGCCTCGTTCGAGAGCTGAATTCGCGACACAAAGAGGGTGAGATTCCCCATCGGTGGCCTCGCCGCGGAGACCGGTTGAGGAAACCTTCGGGAAGGGCGCCTGTTAACAGTTACCTACCCGTCATCCTCCTCCCTCGATCTCCCTGAGGCAGGGTTCCCCTGCCTGGGGGATGGGTGGCACAACCTTTGGGGGATAGGAGGCCCCTCCCTTACTCTGTGGCTTGGTGAGGGTCTGTTAGCGGTGTTTATAACCTGACGGCCGCGCGTACCCCTCCTTCTTCGGTGGGAGGGGGGGAACTGCGCTCCGAATGAGGCGTAATCGAACACCTCTCCTCTGCAGTGGGAGGCAGGGAAGAGGGCAATGATGCCTCGTCTCTCGGCATTGGACCGTCCCTGTTCCTCATTGTGAAATCGGGAGCAGGGGTCCTTTCCTGAACGGGAGGGGGGTTGCCCGCTACCCCTGCATGCTGCGTTTCCAGCCCACCTTCAGGGGGGGAGTTGGAGGCGGGGATTTCGTTTCCCTCGCTGCCCGACGCGCTTCTTGGAGATCTGGCTTGCTGAACTACTTCCGAATATATATATATTGTAACATGAGGTGATTTATTTCTTTATATTCATAATTATACCTTTATTTTAGCCTGTTTTCATCTAAACTACATCACATAGATTTAACCCAAGGTTATATATATCACTGATTATTACACTGGTATGCATCAATTTTGCTGTCAAGGGTTTTGTAAGTGATTCTTATAGAGTCTTTCCTGCTGATTTCGAATCTGCAATCCGTTTTTCTCAATCAGCTCAGGTTATCCGGCTATGGCCTCATAAGTAAAATAGAATTTTTCGTGATTTTGTCAAAGCGGAATTGGAACAGTAACATCTATCATCACTTGTTTCACTTGTATAATATCTTTTTTTACTTTTCAGGCATATAGATAAAATATTTCATAATGAATAGAGCGTGTAAAAATTATCCCAATAGATTCTGCTACATATGTGGGACGGTTACCATGCCAAATAACCAGTCCCAAATCACTAAATTTGTGAAGACAATGTATAGAGCATACTTTGGAATTAAGCTAGGGGACCAGGACAAAAATTTCGCCCCTCATATGTGCTGCAAGACGTGCATTGAAAATTTGAGAAGATGGAGCAAAGGCAGAGCGAAATCTTTGCCTTTTGGAATTCCCATGATTTGGAGAGAAGGAAAGGATCACGTGACAGATTGCTATTTCTGCATGACAAACCTCCAAGGTGGGCTTATAAATTTATTTTTCTTAAATATTTTGAAATCCTCGTATGAAACTTGACATAATATTCACCATAATGTAATATTCACCATATATAGCATAATATTCACCATAATGGTAATCATACATTTACATATACATATTGTTATAGAAAATACATTTACACATACATATTGTTATACAAGTTACATTTGCATATACAATGATTGTATATTTTCTTTCTTTTTCATTCATATTGTCCCCGAAGGGACAATATGAATGAAAAAGAAAGAAAATATACAGACTCCATCGACCTATTTCATATCTTACAGACCGCAGCCTTCCCTCACGAGCCGCCACTGTCTGAATGCTTCTTCTATTTCATATGCAAGTTTTATATCCATGTTTCTGTATTTCTATTTTCAGGAGTTAACAAGAAGAATAAACACATTGTTGTATACCCTGACATTCCTTCTGCTATGAGACCTGTACCCCATGGTCCTGGAATTCCAATACCCGACCCACCTCAAACCCTGGACTTCGATGATTCTCATGATGAATCAATGACCAATGCCAATGACCAGTCCCAGTCGTATATACCTCAAAATACCGCTTCAAATGAGCCGAGGCCTCTCAACCAGGCCAAACTTAATGATCTTACCAGGGATTTAGGACTTTCCAAATTAGCTGCCGAGATCTTGGGCTCACGACTTCGAGAGGACAACTTGCTGGCTCCGGGAACAACATTCTCCTGGTATAGGAAACGAGAGGAAGAATTCCGCAAGTTTTTTGCAGTGCACGAAAATACCTCTTCCTTAGTGTACTGCTGCAATGTTGAGGGGCTAATCGAATCCTTGGGCCTGCCATATAACGCATCAGAATGGAGGCTATTTATAGACTCGTCTAAACGAAGTTTGAAAGCAGACTTCTCAACATTGGGAATAGGATTGCATCAGTCCCTGTAGCACATTCCGTACAACTTACTGAGAGCTACGATAACATGAAAATTTTGCTGGATGCTCTCGTATACGACCAACATAACTGGAGGATCTGTGGAGATTTGAAGGTAATACTAATATCATAAGTAAACTATTGCTATTGACTATGTTGTTTTTCCAAAGGTTATTTGAGAGCGTATAAGAACACTTAACTTCCCCACAGAAGTGATACAGTCCAATGCATAGATTTTTTTATCTGATAGAACAAATTCTCTAAATTCTTTAAATATTTTCATTTTTTTTCAGATTGTGGCATTTGTATTGGGAATGCAAGGGGGATACACGAAATACCCATGTTTCCTCTGCAAATGGGATAGCCGAGCGGATGAGAAGCACTATGCACAGCGTGAATGGGCATCCAGAGAGAATTTTGAACCTGGGTCGCATAATGTCGTTTCAGTGCCCCTTGTACCACCAACAAAAATTTTGCTCCCACCACTTCATATTAAGCTGGGCTTGATGAAAAATTTCATCAAATCAATGAATAAGGAGGGTTCAGCATTCCGATATCTCGAGAGTAAATTTCCTCATATATCTGATGCTAAACTAAATGCTGGGGTTTTTGATGGTCCTCAAATTCGAACTTTGATCAAGGATACTCAGTTCGAAAACGCAATGACTCCAACTGAGAAGAATGCCTGGCAGGCATTCAAATCAGTTGTCACTGATTTTCTTGGCAAGCGTAGAAGTCCAGAATACGAGTCCATTGTCGAAAACTTGATGGAAGCTTTCAAAGCTCATGGGTCGCGCATGTCCATAAAAATGCACTTTTTGTGGTCCCACTTGGACTATTTTCCTGAAAATTGCGGGGATTATAGTGAGGAACAGGGTGAACGATTTCACCAAGATATCAAAATAATTGAAGAGAGGTACCAGGGAAACTGGGATATCAATATGCTGGCGGACTATTGCTGGTGTTTGAAGCGAGACGTGCCCGAAGAAAAACACAGATGGAAAGCCAAAAAAACTTCATTCCTTCCTCAATAAACTTTTTTCCATATTCATTGTATGAATAAAAGTATTTATTCACACAATGTTTTCATTTTTCACGAGTGTTCTTATAATATTACTCGTATCTAGTGTTTAAGCTAAAAAAATCAATAAATTTGGGGATAAATTGGACTTATAATAAATGGCCAATAGAGAAAAAACCTGACCTGATTGAGGAAAACCAATGTCATTTTCGAATTCAGCATGGTCGAATTATCGTGACCCGTCAATTCAGCGCAGGACAATTCAGCGCCGACAATTCAGCGCAAAGACAATTCAGCGCAAGACAATTCAGCGCAAGACAATTCAGCGCAAGACAATTCAGCGCGAAAATACCAACAAAGAAGAAGAAAGAACAAATCCAGAGGGAAGAGAGGCTTGCATCTGTTAGGTTAGGTTAGGTTAGGTTTCTAGTTTTTGAAATAAAATCTTAATTTTAACAATTCTAACAAATTTTGTTTTTTTAAATAAAATTTTAATAATTATACTCCTTTGAATTTTATCTCCGATTTGTCACTCCTTCGTTATGTCACTCCTTCGTTACGGTATTTATGTCACTCCTTTGTTATGTCACTCCTTTGAAATGTCACTCCTTCGATACAGACCCAATTTAGCATATATATAAATATACAAATTTTTCTTTTTTATTTATTGCGATTTATTTTTATTATTTTTAACTAAACTTTTAACTGTACTGACTTGCGCTGAATTGTCGGCGCTGAATTGTCTTGCGCTGAATTGTCTTTGCGCTGAATTGTCGGCGCTGAATTGTCGGCGCTGAATTGTCCTGCGCTGAATTGTCGGTGCTCCGTCGAATTATATAATGAGTTGAAAAAACCCTCACAGCAGACAAAAAAATTTCGTATGCATACCAGTGTTATATATTCTTATTTCTCTGTCAATTCGTGCAGGGGGATAATTATAAATTTTACAAAAATAATATATTCATCACAGATCGTATTAAACCAATTACAATACAACAATGAAATTTTGGCAATCATGAATATTTGCTTGGAGAAATGACACTTGAGACATTGATTCTTAATTCAAGAATTTGATATTTAAAATTAACACCAGACACTTAAAAATAAAATGCATAAGCCAGTTAAAATATGATTGTTAGCCAATTTTGGCATGGAACCAATTACAATGAAAAAGAAAGACACTTGATAATAAGACAATTACGTAAAATGCATAAACACTTTAAATTTGACTGTTAGACAATTTTAATCTACAACTGGTAGTTATTTAACTGAATACAGCTGTATTGTAATATGCCAGATCATTTAAAATGAATAAACGCATACACACTACAATTTTGATTGACTTATCTTTTAGAACAACGGTTGGTTCTCTACCCGGCCTTTTGACCGTATCGTGTATATAATACAGTTTCATAGAATTATTTTAATCCTATCTGGTTATTTTACCATTTCAATTATATGAACTTTGACATCAATTACTTCTTTAAAGAAGAGATATTTGAGACAATTAAGTGAAATGATATAATGTATAAGGTAATATAATGAAAGAGGAATGTATAATTTCAATAATTACAGGTTGTCAGCTACTTAGCTTACAGCCGTAAACCCGTTTGGATGAATTAATTTCTTGTAATCACATTCGTATACCTTCTCATTCTTATATAATACAAAGATATGCAAGGACATGCAAGGACTCAGTCTCCTAACGGTGAATCAAGGGGACACAATATACAGAGTCTGCGTTTTCTTCCGTTAGAAAGGAATGACTATTTTAGCTTGGCTAAAACGATTTCGCTTCTAAGTGCCACACGATTTGACTTTTATCATTACAGCACAATATATATATCTTATATACTTGAGCAAACTTCCATTAAGAACTCGTTTTTTGTTCATAAAAGGAGAAATAAATCTAATGTTCTTATTTAAATTCAACACAGGGTTTGTAAGAGGGAACTTTATTTTAAGCCGCTCTGAGACGCACTGCTCTATGCGTTCCCTTTGTTTCAGTTGGGCATCTTCCCACTTCGAATTTATATTTTTTAATGCAGACATTTCCCACCTTTTTAACTAACATAATTTATGCTACGTTATTCGGCAATAGGTAAAGAGTAATTTGATGTAAATTTCATTATCGTCCTCTGTCTTCATACAATTTGATTTATATATATATATATATAAAACATCAGCTTGGTTTCGCGCGGGCCTGCCAGGCGCAAGGTTCTTTATGAACCGAGGCAAATAATCATGGCTATGTTTTGTTTAAAAATGTAATTTTTACATTAGCTATTTTCTTAGTTTCTGGGTAACCTTTATATGGTATTTTTATCCGAACTTATTCAGAATTAAATAGACAATTGAATTCATATCTTTCTCCCTAAATTACATGAGTATTTACCATACATATGTTTTAAATTCCATGTACTTAAGAACTTCCAAATTTTTTCGTTTACACCCGAACCTACAAGAAAATGCCCCGCCATTTTTACGAACAAAAGAATTCTTTATTTGAGCTTCGCTTAGCTTTCCGTTTGGTATTTATACATACAATTCATTTTGTTCGCATGATCAATTTTGTTTGTGGTTTAATTTATAACCAGTAATTAATTAACCTTATTACATTTTTCCCATACATAACAATATATACACACACACAGGGTGTTTCACAACATGTTGGAAGTACTTTCAGGATGGATTCAGGACCTGAAAACAATAAAAAAAAGTTTGTATAAACATATGCCCGAAATAGCTTTGTTTCCGAGTTACAGCCCATTTTGTGTTCCAGCAATTCTTTCCGCAAACTGTTTACAAACACTGCTTGCCGACAATGTTTGTGAGTGTATACGAGACTTATTTCATGTCTGGCCTTGCCGATTGTAATGATTCGTACACTCTATGACATGTGTCAATATTATTGAGTGTAGAGCCATCAGTCAGTCAGAGGTGCATCGCGGTGTTTCACTGTTCGTATTCGTAACTTCCTACCGTGAATAAGTGCAGTCCAGTGAAAAAAAAACAACCTTAAAAGTTTTTGTGCTATTCAGTGATAGTGTGCATTTAAAGTGAGAATGGAGGCTTATTCAAACAGAGAAATGGCAGATATGCATCTCATGTATGGACTTGCCTAGTGTAATGCTGCCGCAACAAGACGTCTGTATACGGAAAGGTTTTCGAATCGCCGTCTGCCAGAAAAGAAGACCTTTCAGAGAATAGACGAGTGTCATGGTGATACAGGATCATTCAACAAGCGAGTTTCAGATGGTGGTAGACCAATCAGCGCCAGAACTGTTGAGTTGGAGGAGCGGGACCTGAATCGCATGGAGGAACATCCTGGTGTCAGCATCCGAAGGATAGCAGCAGCAGCAGTGGGTGTAAGATACATAACTGTGTGGAAAATTTTACGGGAACAACAGCTTTACCTATATCACATTCAGAGAGTACAAGGCCTTACTGAAGCTGATTTCCCAGCACGAGAGGCTTTTTGTACTTGGTTCCTTCAACAGTGTGCTCGCGATCCTCTTTTTCTATCCTCCGTGTTGTTTTCTGATGAGGCTGCCTTCACAAGAAATGGCGTGATCAATTTTCACAACACTCATCACTGGGCCGAAGAGAATCCGCATGCCATCATCCAGTCAAGGCACCAACAACAATTTAGTATCAATGTATGGGCAGGATTTATTGCCGACAACTTAATCGGTCCTTTTGTTTTGCGTGGAAGATTAAGAGGAGAATCCTATTCCAATTTTTTAAGGAATGATTTAAGCGATTTACTAGATGAAGTTCTTCTTGGTGTCCGACGTCATATGTGGTTTATGCATGACGGCGCTCTGCCTCATTTTAGTCGAGTAGCCAGAGACTATTTGGATAACCATTTCCCTGATAAATGGATAGGCCATGGAGGACCTATTGCGAGGCCTGCTCGCTCCCCGGACCTGAATCCACTCGATTTTTACCTGTGGAGTCATCTGAAATCCATCGTTTACGTGACACCCATTGACAACGTTGAAATGCTTCGCCAAGTGAAGAACAAGGATGCCAGAAAATCCGAGCAATACCTGGAATGTTTGAACGCGTCAGGCAGTCTATGACGAGGCGTTTTCAGGCGTGTATTGAAGCGCAAGGCGGCTTTTTTGTCACTTCCGTTAAAGGTAAGGCGGATACTTGTTGGAACACATAACGGGCTGTAACTCGGAAACAAAACGATTTCAGGCATATGTTTATATAAACTTTTTTAATTGTTTTCAGGTCCTGAATCCATCCTGAAAGTGCGTCCCACAGGTTATGAAACACCATGTATATAAGCCTATATATATATATATATTTTTTTTTTTTCAAACATATGACTCTTTAAAAGGTTTGTATTGTTTTTATTAATTGAACTGAAAGCATGAAATTTTTACTGTACTTTCTTTCCGCATGGGGAATTAGTCCCCTTGTGCAAAACATGCTCTACATGATGTCTTCTCAGCTTTTTAACTCTTTGCAGCTTTTTAACTTTTGTAGTCCTCTGAACGGAGTATCTGTTGAAATCTAAGAATTTTCTTGTTCATGTGATACTTTCAATAATTTAAAAGAGAGTGTTTAAACAGAATCCACACACAACAGAAGAATTATTCTTCTATTGTGTGTGGATTCTGTTTGAACACTCTATCTTTTAAATAACACCACAGGGGTTTAGATGTGGTGATGTTGGTGGCCATGATATACTTTATCATAAACCACAGCAATCTGTTGGACAGGACTCTTCCGTCGAAAGTATCGTGTAAATATGATTGAGCTGAGAGGACATCACATAAAACATGTTTTGCACTAGGAGACTAATTCCCCATGTGTAGAGAAGGTACAGTGGAAATTTCATACTTTTATTTCAGTGAATAAAAACAATATAAACCTTTTAAAGATTTATTTGTTTAAAATAAATCACCCGATATATATATATATATATATATATATATATATATATATATATATATTAGGGTGGTGCATAACTATATAGGGGAAATTTTTTTTTTTAATATTTCCTAGCTCCCACCCACTGAAGATGTGAGGTTCTGTGAGAAAATGTTGCAGGTAATTTTTCGCTTCGATCAGTTCCCATTTAGGGGTCGCTCACGAGTTTCAAAATTTATCCTTCTATCACTGTGATAGGTATTATATGATATGCATTACAGCTCCACCACCTTTGGGTCCACCCCCCATCCACGATCTGATGGATTAGTACTATCCGTTCTACGATGGGGGTGTCATGGTTGGTAATCGCTCATTGTCGCCCAGTCAAAGAACATTTTCTGGCATCCGGAAACTTCCGGCGATGCTCCGACACTACTTGCAGTAGATACTGCAGCTGTTCCTCGTCTTTGTTGTGGCAGCCGCTGTACTGTTGGACGAGGGCCACAGCTCGTTCGGCGTGGTCATTCACCACCCTGAGGTTTTCCACAACCCTAAGCGCCGCCTGAAACTCCATTTTTTCTCATTCATCCGGATCTTTGTTCAAGAAACCTGCAGACAATTGCAGTCGTTCGAAGTACCTCATCGAATATTTCGTCACAAGGCTCTCCAAAGACGAACTGAGAGGCGGATTGACACACTTTGGAATCTGCTCTCCACCCTCTTTCTTGTTTAGGGATGCGACCATCCGACGTTTCGTTGCAGATGCAACATCGGCATTGAAAAAGGCCAATGGAATAATTTCCTCAGAGAGGTACCAAAGCTGTCCTGCCAGCTTCTGACTGGCTGCTTTGGAGATCTTCTGCTGTGGATACGGCCTCAATGATTCCAAAAGGCAAAGGTCCTGGGCTGGAGCGGAAGCAGCCATCGGAACAGTGAATCATGCCTTCAGGTAGACTGTCACAGCGAAGATGCTCATGTCTTGCAAGCATGTTTTCTCTTTCGGTGTGAGATGTTGCAATTGCTCCCGGAACATCCACATCTTGATAGAATACAGGACCTTGCACATCCAGCGAACGTGATGCATCGCATCTGGACGCTTGAATCGAATCGGCGATTCAAGATTTCCACTAAGGAAGACAATGGCGAGTTCCAAAAATTCTTTGTAATTGTCTCGGTACGTTTCGCGCTGGATTTGGTCTTTGGCGAAGTTCAGAAATTCTTCTCTGACTGGTAATAGGGGTGGACCAACAGTGGGGTCGTCGACACCTGTTTGGAACTTGCTTTCGTCGATGTAGTTCCACTGTTGCTGGAATCTCTTGAATAACATAACTTTAGGACCAGAAATTGCGTCATGACACGCCGTGAACGTGACGGCGACAACTAGCTCCATGATATGATGCCTGCATGTGTAAAGTAGAGCAACTCTTTCTGCAACATATGCTCTAGGAGCAAACAACATCCTGAGTGACGGCCAGTGTTAGCAGCGGCAGTGTCGAAGCACATCCCCACCACTCTTTCACTTAGTCCCAAAAGTTGCAAGAGATCGAACACCGCTTGTGCCTGCTGTTGCCCATTTACCGAGGCTATTTTTAGCACTTCCAAGAGCTGGCAGTTCCCATCTGAGGTGGACACTAAGACTGGAAGCCGGTCCACCTGCTCGTTGTTGGTAAGGTCTAGCAGAAGCTTTCCGTCTCAGTGCGCCACCACTGGTCCGGAATGGAATCCTTTTTGGACCGATTCAGCCTGCTGCTTGCGATAATGCTCTCGGCTGTGCTTCACAGAGGATCGGCTGAGAGTCAGTTCCTCGAGGTTTTGGCCAAGGCTGCGAGCTGTTTCCAATACAATGTAAAGCGCCATCTGGTCACTCACCCCCCGTCCTGTCTAAGGCTGAAGATAATTCTGAGTTGAAAATATTCTTGGTCTGGCCTGTTCTTTTTTATGGGGGATGACTCGTTATCGGCAGAGCTTGAAGAAGCAAGTTCGGTTGTTTGGGATGTCGAGGCTTGCTCTTCAACTGCTTTCCTCTTTCGGACGTCTTCCTCTGCTTTCCGCTTTGCAACCTTCTGTTCCTTCTCCGCCAATTTTTTGTCGACGGAGCCCATTGTGCCACGCCGACAGGGCTCTCTTTGAGCGAGAAGGAAGTCGCAATCTTGTTGAAACTGGATCATCTGGAGAGCGTTTCCATGTACAATGTCGAACAAATTGTTCAGCTTGCTTTTGAAAGACGTCTCGTTTTGAACTTGTTTTGGATTTCGCCTTCCCTTGTTCTTTTTCAAAGCCTGCCACTATTTGAACAAGACCAAAAGCTTGTCCGAACAGTGGTCCTTCCAGCGTGTTGGTATGCGGGCTCTTTCCCAAAATGAGAAAACTTCATTCAGCACTTCTTCGGCGCTTTGTTTGGTGTCTTTCTTATTCACAACATGGTGCAAAAAAACACCTAGGACCTGGCCATTTGAAGGCAGTTTACTGCCTAAAATCTTTTGGTCCGTTTGTCCAACAAGTAAAAACCACGTGTTTTTGACATAACCGTCACCGTAAGTAAATGTAACCAATATAAACCAATGTATGGTATACCAATATCTCTTAAAATCTATTTCATATAGCTATATTTAACACTCCAACCTTTGAAAGAGCAGAAAACGGCATTAATTAGCACCTGTAATACTTAGATCATAGTAATGAGTGACTCATAGAAGAACATATAACCCCATGAGCGACCACTAATTATGCACCGATGTGAGTGACATTTTTCACAATTTATTTTCTGCTATAGTGACACAGATTAGGCTGGTGGGAGCTGAAAAAATCGAAAGTTCGATTTTATGGGCCATCGTAATATACTGTATTATATATATATATATATATATATATATATATATATATATATATATATATATATACTGTGTGTGTGTATATATATATATATATATACTGTGTGTGTGTATATATATATATATATATATATATATATATATATATACACACACACGACATTGTACGGAAAGCGAGCGTTTATAAAAACAAGAATGGCCGTTATACCATGAAGAGATAGAATTACTGGCATAAAACAGAAGTTAGAACTACAGTACGTTGGTCGAGTAAGCAATTGACAGAATCAGTTTAAGAGTTGTGGGAGAAACAAGTTTTTCTGACTGGAATTAAAGATTGGTGGAGGCTTTCGTGGACGAAGGTGCGATTGGCGGAGATGCGGGACCTTCAACCGATCTTGACTACACACCTGACGAAGAGCAATTGGAGCCGGAGAGGCTTACCCAAAACGAGTTGAATAACCTCATTAGAGACCTAGCCCTCTCCAAAGACAAATCAGAACTTCTCTCCTCGAGACTGAAGCAGAAACACTTACTTGAGAAGAACGTCCGAGTGTGTCATTATCGAAAACGAAACCATGATTTGGCGACATTCTTTACAGTAGACGGTCCGCTCTGCTATTGCCATGATATCAATGGACTTTTCGAGAACTTGTCACAGGTACGCGGTACACACACCATCTGAGTGGCGCCTCTTCATTGATTCCTCACAGCGAAGCTTGAAAGCGGTTCTCCTGCATAACGGGAACTTAAAGCCGTCCATCCCGATCGCCCACTCCGTTCATCTAAAGGAGACGTACGATAACATGAATATACTGCTCGAAGCAATCCAATACAGCACTCATCAATGGAATAGCTGTGGTGATCTCAAAGTCATTGGTATGTTAATGGGCATGCAAGGAGGGTTCATGAAATACTGTTGTTTCGTATGCCTATGGGACAGCCGTGCTACCGCGAATCATTACATCAGACGTGACTGGTATCAAAGAAGCACATACGAGCCAGGAACGGGCAGTGTCCAGTGTGTTCCTTTAGTTGGTCCAAAGGAGATTTTCCTGCCACCTCTCCACATTAAGCTCGGCTTAATGAAAAATTTTGTGAAAGCGATGGGTAAGGCGAATTCGAGGGGGTTTCGATACCTTGTTGAGAAATTTGCAAACGTCATTGCCGCGAAATTGAAGGAGGGAATCTTTGTGGGACCCCAAATCAGGGAGGTTCTGCAGGATGAAGGCTTTGAAGAAAGCCTCAATGCCTTAGAACTAAAAGCATGGCAGGCTTTCAAATGGATTTGTGGAAACTTCTTGGGTAACCACAAGTCTCCCGCATACAAAAATGGAGTTCAGAAACTGCTCGATGCATATCAAGAAATGGGCTGTCGCATGTCTTTGAAAATACATTTTTTACATTCGCATCTAGATTTCTTTCCCGAAAACCTTGGCGCGGTGAGTGACAAACAGGGGAAACGCTTCCATCAAGACATCCAGTCAATGGAAAATCGCTACCAAGGTTTCTGGAACGAAAGTATGCTGTCTGACTACTGCTGGAT
Source organism: Bathynomus jamesi (assembly GCA_023014485.1). Lineage (NCBI taxonomy): Eukaryota > Metazoa > Arthropoda > Malacostraca > Isopoda > Cirolanidae > Bathynomus > Bathynomus jamesi. Next base: position 1,502,101 of record JAJOZX010000146.1, read on the forward strand.
GTTGTACCGCGACGATCCGGACAAGGTTTACAAAAGAAAATCGTACTCGCAACGTTTTAAGGTTGGTGTACATTTCTTTTTAGGAATAAAGTTGTACTTTTACGATAAATTGTGCTGAAATTAACACCAGTCCTATTTCGATAACTAGATGAGCTAGAGAAAAACCGAAAACAGATTTGGAATCAGCGTACAAACCTGGTCTAGGAAAGTGCGTATACATCTTTGATGGGAGAAAAAAGTTCGATTTTGTCGGCCAGTGTAATTAATCAATTTCTATTATTACAAATGAAAAATGAGCGTCTTAAAGTAATAGGAATACAGCTAAATGAGACACATTACTGTATATACAGGGTGTACATAAAGTCAGGATCTATTTTTGTGAAGCACTTGGAAATTATATGGAATTCAATCATAAAATGATAAAGTGGTAACATTTATTAAATAATTAAGAGTAGGATTCGACGTGACGCCCATCAGTATCTCTGCACAGCCCAAATCGTTCCGCAGCATTTCCAAACACATTCTGGAGCATTTGCGGGGTTATGTTATCTGCAGCAGTTCGTATACGTGTACGTAAGTTTTCAAGACTCGTAATCTTCGTCTGATAGACGTGCGATTTGATAAAGCCCCATGCAAAGAAATCTAAAGGGGTTAAATCTGGTGATCTCGCTGGCCAAGGTTTGTTGCTTCCGCGTCCTATCCAGCGATTTGGAAAACGTCCATTTAGATAATCCTGAACAATTTTGGCATAGTGACAAGGAGCACCATCATGTTGATAGACGACGGTACTAACAATCCTATCACCGTCATCTATCAACATGATAGTGCTCCTTGTCACTATGCCAAAATTGTTCAGGATTATCTAAATGGACGTTTTCCAAATCGCTGGATCGGACGCGGAAGCAACAGACCTTGGCCAGCGAGATCACCAGATTTAACCCCTTTAGATTTCTTTGCATGGGGCTTTATCAAATCGCACGTCTATCAGACGAAGATTACGAGTCTTGAAAACGTACGTACACGTATACGAACTGCTGCAGATAACATAACCCCGCAAATGCTCCAGAATGTGTTTAGAAATGCTGCGGAACGATTTGAGCTGTGCAGGGATACTGATGGGCGTCACGTCGAATCCTACTCTTAATTAATTATTTAATAAATGTTACCACTTTATCATTTTATGATTGAATTCCATATAATTTCCAAGTGCTTCACAAAAATAGATCCTGACTTTATGTACACCCTGTATATTGCGTAATGTAATGGAATCTTTCAAAATATAATTTATATAACTTGTGATTGCACCCGATTTAAGACTGTGAATTTTGCATATATATAATAGGCCTCTGTAATTTTTGAAAAAGGGACTGCGAGCCTTTGTTTAGTAACATTTGCAAGTAGTATATATATATATATATATATATATATATATATATATATATATATATATATATATTTATATATATATATATATATAATATAATATATATATAATATATATATATATATATATATATATATATACTGGGATGTTGTACATTAATAGGAGTTAACAAAGTAACAAAGTGTTGCTTTAGTGATTTGCGAAACAAAATTAATTATAGTGCTTTCATGACATTTATAGGAATAGCGTAACAAATATCTACTCCTTTGCGGAAGAGGGCATTTCCTGCAATTTGCATTCAATAATTTAGTTTGTGGATAAAATCATTGGGAAGCCTTGTATTATGATTATGGTTGGTCTGATTAGGGGTAATCGCCCTGTGAATGGGCGAAGTATAGTTTCTTTTATTAGCAACTTTGTACATACTGATACCTATGGTTAGTTGATACACGTAATTTAGTTTTAGAATATTTAACTCTCTGAACATTGGAGAGGTATAAGATTGTTTGTTATCGTTGTATGAAAGAGTTCGTAAGAATTTTTTATGGATTACTTCCAGCTGATATCTTATATAATTCTTTGTACTACCCGATGCTGTATTTCCATACTGTAAGTGCGATGAATAAATGAGTAATACAGCGTAAGGAGAACATTTTGGGAAATTGTTTTTTTAAGTTTCAATATTATGTAGAAAAATATACATACTGTATTTTCGACTTGACATGTTGTTCATTTTTCAGCCAATGAACTTCGTTTACTTTCGCAAGAGAAGTGTTTCTAATTACTGTACACTGTACAACAAATTTTCGGTTCAGAAAAAAAACGGGAATAATATTCGGTCATTCTTAATATTTCGAGTGTGCTGATTCCAAATCTGGAAATAGTTTTTTTCTATCACGTCACGTTTTTTTGAAATGACTGCTTAAAATCTTCATACCAAAAAATAAGAATATATTGATAAACAGATAGGCCTTATCATAAGGAACAGTTTAATTATTGCTATACTTCAACATATATGCACAAAATTAACATAAAACTCTCGTATTATACTGTTTTCAACTCATTATTTGTATTTATGCTGGCGTTTGTGTGATGCTTCTGGTTGGTCACGCTTTAAATTCCAGCAGAAATCAGCCAGCATAGCAGGACTCCACTTCCCTTTGTATCGGCTCTCCATTGTGGCTATATCCTGGTGGAATCTCTCCCAGTGTTCGTCGCTAACAGCAGATGCGTTTTCCGGAAAGAATGAGAGATGTGAATGCAAAAAATTAATTTTCAATGACATCTTACATCCGAGACGTTGGTATGAGTTGATAAGTTGATCCACAAGTGCAGCATAGTTGTCGTATTTAGTCTTTCCTAGTAGACCGCTGCACACGTTTTTTAATGCACGCCAGGCTGCCAACTCAACCTCATCCATCACCGCTTCAAAGTGTTCGTCTAGCACAGTGGTTCTTAACCTTTTTACTACCATGCCCCCTCTAGGAATTGGTCCTTCCCTCCACGCCCCCCTTCAATCAAAATAACATTCTCAATAACTTCTCAATATTAGCCCATGCTCTCGTTAAGAGAATAACAAATACAATTAGAGAAATTCCTGTTTCTAGGGGGGCGCGCCTCCCCGGTTAAGAACCACTGGTCTAGCATGAGTTGGCGAAGTTGAGGGCCGACGAATATGCCTTCTTTAATCTTGGCATCACTTATTTTGGAGAATTTTTCCTTTAGCTATTTGAAGGCAGGCTTATCCTGTTTCAACGCCTTTGCAAATTGTTTCATCAGCCTTAGTTTTATGTGAAGTGGCGGCAAGATAACCTTTTCCTTTCGTACTAGTGGTTCGTGAATAACAGTGTGAGATCCAGGTGAGGAATTGTCTCGCGGCGGCCATACTGAGCGTGTGTAGTGTTCAGACCTTGCTCGGCTATCCCACTTGCATAGGAAACGCATGTATTTCGTATAGCCAGTTTGCAATCCATTGAGAATAGCCACAACCTTCAAATCTGCGCAGATAAGCCATTCATGTTCATTGTATTTTATACAGTCCAGAATAAAAGCAACATTGTCATACGTTTCTCTCAAGACGACTGAATGAGCGATCGAAACAGAAGGCATTGTGTTTCCATTGTGTAGCAGTACACCCTTAACACTGTACAAAGATGCATCAATGAACAATCTCCACTGATTCGGTTCATAGCACAAACCCAGAGCATCAAACAGACCATGTATATCAATGCAATAACAAAGATTGTTCTTCATTGTGAAATATTCCTGCAAATCTAAGGAGCGCTTTCGGAATGCTGTAATTCATACATCTTCCGCCAGCAGATTCCATTCTTGTAGACGTGAGGCCAGCAGTTCACTTTGTTGCTTGGTAAGTATTAAATCACGGACCAAATCATTGAGTTCAGGCTGCGTGATGAGATGTTGTTCTTTCTTGGACTCGACTTGAGCTTCATAGCATTCGCCGTCTGATTCCGATTTGTCAGAGTCTGTGTTATCGATCGGCATTTCAGCTGGAGGACGAGGGATGGGTATATCTGTAGAATGTTCCACAGGACCCATAGCAGAACGAAGATTTGGGTAGACTATAGCCTTTTTTCCTTTTCTGTTGCAACCTGTAATGTGAGACAATAGACATTGTTGACTACTTAAGATAGCATAATTGTGTAATACATTATGCAGAGCAGGATATGCTAAAATGTGCTAAAAACACCAAATTTGACGTATATGCAGAAAAATAAAAGATTCAAACCTGTGATGTTCGTTAAGCAGAAATAGCAATCAGGTGAATGGTCCAGCGGCTCTCTCCATACCATTGGGACACCGAATCCCAGACCAGGACCGGTGCCTTTGAACCATGCAGATAACGAGCTTGTACATCTCACACAGCAGATATGAGGCGCCCAGTGCTTGTCCTGACTTGTCCAACTTTGCATGCTAAGTATAATTCATAAAGCTTTTTCACATGAGAAGTCAACTTCCTTTTATACCGTTTTAACGTTAATGTCCCACAAATATAACAAAAACTGTCTGGCGAATTTTTGCACTCTCTATGCATTGTAGCATAACATCAATAAAAACCTGTAAAATAAGAAAATGATAGATCAATTTGCAATTTCACACAATATAGACGTGTCGGTGAAATATACATAATTTGATAGCTGTTATTCAATAATACTCACTTATAGCACCAATTTATGATAAAATATGGCTAACAATTTTGTTTTAAATGATTAATGAAAGAAATTTTTCATAAAATCAAAGTGGAAACACAGAGCCGAACACCACCACCACAGCATATGCATGACTGAACAAAATGTAAAAAATGCGTTCAGAGAACTAGTGGTTCTCAAAATGATACAATGAAATACGGTCATTTTCATAAAATCGGTGGGTGATACAAATAAAGGAGTGTTATTTTCGCAATCTACGCATATAATGACGACCTCATTTCCGTTTTTTTTTCACTGTTGTACAGTGTTATTAATGGTGCGCGCGCGATTACATTTTTTTTTTTGTAGTTACAGTCACATATGTATAATTTTTGTATATACTTACTACTAATCACGTAGTAAAAATTAAGCCACCTCACATCAGAGTTTTGATGAACCATTGTCATGTATTTTTTAAAAGCCGTTCCCCTCCTGCTAAATAAAGACTTTTTAGTGGATGAGGCATTACACATCATGCGAGCTGAAAGCAGATCTTCTTGATATCAAAATTTGTAATTTAGTTTCAAAATTTCTTTATACATCTTTATTTAAGCGATTAAATAAGCTGTCGAAGTATTTAAATAAATCTACCCCAATATAGGGATTGCAGTAGATGAATTACTACTCAGCGTCGACAATATATATATATATATATATATATATATATATATATATATACGAGGGGCAGGTAGAAAATAAGTTTACACGGCGTATAATTTCGTAACTAAAGGACCTACATTGACTATGCTTGTATCAGGTGAATTCGTTAATCATTGTTGGCAACACTGCACGTCGATTCGGCTGCCATCTACCGTACATTGGTTATATAGTCAGTTGAACATGGCGGCTCGACTGAAACAGTGGTCCAGGCACGAGGTGCGTGCAGTTATTCGATTTTTGAATGCAAGAAATGTGTCGGCGGCAGAAATTCATCGCTAGCTGGTGGAGGTTTATGGTGAAGATGTAATGAGTCGGTAGAGTGTAGCAAAATGGTGCGCACACTTTCGTGCCGGAAGAGTCAGTACGGAGGATTGTGAAAGAAGCGACAGACCCACAACAGCAAATACTGCAGACAACAGGACACTCGTGGAAAACGCGATTCGCGATAACAGAAGGATTACGGTGCGTGAACCGTAACAAGACTTGAATCTGTCACATGGAACAGTTGTTACGATTATTCAGGAGTTAGGGTTTCACAAAGTGTGTGTGCGTTGGGTGCCTCGAGCACTATCGGAAGACCACAAGACACCTTCTATCAACAGGGAATCGAAAAGCTCGTCCCACGATATGATAAATGCCTCACTTGTGGCGGGCGGGGACTATGTGGAAAAGTAGTGGGATAGCTGTACAATTAAATCTGCACTGTCGTTATTAGACTTGGAAATAAAGAACCCAAAATATATGCCTTGTAAACTTATTTTCTGACCGTCCCTCGTACTTACAGTATCTTCGAACGACGGTTCAGGATCGACCTGTGGTTGACTCCTTTGCACGATTTGATGTAGGAGCAAATTGGCAAGATGTTTGCTTTTCTGCTGTGAAAGCTCATCCAGATAATTCCCATAATTTTTCTAGCTGTTGTAATTTTAATGTTTTTGTGTTCTCTGGATTCTGCGTGATGACATTATTACTCCAAGATCCCTGAATTGTGGGTTTGGTGTGATTGGTTTCTTCTGTTGTGTTTTATATCCTTATAATACTACTACTACTAATAATAATGTATCATAGATTGTAGACAGTAGATAGGGACAGTGGGAATCTCGTTAATCCATTCATGGGCGTCACTAATTAGGTGACAAGGCCTTTGGGTATTCTTATAGAGTCATAACTACCCTCCCACCTGCGCCATTAACAGCTGATCCCCCCACCCCCAGCAGGCATCCACAGGCGGGCCCCTGGCCATTACCCATGATGTACAGCGAGGCCAATTGCGTGCTAGACAGTCTCATATTGGCTTAGTTCCACCTCCCACTTCACCACCCGCGAAGAACGGCTCAGTATCATGATGAGCCGCCGTCCGCTAAGGTCGGAATCGGGGACAGACGAAGCCTAACCCGCTACCAGAGCGACAGTGACGGGCCTGATAACCACGGCCGGACGGACCCCAACTATGGGCCCGTGAAGGGGTGGTTATCTCACTGAGCTCTGAGAGTGCAGACGCACACCAGGGGCCAATTAATTGTGACCACGGACTTCAGTCCCAACATCGGGACCTCCACAGTTCCTCTTATTCCGTAAGGAAGCGAGCTGTGCCGCAAGCCACCTTACATCTGACTCATCTGGCTATACAAGCGAGCGAATCGGGTGCTTCGTCACCGGGATCGTGCCCAGTGATCAAGCAACTTAACAAATCATAGTTACTATGCTGTTTACCCGCGCTTGGTTAAATTTCTTCACTGTAGCATTCAGAGCACTGTGTGCCCTATTGGTTAAGACGCTGGGCTGTTGAGCGGGAGGTCGTGAGATCGATTCCGGGTGAGGATTTGTAATTTCTGACATCCCCGGTGGGTCGTGGTTCGGATTCCGCGATAAGTTGTAGGTCTAAGGTGGAGCAACAAGCTTTTTTATGTAGGAAGGAGAGGCCAAAGGCGAGCGCCTGCAAAAATAATGAATGAACAATTGTTCTGAGTGAACAATTCGGGCGGAAGCAAAACCAAGGTTACCAAGTAAAATATATTTAGTGGGAACTTTGGGACAATTCTTTCGAAATAAAAGCTCCATTATATCAAATTTTTTTTGTAATTAAATAACTTAGCAATATTAGAGCAAATCCGAAATATGCAGGTCAATGACAGTCAGAAGAAAATAACTTTCTAGTTTCATATCACAGTTCCTGCGAGTTTAAAAGGGATTAATTTTGTACATGAGTAATCCGAGAATTTAGAACAAACATTTATATTTTTATTTCAACTCAGCATTAATTTTTATCAGCATAACCTCACTGGCATCACAACTTAAAATCTCAGTATATATATGTATATATTCCAGGTTGGTGTTGAGTGGCGTGGGTTCTTATCCACTGGCTTACAGGGGTAACTCAGGCCCTTAACGTCACTACGGCATCAGGATAGCGTCGATGCATTAAGTTGTAAGCCAAGGGGGTGAATAATGAATGATAGCTTACATAACAACTTATTTGGATGATTAATGGGAGTAGATGAACCGGCCTACAGAACGGATTTATGCCTGACGGCAAAGGGGTTATGCGTACAGCACGAGTAAGTTCAAGAATTCATCCTGGGTGTGGTTCCGCCCGAGCTTTTATAACCTCGGGTCTGGCGCATGCGCGTTGGATTCACGTCCATAGAGGCCAGCGTCCTTTGCAACTTAAAGGAAAGAGAGGGTCATTCTATAATATATATGTTACAGTCGATATCTAAAAATCAGGCAATTTGTAAATTGACTGAAATTTTAGGCAATTTGTTAAATGTTCGACTTACTTAATGCCTAATTATACCTAACCTACCCATGAATTTTTAGGCAGCATATTGGGAAATACCAGTGGACATGCAAATGCAGCATTACCAGAAAGGTTTTTTATGCAGGAAGGAGTGGCCAAGGGCGAAAGCCCACAAAAGCGTCCACCTCCCCATAGAGCAGTGATGCACAAACCCTGGCCCGCGGGCCAAATGTGTCCCCCACGGGTCTTTTCAGTGGCCCCACGGGTCTTTTCAATTCAATGAAAAAGTTAGAATATAAAAGTGACCCAATTTATGACAGATGGAAAGTAAGTAGGCTAGTACATTTAGTTATTTTCTTCGCTTGGCCCTCACATCAAAAACGTTTGTGCACCACTGCCATAGAGGAAGAAGAGAACCAAAATCAAGGCAGAGGATTTTCGAGATGCCTAGACACTCTGCGTTTGAAAAATGAGAGGTAGATGAAAGACTGGAAATACCGATTAACCTTGCGTTAGAGAGTTGGACAGAAAAGGAATGAGAAAGTGTAGAAAGTCTGGAGCTGCGTGCTCTCCTTAAATGAGAAGGTATGCAGTTAGAGAGTTCAGAAGAGCAATGTCCGTTATAATAGCGATAGTAAAGAGAGAGTGATACAACAGTGCAGTGAAGAGAGAGAGATTGAAGACAATCAGTAAGAGGCGGGGAATTAATGAGACGAAATGCCTTTGATTCCACCCTGTCAAGTGCGGCTGTGTGGGTTGAACCACCCCAGACATGAGAAGCATACTCCATACAGGAGCGAAATGACCCCTGTACAGAGACAGCAACTGAGTTGGGGTGAAGAAACAGCGGAGGCGGTACAGCACACCTAACCTCTTACAAGCTGTTTTAGAAAGAGAGTATATGTGATCACATTCCAATATATGCGATCTTTCCAGGAAAGATCACAAGAAAAGGAAACGCCAAGAACGTTAGGAGAAGAGAAGGATTGAGTTGTGTGTTGTCGAAGATAAGGGGAGAGTTGTGTGGAAGATTGTGACGAGTAGACAGACGGTGGAACTGAGTTTTTGAGGCATTGAAAGCCACAAGGTTTTCTCTGCCCCAATCACATATAGCAGAAAGATCAGAGGTCAGGTGTTCCACAGCCGTCATACGCGAATCATGAAGTGACTGTTGAGAGGGACGCTTTCGGAAGCGGGTGATGAAAAAGTGAAGAGTGGAATCATCGGCAAAGGAGTGAATAGGACAGGAAGTGCGAATTAAAAGATCATTAATAAATAAAAGGAAAAGAGTGGGTAACAAGACAGAATCGTGAGGAACACCAGTGTTAAGAGCTTTAGGAGAAGAACAGTGGTCATCTACAACCGCAGCTATAAATCGGCCAGAAAGGAAATTAGAGATGAAGGCACAGATAGAAGGAGAGAAACCGAAGGAGGGCAGTTTGGAAATTAAAGATTTGTACCAGACTTCAGCAAAAGCTTTTGATATGTCTTGCGGAATCCATACTGACGATCTGAAAGAAGATTGAGAAGAGAGGTTAGGTTAGATTAGGTTCGGTTTTGTGTGTATCACAATATGACACATTGCCTGAATTTTAATCAATTTATAAATTGTATAATTTTACATACTGACTGTATATATATATATATATATATATATATATATATATATATATATATATATATATATATATGTGTGTGTGTGTATATATTATATATATATATATATATATGTATATATATATATATATATATATATATATATATATATTATATCTATATATATGAGATTGTAGTAGGGCAGGTGTTATTTTTGGAATCATACGGGGTCCCCTTAAAAGCTGTAGTAATCATATTTCTTTAAAGAAATATGAAAAATTTGGTTTTCAAATAAGTACAACCCCCATGTACATACCTCTTGAAGTTGGATACCACCTAAATTACCGTTTCTTCATAATAAGAGCAACATCGCATCTTTTATCATAATATTTTATCAAAGTGATCTATTAAAAAACTTAAGCATAATTTTTGCTAATAACACAGGCCTGCGAATGAGAACGTTGTAAGCATTGTTTTCTTACTGATAACTGATTTTATATAATTCAACAACGCTGATTTCGAATAAGGTGTCCAGTTTTTTCTATCACGTAAGGATTTTCTGAAAACTGGATGGGAAAAAACAACAACATAAATAAATATTATTTATTTCAATTTACATTAGGTACCTATTTCGCTTTGTTATACTAATTACAAATACAAACAACTTTAAAAAGAAAGAAGCCTATTAACGTCAATTACATATCCATCTTTATTTGCCCTGAGTTTTCTTTCATCAAGCCCAATTTTATGTGAAGCGGAGGTAAAAAGACTTTCTTCGTGTCATCCAAACTTTCACGTTGAATGTTTTAAGAACCAGGTGTCAGGTTGACTCTGCGTGGCCATTCCTTTTTTATCCAGTGCTGAGTTCTTGCTCGGCTATCCCATTCACACAAAAAATTTGGAAACTTCGTATAACCTGGTCTCCACAAAACAACCAACCTGTTCTTTGTATTTAACCTTAGCTAGAAGAAGCTCAAGATTTTCGTACGTTTCCTTCAAGTGAACCGAATGAGCCACAGGAACGGATGCATACAAGTTACCGTTGTGATGGAGGCCGCCTTTTAGACTTCTTTTGGAGGAATCAATGAAAAGTCTCCACTCATTTGGGTCATAGACTGCAGCGCCTAGCTTAAGTATTAGTTCCGAAACATTGTTGCAATATACCAGCGAATTTTCTTGAGAAAAATATTGGAGGAATTCTTTTTCTCGGTTTCTGTTCCAGTAAAATGACGTCCCGGGAGAAAACAAGTTCTTTGCACGAAGTCTGGATCCCAAAATCTCTGAAGAATCCTGGAGACACAAATCTCTTACTAAATCATTAAGTTCACTTTGTGTAAACAATTGGGGTTCACCAGATGTTTCGGTTTGAAAACAATCAATATCATCGTTTCCATCGTCATCAGACACCGAATTAGATGAAGTTATATCAAGAGTATTTGGTTTAGTAGGTACAGGTATACCAGGTCCATGAACAGCAAGTCTTATAGCAGACTGAAAGTTTGGATAAGATATTTCCTTTATATTTTTAGTATTGTAGCCTTGCACGTTACATTAACAAAAATAGCAGTCATTGCTGTGATTTCTAGGCTCACGCCAGACTACTGGAACCCCAAAAGGCAAAGAATCCTTTTTACCTTTACTCCACAGTCTAAGTTGTTCAACACAAACACTGCAAACTTTATGTGGAGCCCATGATTTGTCTTGATCCCCAAGTTTCATTCCGAAGTACGTATAGTATACTTTCTTGACGAAGTCTGTAATATCTCGCCTTTGTTTTTTCACAGTAAATTTTCCACAAATATAACAGAAAATGTTTGAGCTATTTACACACCCTCTGGTTGCCATAGCAACAAATAAACAAATTTCAAAAGAGAAATATAGTCACCGCGCACCTTTGAGTAACAAAGAACTATAACCTCGCACGCACTAGACTGACTGATTCATCTCGTGGCTTGTCAATCACTTATATACTAGTGGTGCGTTTCTTGAATGTTCTAGAAGACGCTATGACGTCACTTCTGATCTGGAAACATTTATAAGCAGTAGTTTAATCAAAATTTAATTGAGTCAATTTTAATGAAAATTACTTACTTGTGTAATATGACATTTTGTGATAAATCTGTACGTGATGGTGAAAAACGAATATCATTTTTTGGAATCAGCGTGTAAAAATTACTATATAAGTGATATTTATTTCGGACAACAAAACCATCGCAGGCCTGTGTAATTAGCATTTGATCAGTATTCAGAATGTGTTCTAAACCTTAAAATTAGGAAATAAGGAAAATAAAGCATGAATGAACATGAAATAACAGTGTATTACATTTGCACGCAATATATTTCTAGTGATCTAAGATAACATGATATCAATGGCATTGTTGAAGTCCTCGAATGTTGAATCTGCCTTTGAGGAAACATTCAAAAGCTAAGTTTTAAGATTTACGAGTGTTCAAGTTTACAGTTTGTCCTTCATCGTTGTGTTTCCACACTCTACCAAACATTTTGTTCCCAACTGTGAATGATCACAGCAGCCTCAGTCTGAGTCTGAGACATGTGGTAGCAGCTCTTTAATTTATCTACTCTCTCATAATACTCAGGTCTAATTTTTCTGATGTTCTCTCTGATGTGCTGATATTGGGAAGGACACCCATCTTCACTTTTGGTTAATGTTTCAGTGGACATGAGCCGACGTTTCGTGATTTTGTCAACTGATGCTGATGATGATGGTTCTAGAATATCAGTGTTAATTGACTCCATACTGATGTGTCCCTCCTCACATGACTATTCTCTACTACTATTAGACTGATCATACTCTACCGGTTGCTTCATCTCTTTCTTTTTTTCTGCGATTTCCTTCTTTTCTATAGATTGTAGATCGCTTTTTCTTCGCTCCACGGGTTTCATTCATTTTCGATCAACAAAATCTTCACAGTATATTTTCCTCTCAGCTTTGCATATTTATTGAAGTCATTGACTTTATTATTGTACCTGTCACTTTGTCTCTGCTTCCTTATCTGTACTAATGTTGTGAACTCCTTATAAAGTTCAAGAATGTTTTACTTCACATACTTTGTTGTCACTGTATAAGATTGCAGAATTTCCAGTGCTCTTGTAGAACCTCAACTAGAAGTAGAGCTGCATCATTCTTAGAACGCTAAGCCTGGTCTGCTCGTTTTGGCCTGAGGCGGTAGAGCATATTTTGAATAATGTCTTTCTGGGTTGGGAGTCTGCCATGTGAAAACTCTGCCTCCTCAACATGGTCAGTGGTTCCCAGTAAGATTTTGCTTCTGGACCGTGTCACAAATTGTGGTCGATTCAGTGTTTGAGCCATGTTCATGACTAGTTAATTGCCTGAAACAAATAAGAGGATTTACCACCACCAAAATTTTATGTGCTGCACTAATGTGCTAAGGAGAAACAATCTATTATATAAATCAGAGTAATACTAATGTCATAATGACAAAGCTAATAAGACATCAACTATCAATTTCTATGACGTAAATCAATCTAAATCTCTACTTATTGCATCATTACACTGTCAGATATTTCATAATTCTAATCCTTCTTTACATACTAAAGAGAAAAATGGTATATATGTATAAAACATAGCCACCTCGAACACAAACCAAGTCTCCGAGAAATATTAGTGGTTCCTTACTGTAATAGGCCCATATCTGAGCTCCATTTACCTCATGAATCATACCTAATTTTAGTGTGCAGTGATAAACAATTTGCGCAGTAATAATTTCAATTTGTGCAGTGATAAATTGAAAATCTGTGCAGTGATAAATTAGGGTCTATATCCGATATAGAACCTGATGTATCACCACACTGTGAACAGATTTTCAACTTATCACTGCACAAATTGAAATTATTACTGCGCAAATTGGTTATCACTGCATACTAAAATTAGGTATGTTATGAATTCATAGTATCTTCCAAGTATAATATACTTTATGTACAGTTGCCCGCATATGTAATGTTCCTCGCCTCACAGGCGACTCCGTACATGCGGCAACGCCACAGTGTTAGTCAAGGTACCCCAACTGGGGGAAGATGGGGTGGAGGGGGGAAAACCGAGTCCAACAACATATAACACAGACATATATATCTAAAGGACAATTGAATGTGCAGTCATTGACAAACAGGTAAAGATAATGTAATGTCTGTGTTCATAAAGATAAACAATTAATATGATCGTGAACAGCGTTGAACTCCATGTTTACTAGTCTTATAGAGTAATAGGTTCCATTATAATTACTGTAAATCTATATGAACAGCTACTGCAATAGAACTTTCCATATACTAGTGAATGCGAAATGTTCGCCTGCAGGAAATTTTCGCGTTTCTCTCGTCGGCTATAGTTTACGCGAAAATATCCAGCAGGCGAAAATTTGACAATATAAACTAATCTTTGGAAGATAGTAAGAAAATAAAACGTAGTTCATCAAAATACTTCATTTGAAAAGTAAATTCAGTATATTGTATTGTAATAAAACATTGTAAAGTAAAAGCAGTAAACACATTTTAAATTATACTGTATTATTAGTGTATAACAAGAATATCATGAATGCCGCTAATTTCCCAATCCTTCCGAATGGTCTCCCTCATTTTGTGTAGGTTATCCCATGCAGAGACAATCCATTTAGCATGAATAGGTTTCAGTGTGGAGAGCTTCGAATCTATCTTACCGAGAGATTCATTTACGTTGAGTGCTGCTGAAACTTTATCCGCATAGCAAGAGGTAGAACTTGCCTCGATATACGACCTTGACCTCGACCAATCACAGTCCAGAATAAATGTCGTCATTCATGACGTCATTTTAATCTGTAAGATTATAATTAGCAACTGTTGACCGCGAAATTATGATGCCGCGAGCTCGTCCAAAGATATGAAAGAGCGAAAATTTGCTGCCGCGAAATTAACCTGGTTTACAGTATATATACTCATAAACTCGTACAATATTATACTAATGTTTGTGAAATGACGTTGATGGGCCAAACCGAGGTGTTGACATGGTTACTGGCATGATACCATAATAGTGGCTCATACCATATTTCTACACCGTATGACGAACACCGACTCTGAAAATGAATCCAGCTCAAGATAAAATTGCACAGCAAGGCCGGATAATTGGTATGCGGGAAGCAGGCCTCTCTGTAGCTGACATAGCCATGGAACTGAGAATTTCGAAGCCTACTGTTCGACGCTGGGGGCAGAGGTGGCAGGAGACTGGGAATCTGCGAGATCGTCCTAAGTGTGGGGCACCAAAAAAGACCACCCCAGAAGAAGACCGGAGAATAATCAACGAAGTGCAGACCGATCCTCTCAACAACGCAGTCGCCATGCGGGAGACACTACATATGGGCGTGTCAGTGGACACCGTAAGAAGACGGTTGCATGAAGCAGGGTATCACCACCTTACTCCTACCAAAAAAGAGAGGATCAAGGCAAGACATCGTTAGGCCAGGCTCTCGTTTGCTCGCCAGCATATAAATGATGATCTCGCATACTGGAGCAGAGTTATCTTCTCTGACAAGAAGACGTTTGCGTCTACAACTCACGGCCGTCTTCGGTGTTGGCGACAGAACAACACGAGATATGCCCGCCAAAATATTTACAAAGTGGCACGGAGTGGGCACGTGACGGCGAATGTGTGGGGATGGATGCACCTGCAAGAACTAGGAGAGCTGACTGAGATCCACGGGAGGTTTACGGCAGATCAATATTTAGAGATCATGGAGGAGGTGATGCTGCCTTCTGTACAAGCGTATGCCTTGCCCTATCCTGAGCAGATTATCTTGATGCAGGTGTATGTTGTATTTGTGTGTTATAGAATATTATACTATTACTAGATTAAAATTTCTGTATTACACGCATTTGTATGTCCGATTTCCACATTTACATGGGACGAATAATGGTCATAAAATTGTTCTTTAACTCTTTCAGTACTATGACAACACTTTAGGATTTTATTCTGGATAACTGCAGACTGTATTATTTGTATAACGGCGCACAATTACATTTAGCTGAGAGAAACCCTTAATACATAGGGGTTAAAACCTTTCTCGAATAGTAGGTTACTGATGAAGCGTATGGATGATATATAATTCTACTTTTAATATTTAAAATCCATTTGCAAGACAACTCTCCCATCTACACCGCCAGGATTGTTAAAAGGTGGTTCGAGGAGCAGCGAAATCTAGAACTACTGGACTGGCCTAGTGTTGAGGACTGTGGTTAACTCGTGGGAGCCTGGACCAGCCGCCAGCTGCTGGATCACATTATGGCTGAGTGGGAGATGTTCCGAAGGAATCCACATCATACATAACCATGTTGCATTTATGCTACATAGATTACAAGATGTAATAGACAATAATGGGGGATGGACCAAATATTAACTATGAACCCGGTATAGTTGTGCCATTTATGTTAATCTATGGCAGATTGTGAGCATTTTGTATGATTTTATTATTTTGTATGATAAACTATTTAATAAAACATTCTCAACCATTGCATATTTGTTGTAATAAAGAATTAGTGTTTTATTGTATATATATATATATATATATATATATATATATATATATATATATATATATCCTTGTTAAGATCTAATAATATCTCCACATTGATAATGCAACAGGAAATCTGGAAAACAATAATGGCTTTATCTGTCCATCGTGATTAAATCATTATCTCTCCTTATTGATAATACAAATACAATCTGGAAAACACTATGAATATAAGAGGCATCAGCCACAAACCGGTGGTGATATCCTGCTTATTGCAACCGTCACCTTACGGTTTTTACTCACACGCCCATATGTAGTCTCTCCTGGAAGGCGATAGCAAGTAACCATGTCAACACCACGGTTTGGCCCATCAACTTCATTTCACAAACATTAGTATAATATTATGAGAATTTGTAAGTATATATAAATATGATTATGCTAGTATAACCGTTGATTATTTTTATGTGAGTTTGATAATCAGTTACTGTTATTCAGATCGAAACTGTTAACAAGTTCTTTGTGTAACAATCGATAAGCCATTTCCCAATAACTCTCTCTGCCCCTCTACCTCGCTCTGTCTCACACTCTTTCAATCTTTTTCTCGCTCAATGTCAATATATATATATATATATATATATATATATATATATATATATATATATATATATAATCGTATAGATTCGTAAGTTAGTAAAGGTTTAAGGCTGCACGCGGACTCTACAAACAGCTTTATTAGTATTGTTACATAATGATTTAATATACGCGAGACTGGTGGGTGGGGAAGGGGAATGAGGGAGTGTGGAGGATGGTTATGTAATGTCTATTTCTGGATGAAATTCACTAGTATATAAAAAGTTGTATTGTGGTATCTGTTCATAAAGACTTGCAGTAATCATAATGGAACCTTATTACTGTATAAGACTAGTAAACATGGAGTTCAACGCTGTTCACGATCATATTAATCGTTTATCTTTATGAACATAGACATTACATTATAATTAGGGGCCGTTCAAAAATTACATAACGCTATTTTTGCTGAAACTTGACACCCCAGATCCGTCAGGAACGTTCAACGCTAGACCAGGCACCCCCTGAAGATGCTATGTAACACTTCCCCCACCCCCACACCCCACGCGTTACGGGACGTTACAGGGAGGGGGGATAAGGTTTTATAAAAAATAGCGTTACGTAATTTTTGAACGGAGCCTTGCCTGTATATCAATGTTATATGTTGTTGGACTTGTTGGACTTCCCCCAGTTGGGGTGCCTTGACTATCCCTGCGGCTTTGCCACATGTACGGAGTCGCCTGTGAGGCGAGGAGCATTACATATGCGGGCAACTGTACAATACACGAGATAAATATGTATATGACAATTAATTTCATGCACATTCATAGGATTAAGACTTGTTTTGAAGTTAAATAAGCATATATGTATGCAAGTACATGAAAAACTGTTAAATATACCGAAAATGCTGCAAAAACTCTCATAGACGCCAATTTTCAGGGAATATGTACAGGCGGTTTAACCCTTTCAATCATAAATAAAACTGTCATTTTCCTCAATAGATCAACTAACTCCATGGTTTAAGGAGGAGGTAGACCAAAAATATCTCAGACTTTTTCATTTAACACCCCTCCCTAAATGTAGACACCAATGACCAGGAAAGTACTCCGGGGTGTACATTAGCAAGAGAGAGCGAGTGCTGGAACTCCGTTTCTCCCTCTGAGCAGTCCAACATGCTCCCACACACACACTTCTCCCTCTGTTCCTCACTACACATACATGCATCTTAGACACTACGCAGTATTTTCAAAATTAAAAAAATGGCATTGTCTTTAATCATCTAACGCCGACTGGGTCGAATACGTACCGTTTCAAATACACGTATTTAGACTTAACCCTACAAAAATGTTCGGCGTTAAAGGGTTAAGAGTCTCGGAGTCCCCTGGAGAAGGAACCATAAATGTCCCCACTTCTGGCTCCTCCTCAGCCGGCATCGGGAACGCAGACCTAAGCAGAGGGCCTGTTTCTGCTACCACGTATTCGAGATGTCCTGGCCTTCTGTCTAACTCACTTTTTATAACCTTTTGCAACATTCATGGCCTTTCCTCAAATTTCTAAACTGTTAAACACCATCCTTCCTCCTCTAAACCTCACTTTCTGGAGATAGGCCCAATATTCTGGATTATTTCTAACAATTCATCCTTCTTACTCTGTCAAACGTTTTTATCCGTTGGGCTCCTCTGACCACAATCTTACATTTTTTCCTGTTCTATCGCTCTAGTTCGGCCTTGGATCCTCCCAAGAGGAGCACCTTTGTCACTTTGGCGCTGCTGATTGGGAAGCCCTTAGGCAGTAATTTTTTGATTTCATATGGAATAATTTCTGCTTCCGTGGCCGGGGTCCCTCCGAGTACGATGCGCTTATCACGGAGGTGATTCTCTTGGCCATAAAGGAGTACATTCCACATTCTTTTCCTACTACAAATGCCAAAAAAACTTCGGTTTAACTTTGCTTGTTCTAATGATATCCATAACAAATATTCCAAATATTTCAAATATTCTTTCATCAAACAAAAATGTGAAAACTTATCTCATTCTAATTCTTCCCGCTCTTTCTGGCACATAGCCAAAAACCTCTTAACAACTTTAATTCTTCTTTCCTTCCTCTTTTTCATTCTGAAGGCTCAGCTGCCATCTCTTCTCCTGCTTCTGATGGAGCTGAACTCTTCTCTCTGACTTCCGCCTCAAATTCAACCCAGGACGATTCCGGTGCTGTTCCTCCGTCTCCTACCCACTCTGACTTAATTATGTCTGAAATTAGAATCTCTTCCAAAGGTGTTTTTTCTGCCCTATCTGGGCTTAACTCTAGGATGGTGTATAGTCCTCATAGGATTCCTCCTGTTGTTCTCAAGAACTATGCTTCTGTGCTGACACCCTGCCTAGGCAAACTCTTTCGTCTTTGTCTTTCATCTGGTATTTTTCCTTCCTGCTGGAAGTACGCTTTCATTCAGCCTATGCCAAAGCCTATCTTCCTTTCTGGATTTTGATACCTTTGCTACTGCGCTAGACATATCAAAAACTTTTGATAAGGTCTGTCACACATCTTTAATTTCGAAACTGCCCTCCTTCGGTTTCTATCCTTCTATCTGTGCCTTCATCTCTCATTTCCTTTCTGACCGATCTACAGTATAACTGCGGTTGTAGATGGCCACTGTTCTTCTCCTAAAGCTATTAATAACGGTGTTCAATGAATTTGTAAGTCGCACTTTCAGTACATCTCCATCTCCTTCATCCTCATTGAAGTAGACGACATATTTTTACCATTTCTTGTTCTCTCCATTTCACATAGCAAAATACACCCGGGATTATCGTGAGCCAGGTGTTTAATCTTCTTTTGAGACTTCTACATCAACATCGGTGGTGTTCCTGATTTCTTTGGGTAACTGGTTAAATAGTTTTGGCCTTCTGAAAACAAAGCTATTCTCATTCATAATTGAGGATGTCCCTTGTCTGGCCTTTAGTTTGGAAACACTAAACACTCTATCTTTCCTATTTACCACTGTTGTTTGGATGGTTATCGGGTTCAGTTTGAGGTTAGGTATTAGTTTCTCTATTATTTTGCATAATTACGGTGTACCTCTTTCTTCTTTCCAGTGAACACACTTAATTTATTCAATTTTTCCCAGTAATTTTGTTCTCTGCAGCCATTGATCTTGGGTGTGAAATTTCTCTGAATTCTAGCTTATTAATTTCTTCGTTTTATATGGTGACGTCAAGACTGAGCAGTATTCCAGTTTTGATATGATCAGTGTTTTCAACGAAGGAATCATTGCTTTCACTTTTTTAAAGGTTCTCAGTATATGTCCCCTAATTTTTTTTGTTTGTTTATCGCTATTTTATTTTGTCTCAAATTTCATCGCATAAATTCTAAATGTTTTGCTTTTGTATTTCTCTGAATTTCTTGTCTATTTCGGGCATAGTATTTTATCTGTTTCACGTCCTCATTTTTTCTGTACCTTTAGAGCTGAAAATTTTCGGTGTATTTCATATTAGTGTCTTCTGAATTATCTGTATGTTCAGTTTGTGTCCCTCTGTAAGGCTTTCACATCTGCGTTTCTAATTTTTCTGCTAATTTTTGTATCGTCAGGAAAGGATTCTACCTCACTGTCAATGCAAACAAATACATACCCAAGGGCAACATTAGGAAATACAACCCAAATTACACTAGAGAAATAGCCCACCTCATAAGGCAACGTAACAACCTCAAATATAACACACAAACACCACACACAGAAGCCATAAAACAGCAGATACAACAGCTCAACACAGAAATAAACAACAAACTCAAAGAAAAACAAACAGAAACATTCAGGGAATTCATAACAACACTAAACCACTCCACAGATACATCCAGGCTATACAAGACTATAAAGAGCATTACCCACTCTAACAGCGGCATTCACACCTCACACGCGGCTATCTGTCGCAGCCAAAATAATATCCCAACATACACACAACAAGCTAACATTCTAGTTAATCACAACGCAAAGATAAGTCACTTAAACAGAGACAACAACCAGAAACACGCAGACAGACAAACAGCCAGACACAAGAAAACCTACAGACTCGACACGACCATTACACCCTTCAATACAGACCAGACCACCAAGATCATCAAAAACATTAAGAATTCGAAGGCTACTGGACCAGACAACATATCTAACATACACCTTAAACACTTGGGCCCACAAGGAATACTAGCTCTCACAAATATCAGCACATATTCACACCAACACTGTATTATTCCTGACATATGGAAACAAGGTAAAATTATTACACTACTCAAACCAAAAAAAAATCCAACAGAACCAGCTTCCTATAGACCCATTACTTTACTATGCACACCTTCCAAAGTAACAGAAAGACTAATCTTACAAATCACCAACCCACACATTCCACTATCACCTACTAAACATGGATTCAGACCTCACTACTCAACCACGACATTACTCACTAACCTCACGCAGCACATCATGGATGGCATCAACTCCAGACGACCAGCTCAACGTACACTATTAGCAACAATAGACATTAGTAAAGCATTTGATGCTATCCCACGCTTCCCTCTCATAAACAAAATACTCAACACAAACATGCACAATAACACCAAAAGGTGGCTGAGCAACTATCTTTCAGGAAGATACTCACATGTCACATTTAATGGCAAGTCATCCAAAAACAAGCTTTTTCCGAACGGGGACCCTCAAGGCTCTGTTCTCTCACCAACACTCTTCAACTTATACATGCATGACATTCCAACACCCATAGATAACAAGCTTACTTTATCATCATATGCAGATGACATCACTCTAACATCCACCCACAGCAACATCGACACCGCTACAAATAACTTACAAACATACATAAACAGTATACAAGACTGGCTCTCACACAATAGACTCAAAGTAGCGCCCACAAAATCAACCATCACCTTGCTTACATGCAACACAAAAGAACACCAGGTAATTCCACAGCATACACTAAACAACATCAACATTCCACACACTCACAGGACCAAAATACTTGGGGTCACATACAACACATCATTATCTTTTGCAAACCACATTCAGGACATTAAAAACAAATGTACGTCAAGACTTAACACGTTTAGGGTACTAACAGGCACAAACTTTGGACACCAGCAGGAAACAACATCACTCATATACAAACAATATATTTGCTCAGTTATAGACTATGCTAGCCCATGCTGGGCACCCATTATCTCAAACACACACATAAACACCTTACAGACAATACAAAACAACACACTTCGTATCATTACAGGATGCACTCAAACAACACCAATAGAACACCTGCACACACAAACAAAAATACTGAAAGTTGAGGAACATTTAGACATGAGGGGAACACAATTCATGGCAGCAGCGACAACTAACCCACAACACCCTTGCCACTACATGTACAATCATGCACCAACACCTCGCACCATTAAGGTAACACCAGAGAGACATTATAACCAAATACTCCATTCCATACCACGCCCCACAGACATCACACAGTACAGAAAACACATACACACACACCTAACCCACAAAGCACTGACACGACTCGGTCCGAATGCGGTCCTAGGTGCGAAGCCGCCACCCATTAACAGGTCAGAGATGAGCCTGAGCAGATCGGATCGAGTTAACTTAGCACGATTCCGATGTGGACATCACCCCAACTTACGGACATATAAACACAGACTAGACAACTCCATAGACGACACCTGCCACCTGTTGCCAGGACACACCACAAACAATTGAACACATTATGACAGACTGTACCGCTCTAGCACAACAACGAACACAACACAACATCACTAGTGCGCTGAACCTCTGGTCCACTCCGGAGAGGGCGATCGGTTACCTGCGTGCCGCCGGCTTGCTCGATCAGGGTGGGCTGATCGGCTAAACAACAACAACAACAACCTCACTGTCTTCATCTTTTAGTATGATAATAAATGGGAGTGGGTCTAGTAGTATTCCTTGTGGTACTGAGCTACGTACTTCCGATTCTGATGTAATTTTTCTTGGATTTAAACGAGTTGCTAGCGTTCTTTGAGGCAGTTATAGGTCCATTTTATTACTTTTCCATTTATTCCCATATATGCGCTATTATACCATGATCACATTTGTCGAATGCTTTAGCAAAATCTATGTACAGTATATTACATCGTAGTTTTCATTGCTTTCAAATTTTCATCGTTTTCAAGTTTCAATGACGTTCCGCTCTGATATAATTGGGATATTTGTATGTTATCAGTTAAGTTGTTAATGAATACCAGATCCAGGCAGTTATATACGTGTACAGTACATATGGGTCATTCTCTGTCAGATCAACCAAAAAAAATTGAAATTAACACCCTCATCTCTCATATTTTGCTGAAATTTGGTTTATAGGGAGTTTGTGAGCCCTGAATCCATTTCTGAAATTATAAGGTCAATCTGACCAACGGTTCAAGAGATATGACCTCGGGCAATTTGAGGTCACTCGCGAGGTTACTAACATTTGGCGAGCCATAACCTGGGTAATAATTGTCATAATTATATAAAAGTATATATATTTAGAATCAGAAAACGACAAGGAATCCAAATATGCAAGTTTTAGAACTCTAGGTTGAAAAATAAAAAAGTTACACTGTAACCAAAATTTGAGGTCACGATTTGACATCTGGGGTATCAAATGAGAATTTTTTTTTTAAATGTAAAAAATGAAGGCGTAGGCATTGGCTATTAGAATCAGCAAAAAAAAGTTTGTTTATGTTAGTATTTTTCATGTAACTAACATATAAGTGACCACCATATTCATAAGTTGTGCGTCAATTCTACCTATTTTTTCACACTTAAGTTCATAATTTGACCTATAGAAATTAAAATTACATTTTTTATAGATATAAAAAACAAAGTCAGAGTTCTTGACTAATAGAAACAATCATAAAAAGTTTGTTTATGTTGGTACTTTTCATGTAACTAACTTATAAGTGAATACCATATTTATAAATTGCTTGTCATTTCAAGGCATTTTTATATCTTAGCTATCAATTTGACCTCAAGCTCCAAGAATTTAATAAAAATTGTATTTCACTGCTAATCTACACTGGCAATAATAGTTATAATAGTGAAAGGGGAAGACTAAGCTCACATGTAGCCTAAACAAACCTGTTGAAACATGTTGCTACTTGTCTAAGTGCAGAATCAACACAGATAGTTGCAAAATTCCTTGTCTACAGGTTAGTACAGTTCCAGCCAGCACTGTGTGTGGCTGGTGGGTATGGTGTTTTAATGAGCCTCAGAGACTATCAAGGCCTAAAATATTAAGTGTGTATAGCTATATATTTTCTAAAAAATATATATTACCTAATTGTAAATCCTATATCTTTACAGATCAAAATACAATGGTTCGGCACTTGAAATACTGCCAGGACCCTATTCAAAAACACAAGAAACGCATAACAATCAAGGCAAATTCTTACACCAGAACACATGTTTCAGTTTTGTGAAGAAAACTTGAGCAAGAAGATAAATTTTTTCTTTGTAACTACAGCTGATTTGAATTATGCAGAAGAACAGTTGGAACATCGATTCAAGGATAGTAGGGCTATTCCTGGAACTCAGAAATATCATAGATTTGTTCCCCTAAACAAGGAAGAACTGATGGTGTATCCCATTTCAAGTGGCATTGGAGAAAAGAAAAGAATAAGGAAAAGTCATTTTACTAATGAACCTGCAATGCTTGGTAACCTAAAATGTGTCAAACCAGGAGAGTATGTTGGCTGCATTTATGACATGCAAGTTTGGTATGGAATTGTGGAGGAATATTGTGAAGAGTTTGATGATTTCACTGTGAACTTTCTACATCCCTCTGGGTCATCAGGATCAAGTGCATATTATTATCCATCAAACAAGGATTCATGTGCAGTGCCAGGACATCATATATTAACTGTAATGAGTTGTCCTACCCTAAGAGGAGGCAGCAGAATTCAATACATTTTTCCACAAAAAGAAATTGATGAGAGCATCGAGCATGCAAAAATTGTATTAGGCTAGCACATGAATCCTCTAAGTAGGTCTTCCCCTTTCACTATTATAACTATTATTGCCAGTGTAGATTAGCAGTGAAATACAATTTTACATTTTTTGCCTTTGTTTTTATATCTATAAAAAAATGTAATTTTAATTTCTATAGGTCAAATTATGAGCTTAAGTGTGAAAAAATAGGTAGAATTGACGCACAACTTATGAATATGGTGTCCACTTATATGTTAGTTACATGAAAAATACTAACATAAACAAACTTTTTTTTGCTGATTCTAATAGCCAATGCCTATGCCTTCATTTTTTACATTTAAAAACAAATTCTCATTTGATACCCCAGAGGTCAAATCGTGACCTCAAATTTTGGTTACAGTGTAACTTTTTTATTTTTCAACCTAGAGTTCTAAAACATGCATATTTGGATTCCTTGTCGTTTTGTAATTCTAAATATATATACTTTTATATAATTGTGACCATTATTACCCAAGTTATGGGTCGCCAAATGTTAGTGACCTCGCAAGTGACCTCAAATTTCCCGAGGTCATATCTCTTGAACCGTTGGTCGGATTGACCTTATAATTTCAGAAATGGATCCAGGGCCCACAAACTCCCTATAAACCAAATTTCAGCAAAATCTGAGAGATGAGGGTGTTAGGCACTGGTTGATCTGACAGAGAATGATGACCCATATACTGTATATATACTGTATATAAAATGAAACGGACTCCTCTTTTGAAACTTCCGTGTATCGTAAACCTACATTTTTGGCCTCACTTCGAATTTCTCCTCTTTTATTCTTTTAAATTTTAAACGTAATTTAATGTCGACTTTGACCAACAGAGCATTTAATATCTTTTCAGATTATTTTAAGTTACATAAAGAATTACAATTTATTAAACAATTTCTTACTGTAATTGTTATATTTTCATAAACGTTAATATTTACTGTTCTACTGTTTATGGATATTTTCTATCCGAAACGCCATTTCCTTCTCTAAATGGCGTGGTGGACGAAAATCAAGAAAAAGCGTTTTCCTAAAACGCTTATTAATTCATAACTTGAAATTACGGGTTGGGCTTTTGAATTAACTGTTAATTTAACTACGAAAGGAAGGGAGAGAGAGTTAGAGAGAGAGAGAGAGAGAGAGAGAGAGAGAGAGAGAGAGAGCGAATTGACTTACTTAATTGCCATTATGCTATCCGGGCTTTGCACTTTAATTTTTCACTAAAACGCAACACGCATCCTGCAGCTATAACAAAAAGCAGGAATCTGTTTGGGAGTATATAAAAATGCTGAGAACTCTCCTACAGGCGTTCTCATAGCACCATTCTGTGTTAGTCTATTGATGGTAGGCCCATAATAATGTAACTAGAGTAATGAAAGTAATTAAGGGTTGATTGAGGTCACCATCTGATCTTTCAGTCAGAATAATAATGTCAATAATAAGGGAAGGTTATTAATACTTCGTTGGTTTTCAGTTTAATTACCAAAAATAAAGAATAATTAATTATAGTGATTAACAGTTAGATAGTTTAATGAAATGAGCAAATAAATGCAAAAAATTCACTTTTCTACGTGAAGGTCAAAATATGATAATAAAAACCCACTCTAATAGAGTTTATTTCCACAACAGTTTCGATGCCCACTGGCATCCTCTTCGGGTGGAAGAGGATGCCAGTGGGCATCGAAACTGTTGTGGAAATAAACTCTGTCTATTAGAGTGGGTTTTTATTATCAAATGAGTAAATATTACAATTATTTAATGCGAAAAATAAGTCATTAAATGCTGGGCCGGATTAAGGCTGTGAGGGGTTTAAGGCTAATAAGAGGGAAGGCCCTATATATCCTATATATGTATTATATATTGTATATAATTCATAAAATCTTCAAACAAATAGAAATGTATATTTATCCAAATTTAACAAATAACAAAAATCAAAGCTATGTACATTAGAAAAAAGAAGCAAAAACAGCATACAATTCAAATAGAGAATGATTTTTTCCTTCTTGGCTTTAAATTGTGACAGCAAACAAAACATCCCCCTTTCTTCGACATGCTGAATGATTATTACACTAGGCCCAAATTCCCAACGACTGAAAAAAACTTCAGAAACAGATTAACCCTTTGAAACCAATCCCACAAAAATTGATGAAAATCATACATACATATCGACAATAATACACCATCAGATATAATGACATAAAAAACTCAACTAAAACTAAAAATCTCTTATTTTCCACCTCTGAAGATATAATTATGCAGATATATATGATATTACTTAACCAATCTTATGGCAAAGATTTAGGGTTTATGATACAAAAATTATGGTCTGAAAAATATGAGTGCCTTAGGCTACAGCCTTATTGGCTAATGGTTTATCCGGCCTGATTATATGGAGAACAAAAGTACAGTGACTCAGTGATGGTATTAAGCTGCACTAATTAGGATGATAAAAATACGGCCCGTAATAAGCAATAATAAGCCTACATGCGGTATTACGTTAAGTCCGATATGCGATATTGTAAACACTTTAGAGAGTCTATTAGGTTAGGTTGAGAGTTTGCGTGAATGTTGTAGGCTGTATAACAACAACACTGTAAAAACACTGTAAACGAATTGAGTTAGGCCATGCATAGGGTTATAAACAGAGTTTATATGAACGGTATAGATCAGGGTTCAACAACCATAGGCACGCGTGCCAGAGTTGGTATGCGAGGTTGTTGTCCAAGCCACGCCAAGTGATTCCCAAAATATTGAAATTTAAAAAAAAAATTAAAATATAAAATTATATTTAATTATTAAATACCTCACTTAATTAATTACCCTTTTGAGTTAATATTTCGTGCACAATCATTTACATACCATTAGAAACATGGCAATGACAAATCAATTCATACAACCCTGTGGATACTGTAAAAAAGAAACAGGTGAATTAAAGACAATACGCTGCGATCTTTGCCAGTCCTTAGTCGAATTTCAATGCCTGAGATGGAGCGACGAAGAAATCTCTCTTATAACAGACACTAAACAATTGAACGGAATCACGTTCTTCTGCAAAAACTGCATAATCGAAATAAACTCATTTACGGTTTTTAAAGCAGAACGAGACTATGAAGAAAAGGCAAAAGAGGAGTTTATACATAGCGAACAGAGAAAAAAATAGAAGGAACGAAGATAGTACAGGAGGAAACTGCGAAAAACGAACAGGGAAAAAAACAGATAAAGCAAGTAAGCGGGAAGCAGAAATAACAGAAATAAAAGAAGCACCAACAGAGAAAACAGAGGCACAAAACCAAGTCCAAAGATTTCAAACAAAGGACATTAGCAGCAATAGGAAAAAACAAGTAAACAATAAAGAAATCAGACTAAAACCACCAAAAAAAAAGAACCCAAGTAAAAATGGGGAAGAAACTCTATGTAAATACTATGTGAAAGGAATTTGCAGATATAAGAGAGGAGAATGTATTTACGAACACCCTCCTTTGTGCAACTACTTCTACAATAATGGTAACTGCAAATTTTGTGGAAAATTGAAATTCTACCATCCGGACATTTGCAAGACCTACGCGACATATGGAACCTGCCAGTACGGGAGAAAATGCTACTGCCATCATCTTCCGACAAGTTCAAAGGGCAAAGTACGAGTTTCAAATGGCAACAGGAGGAATATGAGGAAAAAAGACATGTACCCAAATAGCAAACAAAATTTTTCCAACATCTCGGACACAATGCGGCCGCTAAGTCTTATAAAGCACATACCGCTGACACAACTGGGAACCCTCGAGCCGGACCGCTTCGCGGCAAGAAGCTACCAGAACAGGTAGGCGGGAACGGATCCATCTCGGAGGACCACAAGGCTACAGAACACGCGATACCAAAGGACAACGAACTTAAAATGCCAAAGGGGCAATGCAAAACAAAGAACATAAACATTGTGATGGCAAATATTCAAAGAATAAAACCGAACAACTCACTAAACAAAGTTTCGGGCCTGAAAGGTTTTATGAACGAAACAAGGGCGGACATCGCATGCCTCTCAGAAACACATCTTTAAGATTGCCAAGGAAACTGCGATAACTGCGAACGCTGTATCGATAAGAAAGAATTGCATATCGATGGAGTCAACTTACTAAGAGCAGATAGAACAGCGAGACGTAAAGGTGGATGTGCTATTTATATACATGAGAGGCATATGACAGAGACAGTAATAAGTAAATCCAACAGCTTCGTGTAAACCCTTGCAGTGAAAATAGAGAAACTAAACGTGGTATGATAGTCATCTATAGACCTCCAAACTCTCCAAGTGAAAAATTTTCGGATGCCATTAATGATATCAGAACCCTAATAAAGTCCGTAAACTCTCCATCCCCTAATATAATACTCTGCGGTGATTTTAATTTCCCATTTATAAAATACAAAAAGGTGGGTAGAAATATATTCATACAGCAAGATAAGGGAGGCACAAGAGAGGACCAGGAGCAAGCAAAAATGCTGATGACTCTCACAAACGACGAGTTTATGCTCACACAGCAGATAACAGAAAATACCAGGAAAAATAACTGCCTAGATCTGGTATTCACGAATAACACGAACTTGATTGCCGATATAAAAATAACCCCAACTATTATCTCAGACCACAACATAATCGAATTATCAACAAATATGGCGATAACATTAAAAGACAATACACATACGGGAGGAAGAAGCAAATTTGGGGCTTTTAACTTAAACTCCAAGACCATAAATTGGAAAGAAATCAGATCACACACCATGGCCCAAATAGAGTGGAGAACAGTCTTAGAGAATAAAACAACGGAGGAAATGCTAACAACCTTGGAATTCCAACATGGAATTTTACCGAGAATTATTATGGAAAACTGATGAGTGGGTAGTTGGGAGGTAACGAAAATGGTTCACTGAGTAGGTAGGTAGTTAATCTCACTATTAAATTCCTTTTATGTCAATAACTGGGTGGATGAAACCAATTGGTTGCTCACCAGAGTTATTCTCCACACTAGTATTTATATACTGTGTGAGAAAAGCGTGCTCGGTAATGGAGATACATTACCGCTCAACCAACCGAGGAAAAAACCAAGACAACGCTGGTGGAAAAAGCCCCGCGAAGAGGAGAACAAAAGGGTACGAAAACGAACAACGGGGCGAGAGGACGCACCAGCAAGTGCGCTCTCGACAATTACACAACCGGAGAAGGGAGACACTCCAATAACTAACAGTAAGTGACTAATTGAGTTTTTAACCCATCAATTTAATCACATTAAATTAAGCTGGGTCAGACAAGTTAGGCCTACATTGTGGCCTAAGACCCAGCATCAACTCATAGCTTAACAAAGGTGAAGGTAGATTGCCCTAACCTAACTTGGTGAGGAATCCTACTGTGGACCTCAATTTATCTGCCCGCTCTGGACCATTTCCGGAATCTCTAGGCTGACCCCTCTAGGCTAGACTTGATCTACTCTATAGTTAGACTGGAGATATAAGGGGTGGGTTAATTGTGGACCAATTCATACAGAGCATTTTTCGCATTGGTGGCCCGTGTGGGGAATTTACAAACCTTAACCTTACTTGACAAAAATTGCAGAATTAGGCTAAATGGTCTAGCCTAAGCCTAAGCCTAAGCCTAACCTAATCAAGCCTAATTAGGTCTACAACCTAGGGCCTAACTAGGAAACATTTACATTTAAGGAGTCTCATTCTCTTATAAGCTTAGACCTGAGTGACATAAGTACTTGGGGGGGATTAAACCAAATTTAAACTTGACTGTTTTGTCTGTGCTCTCTCTTCTCTGGTAATTTCTTCTTGTCCTCTATTTCATTACGATCCCCAGTTAAACAATTTTGACTTAGACATGGACAGTGCGGAATTGAAAAAGTTAAAAAAGAAAAGGGGGGCAAAGTTGGAGCTGTTACAAAGGCTGTGAACACTTTTAACAATATTACACAACCAGGTAAGGAAAATTTAGAGAGTGTAATTCTTAAATTGGAAACTAAAAAGAAGGAAATAATAGCCATTAATGAGAGTATTTCAGAGTTAGTTGAATCCGAAATGGCTGAAGAACAATTGATAGACCTTTACGCTGATGATGATGATCAGGTAATCTCAATTGAACAGCAAATAAGGAGACTACGGTCTCGTTTGACTGACTTAACACCAAAAAAACCTAATTCTGATTTTAATCAAAGTAGAGCTAACCTTCAACAAAATTTAAGTGGCATGCTAAATCCTGAGTCACAAGAATTGAGGGCTCAGTTACCCATTTTGCTAGTACCAACATTTGAAGGGGACACGGTACAATTCCCATCTTTCATTAACAAATTTGAGAATTTAATAAGTAATAAACCTTATATTTCAACTGTTGAAAAGTTTAGTTACTTAACTAGTTCCCTTAAAGGCCCAGCCTATAACCTGATAGCCTATTTACCAGCCGTAGGGAATTCATATGAAGTAGCTATTGATCTTTTAAAACGTAATTACATTAATAAAGATGAGATTGTATATGAATTATCTCAACAAATTTTTGAATTTGCACCCATAAAAGATAACCATAGTGATATGGAAAATTTTTATACAAAATTAGAAGCTATTATAGGACAACTGGTTAGCAATGAGATAGATATTAAAGCTTCATCTTGGATTATACAAGGCATAGTACTTAGGTGCCTTCCTTCGAGGGTTAAAGATATTTTAATTCTAAAGACGGGAGAAAATTATCCTAATCTGGAAGATATAAGAAAACACTTCCCCAATATCCTAACTAATTACAAATTGAGAGATTTTCCAACACATAAGACCCAGACTATGGATAAACCAAAGACTGTTCCCAGAGACCAACTAGCTACAGCCAAACAGACAAAACTTGATACTGTAGAATCATATGTGACCAACTGTAATACACGAACACCTACATTACAGAACTTTAATGTAACTGCTGCCTCAACTTACACACCACATTGCAAATTTTGTGCAAGTAATGAACACAGTAGTACTGGGTGTGACAAATATTCAGACTTTAACCAAAGAGCTAAAAGATGTGAACAGTTGAACCTGTGTAAAAAGTGTACTGGCCAGGGACATTATAAGAAAGACTGTAAATCTAGGTTAAGATTCAAGTGTAAGTTTTGTAAAAGTTTACGACATGTCTCATCAATGTGTGATTCACCAAAGTGTCCAAACAATAGTACTCAAACTCAAAAGATACCTCCCCCAAACAAAGGTAACAAAGAAAATGCCACTTTCATGGGACATTCTGTTTGTTCAAACAATGTAACAAGAAACACTGAGATTCTTTTACCAACTATTACTTTGGACTTAGTGAATAGTGAGGGTAGCACCACTCCAGTGAGATGTCTTATAGACTGTTGTTCTCAACAAACATTTGTTTCACAAAATGTAGTTAATAAATTGGGTTTGACACCAAGCCCGAATGAACAAAACCTCAATATTGCATCCTTTGTTAAGGATAACTCGGACAAAAATAGCTATAAGACAATTGACCTGGAACTACATTTAGAAAATAAATTAGAGAAAATTGAAGCAGTTATTATTTCTAAAGTAGGACAAAACAAACTGGTTATACCCAAACTAGAACAAACCATAAATCATTTGGGAAAACACTACAAAATAGCTGATAGACATATCACTAACAACACAGTAGCTAACATTGAAATGCTAATAGGGGCAGATTATATTAATCTTATTCATAAGGGCATAGTAGAGATAGGTAATGGTATAGCTATTCAGACTCCATCAGGGATAGCCCCTTTGGGTGACCTATCAAAATACAACCTAGACCTAAACCAAAACAGATCATGACCAACAAATACTATGTGCCTCAACTCAGTCCTACATAACACCTGTAAGAATAGCAACACTTTGAATAATATTATCTCAACTGAGAACATTAATTCATCATTATCAAATGAAACTTTGGATGAGGCAATTCAAACTTTATGGTTGCTAGAATCTGTGGGTATACATGACACAAATCAAACTTCAGAAGATCAATTAATGGTAGAAAGATTTGAAGACACCATTCAGTGCAAAGACAATAGTTATTTTGTTGAGTTACCTTGGAAAATAAATTGTCCAACTTTAAGAGACAATCTCAAAGTAGCTAAAGGACATTTATATAAAGTAATGAAAAAACTCAAACAAGATAATAATATTCCATCATATAATGATGTCTTCAAAGAACAGCTACAGAAAGGCTTCATTGAAGAAGTAACAAATAACCCTTTTAAAAAAGATGGTTGTCATTATTTAACCCACAGGGGGGTTTATCGACAAGATGCCCCAACAACAAAACTCAGAGTAGTATATAACTGTAGCCTCAAAGACAGTGATAAACACAGTTTGAATGATTGCTTGATTGAGGGTCCTAATCTCATTTCTGACTTGTGAAGATCTTACTGAGGTTCAGGTTAGACAAATATGCCGTACAAAGTGACATTTCAAAGGCATTTTTGAGAATAAATCTTAAAAATGAATATGATAAGAACCAACTTAGGTTCTTATGGTTCAAGGATCCATTTGATTTGAATAAAGGGTTCATAACCTATAGATTTAATGTTGTGTTGTTTGGAGCCAATTGCTCACCTAGCCTATTAGCATTGACAATTAGACATCATTTAAACCAGTTTAATAACTCTTTAACATTGAACTTCCTTAAGGAACATTTTTACGTAGACAATCTAATAGGCTCAACAACAACAAAATCTGAATTATCTGAAGTCTATGAACACTCTCAAAACATTATGCAACAAGGTAACTTTTAACTTAGAGAGTGGATTTCAAATGATGAGGATTTAAACAAAAATATTTTAAAGGATAATAATGGTCTTACTGAGCCATCAGACAGAGTTAAAACTTTAGGTATGAACTGGTATTTGGATGCAACTTCTAACAGTCATGATTCAATCTGTACTAAAGGTTTTAAACTTGATGAGGAAGCAAATACAAAAAGACAAATATTATCAGAAGCTTCCAAAATTTTTGATCCCATGGGTCTATTCCTGCCTTCAACAATAAAATCAAAGATTCTCCTCCAAGAAATTTGGAGGACAAATGTTGGGTGGGATGATCCAATAACAAATGAAAATCAAAAATCTTGGAAGAAGTTAGCTGCTGATTTAACAAAAGTGCAGAACATTAAAATTCAAAGGTGCTGTGGGTTTAGGGATAAGCCCCAGAGACTTCATGTGTTTGCTGATGCAAGCACACAAGCTTATGGGTGCTGTGCGTATCTTGTAAGCCCTACAGAAAGTCATCTAATTTATGCAAAAGGGAAAGTTGCACCTCTCAAACCTACCCGAACCATACCTCAATTGGAACTATTGGCTGCGACATTAGCCATTAAAACCATTTCATTGCTTAAGGATGCTTACCATGATGTGTACTTAACTCATATCCACATCTGGCTTGACAGTCAGATTTGTCTTGCCTGGATACGGAATGATAGCATTAATAGTAAGAATATCTTTGTAAGAAATAGGCTAAAAGAAATAGCTGAAGCTAATGAAAGCCTACAAGTAAACTTTCACTATGTTCCAACTAAACAAAATCCAGCAGACTTTCTGACCAGAGGTTTATCCTACAAGTTGTTGAAGTCAAACAAAACTTGGTTTATGGGACCTAAGTGGCTCTGTAATACAGACCAATGGCCTGTGGAACAAGTTAACTTGACATTAAATTTAATCTTTTCAAAGGAAAAGGTTGAACCAATCACTAATTATGAACAGTATTCTGATTTCAGTAAACTTGTCAGGGTCACAGCCTACTGTTTGAGGTTTGCTCACAACTGTTTAACCACAATTAACAAACAGCTAAATAAAAACAATCATAATTATACAGAAGTTGCAACCAAATACTGGATAGGCCATGCACAACAAAAAGAGTACAATAAAGAGTTAGAATTCTTAACTAATGGGAAACAAACAAAAGAACCTGTACCATCAGTAGTTGTGGATCTAAACTTTTTCAGAGATGAGGAAGGCCTTCTAAGGTGTAAAGGGAGATTAGACAAATCAAAACTGTCATACAAAAGCAAACATCCAATCCTTTTACCTAGATTTAGCTATTTGACAACATTAATCATCAGAAAACACACAATGATGTATATCATATGGGGGTACCACAGACACTAACTACATTAAGAAAAACTTATTGGATACCTAAGGGAAGGATCACTGTTAAAACAGTCCTGAGTGAGTGTGTCACATGTAGGCGTATTCATGCTAGGCCCTATAGGAAACCAAATCCTCCTGCTTTGCCAGAGGAGAGAGTTACTCTCAACAGACCCTTTGAGACTGTAGGCATTGACTATACAGGAGCATTGACTGTAGGGGTGGGTGACACTGAACAAAAAATGTACATTGTACTGTTTACATGTGCTGCCTCACGAGCTGTTTATTTGGATGTTGTGGAGGACCTTACAGCAGAATCTTTTGTTGCTGTCTTTAAGAGATTCTGTGCACGACATTCAGTACCCAAGACAGTTTGGACTGACAATGCTACATATTTCAAGGCTGGTGAACAAGTCATCCACGACTTGTTAAGCGATGAAATCACACAATTATATATACAAATTCAAACATAAAGTGGAAGTATATTCCGGTTGCCTCTCCTTGGTATGGTTCTATCTGGGAGAGGAATATACAAACAGTAAAGAATTGCTTGAAGAAAGCAATTGGCAAAAACAGATACACTTATTTGGGTTACTCACTCTCCTGGCTGAGATTGAGAACATCATTAACAATAGACCACTAACTTATGTGAGTGACAACATTAATGACCCGGAACCATTAACTCCAAATCATTTGATTCGGGGAGAACAAGTTAGTCTCCTGCCGGACTACAATATAGACTCTTCAGAAGACCCAAACTGGACTCAACGACATAATGAACTCCAGACTAAGTTACAACATTTAACTAGAGTTAAAGCTCATTTCATTAAACAGTGGAAAACTGAGTACTTGATGGGTCTAAGGGAGAGACATAAACAAATGACTAAGAAGGATTGGTCTGACACAATTAAGGTAGGGGACCTTGTTCTCATACATGACAGTACTCCAAGACAATACTGGCCTCTGGCTAGAGTTTCAGAACTCAGACCAGGGGCAGACGGGGTAACAAGAGTGGTCAAATTAAGGACTTCAACGGGTGACACAACAAGAGACATTTCTCTTTTGTACCCTTTAGAGTCTGGACCCAAAACAATGGACTTTGGAGAACCTTCTCCACTGACAGTAACAACTGGAGACACTGAACTTCCAGTAACTATTCCTTTGACAGTAGGAGTGGTAACGCATCCTACTACAACATTGACAGACACAAGACCTCAGTGACAAACAGCATTAAAGGCGCGACTATTTTTACAACAAAAAATAGATGCTGGGAATTGTAATTTTATCTTCTAACTTTCATTTTTTCTTTTCTTATGGTAAAGACCATAGACAGTTTCATCCGATGGATGTATATTTTCTCTTCTAATTAAATGCTACACCTTCTCTATGAGAAGGTGAGGATAGGCACTGTTAATCAGATTAACAGGCATTTACAGTTAAATAGTTAGCTAGTCTACACTCAGACATAAAAATTGGTGACAATGACACCAAAATTTTTATCTCCAGGGGCCCCCAGTATATGGAAAACTGATGAGTGGGTAGTTGGGAGGTAACGAAAATGGTTCACTGAGTAGGTAGGTAGTTAATCTAACAATTATTAAATTCCTTTTATGTCAATAACTGGGTTGATGAAACCAATTGGTTGCTCACCAGAGTTATTCTCCACACTAGTATTTATATACTGTGTGAGAAGAGCGTGCTCGGTAATGGAGATACATTACCGCTCAACCAACCGAGGAAAAAACCAAGACAACGCTGGTGGAAAAAGCCCCGCGAAGAGGAGAACAAAAGGGTACGAAAACGAACAACGGGGCGAGAGGACGCACCAGCAAGTGCGCTCTCGACAATTACACAACCGGAGAAGGGAGACACTCCAATAACTAACAGTAAGTGACTAATTGAGTTTTTAACCCATCAATTTAATCACATTAAATTAAGCTGGGTCAGACAAGTTAGGCCTACATTGTGGCCTAAGACCCAGCATCAACTCATAGCTTAACAAAGGTGAAGGTAGATTGCCCTAACCTAACTTGGTGAGGAATCCTACTGTGGACCTCAATTTATCTGCCCGCTCTGGACCATTTCCGGAATCTCTAGGCTGACCCCTCTAGGCTAGACTTGATCTACTCTATAGTTAGACTGGAGATATAAGGGGTGGGTTAATTGTGGACCAATTCATACAGAGCATTTTTCGCATTATTATGCATCAATCACTGTTAATTCGTCCAAATCAGTTTACCATTTATTCATATATAAAGATTAATTATACGTACACTTCTCCAGTCTTCTATAGTTTATTACTACAAGTGTGACTATTGTAAGAGCGTCTTGTGGCTCGACTGGTAAAGGTGCCGCCCGGCACTGCTGAGCTCTGCTGAGTCGTAGGTTCGCATTCCAGTTCTACTTAAAGCTGAGCGGTTGTTTTTTCTGTATCTTGCCTCACGACGAAGCGGCGAACCGGCCACCCGGCTTTAATTGACTCTGGCTAAGGTAACCCAGGCTCAAGCCCCTATTCCTCACTTCCTTGGGGTTGGAGGATATAGGACATGGTTGTTACCTTATATATGTGACCACTGTATGGGGTCATATATAGATATAAACGAAAAGACACCTAAAATCCCGCCTTTACGAACACCTTGGCAAATCACTTTGAACAAACCAACCCTTCATTAAACCAATCTCTCTTCATTTACAAATTAAAACCAGCTCTCAACTGTGACGAGTCATCAGTAGGACTTACAGTAGGTCTTATCTACTTTTTTTTCTTAACGCTTGTAATTTAAACATTTTTATACTTGAATTTTCCAGACCTTCATGAAATTTTTAATTTCAAATTTTTGTGCAAGTTATTGTAACCTAACGTATTTGTATTGTTAAGTTAGTTATTCATCCTATTTTAGCCCTGAAGATGGAATTAGTTTATTCCGAAAAAGTGGTATAAATTTAAAAATGAAAAATGTTCGTTATTTCTCTGGTGTTCCTCATATATATATATATATATATATATATATACTGTGTGTGTGTGTGTGTATATATATATATATATATACACACACACACACAGTATATATATATATATATATATATATATATATATATATATATACACACACACACACAGTATATATATATATATTATATATATATATATATATATATATATATATATATTTCTTTAAAGAAATGGAGATAGCAGAAAAGAGCGAAAGAATGGGGACACGTGGGCCCGAAATGGTCCCAACGGAAAACCGGCTGGATGAGAGAGAAGACGAAATAACGAATAACAGCATAATAACGAACAAT
This sequence comes from Bathynomus jamesi, assembly GCA_023014485.1. Classification (NCBI taxonomy): domain Eukaryota; kingdom Metazoa; phylum Arthropoda; class Malacostraca; order Isopoda; family Cirolanidae; genus Bathynomus; species Bathynomus jamesi. The sequence continues at coordinate 1,540,250 of JAJOZX010000146.1, forward strand.
AGTTTAATAACAAATAACGATATAAACAATATAATACGAAAGGAAGACATAGATGTAAGAAAAGAAATAAGTAAAAGCTGCGAAATAGTCAAACGGCCCAACGAGCGAAATGATAAAAAGATAATAACTAAAAACGTAGAAAATAAACAAAGAAAAGTAATGATAATACCAAAATTAAGGACTTGAAAAATAATAAGAAAAGAAGCAGAAGCGTAGAAAATATAGTATGTAAATACTATGCGAAAAGAAACTGCGGATATAGGGATGGGCAATGCATATATGCACATCCAACATTATGCAAAACGCAGTACACAAGTGGATACTGCAAATCTGATAAGAAATGCATGTTTCACCATCTTACGGTCTACAACACTTACGTGAGATATGGGAGTTGCAAATACGGAAAAAATGCAGATACCACCACCCTCAAAGGAACGCAACGAGTGAACAGAAAAAACGAACATCAAAGAAGAGTGCCAATTTTTTAGACGCAGCCAACACATTTCAGCTGCTAAACACTATCGAGCAATTAAAAAACCAGTTGACAAATATAAATATAGGAATCCGAGACCCGGACAGAAGGTACGAACAAAGGCACTTCATGCGCTATCGACAAAGATAAAAAGAGGTAAATTCTCGGAGGACCACAAGGCAACGAAACCGGCACCCCCATTGGAAAACAAATTGGAACCACCTGCATGCAAAAAAGAAAGAAAAAATAAAAATAATCCTAGCCAACATACAGGGCCTTAAATGAAACCATTCCACGAAAAAAAGTTGTATACCTGAAAGGACTCATGCAAGAAGCCGGAGCAGACTTTGCATGCCTCAGAGAAACTCATCTAAAAGACTGGCAGGCGAACTGTGAAAATTGTGAGTCCTGTATTCACAAAAATGAAATACAAATTGACAAATATAACATCCTCCTAGCCGACAGAATAGTGACAGGTAAAGGAGGATGTGCTATTTACACATGCGAAAGGCACATAGCAGAAATGGCTATAAGTACCTCAAACTACATAGAATGTGTAGCAGCAAAAATTGAAAAATTAAATATGGTACTAATTGTAATGTACAGACCCCCAAACACGCCAACCTCAAAATTTTCAGATTCCATTACAGAGGTAAGAAACCTGGTAAAAGATCTACACTCTCCAACCCCAAATATTTTTCTCTGTTGAGATTTTAATTTCCCATTCATGAAATATAAAAGGATAGGAAAAAATATATGTATACACCAGGACAAGGAGGGCACACGAGAAGACCAGGTGCAGGTGAAAATGCTACTAGCTCTAGCTGATGAATTTATGTTAACTCAAGAAATAACAGAAAACACAAGAAAAAACAACTGCCTAGATTTGGTATTCACAAACAACAGCAATCTAATTGATAATGTAGAAATATCCCCAACTATGATATCGGACCACAACATCATTGAAATAACAAATAATATAAAGACAACAGGAAAGGAAAGAACACGTACAACAGAAAAAAGCAAATTCGAACTTTTTAGTTTTCACTCCAAAACTATAAACTGGGAAGATGTGACAGCTAGCATGGAAGTAATAGACTGGAAAACCATTTTCGAGCCAAGACAACGGAGGAGATGCTAATGACGTTAGAGGAGAAGACGTTAGAAATTGTGGAGAAACATGTCCCAAAGATACAACAAAGAGGAAAGAGAAGCAAGTTCGAAAGACAAAAGAGAGCACTGTTTCGAAAGAGAAAAAGAGTGACTGCAAAACTAAGTAATTGTAAAGATAACAACATCAGAAAAATATTAAATGATAAACTGCAAAGTATCGATGTCGTCATACAGGAACTAATCGAGAAGCATACAGAAAAAGAAGACGACGCTATAGAAGCCATAAAGGCTAACTCAAAGTACTTCCATAAATTTGCAAAAAGAAAGTCGAAAAACCATGCGACTATCTGACCTTTAAAAAATGAGAAGAGTGCTTTATCGGATGATCTAACAGAAGTATCTGAAATATTAAGAGCTCGGTACGAATCATCTTTCAGTATCCCAAAAACTGACAAATTGATATGCGATAGAAACGCGTTCTTTGAAGAAGAACCAGAAGGGGAAAGTATAACAGATTTCGACTTTACGATGGACGATATTACACAAGCCATAGGCAAAACTAGAAACACACTCAGCGGCAGGACCGGATAAATGGAATGCCACACTGATCAAACACTGTAAGAATGCAATTGCTGAGCCCCTATACTGGATATGGAGACGATCACAAGACACGGGAGAAATCCCGGGCATCCTGAAGAGCGCGAACATAGTCTCAATATATAAAGGAGATCGATCCGAGGCCAAAAAGTATAGGCCAGTATCGCTTACATCCCATCTCACTAAAATATTTGAAAGAATATTTAGACAGAAAATATATGCCTTTTTAGAAACACAGAAAAAATTCAATGATAACCAACACGGGTTTCGGTCAGGCAGATCATGCCTATCACAACTAATGGAACACTACAACAACATTATTGATTCACTGGAAAGTAATGAAAACTATGATGTACTATACACAGACTTTGCTAAAGCGTTCGACAAGTGTGACCACGGAATCATAATACATAAACTGAAATATATGGGAATAACAGGAAAAGTAGGGAAATGGATATATAATTTCCTTAGTGAGCGGCGGCAAGTCGTTACAGTACAAGGAGTATCTTCATTAGAATCAGAGGTCCTCAGCTCAGTACCACAAGGAACAGTATTAGCTCCACTACTCTTCATAATCATGCTAACTGACATAGATGAGGAAGTTACCAGAGACAGCACAGTAACATCCTTTGCGGATGACACAAAGATCAGCAGGAAAATAAGAAACCCAGAAGACATAAGATCCCTATAAACAGACATAAACAGAATCTACAAGTGGACGGAAGACAACAATATGAAGTTTAACACCGAGAAATTTCAGCTATTACGGTACGGAAAAAGAGAAAACCTAAAATCCATGGAATATTATACCCCAAATGGACAGGAAATTCAGAGAAATCCCAGGGCAAAGGATTTAGGGGTTGTAATGACGGATGATGCGAAATTTAAGACACAAAATAAGATAGCAGTAAACAGAGCAAAGAGAATAACGGGACAGATATTGAGAACCTTTAAACGAAGGGACAGGAATGTAATGATTCCTCTACTGAAAACCCTGATAATACCCAAATTGGAATACTGCTCGGTCCTAACATCCCCATATAAAAAAGAAGACATTAGACAGCTGGAAGGGATCCAGAGAAGCTTCACAGCCAAGATCAATGGGTGCAAAGAACTAAATTACTGGGAAGGAGAGGAGAGAGATACACCATTATTTACACTTGGAAAATAATGGAGAAACTAGTCCCTAATCTTACACTGAACCCTATAACTCCCCAAACAAAGGTGGACAGTAGAAACAGCAGACTGTGCCGTATTCCCAAATTGAAGGCGAGACAGGGCACATCCTTAACCCTGAAAGAAAATAGTTTTGTAGTGAGAGGACCAAAACTGTTTAATCAGTTGCCCAAAACCTAAGAAAAACGAAGGGAGTTGCAGTGGAAATCTTCAAAATAAGACTAGACGCCTGGATCAGAACAATCCCCGATGAGCCGGACTTACCTGGCTATGTGAGGTGGAGAGCGCAAGAATCAAACTCACTACTTCACGAGGCCAATTCGAGAGGAGGGGCGACAAGCTTGACCTTCGCGAAATGAGAGATCATCACGCGAAACCTTTGTAAGGTTGTATCTTGTTAGGTAAGGTGTATATATATATATATATATATATATATATATATATATATATATATATATATATATATATACAGGGTGTCCCGTAAGTCTGGACCCATAGGGAAAAATAATAAAATTACAAAATAGTCCAAAAATTTATTACATAATCTGTTCAAAGTGTCCGCCGTTGTGTCGCACACATAGTTGAAGACGTAATCTCCACTGCGACAGCACTTTCTGAATCACAGTCGCAGAAATTTCTTGACACGCCTCCACAATGCGTGCTTTAAGGTGGAAAATGTTCTGAAGTTTGACCTCGTACACTTTGGCTTTCAAGTGGCCCCACAAATAAAACTCCAGCGGAGTAAGATCATAATAAAAAAATAATAAAAAAAATAATAAAAATAATAAAAATATATTATAAATAAATTTTTGGACTATTTTGTAATTTTATTATTTTTCCCTATGGGTCCAGACTTACGGGACACCCTGTATATATATATATATATATATATATCATGAAAAAGAAAAAACTATAGTGTTTGTCATTTACCATTACTTATTCGGACTATAGTGGATTTAATTTTTCCAGAAGAGTTCCGTGTTCCATGCACGGTCTGTGTGTATCATGAAAAATCCTCAGGGGACCATTCTGAGTTCAATCCCATCATGAAACGAACATGTCATGTGCCTTGAAAAGTGGACATTCAATTTTGCCAGTTGAGGTTTAAGTTTTGCTTGTTGGCTAAAAATACAATAGTTGCCCCTTTTCTTTGATGTATTCAATCAGACATGAATGCACCGAGTCTTTTGCTTATATTGAGGTTCTGAATATAGTAGGCTAGGTGTAACTGTAACCCATAGATCCTGTCCCAAAGCTGGATTTTATCTGCTTTGCAGATAGCTGGTGAGAGAAGCTCTATTTTTGGGGCCTCTTTGCGAGTGACCCGTTGCCCACGTCGGGCTAACATCATGAAAAAGAAAAAACTATAGTGTTTGACATTTACCATTACTTATTCGGACTATAGTGGATTTAATTTTCCCAGAAGAGTTCCTTGTTCCATGCACGGTCTGTGTAATATATATATACCGTAAATCCTGGCGTATGAGTCGATTTTCGAGGCACTGAAATGAAGCTCTAAAAGTAGGGGTCGACTTATACGCCAGGTATAAAAAGAGAACCATTAACACAGGTTGCTAACAAAGAGGTTTCATAATAAAAAATATCGAAATATAAGGTTAGTTTAATGAGTACAAACATTTATTAACTGTATTAAAAGATAAATTAAAAACTTAGGTATTTATTCAAGGTCATCATAAGGATCAGTATCACTAGAATTACTGTTGATCTCAGCTTCTTCCTCTTCATCATCCCACAGTAAGTCGTCTTCTTGTCCATCCATTGCATTAGAAATCCCACATTTTTTGAATGATTTTACAACAGTTTCTGTACGGATGGAGTTCCAAGACTTGATCACAAAAGTGCACAACATATCCATTGATGGAGCACGCATATTACCGGCCTTTGTGTATGTTTTCTCACATTCAAGCATCCATGTATTCCACTCAGAACGAATATTATCTTTAAATGGCTTATTTAAACGCACATCAAGGGGCTGAACCACAGATGTTAGTCCTCCTGGTATGACTGCAGGTAGTTTTAATTCTCTGTAGATGGTTCTTAACATTATCTGTTAAATGTGCTCTAAATGAGTCCCACACTAACATCGCCTTTTCTTCACGTAATCCACCTGGCCTTCTTCTCCACACATTGTCAATCCATAACTGAATTCCAGCTTCGTCCATCCATCCTGTCTCGTGGACATGAACAAAAACCCCTTCAGGGAACTGTATATGTGGCATTGTTTTCCGTTTGAAAATAACCATGGGCTTAAGCTTCGTCCCATCTGCAAGGCAGCTTAGTACTACAGTAAACTTTGTCCTTTCGTGGCCAGTAATTTTTATCAAAACTGTCTTACTACCTTTGCTGTCGACGGTTCTTTGGGAAAGCATATCGAAAAAACAGAGGGGTTCATCCATGTTACCAATCTGACATTGTGGAAAGCTTTGTTCCTTTCTTAATCCAATAATGTATCTTTGGAAATTCATAATTTTGTCTTCCAACTCCACAGGTAATTTTTGTGCAATTTTCGTTTTCTGCCTCAACACCAAGTTATTCCGCTTCATAAAACGAGAACACCAGTTTGCTGTAGCTTTGAAATTTCTGCTTTGATCTTGGTGATTTATTGCCCACTTAAGGGCTTGTATACGTATACAATTCCTTGTAACTGCAAAACCACTTTGCCTGTTTTCGTTGACCAACTGTTCTAAATAAATTTCCATTTCTGGCCAGTGACAGATTCCAGTCCTTAATGCACATTTTGATTTAGGCATTCTCTTCAGGGATTCCTCACATTTAATCCAATCACGCACAAGTTTTTCACAAACTCCAAAATGTTTTGCTGCAGCAACATTATTGGATTCTTTTGCATACGAGACAACTTTTAATTTGAATTTTGCTTCATATTTCATTCTTTTCTTTGGAGGCTCCATATTAGGGTATACTCAGGTCACTATAAGTTTAAACTATCAAAAGTTCGAGGTTACTGCCTGAAATAAACAAAAGGATTAATACATCTACTTGGTTCATTCCTTTGGCATTTGGATGGTTGGTTGATTATTTGGGAGGTCGACTTATTCGCAAGGTATACCTTTAAATCAGAAATTTTTACCTAAAATCTTTCGGTCGACTTATACGCCGGGTCGACTTATACGCCAGGATTTACGGTATATATATATATATATATATATATATATATATATATATATATATATATATATATATATATATATATATACAGGGTGTCCCATAAGTCCGCATCATAGGAAAAATAATAAAAAAAGGCAAAACAAAAGCTTTTATTTACAGAACGTGCTCAATATGTCCACCATTGTTTTCAATACACAAATTCAGACGTGATACCCAGTCAGCAAGCACACGGTGAATGATGTTAGGAGTAATGGTGTTACATGCCCCAATAATGCGCTGCCGCAAATGTTCAACACTTCTAATTTTCTCTGCGTATACCAGCGCTTTCAAGTGGCCCCAGAGATAAAAATCTAGTGGCGTGAGATCCTGGCTTCTAGCTGGCCATTCCACAGCCCTCGACGTCCTATCCAATGACCAGGGAATTGTTGGTACAGGTATTCCCTTACTTGGGTGCTGTAATGTGCAGGAGCGCCGTCTTGCTGGAACCATGTTGGGAAATTTCCTTCTTCGTTCAAGACACTGGGAAATGCTTCTTCCTCGAGCATACGTAGGTAGGTGCCTCCAGTGACATGTTCATCGAAAAAGAGGGGGGACCTATGATGCGATCCTTCCAAATGCCCAGTGAGGGTTGTTTTGAGACCAGTAGCGGGTGTTCTGTCGATTTACCTCATCATTTCCATAAAAAACAGCCTCGTCACTGAATAGAATGGTGGACGAGAAATTGACATCCCGAGCATAAACAATATGGCCTGTAGAAAGAGAAAAATATGAATTATGGTTTGTAGAAATAGAAAAATATGAATTTCTCCTATGATGCCGGACTTTTGGGACACCTTGTATATATATATATATATATATATATATATATATCAGTGGCGTGCGGTGATTTTTCGTCAGGGGAAGCAATTCAAGCAAAAACAAGAAAGATTATATAAAATAAAAATAAAACTTTAAAATACTCGTATATAATAAAAACAAAACACATATAATCATGTACTTACTTTACTTATAGGTTAATTCTATTCTTCTTTCTTTTTTATTAAATATATCTATTATTTCTTCGTAAAAGGCATCGGTTTTCATATCCTTAAGAAGCTTTTTCTCAATTGAGATTAAAGCTAAACTTGCAAGCCTTTCTTACCCTTGCGCATTTCTAGCGTAGTTACGTATTCGCTTTAAATGAGAGAATGACAGCAGACAGCACGTAAAGTTGCCAGATATTTCAAGAAAATTAACTATAAGATCTGGACAGCGATTTCTAAATTGCTTCCTTTTTGACATAGGGAAAGATAAAATAACGATAAATATATTCTTTTTCGCTTAACATGGCCATGGAATTTTTTAGTAGAAAAACTATATATGAAACTTGTTGTATTCAATAAATACTACATTATTAAACATTAAATGAGTTTTTAGAATGGAAAGAAACAATTTGTAACCGTAAAAAAAAAGCGAAAGTCATTGGGAAAAAGGATGCATTTCGTCAATTGTTTTCCAACTCGAGATTTTTTGCGTCGGCTTTCTTAAAGGTTTTTGCACGAACGGCAACCAATGTATATACTATGTATCCACCTGATTATCAATCAAATGCTATAAATAGTATAATAAAATGATTTTGTACAAATTATTAACACATATTGAACTGTTTAAACTTTAAAGTATAATACAGCATTTTCTTCTTTCTTTGAATAGGGAAGCATTGCTTCCCTTGCTTCCATGGACCGCACGCCACTGATATGTGTGTATATATATATATATATATATATATATATATATATTAGGGTGTCACTAGGTAATAGGGGGAAAATTAAACGATGGATATTTTCCTGACACCCCCTAAAATTGTTCCATTTGGTGTAAAACATACGGAAGAGAAATTTGGTCCTGATTGGTCATCATTTAAAGGTCGCCCTCGTCACTGAAAACAAGACCCATTTGTTGACGTCAACAAGCTGTTCAGTGTTCACAGCTTGGGCCGAACCAGATAATAAAAAACAAGGCAATTTGGTGAAATAACGAAAGTAAGACACTTAAAAACGCAAAGAATACAAACAGTTTATTATATAATCAAAATAGAAGACATAATTTGCGAATAATGGTACAAAATGGAGAAGCAACAAAAGCAAAACTTTGAGAAATAAAATACATATACAGTAGCAGAATAATTGGTGCTCATACGCTGATCAGTGATTAGTTCTTTCGCGTCCTCACTAATGCTGATTTGTTCGGAGCTGGGTGTTGCTTTCTGTGGTCAGTGACAACTTGAACGAGGAACTGGAGCTGTTCTTCTTTCACTGTCAACTTTCCGTTCAGCTCCTTCACCAGAGCCACGGCCCGTTCTGCTCTGTCGTTCACCACTGCAAGTTTGGAGACCACATCCCGAGCTTGCACGTATTCAGAGTTTGACGTCCATGAACTGGGATGGTGGAGCAGAAAGCAATCTGGCAACTGAAGTTTTGAGAAGAATCCTCGGGTGTTCTTTGTGATCAGTTGCTCCAGTCCTTTGCTGTCACTGAGGAACATAGTATCAAGAACCAAAGGTCGTTTTGGCGGCATGTGAGGGGCTTCTTGATCTAACGCTGCAACCATGCTGCACTTCACTTCCATCGATATCCTCTCATCAAAGAACGCCAGACCCACTGCCTCCTCCGAATGGTACCACAGGTGCGCAGACAGCTTCTTGGTGGTACCATCAGAGATCTTCTTGTGCGGGTATCGAAGGAGCGTCCTCATCAATTCCCAATCATTCAGCGGAGCTTCGATGGACAGATGAGCTGTTGCCCACGCTTTCATGTAAACTAGAACAGAAAAGAGGCAGATATCTCGAATTCCGCGTTCCTCAGTGTTCGTCAGTTTAAACTGTCTTCGGAAGAGCCAGATCTTGATGGCATAGAGCCCCTTAGCCATCCATCTCGCCCGGTGCATAGCACCAGGGGCGCGGAAGTTTAGTCCCTTGTATGGAACTCCTCCAAGAAAGATGACGGAAAGATCGAGGAATTCCTGATAGTCATCACGAACTTGAAGTGCTTGTGATTTTGCAAACTCAATGAGCTCCGTTCTATGCTTAAAAATAGCTGCTTTGGTGAACGCATCTGTGTCCGCAGTTTGGAACTGTTGCTGGTCAATGCGGGTCCAATAATCATGGAAGCGCTTGAAAAGCAGAATTTCTGGACCGGTAGATACTGAATCTAGCGATGCTGCGAATGCCGCCTGTAGCACCAACTCCAGTACATGGTGTCTGCACGCGCAGTGTAACAGGTCACGTCCAACTTTTTCTTCCAGAAGAACACAAGTTCCTCCACGGTGGCCTGTGTTTGTCGCGGTTGTGTCGAAACACATAGATTTGACATGATCGGTCACTCCCCATTCATTCAGGCAATCTATGATGGCATTTGTTTGTGCCAGCGCGGTTCCTGACAGAAGTTTTGGCACCCCGAGGAGCTGCTCTGTCCCGGAGCCAGATACAAGAATAGGTAAGCGGTCAACATACTCTCGTGACGTCAGATCTTGCATGAGTTTTCCGTCCCAGTGAACAGTCAACGGACTATTGCCTTGGAACTCGCTCTTCAGTTGCCGAGCCTTAAGGGTACGGAATTTTTCACGCTGACGATGAATGGATCCACGATTGATGTTGTAGTCGCTAGCATCATGCCCTAAGCTGGAAGCTGCCTCAAACAGCAGATATGTGTCCTTTCTTGACGAGAGTTGCGTGCGATCAAGCGCTGCCGCCAATTCCGATGTCATGATGTTCTTCGTTGCTCTTTGTTTAGACGCTAACGAACCACCACATGCTCCTTTTTCTTCGCTATCATCTGAGCTGGAGGATGAGGACTCCAAAACCGCTTCGTTGGATACTGCCTCCATTTCAGCTGCTGATCGCTTTCTTCGTTTCTCCTCTTCCTCCCGACGTCGAGTACAATCTTTGACTTGGCGCTGATGGGTCATGTCCAAACCTGCCATTGAACCTGGACGTCCTTTCTGGCGCTGCTGCTGAAGGAACTCCCAATCCTCTGGGTACTTGACCAATTTCTCACAATCAGCGTGGGCGATGTCAAAGAGACGATCGAGGCGTTCAATGAATTCTTTTTCTTTCGTCTTGTGTGAATCGCTCGTCCTTGAGGCGTGTTTTTTGAGTCCTTTCCGCTCCTCGAAGACTTTATCCAGTTTGCTGACGCAGTGTGTCTCGAGTCTGGTTGGAATGTGAGCTTTCTCCCAGAAGGACATCACTGCTCGAAGTGACTTCCTCAACGCGTCACGTATTGTCATTTTCTTTTCATGGTGAAGGTAAAGGAAGTAACCGAATGCTTGCCTGTAGGAAGGAAGCTTGCATCCTTTCACCTCATCAACCGCTGCCCCTAATAGGTATATACACTTCCGGGTTTCCATCACCAGAAATCACGTAGCTGAAATGAGAAACGGTGAATCGTTAAGTATTGTTCACTTTATTTCTCAGATATTCAGACACACACAGATACACACACACACATATATAGAGATATATAGATATCTAATGAACGATTATGGAGACGCCGCGCAAGCATTAAACTTTGGAAGGCGGGGGCGACCTTTTATAGTTATTCAAATAAAAAGATTTTTCAGTCACCATGTTTTTTTTACCAATGGAATAGATTCGCGGGGTGTCAGCATGAAAATTTCAAACTTTGCATTTAAGTGACACCCTAATATATATATATATATATATATATATATATAATAGAAATAAGTTTTATCATTCCGTTGTGCCATCAGCTGGGGAACACCTGTTTGTAAGAGAACCAAAATAAACCTCCGTTTCATCACCATCTGCCCAGCATCACCTTTCATTCGCACCTTTGATCTCGGCGTTCCGTTCCTCCATAATGGAGGTGAAGGGTGAGATGAGATAAAGGAAAATACCACGCCACAAAAGTCATTCGTTTTAGACGTGTATCTGCGAACGAAAACGAAATTTTATTTACTTGCACTTATGTAGTAAGATATCGAAATAGGCATTGGTTTTGCGTATAATATATATATATATATATATATATATATATAATAAATAAAGTAAAATATAAACACACACACATATATACACTATATATATAAATATATATATATGTGTGTGTAAAATTGAACAATGAATAATAAATATTCATTTTTACATGAGAACCAAAATCGCCTGATGCGATTTTGGATAAAAACTCTATTTGTTACTTTCTATTTTTGTTTGTGTCACAACCATACGATCTACCATTTATATGGTTTAGTCGTATCCATATTTCCATATCTTATCTTGACCATTACCCTATATCAATTTTTATTAAATATTCATTTTTTACTCGTGCCAGTCTACGAAATGGTACGAAACTTTATGCCTCTGTACCTGTTCGTTCAAAATCGCGCAAATACGTTTGCATGTATTATTTTTTATTTTATTTTTTTAGTGCGTTCACCTCTCGCAAGCTGCTCATTCATACTGATTCAGGGTGTTCGAGTTTCAATGACGTCGCCAAAAGCAAGCATCTGAATTCGAAATCCTCTCTCTTGCTTCTGCTACAAATTTATAACATAAGGTGTTATGTTGTATGTTATATTATTATAATATACTGTATTGTTTCCCTGCCTGGCCACTAGTTCGTTATCGGCTTACGTCACATAGTTATCCCCGTTCTCATTACTTGTACTTACTATTTCTACCTAATTGTCATTCAAATTCTATATTACTCATGTATTACGTTATCATAAATGTCCGTGTACTTCCAATGAAAAGTACACCGTATTTTTTGTCCGCTTTCCTCATCGTTGGCTAATTAGACTTTCAAACTCTGATAACCAACCAGGTTTTAATAATATTTGACATAATTTGGCGTAATTATTATTAACTATAAATATATGACATTGTTGTTAATCCCCTTTAAATTATAGAACAACGGTTAACTCCCCTTCATTATATCAATTGTATCACCTATAAGGATTACTTCAGTAGTAGATATGTCAATAAACAATTTCCTAAAATTATAATTAAATGTAATACTTTAATATAATGTAATTGATATACCGTACTTTAATGAAACTGTAATTAATGATAGTAGTTTAGTATAATGTAATTAATGTATTTTAATGACGATAATTAACGATAATAAGCGAATATGAATTAATTGGTAATCGTAATTGTAATGAACCAAAATTACAACGTACTCAATGATGTACTTAGATTGTACTTATGTACTACTACGAAATGATATCGCCTTCAGAAATGTATACTCGGCGAAAATGCGATTAGTTTTTATTTTGTTTTTTAAATTTTTATTTGGAATCTTTCATCTGATCTTGTGTTTAAAAGGGGGAAACTTAACCTTCAACTGCATTCCCCCAACATTTAGACTTATATGATACATGTAATTGTAAAATTAACTTCACTTCATTATTTCACTCTTCTTTGGTCACGTCTACGAGACTCCCTTGTTAGAAGCCTCGCTGCGAGGAGGGGGCAGAGACCCCTTGCCTCCTTAATTTTTAGATTCCGGCCTGAGCCATGGTCGAAAGAGGTCGAACCTCTACCCCTGTAAATTCAGAGCACTACCTGTACATTTTAGAAGTAAACTACAGTCAAAGAAAGTTTTTTTATCTTTTCCTTCGAGCCTTGTTCTCTTCAGGAATTTAGTCAGTATAGTCGATAAGTTTAGTACCAAGAGAAAGTATCAGAGTATTATAGAAAGAGAAGAATTAACAACTGTCGACCCTATAGCGAGAGAAAGAAATTAGAATATTATAGAAGAAACTATCGCGAGAAATATCCGTTGCTGCCTCCCAACCAGAACCCCCGTCGAGTCCGAACCACCCCAGGGCCATAGATGGAGGGGTTAACAGTCTGGCGACCCTGCCCCAGGATAAAAAAGAACTAGCAACCCAAGCACCATAGGAGGATTCAAACAAGTGGCGATCCTTTAACCAGGATAAGAAACTGACGACCTCTGCATCCAGGATTCTTCCAGTCTTCCAGACCCTGGAAATCGAAGCAACCATAAGCACATAGAAGAAGGATTTTAACAAGAGGATTTTAACAAGTGGCCACTCTTTGGCAAGGATAGAAATTACCCTGCATCAGGATAAAACAAGTTGACCGGCGTGTAACGACTTCCAGTTCGTCGCATCCACCCTTCAACCGGTGTGTAACGACTCCAAATTATCCACGTCTCGTCTCATCTAGAAGAAGTAGCCAGCAAGACGTCTTCAAGACACGTCTCTAAGGATTTCGCCGTAGAAATTTTAAGTACAGAGTTGGTTTTTTTTAAGAAATTTATAAACAGTTGAGAAGACAGCATTATTAACAGTTAATTAGTATTAAGTCAGAATTTACAAAAACACAGTGAACATTTCAGACACTAGTGATACATTTTTTTATTGAAACAGTTATTTTCAAAGAGTTATTTTCAGAGTTATTTTCAGTATTATAGTCAGTATAGAATAATTTTATTTTATGTACCAAACATAATAGTACCGTACCTTCGCATACATTCGAGTGAAATGTTTACATTTTTTATTTTTGTTTACAATTTTTTCAAATTATTGAATTGAATTGACTTGCAAATTAATTAAGAGAGAGTTAATAGAGATTTATAGAGATACTTGAAGTAGTTTCAAGTCAGTTTTAGTTGCAAATAAGTTGCAAATCAGTTTTCAGACAGTTTCAGTTGGTTGCTTCCAAGAGGGACAACCAAACCCAGAGAAGAGTAGATTCCACTGATAGCAGTTCAATGCAGTACATTTCAGTTAGTTCAAATCAGTAGGTTGCATCCAAGAGGGACAACCGCTCCAAAGAATAATAGACTTCACTTGATAGAAGTTCGAGTGCAGTCAATTTCAGTTTTCAGTCAGTTTTCAGTCAGTCAGTTTCCAGTCAGTTGGTTGTATCCAAGAGGGACAACGAAACCCCAGAGATTAATAGTCTCCACATGATAGCAGTTCAAGTTCAAATCAGTTTCAGTTGCAAGTCAGTTGCAAATCAGTTTCAGTTGCAAGTCAGTTTTATTTCAAGTCAGTCAGTTTTATTTCAAGTCAGTCAGTCAATTTCAAGTCTCAGTCAGATTCAAGCCAGTCAGTCAGTCAATTTCAAGTCTCAGTCAGATTCAAGCCAGTCAGTCAGTTAGTCAGTTTCAAGTCTCAATCAGTTTTGAAGTCAATTTCAGTCAGTTTTGAAGTTCCAAGTCAGTTTTGAAGTCCCAAGTCAGTTTTGAAGTCCCAAGTCATTTCAATGCAGTCAATTGAATTCAACTTTTTTTTTAGTTGTTTAAGAGAAATTAGTTTAAGAGAATGTAATTTAAGATAATTTAAGTCAACCGTCCTTTTTTTAAAAGAGAATTTAATTCAACCTGAATTGGCAGGTTGTGTCTTTAATTTAACCTTTTTTTGTTTGTAAGAAGGAAATTGACTGATTTGTCTTTTCTTTTCATGCCATTGTTGCGTATATAAATATATAGGTAAAATGACATATTTTATTGTTTGCAACCAAAACCGTTTTTACAAATATTTGTAACGAGTTTTATAATTATTGTGATTATATGATGACAGTAATAGTGTAATAATTAATCGATCATGTACCTAATTTATCCTGCTCTGTACGGTCGGGAAATTTACCCATATGACCACACATACCTTAAATTTCAGTTGTTTTTTTTTGTAATTTACTTTTAATTAAACTTCTATACAATAAAACATGTATTTATCTATATGCAAAAAAAAATTCAGACTAAAATATCAAATAATTCAAATTCTATCAACATTTAACGAAAGAGTATGATTTTTCTACTTAACATGCAAAAATTAGTAAAATTTACCTGAAATTATTAAAACATTGTTCGAAATACTTTCCTTCCATTTCAATAACTTTTTTTTATTCTTGGCCGAAATTCATCTGTGGCTCGATTTACTTTTATTTTTAAGTATATTATATGTTTAGTTCATTAAAATGCATAATTGATTTGTATTTTTAATTTGGATTCTTAATTTTCTTAATTCAGTTATCGTACCGATACTTCTGGTTAATGTTAATGGTTATATAGTTCATATATACAGTAGCTAGGAATGTTACTAGTCGAATTTAATTCCATCTTCAAAATTTAATTTTTAATACCGCTAGATTTACTTTCATTAATTGTAAGTTCTTTTAAGTGCGTATTTATTTTAATTACCTTAATACGCGCAACTGATTAATTACGTAAAATCGATAATTCCGATTGAATTTTATTACTTTTGACACATATTCGAATTCATTAAAACTTATACGCATACACTATCATTAATACTACCTGTAATTAGATTTTAATAATAATAATCGACCTTGAACTTAAAGGATTTTATAATAATAATAATAACAATAAAAATAACAATAGCAATAATTGACTTAAACTTAAAAGATTTTATAACCCTAAACCCATCTTAAATTAATATACATTATTTTTAAACTTTGTTAATTCAAAAACCTTCCAAATCCCTACATATACACACGCATGTAAACTTGTTCAAATGTGTACGTTTCTCCACAAACATTACGTACAAAAATAGTAAAAAAAAAAAAAAAAAAAAAAAAAAAAAATCTGCGGATACTGATTACACTTTCACCCATTTGGACATATCACCAACCACTACACTCTGTATCTAATACACATAAAAACACACTTGACCATAGGTCTATACATCATCCATTACATAGTTCGATTTTTACCTACCTCAGTCAATAAAATTAGTTTATTACCTGTACAATCATGATAACTAAATATTTGTAAAATTTAATATCATTGTTTAAATTAACGTATTAATCATTTTATTCTGTTTGCATAAATTAAAGTATTAATCTTCGAATTTTTTATATTTCATAATAACTCTAAGCTAGTGTCATGTTAAAGATTTGATTACTGTGCGTTGTCCTCAACCACCCGAAGCCACTTGTTCTGTATAAAATTTGTGTTGTAAAGAAAAATTCGTCATCATCTAATTTGAATTCGTTAGGATGTTATTTTCTCAATTGCATTGTAGTAATTGTATTATATTATTGTATTAATTGTACCCTATTATATTATTGTATAAATATCATTTTAAAAGGGGAGATCAGTGTAAAAATGAACAATGAATAATCAATATTCATTTTTACATGAGAACCAAAATCGCCAGATGCGATTTTGGATAAAAACTATTTGTTACTTTCTATTTTTGTTTGTGTCACAACCATACGATCTACCATTTATATGGTTTAGTCGTATCCATATTTCCATATCTTATCTTGACCATTACCCTATATCAATTTTTATTAAATATCCATTTTTTACTCGTGTCAGTCTACGAAATGGTACGAAACTTTATGCCTCTGTACCTGTTCGTTCAAAATCGCGCAAATACGTTTGCATGTATTATTTTTTTTTATTATTTTTTTTAGTGCGTTCACCTCTCGCAAGCTGCTCATTCATACTGATTCAGGGTGTTCGAATTTCGATGACGTCGCCAAAAGCAAGCATCTGAATTCGAAATCCTCTCTCTTGCTTCTGCTACAAATTTATAACATAAGGTGTTATGTTGTATGTTATATTATTATAATATACTGTATTGTTTCCCTGCCTGGCCACTAGTTCGTTATCGGCTTACGTCACATAGTTATCCCCGTTCTCATTACTTGTACTTACTATTTCTACCTAATTGTCATTCAAATTCTATATTACTCATGTATTACGTTATCATAAATGTCCGTGTACTTCCAATGAAAAGTACACCGTATTTTTTGTCCGCTTTCCTCATCGTTGGCTAATTAGACTTTCAAACTCTGATAACCAACCAGGTTTTAATAATATTTGACATAATTTGGCGTAATTATTGTTAACTATAAATATATGACATTGTTGTTAATCCCCTTTAAATTATAGAACAACGGTTAACTCCCCTTCATTATATCAATTGTATCACCTATAAGGATTACTTCAGTAGTAGATGTCAATTAACAATTTGCTAAAATTATAATTAAATGTAATACTTTAATATAATGTAATTGATGTACCGTGCTTTAATGAAATTGTAATTAATGATAGTAGTTTAGTATAATGTAATTAATGTATTTTAATGACGATAATTAACGATAATAAGCGAATATGAATTAATTGGTAATCGTAATCGTAATTGTAATGAACCAAAATTACAACGTACTCAATGATGTACTTAGATTGTACTTATGTACTACTACGAAATTATATCGCCTTCAGAAATATATACTCGACGAAAATACGATTAGTTTTTATTTTGTTTTTTTAATTTTTATTTGGAATCTTTCATCTGATCATGTGTTTAAAAGTGGGGAACTTAACCTTCAACTGCATTCCCCCAACATTTAGACTTATATGATACATGTAATTGTAAAATTAACTTCACTTCATTATTTCACTCTTTGGCCACGACTTCGAGACTCCCTTGTTAGCAGCCTCGCTGCGAGGAGGGGGCAGAGACCCCTTGCCTCCTTAACTTTTAGATTCCGGCCTGAGCCATGGTCGAAAGAGGTCGAACCTCTACCCCTGTAAATTCAGAGCACTACCTGTACATTTTAGAAGTAAACTACAGTCAAAGAAAGTTTTTTTTTATCTTTTCCTTCGAGCCTTTTTCTCTTCAGGAATTTAGTCAGTAAAGTCGATAAGTTTAGTACCAAGAGAAAGTATTAGATTATTATAGAAAGAGAAGAATTAACAACTGTCGACCCTATAGCGAGAGAAAGAAATTAGAATATTATAGGAGAAACTATCGCGAGAAATATCCGTTGCTGCTTCCCAACCAGAACCCCCGTCGACTCCGAACCACCCTAGGGCCATAGACGGAGGGGTTAACATACATATATGATGAATAAAACCACGAAGGAAAGGAAACACAGAATGGTGCTCAAGCGCTTTCGTCTAATGACATCCTGAAGAACACTAAATTATGATAAATAGAGTTCGAGACTACATATAGGTCACACAAAAAAAAATATATATATATATATATATATATATATATATAATAATAAATATAGCAATAAAAATTGTGGGAGGAGCATACAAATTTGTAAGGAAAACTACCAATTTTAGCACTTTGCCCTTCTTGTCTAAATCTGTTCTGAACGAATTCAACACAAGTTCAAATGGATTGTTTACAACCAATTTTATAGATAATGCCTGAATGATATATAGGTAAAAAAATACAAAAATAAAAATAAATTGAAAAATAAAAATTGTAAGAGCATACAAATTTATAAGGGAAAACTACCAAAGTTTTAGCACTCTGCCCTACTTGTCTAAATCTGTTCTGAACGAATTCAAAATTTTAGCACTTTGCTCTTCTTGTCTAAATCCGTTCTGAACGAATTCAACACAACATCAAATGGATTGTTTACAACCAATTTTATAGATAATGCCTGAATGATATATAGGTCACAAAAAAAATATAAAAAAATTGAAAAATAAAAATTGTAAGAGGAGCATACAAATTTATAAGGGAAAACTACCAAAGTTTTAGCACTCTACCCTTCTTGTCTAAATCCGTTCTGAACGAATTCTAAACAACAGGATCAAGTGGAAAAAGACATTGGCTCATGTTAAAGTTATTTGTAAGTTGGATGATAGCAGACTCAAGAATATTTCTATTAACAATGTTGCCAGAGTGAAACAAAACTGAAGCATTATTCCAATCAATACAGTAGGATAACTCTGACAAATGGACAAAAATGGCACTGGACGACTGTCCCGTTCTAACGGAATATTGATGCTGTTTTACACGCGTGTGCAAATCCTTTCCGGTCTGACCAATGTAAAAGGAAGCACATCGTTTACAACCAATTTTATAGATAATGCCTGAGTTATTGTTATAGGAAAAAACTTCATTAATATATTCAAAAGTTTAAGTACATCAGCAATGCCTAAAAAGCCCTGGAAAAATGGAAGTACTAAAATATTCTTTGATAAAGTGCGAGTGTTATTATTCACACGATAGAAGGTTCGTTTTGCCTTGTTAAGACAAGATTCCATAAACGCAGGTGGGTAGCACAGATCACTTCCAATACCGTTGATTTTTTCCAATTCGGCATCCATGTATTCCGGACTGGCGATCCTAAGAGCGCGGAGAAACACTTAAAAAAATATGGCCTTCTTAATGGGGGTGTCATGTCCAGAGTAAAAGTGTACGTATGGCAAACTGTTTGTTTTTTCCGATAGATACTAAACTTAAAACCTGGGCTTTCCCTATGTACACGCACATCCAAAAACGGGATTGAGTTGTCTTGTTCCACTTCTAAAGTAAACTTAATGGACTTATTAAAACCCACAAACGTGGCAACCCTATGCGCCCTATTATTAGCTCGGTGGGATCTATTACTATAAACTCTCCAAATGGCTTGTCAAAGCCTTGTCCCCCATTCTCGGAACTATCTCTGATTCACATGTAAAAAATTCCATGGATCTTACTGAAAAATTGAATAATGTACGCACTGAAACCAACGATAGACTGATCAATTTTGACGTTTGTTCATTGTTTACAAAGGTGCCGACTGATGAAATGCTTGACTTTCTCTCCCGAGAATTACATAAGTACGACCTGCCACTACCTGCACACATCGTTTTGGAACTTATTAAGCTTTGCATCAAAGTTTGTAAATTCACTTTCAATAGCGAGTATTATTAACAGGTGTTTGGGATGGCCATGGGCAACCCCTTGTCGCCCCTCCTCTCCAATATTTATATGGACTTTTTCGAAATTACTTACATTCCGAGAATCCTGTGGGTTGTCATCTCATGGTTGCGGTACGTCGACGATATTTTGTGTATCTGGCCCATGGATCGTGACCTGGATGACTTCCTCCTTCAGTTAAATGATCAAGTCCCCTCCATTAAGTTTACTTTAGAAGTGGAACAAGACAACTCAATCCCGTTTTTGGATGTGCGTGTATATAGGGAAAGCCCAGGTTTTAAGTTTAGTATCTATCGGAAAAAATAAACAATTTGTCATACGTACACTTTTACTCTGGACATGACACCCCCATTAAGAAGGCCATATTTTCTTCAATGTTTCTCCGCGCTCTTAGGATCGCCAGTCCGAAATACATGGATGCCGAATTGGAATCAACAGAAATCTTGTCTTAACAAGGCATAACGAACCTTCTATCGTGTGAATAATAACACTGGCACTTTGTCAAAGAATATTTTAGTACTTCCATTTTTCCAGGGCTTTTTAGGCATTGCTAATGTACTTAAACTTTTGAATATTAATGAAGTTTTTTCATATAACAATATTGTGAAAAATATCATAGTTAAAAATAGCCCTACAAATAACTCAGGCATTATCTATAAAATTGGTTGTAAACAATGTGCTTCCTTTTACATTGGTCAGACCGGAAAGGATTTGCACACGCGTGTAAAATAGCATCAATATTCCGTTAGAACGGGACAGTCGTCCAGTGCCATTTTTGTCCACTTGTCAGAGTTATCCGACTGTATTGATTGGAATAATGCTTCCCGTTTTGTTTCACTCTGGCAACATTGTTAATAGAAATATTCTTGAGTCTGCTATTATCCAACTTACAAATAACTTTAACATGAGCCAAGGTCTTTTTCTACTTGATCCTGTTGTTTTGAATTCGTTCAGAACGGATTTAGACAAGAAAGGCAGAGTGCTAAACTTTGGTAGTTTCCCTTATAAATTTGTATGCTCCTTTTACAATTTTTATTTTTCAATTTATTTTTATTTTTTATTTGTTTTTACCTATATATCATTCAGGCATTATCTATAAAATTGGTTGTAAACAATCCATTTGATGTTGTGTTGAATTCGTTCAGAACGGATTTAGACAAGAAGGGCAAAGTGCTAAAATTGGTAGTTTTCCTTACAAATTTGTATACTCCTCCCACAATTTTTAGTTCTATATTTATTACATATATATATATATATATATATATATATATATATATATATATATATATATATATTCTTTTTTTTTTTGTGACCTATATATATTCTCGAACTCTTTATTTACTTCAGTGTTCCTGAGGATGTCACTAGACGAAAGCGCTTGAGCACCATTCTGTGTTTCCTTTCCTTCGTGGTTTTATTCATCATAAACATTTTTCACGTGTTACTTTCGTGAAATAATTTTAATATATATATACCGTAAATCCTGGCGTATGAGTCGATTTTCGAGGCACTGAAATGAAGCTCTAAAAGTAGGGGTCGACTTATACGCCAGGTATATAAAGAGAACCATTAACACAGGTTGCTAACAAAGAGGTTTCATATCAAAAAATATCGAAATATAAGGTTAGTTTAATGAGTACAAACATTTATTAACTGTATTAAAAGATAAATTAAAAACTTAGGTATTTATTCAAGGTCATCATAAGGATCAGTATCACTAGAATTACTGTTGATCTCAGCTTCTTCCTCTTCATCATCTTCCCACAGTAAGTCGTCTTCTTGTCCATCCATTGCATTAGAAATCCCACATTTTTTGAATGATTTTACAACAGTTTCTGTACGGATGGTGTTCCAAGACTTGATCACAAAAGTGCACAACATATCCATTGATGGAGCACGCATATTACCGGCCTTTGTGTATGTTTTCTCACATTCAAGCATCCATGTATTCCACTCAGAACGAATATTATCTTTAAATGGCTTATTTAAACGCACATCAAGGGGCTGAACCACAGATGTTAGCCCTCCTAGTATGACTGCAGGTACAGTTTTAATTCTCTGTAGATGGTTCTTAACATTATCTGTTAAATGTGCTCTAAATGAGTCCCACACTAACATCGCCTTTTCTTCACGTAATCCACCTGGCCTTCTTCTCCACACATTGTCAATCCATAACTGAATTCCAGCTTCGTCCATCCATCCTGTCTCGTGGACATGAACAAAAACCCCTTCAGGGAACTGTATATGTGGCATTGTTTTCCGTTTGAAAATAACCATGGGTTTAAGCTTCGTCCCATCTGCAAGGCAGCTTAGTACTACAGTAAACTTTGTCCTTTCGTGGCCAGTAATTTTTATCAAAACTGTCTTACTACCTTTGCTGTCGACGGTTCTTGGGGAAAGCATATCGAAAAAACAGAGGGGTTCATCCATGTTACCAATCTGACATTGTGGAAAGCTTTGTTCCTTTCTTAATCCAATAATGTATCTTTGGAAATTCATAATTTTGTCTTCCAACTCCACAGGTAATTTTTGTGCAATTTTCGTTTTCTGCCTCAACACCAAGTTATTCCGCTTCATAAAACGAGAACACCAGTTTGCTGTAGCTTTGAAATTTCTGCTTTGATCTTGGTGATTTATTGCCCACTTAAGGGCTTGTATACGTATACAATTCCTTGTAACTGCAAAACCACTTTGCCTGTTTTCGTTGACCCACTGTTCTAAATAAATTTCCATTTCTGGCCAGTGACAGATTCCAGTCCTTAATGCACATTTTGATTTAGGCATTCTCTTCAGGGATTCCTCACATTTAATCAAATCACGCACAAGTTTTTCACAAACTCCAAAATGTTTTGCTGCAGCAACATTATTGGATTCTTTTGCATACGAGACAACTTTTAATTTGAATTTTGCTTCATATTTC
This sequence comes from Bathynomus jamesi, assembly GCA_023014485.1. Lineage (NCBI taxonomy): Eukaryota > Metazoa > Arthropoda > Malacostraca > Isopoda > Cirolanidae > Bathynomus > Bathynomus jamesi. The sequence goes on from JAJOZX010000146.1 coordinate 1,563,349, forward strand.
ATTCTTTTCTTTGGAGGCTCCATATTAGGGTATACTCAGGACCATTGTTGGGCACTAAAGCTTTAATCCGATAACAGTTAATTAACGAAGTTAACTTTTTTTAACGGACTATTAACGGAAGTTATTTTCCATTTATCGTTATCGGACCAGTTAACTTCCGATAACTCGATATTTAGTCTGTTAAAGTCCGTTAACACGTTAACTGCGAGGAGTCATTCACGGAAGATCACCGCTCCGCGAATGAATTCAAACCGCCATAACTTCAGTCTGCCAATTCCGTCCTCTGCCGCAGTGGAACGGCTCTTCTCTCTCGGCAAGGACATCCTGAGGCCCAAGAGGTCAAGACTGGCAGTTGGGCCTAACTTTGAGAAGTTGGTCTTTCTGAAGGGCAACCAGCACATTGTGTCATAGTCTTTAATAAATGTGCCTAAAATTTAATTTTACCTTTCAGTTCCCGCCATAATAATTCTCTGGTAAATTAATATTTAGTTAATGGTTAGTGGTTACAAGGGTTTCAAAACGTAATCAGTACATTTTTTATTAAAAATAAAAAAAAAAGTTATTAAGCAAAAAGTTGCAAAACTTGATAAAAATACAGTTAAATACCTATTTATTGTTGGATTTTGCATAAATAAACATTTTCTATGGGTTTTAAAGCTTTTTTCCTTGATTTTTTTAAATGTTAGTAAAGAAATAGTTATCGTTAACGGATTATCGTTAACTTCCGTTAACTTTGTAGTAAAATTATCGGATTATCGTTATCGGAGTTAAAAATTGGGGTTAACGGATTATCGTTATCGAAGTTAACTTTTTGGTTAACGGTGCCCACCACTGCTCAGGACACTATAAGTTTAAACTATCAAAAGTTCGAGGTTACTGCCTGAAATAAACAAAAGGATTAATACATCTACTTGGTTCATTCCTTTGGCATTTGGATGGTTGGTTGATTATTTGGGGGTCGACTTATACGCAAGGTATACCTTTAAATCAGAAATTTTTACCTAAAATCTTTCGGTCGACTTATACGCCGGGTCGACTTATACGCCCGGATTTACGGTATGTATATATATATATATATATATATATATATATATATATATATATATATACACACAGGGTTTGTAAAAAAAAAGTGACCCTTTAGAGTTAAAGTGTTATATTAAAAAAGTAAAGGGACTAGAGCTCCCGAACTTCTTAATTGAGAAGTTGCTCGATGTGTCACCCTTCCTGCTCAACGCAGGCCTCTAAACGTGGACGCCGCTGATCAATACACCTGTTTACATATCGTTGAGACACCTCCCAGCCGAGCAGAATTCTTTCCCGTAATTCATTGTTGTCTCTTATATTGGTATCAGTGATGTAAACTTTGGACTTCAGGACTTCCCAAACACCATAATCTAGTGGTGAAAGATCGGGACTACTAGCCGACCACATATTGGGTTCGATAAAATCCGCTGTTTTGTTCTCAAGGAATGTGACAGTTTGGCGTGCTCTGTGAGCAGGGCTCCATCTTTTTGGAAAGTATATCTTTCACCACTAATTCGACGAATATCACTTAGATAGAGTGAAAGATATACTTTCCAATGAGATGGAACCCCTGCTCACAGAGCACGCCAAACTGTCACATTCCTTGAGAACGAAACATCGGATTTTATCGAACCCAATATGTGGCCGGCTTGTAGTTCCGATCTTTCACCACTAGATTATGGTATTTGGGAAGCCCTGAAGTCCAGAGTTTACATCCTTGGTACCAATATAAGAGACATAGATGAACTACGTGAAAGAATTCTGTTCGGCTGGGAGAAGGTGTCTCAACGATATGTAAACAGGTGTATTGATCAGTGGCGTCCACGTTTGGAGGCCTGCTTTGAGCAGGATGAGGGACACATTGAGCAACTTCTCAATTAAGACGAACAACATGTTAAGGTAAGCATCAATGAAGTTTGGGAGCTCTAGTCCTCTTACTTTTTTTTAATATGACAGTTTTCCTCTTAGGGGTCACTTTTTTTTACCCACCCTGTATATGATGAAAATAACCACGAAGGAAAAAGGAAACACAGACCTTCGTGGTTATTTTCATCATAAATATTATTCACGTGTTACTTTCGTGAAATAATTTTCTCATATATATATATATATATATATATGTGTATATATCGTAAAGAACGACGCTTGTATAGGAGATATTCCGCGCGGAATATCTCCTATACAAGCGTCGTTCTTTACGTTATTTATACTGCGTGTTCTTTGCAGTTGAATGTATATAATGTTACGGCATGCGGGAGGTGCCCCCTTGGGGCATTGGTTTCTGCGAGTATGTAGAAGAATTACGGCATTTGGAAGAGTGAGGCCCATGGTGTAATGGTATCGCATCTGACCGGCAATCGGAAGATCCCGGGTTCGATTCCCGGGTGGTTACCTCATTTTTTCATTTGTTTCGTTCTCTCTCTCTCGTCTTGCGCGGAATATCTCCTATACAAGCGTCGTTCTTTACGTTATTTATACTGCGTGTTCTTTGCAGTTGAATGTATATGTATATATATATATATAACCTTTGGTTAACTTCCGCCCGAATTGTTCATTCTGACGAAGGTCAAGCTTTTCACCTCACTTTAGACCTACAGTCTAACGTAGAATCCGAACTACGCCCCGACAGTATCCCAGCGTCTTAACCACTAGGCCACCCAGGGTACCCATTTATCTACCAACCACTTTCTTGCGCGCCGGCTGCCGTCACCGGGCCTCGAACCCTGGGCCAATGGATTCGTAGTCAGCGACGCTAATCACTACACCACCGAGGCGCATCCCACTACACCACCACACACACATACACTATATGTATACTAGAGAGAGAGAGAGAGAGTAAAACCTTCTCATAAAGGAAGTAAAAACAGTTAACGAAGGAGATCTGCTTTTTTCAAATTTAAAATCGATGTCTGGAAAATTTTAGCAAGCATTTTTTTAGTCGTGAGCATGGTTCATACTGCATGTGTGAACATGTACCTTTCACTGTGCAATCAGAGTGGCGTGAACATGTTCAGATCAAGAATTTATGGTCAGTCCTTTGTTAACTGCCAGTACATGAATATGGGATGCGATGAATTCGTGAATTAGCGTTCATTTGCCCAAATTTTTAATTCTGAAGGTTTCAAAGAAACCGAAATTCACTGGTGCCTGCAAGCAATATTTGGTGACGCTGTAAAACGAGTCATACAAATAATAAATGGGGTTGAAAAGTTTAAACGTGAGCAAGTCAGACGCAGAGTAACGCGAGAGATTGTTTACAAAAGTAACCCGAACTAAATAGCTCACAAAGGATAACCGCATGGTGAGGGGTAACATGTACAGAGCCATGTTCATTACTGCCTAACTTTCATTGCAATCCTTCCATTGTCTTTCTTTTGGAAAATATATGTGTAAACTTTTGATATCGCCCTTTCTACATGGCAAATTAATATCCTCTCATATGATTTTTCTTTGTTTAATGTGTATTATAATTTAAATCAGAATCAGGGTTAACTTCTGGACGTGGAATAATTTTATTAAGTAAGGTATCAAACGAGTATCACTCAGTTTTGAGAACATTTTGCCTTTTTTGACATATTTTGCCTTTAGGAAACTTTGATGCTGGCTTAAACATTAAACGATTTGGACTTCCTGGCAAGTTTAAATCTGAGAATGCAACAGTAGTATTGCTGCAAAATGGGAGAGTGCATTCGGAATGCAACATTGCATGCGACATGATGAGAGTGTTTTTTAACCCTTCTCCACCCCCTTCAGGCCCCCTTCACCCCCACCGCCCCACCCCCCAAATATATATATATATATATATATATATATATATATATATGGGTGTGTATGCATGAGTAGAAACGCTTCTTTTATATATATATGAGTTATAATAATGTTATAATGTTATAATGTTTCAGACCAACAAAGACCCTAGGATCCACTCATGACTGGTCTACCTAACTGTGTTCGTAATTGTGTATTGTGCATGTCCTCCGTGGTGGCGGAGGGGACCTACAATTTTACGTGGGTTCCGAACCACAAGAACATAAGAAATTTTTATAGTGGGCACACTAGGGGCCACTTCGGCCCATCGAGGCGGCTCCACTATGTAAAAACTGCCTGTACATTAGCAACGACTAGTTTTTACAAAACTAAATAATTATCATTTTAAAACTAATTAATTATCAATTTAAAATTAAAGATAGAATCTCTAGATCCAGAGGATCAAGTCATAATAGACTACTATCCACAAATATGTTACACTCTATATCTATTTATAACCGACATGCAAATATATCAGATCCAAAGAATCCAGTCAATTTCATTACGGTATCCATCAATACCAGTACCTTGCCAACCAAAAATAAGTCACGGTCCATATCATTGCGGACCAAGTCACAATTTACAACCATATACATTACAAATATATACTTAGGAGGAAAAGTGTAGGTGTGGCTGTAAAGACTGTACAGTAATGTAGAAATGTGTGTGCACCCATTTTGGGTCTCCCATTTAAAGGTGTTTGTGGGGCAAGTGAAGATCATGAGTTTTTCAATACCTCACAGTACTATGGGGGGCACCGCTCGGCAGAGGAATCTCTTTAAATGGGGTGTGTAAGGACAGAGAGTATCCCCTAACCCAAGATGCTGCCTCCCTATATCCCACAACACTTGTGTTGAGCTGTGGGATCTATCACCACAAAGCCTTAATTTTACTACCTTAAACTATACCCAATCTATCAACATATGCGTCTAATCGATTTTTAAACATGTTTATAGACGTGCTACTAATTACTTCTACCGGCAAACTATTCCAGCTATTTACTATTCTATGCGTAAAAAAGTTTTTGGCAACTGTTGTCTCGAACCTTCTACTTGTCAACTTACACCCGTTATTTCTAGTCCTATATTGAGATATTTCGAAAAAGCTATCTCTATCTACGTTATCGAACCCATTCATAATTTTGAAAACCTGGATTAGATCACCCCTTAGCCTCCGAGTCTCGAGTGTAGTCAATTTTAACTCCTTAAGCCTATCCTCGTACGACTTTGACCTAAGCGACGGAATCATCTTAGTTGCTCGTCTTTGAACTCTTTCGATTTTGTCTATATCTTTGCGCATATGCGGATTCCAAAATTGGACCGCGTACTCCAAATGGGGTCTAACTAATGATTTATAAAGAGGAACTATAATATCGCGCGATTTGTACTCAAAATTCCGAGCTATAAAACCTAACACTTTGTTCGCCTTATTGACCGCTGCTGTACTTTGTTTCGCTACTTTTAAATCACCAGTGACTATAACTCCTAAATCTTTTTCCTGCTCTACGCTTGTTAACTCTTTCCCTGACATACTATACGCAAAATTACCGTTACGCGAACCTATATGCAAAATTTTGCACTTATCGACGTTAAATCTCATTTGCCATATGACTGAACAATCAACGATTTTATTCATATCTTCCTGGAGTTTACCTCTATCTTCGTCATTAATCGCCCTACCACCCATCTTCGTGTCATCCGCATACTTTGAAACTGTACTGACTAAATCGTTAATATATATAAGAAAAAGCAAGGGGCCCAATACAGAACCCTGAGGAACGCCACTCGCTACATTAGCCCAACACGACTCCGCTCCATCAACGACCACCCTCTGTTTCCAACCTCGCAACCACTCTTCTAGCCAATTTATTACTACACCCCTGATTCCATGAGCCTTAGTTTTTTCAATGAGTCTTTTGTGCGGCACGGTGTCAAACGCTTTTTGAAAATCTAAATACACTACATCAACCGCCCGATGACTATCGTAAACGTCAACCACGCTTTGAGAAAATTCTAAAAGATTAGTTAAGCAAGATTTATTTCGTCTAAAACCGTGCTGCGTATTTCTAACTAGTTTATGCAATTCTAAGTGTTCGACTATACGATCCCTAATTATTGATTCCAGTAGCTTACCTACAACAGACGTTAAACTGATTGGCCTATAATTTCCCGCCGCACCTTTATCGCCTTTCTTAAAGATAGGTGTTACATTTGATAACTTGAAATTATCTGGTACGGAACCCTCAGAAATAGACGCATTAAAAATCTTTGTCAGCGGCACAACAATGCTATCTTTTAATTCTTTTAGTTGTATGGGATATATGGAATCCGGCCCCGGTGATTTACGCGTTTTCATTTTATCAATATAGCGCATTACTTCCCCTTCACTAACCACGATATTATCCAAAATATTACCATTATCAAAAGGTATTATGTCTCTGACCGTAGGGATATTCGTTACATCTTCTATAGTAAAAACTGACGTAAAAAATTCATTTAGCAAGGTAGCCATTTCTTTGTTTTCAGAAACTAGATCCCCGCTAACATTTTTCATCGGCCCCAAGACACTTTTTACTGGATTTCTATTATTGACGTATTGAAAGAATCGCTTGGGGTTTGCTTTACCGTCACGAGCTATGGAGATTTCAAATTCGCGCTTAGACGTTTTTATTACACTTTTCGCTTCACGCCTTAGAGATATGTAGTTGTTTCGTAACCACAAATTGTCTTTATCGCACTTGTGTAACCGATAAGCCTATCTCTAATCTTTATAATATCTTCTACTCTAGAAGTAAACCACAAGGGCTTGTTGTTTACTTTAGCACGCTTAATTTTGTACGGTACACATTCCTCATTCCCACATTACTTTTGCGTTGGAGTTCCCCATTACGTTTTCCCAATTGACGTGTGACAATTTATTTCGAAATTTACAAAAGTCTGCGTGCTGGAAGTTGAGAATTTTAGTCGAGTTAGTTGGTTTCGAGTGACTTACTGAGAGGACAAACTCTACCATATTGTGATCGCTATTGCTTAACGGTTCTATTACTTGAAGATCAGTAATTAGCCTATCTTCCGTAGTTATTAATAAATCTAAAATACTCTCCAACCTCGTAGGTTCCCCAACCTTTTGAATAAGAAAGCTATCCTCGAGAAAATTAACTAAACGATTACCTTCCGCGTCTCCCTGCATTGTATCGTAATTCACGTTGGCGCAATTAAAGTCACCCATAACTAAAGCCTGCTCACTACCGATTATTCTCTTTAGTTCACGATATAACGCTTCGTCCGTATCAGCTGTTTGATTAGGGGGCCTATATATAACCGCAACAAGAAGTTTGAAATCGTTCAATTTAAGTTCTGCTATAGTCGAATCTATCGGTTCTGGAATTGTGTGCTTTACTTCTATAACGTTCGCAATATTATCTTTGATATACAACATAACACCGCCTCCTCGCCTACCTATTCTGTTTTTAACAAAAGTCTATAACCTTTAATTTGATACTCCCCTACAAAGTCACGTGTTTCAGTGCTAAGCCACGATTCATTTATCGCAATTAATCATAGTCTTTACAAGCAATTAAAGAAAAAAATTCGTTTATTTTATTTCGTAGGCTACGAGCATTTAAGGATAGAACCTTCAAATTGTTTGTAATTGCGACACCTTCGCGAGCGCAGGGGAAATTTGTGGAATTTACGCTGGGACCGTTCGAGTTACGGCAGCCTGAAAAGAAGAGACAGTATTATGAAATAGTCTTCCTAAACGCGCAGCTCCAACGTCATTAAGATGAAGTCCATCTCCGAGGAACAAGTCCCTCCTGCCGTAGAAACTGTTCCAAAAATTCGCAAAATGCACTCCTTCCTGTTGGCAAAGAGACTTTAGGTTATTGTTAATATAGGTCGCCTTGCTGTAGAAATCGTTACGTTGGATAATTCGAGGAAGTATACCTGTTAAAACAATCTTATTAGTTTTTTCCTTTAGTCGCTCTAGTAAGTCCCTGTACCTAGCCAGCAGTTCTTCCGATCTAGAATTTTAAACGTTATTAGTACCGACATGAATAACATACGTTGTGTCCTCGGCGGTACCGTCTTTGAAATGGTCAACACTATTAGTTATATCCTTCACCCTTGCACCAGGGTAGCAGTAACGGCGCCTACGACGAGGGTTTCTCCCACAGAATTCCTCGAGCTGCCCTCGAACAATGGAATCGCCAACGAGTCGTATTTCCGGTTCATCAGCAGCTTCGAAACCTAGAACAGAAAACTTATTGCTTGTTATTACTGGTAGACAAGTCTTAGGTTTTCTCAATGGGGCTCCATTACGCACTCGAACGAAGGGTTGGGAACTAGTGGAAGAGAGAGGGCTATTCGTACTGTTTATATTATTAGTAGAAACTGAGGCAGGAGGGGTCGTAACTGAAGTCTCAAGGGATTCTAATTTTGCTGTCAGGAGCATCACGCTTTGTATGTGAACTCGAAAGGGTATCCTAACCTAAGGCAGCTTAGGCCCCAAAAGTATATATATGCATGTGGGTGTGTGGGTAGCCTAAGCACAAGGAGAGAGAGAGAAGATCCATGAAATCGTAGCCATGAATCATCGCATAATGGTGTCTTCAGCATCACATACAGCTGGCTTAGAATGCAGCCATTCACCTCACAGCCAGTCGTACAGCGTAATCGGCTGTCAGGCAGTCTTTTTAGATGGTAAACAACCAGCCGCTACAGTTTAGTGGATAATACACACATATATCGGCTAACTGGACGGCCACCACCACTCATATCAAATTCTTAAAGTAAGATGGGGGGCCTTCTTAGTTGGTTTCGGATCCCAGCCAGTCGAAACATCCAGTCGAATCAGCCAGAGAATCCATCCAGTCGGCTTAGATGCACACACATACACACACACACACACACAAACACACAAACTCTGTATCGTTTATATATATATATATATATATATATATATATGCCCTTCATTTCCATTGATGTTTCTTAAAAGGTGTAAATAAAACACAGCTTCAGCCTTCTGACTATTTAATATATATTGAAATACAGAATATGTACCGTATATACATCAGGTGCAAAAACATTGATAATACGAATTATTTATATTTACATCAAAAATATCACAGCAGTATAGGAAAATTGCATTAAAACAGGAATAAATGGTGTTATTTAACATAATTATGTATATATACGTATCAAAAATAATACAGATAGTACAAAAAAATTCTATATACTGTACAACAAAATACTCAGCACATGTTTAATATACAGGGTGTTTGAAAACTTTCTGTACAAATTGTAATGGGGGATAGGCAACACCAAGACAAACCTTTTCGTCTATAAGTGTATGTCCGCTGACGTCACCATTCGGCGCGAGAGGGCGCCGCTGCAATTGGCTAAAAGGTGAAGTGGGCTAGACTCGCGCTTGCAGCGGCATTCTTAAATCGGACGTAGTACGCGTAACATGGAGCGCTTCACGACTGCTGAGATGGCTGACATGCATATGGTGTATGGGGCTGCCAATGGAAACGGAAGAGCTGCTGTGAGGTTGTACCAACAGCGCTTCCCAAACAGACGTGTGCCAAACCACCAAACGTTTGCGCATTTGCATCGGCGACTGCGAGAAACTGGAACATTCCATGCAAACATGCATGACACTGGTCGGGAGAGAAACGTGCGCACTCCTGACATGGAAGAAGAAATCCTACGGCGATTTGAGGACAATCCAAGCGCAAGCACGCGAGGTGTTGCACGTATCCTCGGTGTGAACCACGACCTGGTCTGGAGAGTGTTGCACGAGCAGCAGTTACATCCGTTTCATCGGTCAGAGAGTCCAGGCCTTACAACCTCGGGATTACCCTCTTCGTGTGGAATTCGCACGCTGGTTTCTGCAGCAGACAGCGGTGCAGCCTAATTTTCCGGCTTATGTGCTGTTCTCAGATGAGGCCGTAGGATTTCTTCTTCCATGTCAGGAGTGCGCACGTTTCTCTCCCGACCAGTGTCATGCATGTTTGCATGGAATGTTCCAGTTTCTCGCAGTCGCCGATGCAAATGCGCAAACGTTTGGTGGTTTGGCACACGTCTGTTTGGGAAGCGCTGTCGGTACAACCTCACAGCAGCTCTGCCGTTTCCATTGGCAGCCCAATACACCATATGCATGTCAGCCATCTCAGCAGTCGTGAAGCGCTCCATGTTACGCGTACTACGTCCGATTTAAGAATGCCCTCGGCAAGCGCGAGTCTAGCCCACTTCACCTTTTAGCCAATTGCAGCGGCGCCCTCTCGCGCCGAATCGTGACGTCAGCGGACATACACTTATAGACGAAAAGGGTTTGTCTTGGTGTTGCCTATCCCCCATTACAATTTGTACAGAAAGTTTTCCAACACCCTGTATATATGTATATATATATATATGAGTATATACGCATAAATAACGGATATACATAGATTAAGGACGGTTTCTACCACGCTTAAATAATATATATATATATATATATATATATATATATATATATATATATATATGAAATGAAATGAAATGAAAAGGTTTATTGGTAGACTATAGTCCATATGACAAATATTATTAATACAATGACAGTTCATATACTAAGGATAGAAATACTGTATATACACAATTGATTAGAAATAATACTGCAATGTCGAAGTTAAGTGGAGCTACAGATAGACGTTTTCGTACCAAGAAGTCCATAGCTTAGAGGATAAATGGCAGGACTCATGGATAGCTTGGATGATCGGGTTGGTTGATTTTTTAATTCTTTGCATTAGGCTGTGTTGAGCACGTCTTGTTACCTCCGGGAAGCTCGGGACATTGCTGGTAGAAAACATTTGTGAAGCTGAGCATCTCGGGGGTAATTTATGTAAGTCTTAAAGACCTGTTGTACAGCAAATTTAGGGTTCTGCCAGAACCTTATATATATATATATATATATATATATATATATATATATATATATATATATATATATATACTTGCTTTAGGTGCATACTTTAGGTGAGTTCGAACGAAGGTTCAGGATCGAACTATGGTCGACCCCTCTGCAACATCCCGCCTCATTTGCGGGATTTGGTGAAAGAGGGAATTGCTGTCTGATCTCCTCCTGGCCTCGTAGCCAGCCACGCATGGCTGGTCAGGGAAAGGAATCTGTCCAGCTGGTTCTTGAACTTATTCAGGTCGGTGTGCTGGAGATTCCTCACTTCATTTGGTAGGACATTGAAAAGCTTTGGGCCTCTTATTCTGATGGTATTTCCCATCCTCGTTTTCATGGCCCCTTGCCCTACCGCAGCTGGGACCGTACAAAATCTACCTATTCTCTCATTCCAGTTTGTTTCTATTTCATTTCTAAGGTTCGGGACAGAACTCTCAAGTATTTTCCATAAGTATATTATTGTGTACCGCTTGCGCCTTCTTTCGAGAGAGTAGAGTTCCAGGGACCAGTGTTCTTCACCTTCCGTTTCTTCTATCTTAGATGTAAAAGTCCTTTGTATAGCTTCAATGTTCGCAATGTCTCGTTTTCTGTGTGGGCGTTTTAGTACTGATCAATATTCAATTATTGGTAGGACGAGACTCTTCCATAATTTGAGCATGATGTTTGCTTTTCTGCTGCAGAGGCTCCTCCAGATGATTCCCATTATTTTTCTAGCCGTTGTAATTTTGATGTTATAGTGCTCTCTGAATTCTGCATCAGACGACATTATTACTTTAAGATTCCTGACTTGTGGATTTGGTCTTATCTGTTTGGCTTGCAGAGTTTTGCACCCTTTTTTCTGTAGCTCCTTCTTATTACCGTATCTTAGAAGTTGGAATTTTTCTTCGTTGAATTTCATATTGTTCTCTTCTGCCCACTGGAATAGTGTTTCAATGTCGTTTTGAAATTTTTCTATATCACCTTCGTTCAATATTTCCTTGCATATCTTTGTGTCATATGCGAAACATGATACAATACTGTCATTGATATCTGCATCAATATCTGCAATCATTTTTATGAACAGCAAGGGAGCTAATACTGTCCCTTGTGGGACAGAGCTCTCGACTTCCGAGACTTCCGATTTGACTCCATTTACCACCACTCTTTGTGTTCTTTTTGTCAAGAAATTAAATATCTATCTTCCCAGCTTTCCAGTAATTCCTGTATTCTTAAGTTTATATGTATCGAAGGTTTTTGCAAAGTTAGTATAGATTACATCTATGTTTTGTCCTCGACACAATGTTTCTAATATTTTCTCCTGGTGGTCTAATAGCTGTGATAGGTATGATCTTCCAGCCCTGAAACTATGCTGATTTGGGTTGTACAAGTTCTTTTCTTGTAGGTAGTAGGTAGATTCGCTTCTAATTATACGTTCAAAGCACTTTATAGTTTGTGAGGTGAGAGCTACCGTCCGATAATTCTTGGATATTGCTCTGTAACAACCTTTGAATAAAGTGTCAATTTTCGCGTTCTTTAATGGCAGTGAAATTTGTCCTGTGTCGAGTGATTTCCTCCATAGTAAGTATAGCAGTTTGGTAATACTCTCTTTACATTTCTTCAGAAATGTGGCACTCCATGTGTCTGGCCCTGGTACAGAATTGTCTCGCATCTGTGACAGAGCATTAATTACATCTGCTTCCGAGAACTCTAAGTCCATTAATAGGTTTGTGCTAGAATTAGTCCTTGGCTGATTTGTATCAATGTCGAAAAATTTATCTGCGTTTTCTACTTTCATCTTGGACTTACGGGTGCTAAACACAGAGTTAAATTGTTCCTTAAGCAGTTAGCCCATTTTTTGGGTGCCATTTGTGTGTTTGGCCTCCCCGTCTATCAAAGGACCAATACTCTCTTTGCACTGCATTTTTCTATTCACAAAAGTGTAGATGCATTTTGGGTTATCTTTTATGTTTTCTGCTACCTTGCTTTTCTCCTCGTTTGTCTTATGTATGAATGTTTCCTTTTGGTCAATTTCTATTTCGCCTAGTTTCCTCTCTAGTTTGAGTCTCCTTGTAGCGGAGGGGACCTACAATTTTACGTGGGTTCCGAACCACAAAGCCTTAATTTTACTATCTTAATCTATACCCAATGTATCAATATATGCGTCTAATCGATTTTTAAACATGTTTATAGACGGGCTACTAATTACTTCTACCGGTAAACTATTCCATCAATTTACTATTCTATGCGTAAAAAAGTTTTTTGGCAACTGCTCTCTCGAACTTTCTACTTGTCAACTTACACCCGTTATTTCTAGTCCTATTATATTCTGATATTTCGAAAAAGCTATCTCTATCTACGTCATCAAACCCATTCATACTTTTGAAAACCTGGATTAGATTACCCCTTAGCCTCCTAATCTCGAGTGTAGTCAATTTTAACACCTTAAGCCTATCCTCGTACGACTTCGACCTAAGCGACGGAATCATCTAAGTTGCTCGTCTTTGAACTCTTTCGATTTTGTGTATATCTTTTCGCATATGCGGATTCCAAAATTGGATCGCGTACTCCGAATGGAGTCTAACTAATGTTTTATAAAGAGGAACAATAATATCGCGCGATCTGTATTCAAAATTCCGAGCTATAAAACCTAACACTTTGTTCGCTTTATTGACCGCTGCTGTACTTTTTTCGCCACTTTTAAATCAACAGTGACTATAACTCCTAAATCTTTCTCCTGCTCTACGCTTGCTAACTCATTCCCTGACATACGATATGCAAAATTACCGTTACGCGAACCTATATGTAAAATTTTGCACTTATCGACGTCATATCTCATTTGTCATGTGACTGACCATTCAACGATTTTATTCAGATCTTCCTGGATTTTACCTCTATCTTCGTCATTAATCGCCCTACCACCCAACTTTGTGTCATCCGCAAACTTTGAAACTGTACTGACTAGGCCGACATCTAAAGCGTTAATATATATAAGAAAAAGCAAGGGGCCCAATACAGAACAGTGAGGAACGCCGCTCGCTACATTAGCCCAACACGACTCCGCTCCATCAACGACCACCCTCTGTTTCCTACCTCGCAACCACTCTTCTATCCAATTTATTACTACACCCCTGATTCCATGAACCTTAGTTTTTTCAATGAGTCTTTTGTGCGATACGGTGTCAAACGCTTTTTGAAAATATAAATAACACTACATCAACCGCCCGATGACTATCGTAAACTTCAACCACGCTTTGAAAAATCTAAAAGATTAGTTAAGCAAGATTTGTTTCGTCTAAAACCGTGCTGCGTGTTTCTAACCAAGTTAGGCAATTCTAAGTGTTCGACTATGCGATCCCTAATTATTGATTCCAGTAGCTTATCTACAACAGACGTTAAACTGATTGGCCTATAATTTCCCGCCGCACCTTTATCGCCTTTCTTAAAGATAGGTGTTACATTTGACAACTTGAAGTTATATGGTACGCACCCCTCAGAAATAGACGCATTAACAATCTTTGTTAGCGGCACAACAATGCTTTCTTTTAATTCTTTTAGTTTTATGGGATATATGGAGTCCGGCCCCGGTGATTTACGCATTTTCATTTTATCAATATCGCGCATTACATCCCTTTCACTAACCACAATATTATCCAAAATATTACCATTATCAAAAGATATTATGTCTATGACCGTAAGGATATTCATTCCATCCTCGATAGTAAAAACTGACGTAAAAAATTCATTTAGCAAGATAGCCATTACCTTGTTTTCAGAAACTAGCTCTCAATTAACATTTTTCAACGGCCCGAAGATACTTTTTACTACATTTCTATTGTTGACGTATTGAAAGAATCGCTTGGGGTTTTCTTTACCGTCACGAGCTATGGAAATTTCAAATTCGCGCTTGAACTTTTTTATTACACTTTTCACTTCACGCCTTAAAGATATGTAGTTGTTTCGTAACCACAAATTGTCTTTATCGCAATTATGTAGCCTATAAGCCCTATCTCTACTCTTTATAATGTCTCCTACTCCAGAAGTAAACAACAAGGGCTTCTTGTTTATTTCGCATGTTTAACTTTGTACAGTACACATTCCTCATTTATAGTACTTAGTAAATACTGTTTCAAACGATTCCCACATTAGTTTTGCGTTGGAGATCCCCATTACGTTTTCCCAATTGACGTGTGACAATTTATTTCGAAATTTACAAAAGTCTGCGTGCTGAAAGTGAGGAATTTTAGTCGAGTTAGCTGGTTTCGAGTGACTTATTGAGAGGACAAACTCTACCATATTGCGATCGCTATTGCTTAACGGTTCTATTACTTGAAGATCCGTGATTAGCCTATCATCCGTAGTTATTACTATATCTAAAATACTGTCCAACCACGTAGTTTCCCCAACCTTTTGAATAAGAAAGCTATCCTCGAGAAAATTAACTAAACGATTACATTCCGCGTCTCCCTGCATTGTATCGTAATTCACGTTGGCGCAATAAAGTCACCCATAACTAAAGCCTGCTCACTACCGATTATTCTCTTTAGTTCACGATATAACGCTTCGTCCGTATCAGCTGTTTGATTAGGGGGCCTATATATAACCGCAACAACAAGTTTGAAATCGTTCAATTTAAGTTCTGCTATAGTCGAATCTATCGGTTCTGGAATTTGTGCTTTACTTCTATAACATTCGCAATATTATCTTTGATATACAACATAACACCGCCTCCTCGCCTACCTATTCTGTTTTTAACAAAAAGTCTATAACCTTTAATTTGATACTCCCCTACAAAGTCACGTGTTTCAGTGCTAAGCCACGATTCATTTATCGCAATTAAATCATAGTCTTTACAAGCAATTAAAGAAAAAAATTCGTTTATTTTATTTCGTAGGCTACGAGCATTTAAGGATAGAACCTTCAAATTGTTTGTAATTGCGACACCTTCGCGAGCGCAGGGGAAATTTGTGGAATTTACGCTGGGACCGTTCGAGTTACGGCAGCCTGAAAAGAAGAGACAGTATTATGAAATAGTCTTCCTAAACGCGCAGCTCCAACGTCATTAAGATGAAGTCCATCTCGAGGAACAAGTCCTCCTGCCGTAGAAACTGTTCCAAAAATTCGCAAAATGCACTCCTTCCTGTTGGCAAAGAGACTTTAGGTTATTGTTGATATAGGTCGCCTTGCTGTAGAAATCGCTACGTTGGATAATTTGAAGAAGTATATCTGTTAAAACAATCTTATTAGTTTTTTCCTTTAGTCTCTCTAGTAAGTCCCTCTACCTAGCCAGCAGCTCTACCGATCTTGAATTTAAAACGTTATTAATACCGACATGAAGAATATACGTTGTGTCCTCAGAGGTTCCGTCTGTAAAATGGTCAACACTATTAGTTATATCCTCCACCCTTGCACCAGGGTAGGAGTAACGGCGCCTACTACGAGGGTCTTTCCCACAAAATTCCTCGAGCTGTCGTCGAACAGTGGAACCACCAACGAGTCGTATTTCCGGTTCATTAGCATCTTCGAAACCTAAAACAGAAAACTTATTGGTTGTTATTACTGGTAGACAAGTCCTAGGTTTTCTCAATGGGGCCCCATTACGCACTTGAACGAAGGGTTGGGAACTAGGGAAAGAGAGAGGGCTATTAGTACTATTTATATTATTAGTAGAAACTGAGGCAGGAGGGGTCGTAACTGGAGTCTCAAGGGATTCTAAGTTTGCCGTCAGGAGCATCACGCTTTCTTCAAGCCTCACTCTGGCCTCCCTCTCACTTTCTAACTCGTTCCTCAGGACTTACATGCTTGAGCACCACCTGCAAACTAACTGTTCATTATTATTAGCCATTGTAAACGCGTAAGCGGCAAATTTACCTTCACAGCGACTGCAAGTACTTGACGGGGGTGCCATGCTCTTAATTAATTAAAAAACAAAAAAACAAAAACCGAGCGTTTGGAAATTAGTAAATTACAACGTAGGTCTACCGCGTGCTTATTGTGCCGTCACCTGCGCAAGCCCGCAAAAATGTTCTTGAAACGCAGAACAGGTTCTTTTAACAAAAATTTATACTAAATGAATATATACTTAATTAAGCTTCCGACGAAAGATCTGTAAAAGAAAAAATATTAATAAAACTTATCTGTCTGCTATTCGACCGACTTTTTTCTTTCCGTTATTCCTTTTTCCCACGGTGGGTGACCACACACTCTACATATAATATATACATATATATATATATATATATATATATATATATATATATACATACATATATACATATATATATACATGTGTAAATATATATATATATATATATATATATATATATATATATATAATATATATATATATAATAAACAGGAAACACCAGACAAAAAATGAACTTCCTTCAAGGTTTATTAGTATCAACGTTTCTGAATGCACTAATTCCATCTTCAGGGCTAAAACAATAAAATGCCAAATCACATACAAAATACAAATTGCTTAATAACAATTTAAAATAAGGTTAAAAAATTATCAAAAGTAGCCAAGAAAATGTAAAACATTAAAACTAAAAGTTAAATAAATGTGAAGTTAAAAAGTTACAATTATAAAAAGTAGCTGGGAAAAATATAAAAGCATTAAAACTGGAAAGTAAATAAAATAAAATAAACTAGTACGTTAACCAAAACATAGCAGATCTATCGATGATTCGTCAGAATTTAGGTCTGGTTTTAGTTTATAAATAAACAAAGATTCCATAATTTTAAGCTTAAGGTCAGAGCTTCCGGCAGCAAGTATGGCGAAATTAGACTGTGAAATTGGGTGGTTATTGTTGTGCGAGTGATTACGTATGAGAGAATTAGGTGGTTTGCCAAGGGGTAAATTTGTACGGACCGATTTACCGAGATGTTCGTAAATATGGTATTTAAAATGTCTTTTAGCTTTACCTATATATGACCCCATACAGTGGCCACACTTGTATTGATAAACTATGGATGACTTAAGAAGTGTAGGAATAACATCCTTGTAAATAAAAACCCAATCTAATAGACAGAGTTTATTTCCACGACAGTTTCGACGCCCACTGGCATCCTCCTCGGGTGGATACAGAAACACGAATGAACCAAAACAAGAGGGAAAAACAGTCCAGGGACCGACCTTTAAGAAATTCGCACCTAGGTTAGATCCCATTCTCCCGACACCGGAAGGGCATTTTCATTAAGTACATTCGCGCAAATTTAAAACTATCTTCCTGTTCTAAACATACAGATTCTATTATTTTTTTTACATAATTATTACATTTATTATTAAATTTATTACATTTAATATTGCATATTATGCCCCTCGGGAACCTTCAGTTAACCAAAAACAATATGTGAGTTTGCCTTACATTGCTGGCTTAGAAAGAGTAAAACCGTTGACGAAAGATTTTAAGTTTGTTTTGGCGTTCAAATATTCGTCTACCGTGAAAAGTAAATTGGTTAGGAATAACGTTGCAAAAGAGGAACAAGCCTGTGTCTACAACATTCCCTGTAAAAGTTGTGATTTAGTATACGTGGGAGAAACTGGAAGAAATATTGAAACCCGTATTAAAGAACACAAATATGCCTTCAGAAGTTGTAATACTAATAATGCCATTTTTTATCACGCCAGCCAAAATAATCATGCTATAGATTGGGAATCAAGTAAGGTACTTTATAAATGTAATAATTATGTCAAAAGAAAAATAATAGAATCTGTATGTATAGAAAAAGTAGATAATTTTAATTTGTGCGAAGGTACTTATAAGTTAACTCCTTTAATGAGATTCTTGGTCAAAAAATCCTTTACGGAGTCGGGGAAACGTGTTCTAACCTAAGTGTAAATTTCTTAAAGGTCTCTGGATTGTTTCCTTAATCGCTTTTAGTAAATGTAATAATGGAAGTAATAAATGTGGAAATAAGTATAAATGCAACAGATGTAATAATAAAGGTAATATTATAAATTTAATAATTAGGGTAAAGGTAATAATAATAAATGTTAAAAAAAAATGCAATAATAAATGCAGTAATTATATAAAAATATTAGAATTTGTATGTATAGAACAAGAAGATAGTTTTAATTTGTGCGAATGCACTTATAAGCGGGACCCTGTAATAAAATGCCCTTCTGGTGTCGAGAGAACGGTATCTAACCTAGGTGCGAATTTCTCAATGGTCTCTGGATTGTTTCCTTCTCGCCTTTTTCATTCGTTTTTCGGTTTATAAGTTCTGTATTATAAACATCAATGTAATAACCAATGTAATAATAATTTATAATTTCTGTAATAAATAAAAATTCAATATTAAATTTAATAAATTTAATAATAAATGTAATAATTATGTAAAAAAAAAAAAAAAATAGAATCTGTATGTTTAGAACAGGAAGATAGTTTTAAATTTGTGCGAATGTATTATTATAAGCGGGTCCCTTTAATGAAAATGCCCTTCCGGTGTCAGGAGAATGGGATCTAATCTAGGTGCGAATTTCTTAACGGTCGGTCCCTGGACTGTTTTTCCCTCTTGTTTTGGTTCATTCGTTTTTCTGTATCCACCCGTTGAGGATGCCAGTGGGCATCGAAACTGTTGTGCAAATAAACTCTGTCTATTAGAGTGGATTTTTATTTTCATATTTTGACCTTCACGTAGAAAAAAGTGAAGTTTTTTGCATTTAAGTCATCCATAGTTTATCAATACAAGTGTGACCACTGTATGGGTTCATATATAGGTAAAACTAAAAGACATTTAAAATCCCATATTTATGAACATCTCGGTAAATCGGTCCGTACAAATTTACCCCTTGGCAAACCACCTAATTCTCTCATACGTAATCACTCGCACAACAATAACCACCCAATTTCACAGTCTAATTTCGCCATACTTGCTGCCGGAAGCTCTGACCTTAAGCTTAAAATTATGGAATCTTTGTTTATTTATAAACTAAAACCAGACCTAAATTCTGACGAATCATCGATAGATCTGCTATGTTTTGGTTAAGGTACTAGTTTATTTTATTTTATTTACCTTCCAGTTTTAATGCTTTTATATTTTTCCCAGCTAGTTTTTATAATTGTAACTTTTTAACTTCACATTTATTTAACTTTTAGTTTTAATGTTTTACATTTTCTTAGCTACCTTTTATAATTTTTTAACTTTATTTTAAATTGTTATTACAATTTGTATTTTGTGTGTGATTTGGCATTTTATTGTTTTAGCCCTGAAGATGGAATTAGTGCATTCCGAAACGTTGGTACTATTAAACCTTGAAGGATGTTTATTTTTTCTCTGGTGTTCCTGTTTATTATTAAACTGCGTTTTCCACGCCATCAATCAATAGCCGATATATATATATATATATATATATATATATATATATATATATATATATATATATATATATATATATATATCGGGTGGTCCGAAAAAATGACGCATTTTTTAAAAATTAATATCTCAGTAACCCCCTTCCTTATCATGACAATTTTTATATGCAAGATACTTTCAAACTTCTTTTTTTGAATGCAAGAAACGGAATTCTGATATCTTTTATAGTTTTCTCGCAATTAACAAAAGTAACAACATGGGTCAAAAAAACGAATATCATGAGAAAGGAAAAATTTAATCAGAAATTTAACTAATTAATTTACAGTAAATGATCGATTGGACCACCACTCTGTTGACACACTAATCTAAGTCTTTTCTTCCACACAAAAATAATACTTCTTACTTCATTAATGCCAATTTCTTGCCAAGATTCAAGTATTTTACTTTTTAATTCTGATTCGGTGAATTTTTCTCGTCGACCTCGGTAAACCTTCTCTTTTAGTAACTCCCAAATTGAGTAGTCCATAGGATTACAATCTGGGCTTTGTGGTGGCCACTCATTTTTCGTTATTAATTTTGGTGTATTGCTAATCAGAAACGACTGTGTGGCGTAGCTTGTATGCGACGGTGCTCCATCTTGTTGAAATATGAAATCATTTTCTTGATACAGGCGACGACAATCCGGCAACAATTTTGTTCTTAAAAGTTCAATGTAATTTGCAGAATTCACCTTTGTCTTTTCAGTTTCAATAAAATGAACATCTGTCTTGCCATTCCAAGAGACCCCTGCAGATATCATAACCTTTTTGGAGAATCTTGACGTTTCATGATACAATCTGTTTATTGAAATGTCACACTTTTTACCACGCCCGTAGACAACATCATTTTGACGGTTTCGCGGAATTTCTAGAGTGAAATCTTTTTCATCCGTGAAGACTATCTTTTTAATATCAACGACAGAGAATTATCAAGTAACTTTCTGCACCTTGTTTTTCTTTTATCCTTAACAGTATCACTTTTTCTAGAAGATACTATTCTTTTGAAGGCTTTTAGTTTTTGTGCTTTAATTATTCGGTGTACAGAAGTCTTTCCAATATTCAAATGTTTAGCAATTGTTCTTTGTGACAAATGACTTCCTGGTTTATCTTCTTGAGAGCAGATTTTATCGTTGATGTAATCCACATTTTCTGGAACCGAAGCTGTTTTAGGTCTACCGCTTCCTGGTTTTCTGGCAGTACTTCCCGATTCGCGAATCTTCTTTAAGAGTCTTTCCACTGCACGCCTTTTCCACTTTTTGCCGGGAAACTCTTGCAATAACCTTCCAGTCTTCCATCCTTTTTCACAGTAACAATTTTTAATGAGAATACGATCTTCCTCTGACAACATCATTAAGGGTACTGACGAATTGTTAAAAAATAAAAATATCCACAATTTGACTTGTTCATTCCTGTAGAGTTTTGTAATAACTTGCAAAAATATCGCATGATATCATATAAAAAACGGATATTATATTGCGATTTTTGTTTTTTTGACCCATGTTGTTACTTTTGTTAATTGCGAGAAAACTATAAAAGATATCAGAATTCCGTTTCTTGCATTCAAAAAAAGAAGTTTGAAAGTATCTTGCATATAAAAATTGTCATGATAAGGAAGGGGGTTACTGAGATATTAATTTTTAAAAAATGCGTCATTTTTTTCGGACCACCCGATATATATATATATATTTCTACCTCGTGGTGTACGGACGTTTTGTTTCCGCTCTTTGTAATATCGAAATAACTAGTGTTTATAAGTTCAGCCGTAAATTCTATCTTATACCAGTGTGTGTATTTAATACCAGAGAATTCGCGATAATAAATTATTAAATGAAAGCCGGTGGCATATAGCTTGCACAACGAAAAAGCATCATATTGAAATATAAATTTAAAACACTTCGAACGGAAAAACAGCTCTGAGATTGTACACTAGGCCTAAGAGGGAAAAAGGTCAGTGCCATAAAAATGAAGATCGAGTTATCGAAAGAAATTTGAGAAGCGAGGAAAAAAAAGGAAAATAAATAAAGAGGAAAATAAAGGAGAAAATGGCAAAACATACGAAGAAATGTGTAAATTGCTGGAAAATCAGAAAATTGAATAAAGCCGGATTATGTATAATGGAATGTGCCGCATATCAACTTTGCGATTGCAAAAACGAAGCAGACCAGACCTCGGGCTTAAACTGCATTCTGTGCAATACCTTTAAGCACTACGAATGCATGAACTTAGATAGAAAAGAGAGGAAAATGGTAAATAGAATAAATAACAAAATCATAGGACTTTGTGGTTTCTTATGAGTCAAGTGCATGGAAAACAATAGAAAATTAGTAAAGAGGGTAACACAAAATGTTGAAATAGAAGAATCAAGTACAGCAGCTCTACCGACAGAAAAACATGAAACAGAAAACGCCTACACAACCGAGAAGGGGAAAAAGAAAACACCACTACAGGGAGGGGCGAAAACAGCCTGAAAAAGAAGTACCCACGGCAGAAGAGGGAGATACGAAATACACACCAAAGAAAACAACCCCACTGAGTAGGGAAGAAGTGGTGGCGAAGCAGAAGGAAATCGAATCACATAAGACACAGAGGGAATTTAAACGACGGGCCATATGCGAATATTATAAAATAGGTGCGTGCAAATATGGCTCAAACTGCATATACAATCACCCTACAAAAATGCTGCTAATGATGAGGAATGGGAAGTGCAAGTACGACCAAACTGCAACTTTTTTCACCCTCGTATGTGCAGACAGTCAATTACTGAGAAAAAATGCCTGAACATAGGGTGCCGCATTTTCACATAAAGGGTACGCAAAAGAAGAGAACGGGAAAGAACAGATCATATGCGACATAGAAGAAATAGCAAGAGTAATGAAACATATTTTTTAGAAGAAATGAGAATAATAAAAGCTCAGCTTGCCCTTCTAACAAGGAGAGACAGAACGCCGCAAACATATGCACCACAACATTACGCACATCACCCCACTATTCAACACCGCCCACCAATAATACAACAACAACAGTGGTATCACGGGCCGCAACCCCAATACTCCCAAATGCAGCGGCCCAACCAATAACACCAAACAGGAACCGACATCGACCAGGAAACGACCATCATTTAGGAGAATCGAACACGAAGATTAGAAACCCGGTAAATGTATTATACACAAATATACAAGGCCTCTATACGGACCATGCAGACTGCAAATTACAATACTAGCAAAATTTAGCTACGGAAACCAGCATAGATATCATATGCCTAACGGAAACACACTTACGTAAGTGCGAAAAAGGCTGTGAAAACTGCATCGAGAATACTGAAATAGCATTGGTGGACTACAACATATACAGAGCAGATAGACTGGCTAGACGAGGAGGATGGTGTTGTATCTACGTGAAAAACACTTATACATGTGAAGTGAGGGTAAAGAAATCAAACAGCACAGTTGAAGTTATTATATTAGAAGTAAAAGAACTGAACCTAACCATTATGAACATCTACAGACCACCAAACACCACAAAAAGTGAATTCCAATTTGCTACAAATGAAATAGAAAACATATTAAAATTACTTGAAACTCCAGCAACAAATATTCTAATTTTCGGAGATTTTAATTTCCCATTCATATCATGGAAGAAAAATGACGAAGTTATATATGTTGAGAAGTTTCATGGCAACATTACTAAAGATGACAGAACCCAAGCAACAATGCTATTAGATATTATGGAACATTACGCCCTTACCCAGGAAATCTGTGAAGCCACGAGAAAGGAGAACGTTTTGGATTTAATCTGGACAAATAACAACGAGATAATAATAAATAAAAAAGTAACGCACACAAAGTTCTCCGACCATAACCTCATCGATATACAATTGAAGTTAGCACCCAGAGGTCCGAAAACGCATCCTAGAGAGGCAGATGGAATATTTGAAGGCTTAAACATAAATTCAAAGAAAGTAAATTGGGAAAACGTAAATAAAGATTTAAAGGAGGTAAATTGGGAATTGCTACTACACGAGAAGACTCCACAAGAAATACTATGTATAATAGAGACGGAAACCAAACCTATAATACTGAAACATATTCCAGAGAGACAGGAAAGAAAACGTAGCAAGCTCGAGAGGAAAATCAGGACTCTATTCAGGCAACGAAGACAAACCGTAAAACATCTCCACAGATGCAGAACTGATGCAAAGAGACTCAAACTAGAGAGGAAACTTGGCGAAATAGAAATGGACCTAAAGCAAACATTCATACATAAGACAAACGAGGAGGAAAACAAGGTAGCAGAAAACAAAAAAATAACCCAAAATACTTCTACACTTTTGCGAAAAGGAAAATGCAGTGTAAGAGAGTATTGGACCGTTGATAGACGGGGAGGCCGAATACACAAATGACCCGAAAGAAATAAGTGAACTGCTTAGGGAACAATTTAAATCTGTGTTTAGCACCCCTAAGTCCGAGATGGAAGTGGAAAACCCAGACGAGTTTTTCGACATTGATACAGATCAACCAAGAACAAATCCCGGCACAAACCTATTAATGGACTTCGAGTTCACGGAAGGAGATGTAATTACGGCCTTATCACAGATGCGAGACAATTCAGCGCCAGGGCCAGACACATGGAGTGCCACATTTCTGAAGAAATGCAAAGAGAGTATTGCAAAACCGCTATACTTACTATGGAGGAAATCACTCGACACAGGACAAATTCCACTCCCCTTAAAGAACGCGAACATTGCCCCCCTATTTAAAGGTGGTAACAGAGCAATGCCCAAAAATTATCGGCCAGTGGCTCTCACCTCACACCTTATAAAGTGTTTTGAACGCATAATTAGAGGCAAAACTACCTACTACCTACAAGAAAAAGACTTATACAACCCAAATCAACATGGCTTCAGGGCGGTAGATCATGCCTGTCACAGCTACTAGACCACCAGGAGAAAATATTAGGAACATTGTGTCGAGGACAAAACATTGATGTAATATATACTGACTTTGCTAAAGCCTTCGATAAATGTGACCATGGAATCATAGCACACAAACTTAAGGATACAGGAATTACTGGAAAGCTAGGAAGGTGGATATTTAATTTCTTGACGCAAAGAACGCAAAGAGTGGTGGTAAACGGAGTTAAATCGGAAGTCTCGGAAGTCGTGAGCTCTGTCCCACAAGGGACAGTATTAGCTCCCTTGCTGTTCATAATAATGATTGCAGATATTGATGCAGATATTAAGGACAGTATTGTATCATGCTTCGCAGATGACACAAAGATATGTAAGGAAATATTGAACGAAGATGACATAAGAAAACTACAAAACGACATTGAAACATTATTCCAGTGGGCAGAAGACAACAATATGAAGTTCAACGAAGAAAAATTCCAACTTCTAAGATATGGTAATAACAAAGAGCTACAGAAAAAAGGGTACAAAACTCCGCAAGCCAAACAGATAACACCAAATCCACAAGT
Source organism: Bathynomus jamesi (assembly GCA_023014485.1). Lineage (NCBI taxonomy): Eukaryota > Metazoa > Arthropoda > Malacostraca > Isopoda > Cirolanidae > Bathynomus > Bathynomus jamesi. Next base: position 1,588,941 of record JAJOZX010000146.1, read on the forward strand.
CAGGGATCTTGGAGTAATAATGTCGTCGGATGCAGAATTCAGAGAGCACTATAAAATCAAAATCACAACGGCTAGAAAAATAATGGGAATCATCTGGAGGAGCTTCCGCAGCAGAAAAGCAAACATCATGCTCAAATTATGGAAGAGTCTAGTCCTACCAATAATTGAGTATTGCTCAGTACTCACAAGCCCACACAGAAAAAGAGACATTGCGAGCATTGAAGCTATACAAAGGACTTTTACGTCTAAGATAGAGGAAACGGAAGGTGAAGACTACTGGTCTCGACTACAATCCCTGGAACTCTACTCTCTTGAAAGAAGGCGAGAGCGGTACACAATAATATACATATGGAAAATACTTGAGGGCTCTGTCCCTAACCTCAGAAATGAAATAGAAACAAACTGGAATGAGAGAAGAGGCAGATTTTGTACGGTCCCAGCTGCGGTAGGACAAAGAGCCATGAAAACGAGGATGGAAAATACCCTCAGAATACGGGGCCCAAATCTTTTCAATGTCCTTCCAAAAGAAGTGAGGAATCTCCAGAACACCGACCTGAATAACTTCAAGAACCAGCTGGACAGATTCTTGTGCAACGTCCCTGACCAGCCATGCGTGGCTGGCTAGGAGGGCAGGAGGCGATCAGAGAGCAATTCCCTCCTTCACCATGTCCCGCAAATGAGGCAGGATGCTGCAGAGGGGAGGTCGATCCTGAACCGTCGTTCAAACTCAACTAAAGTAACAAAAGTATATATATATAAGTTCTACCATGCTTAAATAAAATAATAAACTCGCATGTGATCGAGTCAACACTTACATTCTCATTACTCTGTACTACACAATAAATGCGATTTAACATTATTTCACCATTTCTAAGTATGCGGGTATCTATATTCAATGTAAAGGGCCTTCAACTCGTTTAACACTATTTTTGTTCCCACTTTACAATTGAGGGTCAAACTACCACCCTCTTTAAATGCGGATAGAATACTGTCAAAACCGCGCACAAAGATGACATCGTTTGCTACAACATCACCATTAACCTCAATTTTATAAAAACACCTTTCCAAACTGTTGTTTATTCTTTCAACGCTGACCTTTTCAACTGTAAATTCTTCTTTACAACTCATATCGGCAATTGAAGTACGTTTCTAAATCGTGACGACAACTGTGTCTTATATAAAGAAACAATTCTTCAGGGTGAACAGTGAAGGTGAGTTCAGCCCTGTACCGTTCTAGTCCTTTGTACCAAAGTTCGTGATATTTCGATGAGTCTGCATCTTCTAAATACGCAGGCAGTTCCAATCCATTCTCGCCTTGTTCGGCTATACACTTCAAAATAACGCATATCAGCAACACGGGCGTCTAATATAGTTTCAGTTTACGGAAACCGACGACTTCAAACAGTCTGTCGAGAATGAAACGGCTTCGCTTGGTGATAAGGGCGTTATTGTCAGCAGCATCGCTTCACATCAACCAACCTTATATCAGTGCAGGGCTGTTTTGTACTACGATTTACGGATAGCGTGCAAATAATGGCGTATGAGGGTGTCTCGCTAATCTGCTCTCTTTTTATGCCTACACCTGCAGGTGTAGGCATCTTTTCAACACTTAACCCTCCGTTAGTGCAGTGGGGTGTTACACACCCCAGGTGTTATTTCCTTTGAGTTATCTTACGTCTGGCAGCAGTGATACGGCCACCTTCCCATGTAATTTCCTAGGAACCTTCACTGAATTGATACATCAGCGTGCTCAGTCTCCTGTTGGCCACAAAGGAGAGCAGACGTACAGTGATTGCTCCTTGAGGTGCAGCACACCCCACCGCACCATTCTCATAGGTAACTTTCGTCAAGTTTTTTTTTACTAATTTGCTTTTTTTTACTTTACTAAGTTGTTTATTGCAAAGCTCAATTATGTTATTCACAACATAATGTATATTTCTGTTTTTGTACTTTGTTTGTAACATGTGGTTTTGAAGCCTTTTTATTTATAGTGACTATCCTTTTGTTTCAGCATCACAATGGACGACGAGAAGCGAATGGAGAGGTTGAGAAAAATGGTACAAGAAGAGCTAGATAAGGAAGATGATGGTGGCTTACTTATTGAGGAATTGGACGAAGAGGAGTCAGAAGACGAAGAGATAGTGGGTGAAGAAGCAAGAGTGGATGATGAAGAAGAGGAAGAACAAAGCATGAATGAAGGAGAAGAGGATGAGAAAGCAAATAAAGAAGTAACATATCGTGAAGAAACAGAAAATGAAGAAGAGGAAGGGACAAGAGGCAAACAGTATATCAGCAAAAATCAAACTGTATGGAACGCAACTCCGCCAACTCTCCCAAGGCGCATACGTGCACTTAACATAGTAACCGGTACACCTGGACCAAGAGGAAATGCACGAGATGTGCGTTCTGTAGTTGAGTGCTGGTCTCTGTTTTTTACTCAAGATCTTTTGAATGAATTAATAAAATACACAAATATCTATATTGATACAAAACAAGGAAAATATAAAGAGAAACGCCGAACCAAACATACCAATGAAGCGGAGATGAAAGCTGTAATTGGATTGCTGTATCTATTAGGAGTTTTTAGAGCTAACCGAATGAATATGGATGATGTTTGGGCAACTGATGGAACAGGAGTAGAGATTTTTTCGGCAACTATGTCTCTGCAGCGCTTTCGTTTCCTGCTTCTTTGTTTGAAATTTGATGACATCCACACTCGGACTGAAAGGAGGGCAGAGGACAAGTTTCCAGCCTCTAGAAAGTTCTTTGAGACAGTTGTTGATAACTGTAAATCCAATTACACTGTCTCAGAATATGTGACCATAGATGAAATGCTGGCTGCCTTTAGAGGTAACTGTCCATTTCGCCAATACATGCCAAGTAAGCCAGCTAAATATGGCATCAAAATATTTGTGGTGGCTGATGCTAAAACCTATTATGTGTCAAACATGGGAGTCTACATGGGGATTCAACCAGAAGGCCCTTTCAAATTAGATAACTCAGCGGCATCAGTCGTAAGGCGAATGGTTCATCATCTCAGTGGATCTGGGAGAAACATTACAATGGACAACTGGTTTACCAGCTATGGTCTAGCAGTCGACCTCTTGAAGAATCATAAACTGACATCAGTTGGCACTTTGAGGAAAAACAAGAGAGAAATTCCTCCAGGGTTTGTTGCCATTAGAGGTAGGGAAGAGTACACAAGTTTGTTTGGCTTCCAGAAAGATGTCACACTAAACTCATATATGTGCAAGAAACGTAAATGTGTGGTACTTCTCAGCACAATGCATCATGATGCTGCAATTGATGCAGACACTAAAGAAAAAAGAAAACCAGAGATCATCACCTTTTACAACAGTACTAAGGGTGGGGTGGACACCGTCGATCAGCTGTGTTTCATCTACAACGTATCCCGAAATACTCGACGCTGGCCTCTTACAGTTTTTTATACTATACTCAATGTTGCAGGAATAAATGCATTTAATGTATTCATGGCCAACTCTCAAACAACCATCAGGCGCCGACATTTTCTGAAGATATTAGGAAAGAAGTTGATTGAAGACCACATCAACCATCGAAAGACAACAAAGGGTTTGAGAAGAGACTTGAAGAGGAGGATCCATCGCGTGTCACCATCTGGTACATCTGGGGAAGTACCTCCAAAACGCCGTCGTGAAGGCTCCCAACAAAGATGCGCATTGTGCCCCAGGTCAAAGGATCGCAAAACAAAAAGTAGCTGTAAGAAGTGTTGTACACCCATCTGCATGGATCACTCTATCATACTTTGTGTTGACTGCTCTGGTGAGGGTGATGAGGATGAGAATGCAAGCAGTGATGATGAGTAAGTTTACACTGGGGTTACCCAATAACATATAAACTTATTTTGTAAGGCTTTCTTTTCTGTTTACCAGTAAGTACATGAACATTATTATTTTAGAATAAATACTTGAATAAAGTTTTTTGTATTGTAAAGTGAGTTTATATGGCAAATAATGCATTAAAATGTCAATTGAGAAATAAAATGAACAAAAACACATGTTAACCAATTAAAAAAAACATGATAATAAGAAAAAAAAGGCTGGGGTGGATCACACCCCACTGCATTAACGGTGATGAAAACCCCACCGCACCCCACCGCACCCCACCGCACCCCACCGCACATTTCGTTTCAAGTACATAATTAACAACACCGGTATTACGCCTGAATACGCGCACAGACTTCAGCACGGATACGTTGTATACTGCATTGAGGATGCTGTTCAACGGAAGCTCCAGCTTTTAATAGTTTTCTATTGTGAGGTGAGAACGTCCAGACGGGCCAAGCTCTCAGGAGCAGCCGACGCGTTGTTTTTGGACTCGGAGGGACCGTGCGGTTGATTGGGGAGGGGCGAAGTGGGTATGAATCACACGGGGGTGCGTCGATTCCAGGTGTTAGTGACTCGTGTACGAGATTGTTCCAACATGAAAGATTCCCTGCGCGAATCATTCGAATATTTGTATCCCATTATACTGGGTAGGCGTTTAGAGAATTTTTCCATCTGCGATACATGAAGTAATATCGGTTTAAATGTTTTATCACACCCACTCCCCGGAATGCGGGCCATACATCTACGTTCAGGGGTATTCACTATTGTACTTTCTCGAACTATGCACATTTTATTAACACTCCGGCGATCTATATGAGAGAAACATGTGTCCGTACTTGTCCTTTTTACTGGACAAACTATACTCGTCCCTAATCTCTACTAAAAACTCGCACAAGCCTTTAGCTACCTCGTCATAATATACATGGATGTAGTGGTAGAAGTATTTCAGACTGTCCATAATCACAAGATTTACATTCACAGCCCCAGTGTACGCGTACTCTGTATAATGTAACATGGTGTAATATCTCCTGTCACACTAATCATCAACAAGGCTTTCTTCTGCAAGCGTGGCTTCTTTCACTTCACCATATATGAACGCTCTAATGCAGTTTAATCCTGCAGTATAATCCATTATATCGTTTGTACTGCGAAACCCCGCAATACCCTCGCCGGAATAACCCTAGAGTATTTGGACGTCGTGCTCCACATGCTTCACACGAGTTAATGTGGCCTTAAAGGAATCAAAGGAGGGATGACTAGAAATTCTTTGGGTGTTCACCACATCTGTAGACTTTAGTGATTAACACTTCAGGAATGTAGGGCATGCAACATCATTGGAAGCCATCGTTTTTCTTCTACACGAGAAATCTTTTCAGTTAAAAAGACACGTCTGAAAACCAGTGCATGCGAAGGTCAACTGAGTACGCAGGAAGGAGATATGCCCCGATTAGTAGCATGAGTCACGTGACTCATTTTATTGGGCATCAACATGCAGTGGGTGGTGCTTAGAGTGTTTCATGCACACACACACACACACACACACACACACACACACACACACAAAGGCGAAAATGAAACGCTAACTGAAACGTGATTTATTTTAAATAGAAAAATAAATAAAATGTAAAACATAACTGAAACAAATACATGTAATAAATAGAAAATTAAATAAACTGTAACATTTCGTCAACATTTCGCTAACATGACACCAATATTCACACCTCGCAGTATGCAAAGGGAACAGTATCTAAGGTGCCAGGCACCTGGTAGCGTTCATATATGTGTTAAGACACACTTTCGTCTCCTTAAGTTCCTTCACGCCCCCACAGCTTCTTTACCCGAAAATTGTGAGTCCCTACAGTCAGTTGGGTGGTTGGTCACCCTCATCTTATAAACTCCAGCTCCTTCAGCGAATCAAATTTGACGATCCGCGGGTTCGCCTGGTTAAGCGTGATGCCTTTCGCCTTCACGATATATCTCATTTCCTTCCCCACCCTGACCCGTACTCCGTACATTTTGGGCCTGTTGCGACAAAAGAATCAGCGTAGGCGCTATCACCATACTCATCCTTGATCTCGTCAGTCAACTCTCCGAGGAATTCCCCAAAAGGTGACATGTATTCACCTTCCCTCTCCGTGAATATCACACTAGCTGTATCTGCGTACAGAACCCTCCGTCCAAGAGAATGCAGTAGAATCCAAAGTTTGATGCGGACGTATGCTGTTGTGAAACTGGCTACAGGTGTGTTTGTAACACGTGATGTATCTGTAGTTAATTCGGTTCTGTGGTACTTTATTGTGTACGTATTACCCACATTCACGATCTCCATGACATCTTCATCGGGAGTGTTGCCGTAATCCCACACCTCTTTATAACTTTGGGCTAGGTGCACGTTCCTCTTGTTTGTATTCTGAGCAAAGTTTCCCCAAAGACTATTTAGGCACAACTTTGCACTAAGACGTTTGCCAGGGAAAGTATATTTTGAATGGGTTTGTTCGCAGGAGATCTACCATGGGTATCTCCTACGATTCCACACTCAGGACGCCTGCAACCATGCCACCAACATCCGTTAAAGGAGTATACAGTCTACTCACCAGTGGCACGGTCTTCGCCTAGTCCATCCACCCAAAAAATACGGTCGTTGACCTTAATAGCCACTTCCTCCGTGTTGCGGGCATGCTTTATGTATACACCGATCTGTTGCTGCAGATTTATGAGCCAGTAAACAGCCTTACGCCCATAACTGTGTGGGTTGTTTCTGTGAATGACGGCCAGTGTATCTTTAGGCATGCAGTTGTTCTTGAACACAGTAAAACACAATGAGGCGATCGTGGTTGCGGCTTGTAGCGGGTCGCAGTTGAATCGGACTGTATACATCCTTCTAAAGACCTGGAAACATACTCTAAGTACGTGTACGTCATTCACACAATAACGCTCACATTCATCCGCTATATTTTAAGGATTATCTTCATTAAAAGTTGTCGTACCTCTCAAAATCTTCACGCTCACTATCATTCATGTTGGCATAGTTAAAGTAATGTTTGGGGGGCGGCAGTCCTATGTAATTTAAAGTTCCGCTAGTGAGGAAAGTGTAAGGGAAATACCCTTTTGAAACTTCGGCGACTACGCCCATCACCTTGGGTAGCTTGGCTAATTTACAACGTGTGAATAACAAAGTGTCTTTAAACTGCATATTACCTCTTATTTGCATCTGTATAAGCTTGTTTCCTCTTTTCAAGGGATCGCCTGCAAGTATCCGATGATTCGTGTTCAAGCAGTTCCTTATAAAGAAATTGTGTGCCAAATTTTGCGCCTTTATGGGCAAGAATATACAGTAATTTTTTTAACTTGTCCGTTAACTTGACAATATAGGACACAAAGAGTTTCACGGGGTTGTCGTGTGCGATCGTTTTAAAACCGTTTGTTCGTTTACCACATTTGCGACACTTATCACACTCGACGTTCATGCACTCGTCGCAGATAGTTTGGCTTACAAATAGCTGTGGGATAACCTCTTTGGTTTCAGCATCCGTGTATGTCTCTATATCGTAGTATACAGTTATAGAAGGCTTATTTTTAGGTTTGGCGTCTTTCATATAGCATACATGTTTTACACCATCAGCCTTATATAGCTCATGGCATGTAGAACAACAAATTTCATCAGATTTATGCCTGAATTTTCCCCACTTGTCCATCATATGAAACATGCCGCATTCGCAGATTCTCTTCTTCCTGCACGTGCCACTTGAGTTATGGAATTCAAAACAGTTATTGAAAAATGTGCGTCTACTACATGACTTTCACATTTGGAGCTTTTACACTGCTCACATACCATGTGGCAATCTTTACAATGTTTCACTATATCTTCCGCAAACTCGAGACATCTCTTACACAAATCATGATGCCTTCCATATTTTCGACGTTTATCAAAACTCGCGTAAAGGTCCTTTATATTGCGGATGGGGAGATACGTTGTCCCTGACAGCCCTAAAATAAATAGAGGTCTTGTAAGGTTTCTCACACTGCTTTTAAAAACATACACAGTCCTAAGACGATCATCCATTCCAAATACAACTATACGAACATTCATTTCCTGCTCCACCCTTCTCAACTCTTCAGGACTCATATTACAGTCAAACTCGATCTTGCAGTCTGCGGCCAGTTTACGGGCACGCTGCACAACCGTCGGCAACCAAATTTTTCTGGCCCATGCATTTAGTACAGCAAACATATGAGCTAAGACTACTGCTACAAAGCCGCAACCACGCTCGGAGTTTATATGCTGTCTGTAAATAGCTTCAGAATTGAAGTTAAGCGTATAAGGTGTGGCCATATGTCCCGCAACACGGAACACGTGTTCAATATCTATCGTGAAGTTGTCCATGTTGAATACTATGCTGCTTTGAGAGGCCTGCAATATACGACCCAAAATGTAGTCTACATCCACAGCAGCCAAGCGCCTGTATGGTGTTACTACCCAAAAATCATCTATATCGCCGTCATCTGACCCGAACCCGAAAGACAGTCGCGTCCTGGCTTCACGTCCCTCACTGTTCTGAAGGGCAAACTCTAAAATACGTTCAACTACACGCCGCAGTCCGTGTTCAACACCGTTGCTATACATGGTTCGTCGGTCGACCCTGACTACGTACCGGTTTCTTGTCAGGGCTGGGGTGGGGGTGGCTGTGCCAGCTCGAATGCTATGCTACTGTCTTCAGAATGGTGTGTTGCTGTGGAGGGAACGGGCGGTATTGAACAGGAATAAGGGGACATAGTTTTATTTGTAGAAGGAACTACTGTGGGGGCTGTGTCGTAAGACGTATGGGGCTTGGGGCTCTATTACTGTGGGCCTAACAACCGACGCACTCCTGGCGCACTTTACGCCTGACGTAGAAGGCGAATCATGAACTTCGTCATGCTCCAGTTTTCTCCTCGAATTGTCGCGTGAGGATGCTACAGTTGTCGCTTGTGGAGGTTCGCTAGCGGGGATGGAGTCTGTAGTCTCAACAACAACTACACTGTCATCAGTATCGTCTGCAATATCTATGATGGAGATATGTTGCTGGCACAGTACATCATCGTCGTTATCATTCACGGTTCTGGGGAAGAAGAAAAGCAAGATTGTAGAGTATAAGGAGCGTCACTTAAAATTGTATTATATTTTGTTAATGTTGCACTTAGGAGTGTGATGTGTTAAAGATGGATTCTGTAGAAAAAGTCAGGTTCACGAGACCCTCCACATGCATTATGTCTGGCCCTACAGGATGTGGTAAAACTGTTTATGTCACGAGGCCCTCCACATGCATTATGTCTGGCCCTACAGGATGTGGTAAAACTGTTTATGCTTAAACTCATTAAAGATAAGTGGGGACTGTTCTCAAATTTTGTGTATATGGTGCTATTCGACATACCAGCCCGTATTCAGTGAGTACCAAGATGATATTTTGTTCCATAAAGATGTTTATGATGTTAGTTCGTAAAAGGGCAATGAGCACACGGTCATTGTAGTTGACAAGCTCATGTTAGAAATGGATAATACGTTTACCGAGACATTTTCAGTGTTCTCCCACCATCTCAACATAAGCATATTCTTCATCAATCAGAATCTATTTTTTAAAAATAGATACATGCGCGATGTGTCGCTAAATACTCAATATCTAGTCTTATTTGCACAACGTAGAGATGTGTCACAAATTGGGGTATTAGCCAATCAAATGTTCCCGAATCAGCGTAAGGAGTTTTTGGAAGTTTATGAAGAAGCTACAAGCCAACGTTACGGATATTTGGTTTGTGACCAACGAAACACGTTTAGGGTGCTTCTAAGAACGAATATATTCAAAAACGAGCCTGAAACGGTGTATATCCCAGAATGACAAAGAGGTTAAAGAAATAGCGTGAATTAATGAAAATGTAACATCGACTGCCACGGGCACTGCAACAGCTGTTTGTTAAAAATATCGACTCCAACTTTTTAAAATACATCTGTGAAATCTATCTAACGCTATAAAATGTAATGTACCAATGAAACCCCCCTCAGATGGCTAGCCTACGTCGTTATAAGATCATAATACGCGCACTCGCTCCTAAAAGTCAAACTGTGGGGAAGAAAAAGCGAATTATTATACAAAGAGGGGGGTTCATTCTTCACCATCTTATTTTCAGTTTTGGGACCTTCACTGAATAGTTTAATATAATGAAGAAAGTAGCCGTGATTCCACACGAGGTGTATGTTTCACTACAAAGCTCAAAGAGTCCACATACGTTCTAAAACTCCGTAAAAGTAGGTTCAAAAGAATGGAAAGCGAATTGTTAGACCTATTAAACAGTGAAAAGTCTCCTGATAAGAAAAGAATCTTATACCAAGAAGCTTTGCAGAAATTTCTTCATGAATACGAAAATTATAAGAATCCGACAGAGATCACCGTAGTTATTAGGCACAGCGCAGACGACGTTGATCGTGGAGGCATAGGACCTGGGGCCGAGGCTAGAGACGAACAGTCAAAGAACAACGGGGCGACCCCGCAACATATTGGGCATGTATTAAAAAGCAGTCTCCCACATACATTGAGGAATAAAGGTTTAAGTCTTTATAATCTATTGAGTGAGGATCCCATTATACAGTGGACCGACACAGGTGAGGTTGTTGTTGAAGGATCAAAGGTACAGAGTTCGAACATCATTGACAACGTACATGACTTGGTGCGAAAGTGGGATAGGCCCTCACCAGCAGGACGGGAACATATTAAAGCAAGGCTGCAACAAATAATTACCCCAAAAACACTGATAGGTAATCTGAACAGGTTAAAAGACTTGGGACAAGTCTCGCATATAACACAGCTGAACACGCCTTCGCCCCTAGTGGTAACATCTCTGAAGAGGAGAAAGAAGAGACCAAACAAGAACGGCCAACTCTCCCGCGCGCCTCTAAAATACGCAAATGGCTAACATATTAAGAAAACGTTATTATGACATTTCTAGCCCAGCCTCCTGCGGTGGCGTTCATAGACTGTACAGAGGCGTTTATAAAGTGGGAGGAGGGAAAAAAGATGTTGAGAAGTTTTTGCGGGAGCACGATGCTTGTACACTTCATAAGCCGGTGAGAAAAAGGTTTAAAACAGCCAAGACAACAGCAGCCTCGATTGAGTCTATTTGGCAGGCGAATTTAACAGACATGCAGAGATATTTAGGGTATAATGGAGGCTGTCGCTACATCCTATTCATAATAGATGTATTCTCTAGATATTTGTGGCTAATTCCCCTGAAAAATAAATCGCCTGAAACAGTTGCTAAAGCCACCGAAACGTTGATGTTGAAAAGAAAACAGGATTCCTGGCTATATTTGTACAAACATGGGGAATGAATTTATAGGCCGAGCTTTTCAGAACATGCTGACAGAGTTTAACATCAGTTATTACACTAGCAATTCTAGTCATAAGGCATCTTTAGCTGAAAGAGTTCAAAGGACCATAAAGGAACGCATGCATCGCTATTTCACACATAAAAACACATACAGGTATATACACATTCTGGATTCGCTGGCCTTATCCTACAACCGTTCACATCACCGAGTGATTGGAACAACACCTAACGAAATTTTAGAAAGAGGCACGCACACACAGGGCCGTAGACAAGGGGGGCGATAGGGGCGGTCGCCCCCCCTGAGGCGTGGCCTAGCTGGCCACCCCTGTATTAGTACATACATTTTATCAGTTTACTTGCCAAAAAGCACGGCGATTGAATTTTTTAGTGTGACTTATTAATTTATTACTAATATATTGATACTTTTTTCATATTGAAATATTGATTATCTTATCGGCAGTGTAGTCAGTGTGCAGTGTAGTATTTACCGTTACGATAATGGACTTCATTGTCATTTTAGCTAGATTATTTTCAGAACTCGAATGTTTGTACAGTACAATACAATGTGTGATGAAAAATAATATTTCTAATACAATGATGTGTTTATAAAAAATGGGTTTATCTAAATGGTGATTTTATTACAACATAATTAGCAGATTATTCTATGAATATTACTGAGCGTCTAAAATTTTCGGCCCACCTTTAGGAAAATCCTGGCTACGACCCTGCGCACACAGAACGTGAGGTGAGAAAAGATATTCGTAGAGTACCACCACGCTGTAAGCCAGTGATGGCTAACCACTGACCCGCGAGTCAAGTACTGACCCACGAGGCAATTTTTAGTGACCCACGAGCTTTTATTTAAATAAAATATGACTTTAATTTTTAATATTTTCTGCCTTACAGTTTTAAAATTATTTTATTCTCCCACTGAAATAAACAGCTGATACACATTGAAACGTTTTCAAACGTATAGTATACGTTTAAAAACGTGTATGTATGTATGACAACTTACAATTAATCCAATTCCCCCATACTATTCAATTTGAAGATCTTCCGTTACGAGATTTTCATTAGCTTGACATTGGTAATTCAGAAATGGAATTAGTTGACTTCCAAGAAAGTGCAGCATGGAAGACTAAATTTATTGATCTTAATCTGAAGTTACAAGAAAAGGAATTGGAGTCGTCAATTTTGGGTGTAACCAGAGAACAACAATCAATAGAAAGAGTAGAGAATCTTATTCTTGCAGAATAGAACTCTTCACCAAATTCTTTTACATCACTGAAAAAGCTAGCATTAACTCTGCTAACAATGTTTGGTTCATCTTATTCATGTGAACAGTTGTTTTCCTCCATGAATTTCATCAAATCCACCATTAAGAATCGCCTTGGCACAGATATGAGTGCTGCATGTGTGAGACTAAAGAAAACTAAATATAAACCTCGGATCAAAACGTTAGCAGCTAAAATCCAACAAAAGTTTCTCACTAAAAATAGTAAGTAAGTAAATTATTGTGACCCAATTTCGTTTTTTTTAAATCAAAAGTAACAAAAATGAACCGCCAGCAAAAAAAAGGTTCGCCACCACTGCTCGAGGCGTTTCAAAATCAATGATTATGTAAGACTGTCGTGTTCGGGGAATAAATTCGCGAAGGGATTTCAGCAAGGGTGGACACGTGAGATTTTTAAAGTTAGGGCTATGAGACCTAGAGACGAGATAATGCTGTATTATGTTAAAGATTTGAATGGGGAAGAAATTGCAGGGGGTATTTACAGCGAGGAGCTGCAAAAGGTGACATTTAATTTAGGAAAAAAGTGCTTAAAATTTAAAACATTTTAGGCAGCAAAGATTCAGGAAAGAGAAAAATGTACCTGGTGAAATGGCTTCAACACCTATATAAAAGCTGATGCAATAACGAATTTAAATAGTATACAACATAGCGTCTAACCACTTCTACGTCACATTCCCGTCCTCTTCTTCTCTGTCTGTACATCCTAATAACACCCTGGCCAACTTTGCAACAGAACTCCATGGGTCCATTGAATTGGGCCGTGAATCATATGAGGTAGAAAAATGTGAATTTCAATTGGCTACCAAATTTTTAAGTATTGATAATAAAGAACCCATATTTACGGTTCTTAGAAACCGTGATGACTGTGAAAAGGCCGGAGTAACTCGGGAATGCGCGTCGCCCGGAGTGGGGAGGCGCAGTACTGCACTACAGAAGTAACACTAGGACCTGGTCAGTAGGATACAGCCGAGGATGTTGTGAGAGACTTAAATGGTAGTTTGAAATGTTCAAATCTTACGTCTGCTTTAGTATAGGAAATCATAAACAAAGATACACCGGCACGTACTTTGACTCTAAAATCAAAGGCTAACAAAAATATTAAAGACAAAAGGCTGTTCAAAATTATAACCGATGGCAGATATGGGGCAGCCATCCAAAGAGACACTTTTCACGACTCACAACATGACTTGTGCAGCTTATTGTATCAGCTGAAATTGGAGAAATTGAACGATGCAGACCCTCCCCTGGACATGTGCTATATTTACAGCAATATCGTGGAAAATTAGTTTGTTGGGGATACCCAGGCACGGCTGCTGTGCATCACCTACATTCCCAGTCATAGAGGAAGGAGCTTAAGCATCACATACGACAAGCCTCATTATGTCAAAGTCGCAGCTAACCTACTAACCAGTATCTCAATATATATAAGAACGATTGAGGGGAAAATGTTTCTATTCGGTGATGGGAGCTTAACAGTGAAGCTGCACTTCCGTCGCACTGTGATAGAATGACTCGAAGGCCGTTCACAGTCTATTAAGGGGTGAGATACCAGCGCGGGAGTGGGATTTGGTCCATTTTTTTAACCATACTGCGTACGGCTCTCCCCTTGCTGAAGAGTGGTGCCAGATATCTTGGCAGGAAAGCGTTACAATCAGGTTTTAACACGGTAGAAGACATAATGAACGGGGCTAAACTTAAAGAAGCTCTGAAAAAGCACTTGAAGCGTATACGGAACGAAATCATCAACGATGCATAGAGAAAAATGCGTGGTGGTGGGAATAAGAAGAAGAAGGGGTTACCAACTCGTGGCGTTAAACGTAAAAGGACATAAAAAAGAAGTGTTCTAAGCGCATGAAGCCTATGGTTGACCACTTTTTTGACTGATATAAGCTAAGGTCGTTGCTTTCATGAATCATAGACTGTTTACTACTTGACGAGAGAGGTGCCACTATTTCTGACATGCCATGGCACGTTTCATCCATCCGTGTAGTTCACAATGTTGTAAATCGGAGCTGGCCCTCTTTGACATGCCCCGACATAAGTATCTATGGAGCACAGTGACTTTATCACAGTTAATCCGCTAAACACCATTAGCTCACCGAGTGCTCGTATAGAATTCGTGATCCCCAGCTCAGGCCCTTACTTTTTTGACCTATGTTGTGTGCACATGTACGCTAAACTACGGATAGCCCATGCAGATGGCTCTGATTGCGAAAACGATTACGTTGTATACCCAGAGACCAACTTTTTACAAGCCATATTCAGTCAGTGTGACGTGTATTTAAATCAGATCAACGTCTCGGCAGGGTCTGGCTACATTCACCTACAAGCCTATTTGGAAAATGTCCTCAACTTTTCAAAAGAAGCGAAGGATACCTTTTTAACAGCCGAAGGTTATTATCAAGCTAAAGATGAAAGTAGTATAAAGGCCAAATTTAAAAATTCTAAAAAGAAGATATATGAATGCTTTGGGCGTCTCCACACAGATTTCACATTCCAGAAGCTACTTGTGAATGGGGTCGATATGAAAATAAAGCTTACCCGTACGAGCCCTGAGATTTGCTTAAATCTGGGTGCTGACCAAGAAGAGAATTCGAAGCCTGTGGTGATTCATATTATGGAAACATATCCTCGCGTGCGTCGAGTGAAATTAACCTCTGTTAAACAACTAGAACTTGAAAAAAAATTTACTACACGCCACAGTAAAATACCCAATTAATAGAGTCCAACTCAAGTTGTATACAGTGCCCTCATGGCTAGCATCGAAGCAGATAGAAAATGTTGCTTTTGGAGTTCTCCCTAAAATGATATTAATTGGAATGCAGGAGCACGCTTCTGTGAATGGAAAATACAAAAAGACTGCATTTAAATTCGAAAATTTCGGCCTTAAAAATATAACCCTGTACGTCAATGGGGTAGCCTTAGGTGAGACATTGGAAACGAATTATTCTATAGGTGACGAGTTTCCACTTTGTTCGAGAGCGTATAGCAACCTTGCACATATTGCCAGAACTTGCAACGAATTAGGAATCGTCGTAATGCAGAAGGAATTCGTTGAGAAGGTCAATATGCACCCCTTTGACCTCTGCCCTGACTTATCTGCGAGTATGAACACACATAAGCCCACTGTTGGTGTAGTAGTTTACCTAAAGTCGCAAGCCCTAATCGAAGTTGACAGATCTAGGGGTGTAGTCACAGACTTTTAAAAATGGACACGAATACACTCCAGAGAGCGATGAAGAGTGATCGATTCACACACACCAAATTTATCGGTGGTTTGCAAAGAATGAAACGTTGAAATTACCAACTACGAGAGACTGCGGCTTACTTATTCTAAATACGGATGTTAGTGGTGGAGAAGGGATTCATTGGATAGCCGTTTATTTTTAAAAAAGGAAGCGAATGTACTACTATTTTAATTCACTGGGCGAACATCCAAGGAATGATGGTGTTATTGTAAAATTTCTCGAGCAACGACAAATTCGACAGATAGTGTGGAATCCTTACCGATTCAAGAGCTACTACAGCAATGTCTGTCTGTGGTATGTACTGTTTGTGTTTTCTCATGCATATGGCTCGTGACGGGAGATTTACAGAATTTCTGCAATTATTCGACTTGTGTGACACCGAGTTGAATGATGAACTGGTATACAATCAGATAAGAAAACTGTTCCCGTTTGTAGGCACTCGATGTAATGTGTGATGTTTTATATATATATATATATATATATATATATATTATATATATATAACTGCAACTTGATCAGCTAATTATTTTAATTTGTAACAATATGCGCAGTATACTTTTATTATTGTAATGAATAAATAAAAAATGTATCCCTAATACTAATAATTTGTGTAATGCTTAAGGATGGAGATCATGTTCTGTTACTATTTTAAAATGTGAGTGATGTTAATTCTGTAACTAATTTGTAAAAAGTATTCCCTAATAATAATAATTTGTGTAACATACGAGGACGGAGATTATGTTCTGTAACTTATTTAAAATGTATTGGCTTTTAAATCTGTAATTAAATAAAATTGGATATATATATATATATATATATATATATATATATATATATATATATATATATATATCTATATATATATATATCTATATATATTATATATCTTATATATATATATCTATATATATATATATATATCTATATATATATATATATATATATATATAATCATGCGGGTTGCTTCTACAAATATTAAATATTATATATATATATATATATATATATATATATTAGGCCGGGTCGAAATTTTATATTGAAAAGGTACATATTGTGAAGGGTTTGAATGGAACACAGGAACCCCCTCAAAAATTATTTCCGCTCTTTAAAGCATCCTCCCCCTAGCACAATTTTTCACTTTTTGACCTATATTGAAGAATATTCCATTTATACGAGACTTACTCTACATTCAGGTTTTTTGATGACATAAATCTTTATTAACGTATAATATTTTATTTAATAATGTACAGTATTAGGAAAATTAATTTAGTACAACATTATATTCAGAAGAAAAAATTAGAGGCATAATAAATGTGCTAAAATTCAACTCACTTTTTCATTGTCCTTCATCACATCAAAAGGGAAGAAATTTTCAATATCATAAGGAAATTTTATTTCATATGTTTCTTACTCATTCCATTGGGCCTTCCATTCAAACTTGGGCAGTTTTCGCCTTGATTCTAATGAGTTCAAGATAAATTTTTGATGGTTGTCATATCCTATTTAGACCTAAAAGTATTTGTTTCACCCATGCGATTTCTTTCTCTTTCTAATTTCTTTCTGTCAAGCATGTTGGTGTGGTTAAGGATCCCCATATCTTTTGAAGCTGCATTGACTATTGCAGCTGCAGCTCTACAACTTACACGATAACGATCTGCTGTTAATGCTAGGTTTTTATAAGAGTGCCTGTTCTCAATATTCTCAGTCAATTCTAAATCGGCCTCATAATCTACATCCTGACTCTCTGAATCTACATCCATGTCTTCTTCGGTATTTTCTATAAATTCCGATGGTAAAACATTGGTGGCTTCAGTCATTTCTTCTTGTGCTTTTAGTTGACGGTTTTGTGCTTCTTGGGCTCTTGCTAAAGATCTCTTCTTTGTTGAACTAGCTATGCGATCAATTGGTCGCAACTGATTTTTTCTTTGTTTTTGACCCACAAAAGTCTCCAATTCTGCCATTTGTATTTTATTCTTACACCTGCAAAATTTCCTATCAATTCCCTTATCATAGCATTCACAAGAAGATATATCAGACATTTCATCATACTGAGCTACTTTAAGGGAAAAACTTTCATTTCTTCGATGTAACGGCACCTTGTTCAATTTTGAGGCTTCTTCTCTTAGTCCACTGACATTAAGGTAGATATCTTTGGTGTTAATCGTAGGAAAAGAAAATTTCATCCAAATGTCTTCAATATCTTTTACAACAACTCTGTAACAATCATTAGCAGTTGCTGATCCTTTTGATTTAACTTCTTCACGACGCGACGGCGCACAAAAAGGTAGTGTCTCACAACATCTGCTTTGGAAGGAGTCATGGCTGCTGAGAATTCTATAGGATAGCCAAAAGCTGCATTGAGTGGCTAGGTATTTTGATTTGATGATATTTATCTGAAACAAAAATATCAAGCATTAAACAAACAACTTATCATGTAACATATAACAACATTAAACATATGCAAATATGAAGATAAAAAAGGGAGGAGGGGCATGTGATAGGGGTAGTAGGGTAGCACATGCTTGATATTTTAATATTTTATTAAGATTATAAAATGAAACTTCTCACATAGTGTACTTTTTAAGAAATAAAAAAATTCCCATTTTCGACCCGGCCTAATATATATATATATATATATATTATATATATATATAATGTATAAAACGAGACTACTATCACTCCTATTTGTATATATGCGAAAACAATAAACGAAATATGTTCCTCATACTTTTATCATTTAATAAAATGTTGAAAATACTTGGTTTATTTTTACCCAATACACACACACACACACACACACACACACACACACACACACACACAAGAAAAGGAAAAACTTAAATCATTTCATCGATGCTAATGCATTCGCTCTGCTTCTTGCAATCGTAGGACCGTGTGTCCTGTAAAACTTCTAAACCCCGATTCAATTCATCATCGTTGAGTTGAATTTCTTCAATGCTATTACGAAACGTTTCTGCAACACGATGCAGCTCCGCCCAGCTCCTTTAAGAGAGAGAAAGAAAAGGGCGATTGTAAACAGAAAATTTTTATTTTATTTTGTTGGTACATTTAAGTTCATAATTTTTTTTTAAATCAGGAAAATTTACAATATTATACGGCCACATTCTAGTTTATATACAAAATTCAACTTAAAAAATATACGGAAAAGGGCCTGAGATTAAAAAACTGACAAAAATTAAGTGAATCACAAAGATATAATTTTAACTATTTACATCTTGTGCGTATGACAATCCATTGCTCCGGCGTGTGCAATTCCACAAATGTTGGCCACATCTTGCGATGAAAATAATTCTCCCCTGTCAACATCCGTAAAAAGTTGTATAGTAGTCTCCGCCCTGTAGAATTTTGAGGTTTGTATTTATGTACAATACTTTAGATAAATCATGAACAATGCTTTTAGTAGACGGAGAAAGGCGATTTTGTCTTTCATGATGGAGAAGGTAGAGAAATTTTGGCTCCACGGTGGTCGCGGTGGTCCACAATATGATGGTTATCTAAGAGCGGTGAATTTACTTTCAAAGAACAGGGGTTTGGAATTTGGGTTAACCTGAAGACTTCAAAATGCACGAAATCATAATTAAACGAATAAACTGTAGTAGTGGTTATTATCTTAACCGTGATAATATACACATATATATATATATAAGTATGTGTTATATATATATATATATATATGTATGTATATATATATATATACATACACTGTATATAAGAAATTATACAGTATGTGTGTGTGTGTGTGGTTTATCGAGATTTACTTTAACTGAAAATAGGAAATGTCATACTTTAGAAAATTCCAAAAAGTTTATTTAAGTAAAAATAATAATGATAATAATAATAATAAATATTCTAAGGGTTCGTTTTTGGGGGGGGTTTAGAGCTGCCTTAATTCACCTTTTCGTGTGTGTTTTTCGCGATGGTAATTTATATGTACGTAAATAACTGTGTACACCCTATACGACTGGCTGTGAGGTGAATGACTGCCTTCTTAGCCTGATGGCTGCGATGCTGAAGACACATTAATATTAAGAATTGTGAGATCCGACCAAATATATATATATATTATATATATATATATAGAGAGAGAGAGAGAGAGAGAGAGAGAGAGAGAGAGAGAGAGAATAACCAAGAATAAAATGAAGTGAATATAAAAATATATTGCCAAATGCACACAGATATATTTTTCATTAAATTTTAACCCCCAAACTTATTGAAATTAGGTATACTGGAATAGGAAGAACTCACTTTATTGATATGATAATTTGCACTGTATGACATCAGGAAGCCGTGTGTAGTCCGGATTGTAGCTGCTGATTGCTAGCCTCAAACAAGCATCCAGGTGATCATCTGTCAGAGTGGCTAGGTATTTTGATTTGATGATATTCATGTGTGAGAACGTTGACTCACAAAGGTAAGTTGATCCAAAAAATGCTGTCAAGTGCATGGCACTTTTTCTGACATTCGGATACTTTTCTTCAAGAAGTAGGTGCCAAAAGTTTCCTTCTGAAGACCTGGATTTGATTTGAATGTCGTTTCGCAGTCAAAATTTCATTCTCGATTGCAGATATGTCCATATTAAACAATAAGGCCATTTTTGATGCAATATCATCAATGTCAAAGTTTGCACCAAATGGGAAGCACATGAATGTTGCTACAGGTTCTAGTGTTGCTAAGTCTTGGAACCGTCTGTTGAAGTCTGTAATAACATTCTGCAACTGTTCAACGTCAAACTGGTCGCATTCTTTCCCCTGACTTTCCAGCTCTGACATCATGTTTTTGAAGTTCCGCAGTTGGTGTCGCTGCAGCTGTGAGGATACCAGTTGCTAGTTTTTGCAGTAATAATTAAAGAAGTTTGGAAACCTTTCGTCACTTTTGCATAGGGCGATGAACCCATTGGAGCGGCCAGTCATAGCAGGTTATCCGTCAGTTGTTATGTTCACATGCTTGTGAAGTGCAAATTGTGTGTCGTTAACAAACTCAGTGAATGCATGAAAAATGTCCTTACCTCGACTTTTCCCTCTTAAAGGTAGGATTTTATGCAGTTCTTCTTTGGCAGTCATATCTTTAAACACGATTCTAATAAAAATGCATAACTGTGATGTGCCGATCACATCTGTCGAGTCATCAAACTGAAGTGAAAGGAACACGCAGTCATATATGTCTTTCTTCAGTTGTTCCACCAAATTCTCATCCATTACTTCACAACGCCTGCATCACAGTGTTTCTGGATAGCTGAACTGGTTAATAGCAGACAATATTTCTGATTTATTACTAAAATTCTGAAACAACGACTCTGCTGCCTCTGTAAATGCTTCTTTGAATATTTCTCTATCCTGAAAAGGTTTCTTGTGTTTCGCAATTACGCGGCTCACCCGAAATGACGCAATCGTTGCTGCTTTCGATTTTGTGCTAGGCCCTGTAAAGATAGACTGCTGAGCACTAAGTTGAGATTTAAGTTCATTGACTTTTCTCTTACGTAGTTCACTTTCAGCTGGGAAATCACTGTCATAACGCTTGTGAATAGTTTTAAAACGCCTCTCTAAATTCCCCTTTTTGACGAAAGCGACACATGCATGGCAAATTAAACACACACATTTGTAATTTTTCATCGTAAAAAAAGGCCGTCTCCCATTCATTAAAAGACCGGATAAGGGTAAAGGAGTAGTGTTACTTGATTCAACAGTTTACATCAATAGAATGGAGACAATTTTGTCGGATACGTCTGAATTTAAAAGGGTAAAAGAGAATGTTCTGTCTAAATTACTAAAACTCGAAGATAAGCTTAATATGTTTTTGCATAAATTAAAAACTAGTAATATTATCGATGACAATACATACGATTTTTTGTTTGCTTCTGGTTCTAATCCAGGAATTCTATACGGCTTACCTAAAGTTCATAAGCCAAATTTCCCACAAAAACTTATTCTTTCAGCCTGTGGCACATTCAATTATAACTTAGCCAAATTCTCCGTTCCCTTGCTTTCAAAACTTACCTATAATGATTATTCCATTAACAACTCGTTTGATTTTGCTAAGGATGTAAAAGAGATCAATCATGCGGATTCCCTTACTATGGGCAGTTTTGATGTCTCATCATTATTTACTAATGTCCCGTTAAAAGAAACATTAGATATCATAATAAATAAGTTATTCACTACTAGTAATACTCTTATTAAGATTCAATTTAAAAATCTCCTCGAAATAGCGTGTTTTGGTAATCTTTTCTTATTTAATAGTAACCTTTACAGTCAAATTGATGAGGTAGCTATGGGTTCCCCGTTGAGCACAACACTAGCAAATGCATTTCTTTGCCATTACGAAGAAATTTGGTTGAAAAGTTGTCCCAAAAGTTTTAAACCCATATATTATAGAAGATATGTGGATGACACTCTCTTAATATTTAAAAAGCCTTCACAAGTAAAACTTTTTCTTCATTATCTTAATAAACAACATATTAATATTAAGTACACATGTGAAAAAGAAAGAAATAATAGTTTATCTTTCGTGGATGTTCTAGTTAAACGAGCTAATAACAAGTTCCAGACCTCATTATTTAGAAAACAAAATTTTACTGGCTTGGGAACCAATTACACCAGTCCACATTTGAAAACTTGTCGATCGATTTTTACAAACTAGTTGGTGATTCTATATAATTTGAGTGCGCTGATCTCAAAAATATAGTTAGTTTTTCCCTATCACGTATGGTTTTCTTACTACAGGGTGTGTCATAAATCCCCCATTTATCCCCAAATGTGAACCATCTTATCGAGACCAACATTGGATTGCACATGCTAAACCATAAATTTTGTTGTTATAGACTACAGTAACGCTTACATAATAATGTAGGGTAAATATATATAACAACCAGTCCCGTTCCCAGCAAAATACTCTCCCCTCCCATCAATGGGTGGTTAACATTTGGGGACAGATGAGGTATTACAACACCCCTTGTAGCACGAAATCTTTAGGTGATAGAGTAAAACCTAATTAAAGCAGAATTAAATAGCTCCTAGCTCTTGGACAAGCATATTGCTTGTTTATGAAAGAATAAAAAAATAACTGAAAGAAACAAAATATATTTACCTTCTTTACTTGCAAACATTTCAGGACTTATTCCAAAGACTTAAGACTACGAAGGTAGATCTGACTAATGACGACTAAACCGGTGCTTCTTTGATGTTTTTTATGCTGTGCGTTAGGCTGATCTCGTTGCAGACACCAGCAGTAATCCGCCATCATATTTGTATGCCATCTTCCTTGATATCTTCTTTCCATGGTTTTGATGTCCTGGTGAAATCGTTCCCCTTGCTCCTCACTGACATCTCCGAGATTTTCGGGAAAAAGGTCAAGATGCGAAAATAAGAAGTGAACTTTCAGGCTCATGTTGCAGCCTAAGGCGCAAAACTTTTTAAGCATATTTTCCACCAGTCTTTCATAATTTTGGCTTTTGTAGTTTCCCAAGAAGTTTTCAAAACATCTTTGAAACCAAGCCATGCTTCTTTTTCTTTATTGGTCATTGTGTTCAGGAAATGATCGTCTGTCAATAACTTTCTAATCTGAGGACCTATAAAAACACCTTCCTTTATTTTCTCGTAGCTAATCTTTGGATATTTTGAACAAATGTACTTGAAACACTCACCTTCTCTATTCAATGCTTTGACATACTGGTTCATCAAGCCTAACTTAATGTGCAAGGGTGGTAGGAGGATTTTATTTGGTTCAACTAGATGTTCATGTAAAATGTTCTTTGATCCTGGGGTAAGATTCTCTTTAGGAGGCCAAGTTTTCCTCTTCCAGTGCTGGTCACGTGCTCGACTATCCCATTCGCAGATGAAACATGGCATCTTAGTGTATCCTGATTGCTGCCCAAGTAACATGCAAAGGACGTTGAGATCACCACACAATATCCATCTGTGATTTTGATACTGAATTTTTTCCAGAAGCAGTTTCATGTTATCATAGGTCTCTTTTAAATGAGTAGAATGGACCACTGGGATTGATGCATATTTGTTACCGTTGTGCAGTAACACTCCTTTTAGACTGGTTTTAGAGGAATCTATAAACAACTTCCAGTCACTGGTTTGGTATTCGATGCCTAGCTTGCACACTAATCCTGTGATGTCCTTGCAAAATACCAAGGGACCATCTTCTTCGAAAAAAGGCACGAAGTCTTTCTCACGATTTCTGTACCAAGCGAAGTATGTGTCGGATGCCAATAAATTGTTCTCCTGCAATCTAGACCCCAAAAGTTCTGCAGAGTCCTTAGGCAGATTCAAATCCCTGACTAAGTCATTTAGTTCGGCTTGGGTTAATGGTTTAGGAGGATCTCGGTCAGCTGTTGGCTGTTCATAAACATCATCATTGTCTGGATTTGGAGCTGAATCAGAATCTGAATTGTATTGATCCAGACTCTCGGGTGGGCGGGGAATAGGAACTTCTGGACCATGAGGTACCGGCCTTATTGCAGATGGGAGACTTGGGTATTGAAGGCTCTCTTTATTCTTTGCATTATAACCTTTAACATTGCAAGAACAGAAGTAGCAGTCGTCGGTATGGTTTCTAGGCTCGCGCCATACCATAGGGATCCCAAATGGCAAACTTTTCTTTTTACCTTTGCTCCAATTCCTTAGTGCAGCAACACACGTAAGACAAACCTTGTGTGGAGCCCAACTTTTGTCTTGATCTAATTTAATTCCAAAATAAGCATGATAAGCTCTCTTAATGAAGGTCGTTACATTTGTCCTTTGTTTTACTACAACATACCGACCACAAATATAACAAAATATGTCTGGACTATGGGTACATCCTCTAGAAGCCATTATTAAAATTTTAAAGACGTAATGTTAGAATTATCTATCTGAAAAATATGAAAAAACGAAATTAATTAAAGATAAAAAGTAAAAAATTACAAAACGCCCCAAAATTGTTTTGCTAATAACTTTAAAACTGTGGGTGATAGAAAAACACTGGTAGCATTTTTTAATTCAGCGCAGCGAACTGCTTCAGAATCACAACTCAAAATAAAGAAATCGATTTTCATGCAGACCGGTGTTATTTAAGTTGTATGTTTTATAAATATAAGATTAGCGCTATACTAACATTATTAACATGAGTTACCAAATTTGTTGAGATTACTTTTCATTAAACGAAGAATTTCAATTTTTAAGACAGTACTTTATTAATAATTACTACCCTTCTAATCTTTTTGACAACAATTAAAGAAATTTTTAAATGACACTTTTAATACTAAACTTCCCATAACCACAGTACAAAAATTAACCAGATATATTGAATTACCTTTTTATGGTTATTTATCATTACATATTCGAAATGAAGTATCCAAACCTCTTAAGTCTAGTTATCCCCAAATAAATTTTAGATTCACCCTAGTCAACCCACTTAAATTATCAAATTTTTTAAAGTTCAAAGACAAATTCCTCAAAACTGTATGCCCCAAAGTTGTTTATAAATACACGTGTGACAGCTGTAAGGCTGCGTATGTCGGCAGTACTCAATTCCAACTGGAGGTACGCCTTTTCAACATTTGGGCTTATTAGTCCGTACCAACCGTCCCCTCAGTAACCCGCCACAATCCGCAATTAGAAGCCATAGTAATGATAACAACCATCCCCTTTACAAAACTCAGTTCAAAATTTTAACAAGAACCAATAACCTTACAGAACTCCGAATTTTAGAATCTTTGTACATCTATAGAAACAAACCCTCCATTAACAATAATAGTTCATCTTACAAATTACGGCTCTTCTAACTAACCAACCAACCTACTTTCATAGATATATTATACCTTCCAATGTAACTGACATTCATACAGTTTTCTCTCAGTATCTGCCGAATATGGAGGTTGACGTAATTATTGTGTATTTAGCAGATGAGGTAATTTTAATTTAATTTCATTTTAATGATTTTAATTCCTTTTGTATGAATGTAATTTTAATTATTTATTTTTACTTTGTTTTAAGGTTTTAAGGTTTATAATTCACTGATGATGACAAAAGATTTGTCGAAACGTCTGAAGTACAAAAATAATAGAAAATGTTTGCTGTTGTGTTAGTCCTTCTTTTCATCTGTAAGCTCCGTTTCCCTAAGGAGAAGTCAACAACTTTGATATATATATATATATATATATATATATATATATATATATTTTTTTTTTTTTTTTTTTTAGTTCAGGAAGAACCGATTCGCCTCTATTTAAAGGGCATATCTCAGCGGAAAAACAAAGAAAAAGTGAGAGGAAAGACAGAGGAAAAAGAAAGGGTGGAGGGGACAGTCGAAGTGGAAAAAGACCAAGGATGACAAGGACTGCAGGGTCTAGCCCCATCATCCTTGGGTGCTAGGGCCGGGAGGGCGCACGTGAAACCTCCAGGAACAAGCACGTACAAACGAGCACAAAGAGCACTCAAGAGCACGAGCTTAGAACCCCCTTGCGGGGATATATATATATATATATATATATATATTTGTAGGACTGAAACAACCCGATTAGGTTACCCTTGGAGTTCACAGCTATATATATATTTTTTCGGGGGGGGGGGTGAAGGGACATGAAGAACGTGGAGGGGGGTTCAAAAACACGCATTGCTATTGCGCTCTCCCATTTTGCAGCAATACTACTGCAGCGTCCACCCCCAACACTTCGTTGGGTTCTTTTCAGTGCATCAGCACCCTTTCACCATAAAGTTCTAATTTAATTATTACAGCAAAAAACAATTAATGAGTAAAGGCAATACAAACTATTTGGACCTTTTCCAGTTTGTGTACCGTTTTTCATATAATTCATTTTTGAGAATATTTTTGTTAAAACTAACGAAAATATCACGACTTAACCTAACCAATTATCAAGGGCGTACAGTTGATCTATTATTAATTATAACATTGTTTGTTTCTGGAATAGTATTTACTATTTACTAATAGATCAACTGTACGCTCTTGATAATTGGTTAGGTTAAGTCGTGATATTTTCGTTAGTTTTAACAAAAATATTCTCAAAAATAAATTATATGAAAAACGGTACACAAACTGGAAAAGGTCCAACTATTTTAGTCCGAAGATTTAACAATTTTACTGCGTTACTGGAAGATGAGTACAAAAAACAGTTCATTTAACAGTTCAAAATGATCTAATTCAAAATAGACAAATTTTCAACACTGCGCAAAAATACTACAAAACAATTAAAGAACTTTAACAAATTTCCTTCAAAGAATAATTTTTAGGTAGAGTATTTAATATTCAAATAAATTAAAATAAATTTCAGGAATCGACAAAGTCGAAGTCTTTATGCGAAAAACTTATGACAATAATCAAGCAACGTAACGATAATTCACACAATTCAAACAACGGAGGAACGCTTTAAAAAACATTTATTTTCTCACGATTCCTCGAAAAGAAACTGTTCACGTCTTAGATAATTCTACAAATGTGGATGAACAAGAGTAAAAGTGACAAACTACAAGGAGGGACTAATTTACATATACCAAATCATCTCATTGTATTTTGGCAGTTCGGTGAAACAGTTGTAATTGGCACATTTTAGAATGGATACGAATAATTTTAAACGAATGGAAGTACCTTTTAAACCTGTCTAGTCAATATTTTATTTACGAAATTTTTGATTACTTTATACCGTAAATTTGTCTCTCGCGAACAAAAATTCTTATACTTTAATTACATTTTTATAAAAGAGACCTTAAATATGTTATTCTTAAATTATACGGGTCACCTGAAGACCAGGGACCCCAGCCTTCTTTAGTTAGCCTTATAAGGCTAACTAACGAAAATATCACGACCTAACCTAACCAATCGTTAGGTCAACTGTACGCCCTTGACGATTGGTTAGGTTAGGTCGTGATATTTTCGTTAGTTAGTCTTATAAAGCTAACTAAAGAAGGCTGGGGTCACTGATCTTCAGGTGATCCAATTATACTAACATTTTTTTATGGACAACCATTTTTATTTATATAATATGCTCTACATGGTTGCCATTGTTTTGAAAACACATTTCAATACGTGTTCCCCACTGTTGATGAACACGCATTAGCACAGTTGACGTTATGCTTGTAATGGCGTTGGTGATACGTTCCTTTAGATGATTTATGTCTCGTATTTTCCTGATACACCATGGCCTTCAAGTGCCCCCAAAGATAGAAATCAAGTGGGGTGAGATCTGGGGATCTGGGAGGCCACTCCACAGGACCACGCCGACCAATCCAAGCATCCGGAAACTGCTGATCCAAATACCGACGCACGTGAAGACCATAATGAGGTGGAGCTCCATCTTGCTGGAAGTAAACTGGGAAGTTACCTTCCTCGTTTAGCAGGGATGGGAAAATCTCTTCTTGCAACATGTTAAGATACCTTTCGGCATTAAGATTTCCACTGACAAAAATTGGTCCAATAATTCTGTCACCCCATATCCCGGCCCACACCATCACTTTACCGGCACCTTGCATCTTCGTCGGACTCAGCCAGTTAGGGTTAGCATTACTCCAATAACGTATGTTTTGCCGAGTAACCTCTCCATTGACGTAAAAATTTGCTTCATCAGTAAACAAGATCTTACGTCAAACGCATATTCTTAGGGTATCTGAAACATAAAAACAAACGTTTAATTTTTCCTATGTATGGAAACTTACGGCCCACCCTGTAGAATAGAAATTGGATCTTTTAAACTATTTCCTCCCCAGCTTCAGAGAGGGGGGACATAGTTTAAAAGGTCAATATTAGGGGGGAGATAATTTAACAGGTTTTACTTATCTTATTTACATAATAGAATTTTTAAGATATGTATATAAGATACATATCTTGAAAATTCTATTATATTCTATCATATTTCCGGTTTATAGAGAACTATTATTTATCATACATAGGATAAAATTTGAATGCCCGGTTAGGTCAACTGTCCGCCCTTGACGATTGATTAGGTTTAGTCGTGATATTTTCGTTAGGGCGTACGGTTGACCTAACCGGGTATTCAGTTGGGTTAATATTTACTAAATGCCATGAGCTGAACCTGTGATTGAAAATAACTTTTTATGAGGTAGTTTTAGTCGCTTTATTCAAATTTGCTACTCATTTCTGGGGCAAATGCTTATTTATGGTAAAAATTATTATAAGATAATATATATAAATACATGCGTTATTGCACAAAGAATCATAATTTTGGGATTTTTGTAGAGGGAAATAGTGATGACGTCATATGACGTAATTTGCTATGCATTACTCACATGTCCCATAGTCACTTTCCGCGCCTGTTTGTTTCGCGCGCACGTGTCGCACGTCTGGACTACTTGTCGTACCTGTTGAACCATACCTGGTCAAAAATAGAGGTCCCGTAGGATTTCTGTAGTCCCTACAGCTCCCGGATGAATGCTCCCGACGTCAGTGTAGGCATTCCAAATGAGCTGCTCTCTCAACTTTTTAGGAACTACGATGACCTCTCTTCCGTTCGCATCAATGTAAACCAGCAGGTTCCTCACTAGTTTGACTCTCGACGGCTGGATGGGCTTGGATAAGGGCCAGCTGAAAGCCTTCCCTTCTTCGATGGCTGCTCGAATTGCCGCTATTTCAACGTCCTTCTGTTGGTGTTTGCTGATTACCTTGCGATCAATGATCGCTTTTTTCGGATATTGCGTTCACAAACTCCTTAGTCACTTCAGGCGGGCGGGACAACCAATCGGCCACTCTGTTGAGTTTGCCTTTCACGTACTCGATGAGAACGTCGTAGTTTTGTAGTGTCATAACCCAACGCTCTAGCCTTCCATTAGGCTCTCGGTGTCCTTCCCTCAGAAGCCACTTCAACAGCTTATGGTCAGAACGGACGATGACTCTCTGACCAAATATAGCATTGCTTCAATTCCTTTTTGTTAGTTGGCCTCTGGGAGTTTTTGATGGCCTCTTCTTTGGATTCCTGTGGCTTCACCCCGTTCCTGGTGACCACATGGCCTAAATACCCCACCTGGGACTGTAATAACTGACATTTTTCCAACTTTACCTTTAAGTTGGCGGTGCGTAGGTTATTCAAGGCTCGTCGTACCCTCTCGTCATGTTCTTATAAGGACCTTCCAAGGACAATGAGGTCATCCAAGTAAATCAGTACTTCCTTGTCCAGTTGCTCCCGAAAACTAAAATTCATTACTCTTTGGAACACTGGTGGACTATTGGACAACCCAAATGGGACCACCCTGAACTCGAAATGACCGCTTCCCGTGGCAAAGGCAGTTTTCGAGATGCTATCGTCGAGAATGGCCAACTGCCAATATCCCTAGCGTAAATCCATGCTCGAGAAGTAATGAGTCCCGTGCAACTTGGCCAAGGTTTCATCAATGATGGGTAATGGATATTTGTCCTTGCTGCCGATGGCGTCCCAAGGTCTATAGTCTACACAGAGCCTCAGGGCCCTACGCTTCTTTTCTTCAATCGTTTCCACTTTGGACTCCTGTGGTCACTCTTCATTCCTAGTGATCACGTGGTCCTGGCACTCTACCTGTGACGGTAGTAATTAATCCTGTCTTTTCCTCGTCGGTCTTCTTCCTTTTGAGAGCGACGGACATCAGTGAACATGCGTCTTGAGGTGTGTCAAGCTCTTCTTAGTCACTTGTGGACTTTCGACTCTTTCTCAGTGACAATTGTTCCATTTTTCTTTTCGGGCGAGGAATCGAACGGCTGTTCCGACTAACCTCCCCGTTCTCGTTGCCTCAGCCACTATGCCGATGTCATCTTATCTTCAAGGTAATACTCTTCAGTCGTCACTTTTATTTCTCAAGAGTAACTTTAGCGCCTCCTTGGAAAGGGTTAACTTCCCGTTGAGATTTCCGCTCTGTGATACTTGCAAACCACGCTGAGTCTCACTGCACATCCATTGCAGCGGAGAGTAGACGTCCAGGGGAAACCATACCCAAAATTTTCTTCTCCGTCTATTCCCTTTTCATTTAACTTCCCTTTGGGCTTCTGCTCGACAACTTCTCCCAGTATCCTCGAGCCTCACCGCATATCCCATGCAGCGGAGAATAGACATCCAGGGGAACCCATATCCCCAATTTTTTCACTGTCTATTCCCATATCATTTAACTTCCCTTTGGAATTCTGCTCGACAACTTCTCCAAGTATCCTCGAGCCTCACCGCATATCCCATGCAGCGGAGAATAGACGTCCAGGGGAACCCATTTCCCCAATTTTCTTCACCGTCTATTCCCATATCATTTAACTTCCCTTTGGGATTCTGCTCGACAACTTCTCCAAGTATCCTCGAGCCTCACCGCATATCCCATGCAGCGGAGAATAGACGTCCAGGGGAACCCATATCCCCCAAATTTTTCTTCACCGTCTACTCCCATATCCTTTAACTTCCCTTTGGGATTCTGCTCGGTAACATTTTTAAATTTCCCCGAGCCTCACCGCACATCCCGTGCAGCTGAGAATAGACGTCCACGGGAACCGCGTCCCCGGGTTTCATTCTGACCCTCTTTGTCAGAATGATACTGGCTTCTTTATTCTGTCTGCTCCGATTCCTGGTCTGGTTACTTCTTCGTTCAGAGTGACGACTCTTTTCTCTTCAAAGTTACCTTTGTTTCGTCTTCATATCCTCCGAAACAACACGCCTATAGTCAAGTCTTGCTGAGCCTCTGGAATTATACAGACACAAAAGAATTCTTCAACCCCCCCTTCCCATAGTCAAACTTACTTCTACTCCCCTTACATGAATGGGCGGGGCCGGTGCAACTGTGTACTGAGAAGTTGGCAACTCTCCAAAGAAGGCTCCCGATGTTCTTGTGCATAGCTTATGTCATTGTGACGGAAGCTCCACCATCGACTAGCGCGGTGGAAGCTTGTTGAGCGACGAATACTGGTAGGGTGATCAGTCTTAGCCGACGACTCGCCGCTACTTCCTCTGAAGCTATTCGGGAGGCTTCCCCTTCCAATCCTGCTGAAGGTTTGCTCGAGGGCACGCCTCTTCCCAATTTCGCATTTGCTGACAAATCTTGCACTGGCTCCGGCCACTTTCTTCCATTGTTTCCTCTTTGGAGTCTCTGTCTTCATTTGACTTGGTTTGTTTTCTCTTCTGGTTTCTCATGGGGTTGTAGTCACATTCTTGAGTTGTTTTATTCCTCCTGTGACCAGTGTCACAGTTCTTCCTTCTGGGCTCTCCTCTCTTGCTGGACTTGTCTCCGTCGTTCACCTCCACATCCTTGATGTTGTCCTCCTTCGTGGCTGTTCTTTCTTCTGGATGTTGTGAGTTGTAGTCCCAGGATGTGGGAGGATTTTGCAGTTTCTGCAGTCTTCGGCTTCTATCTTGTGGCGTTTCTTCTCTTAGGACCTCTTCATCTCTTAGTCCTAAGCTTGGGTTGTTTACCGAAAACTTGATTGATTCCATCCAATAGTCCCGACGGGCTGTTCCTTTGATGCAATTACAAGCATACTCCGGCAAAACGGTCTTCAACGCGTCCTCAAGTATGCCATCTTTAATATGTCTCCTTATCGGATTAACCTGAACCAAGGCATTACCTGCACTTAATATTCTTGTGGCAATTGGGTTGAGTGTCTCACCTTGTTCCTTCCTGACGGCGTTTGGGCTGGTTCCTGGGTTCTCCTGTGCCCGTTCGCCCATAAACTTCGGCGAACTTCCTTCCACTGTGTGTCCAAAAGTCGTTTGCTCAGGACCCCTTACTGCCTGTTCACGTTGCAAAGGTAAGCTAGTACTCTTTAATACCTGTACGACGGTTTCTGTACTTCTGCGGCCTTCGTCGGTGCGGTGTTTCTCGTCTCTTGTGGTGTGTGCACTTCTGCAAGGGTTCTTTGGGATGTCTTCTGGGTTCTCTGGTCCCCACCCAACCCTTTCCTGCCTCGAAAGTTCTTCTGTAACGGGAGGAACTAGAGAGATTCTTCGGGGACGAACCCCCGACCTTCGCTTGTCCCAGTACTCCAGCGGCGGAGTAATCATTGCAAGGTCTTCTAGTTTCGACCCTCTTCGGTTTATTTCTCCCTCTAATTCCGTGCATTCCTTTAATAACTGAATAATGTTGGCAAAATTTATCCTTTTTAAATTTTCTAAACTTTCCGTACTTATTTCGTTTAAGTTCGTTGGTTCGGTATCACTAATGTTAATTAAGCTTTCTTCTTCATTCGTTATTTCCACGCTCTTTACCGACATCGCGAAGTTTATTTGTTTATTTATCTTTATTTTAAAACCGTTCCCACTGTTAGCGACACTTTTCACTGTTCACAATTATTTTAACGAATTACTGTTCCCAATATTTTATGTTAGTGCTTTACTGTTACGCAAATTTATTTTAACAAAAAGTTACACTCTTGCTACCAATACCTTGCAATAGGATCCCACTTCTGTGACACCATTTATGTGTGCGCACTCTTTTACTTAGGTGCGCACCGTTTTTCTTTTGCAACTTCTGACACCATTTATTTGTGCCCAACTCGTTTATTTATTTATGGTGCTGGACACCCTTTTAATTATGTTAATTCACTTCACTGACACCCTTTAGGTTGGGCGCTACCCTTTAATTCTATTTCAAATTATTTCTTACGCGTGTGCTTTGCGTTCAGGATGACTCGACTATCCAGACGGATGGCCCTTTAAATTGATAGGCGTAAGTTCCTTCGGCTTACTGAAAGCCTACTTTAGATTTCAAACTTTAAATGTTAAGTTACCCTCAGCTTACAAGAGAGGCCTATTGCAAGGTGGCAGAGAAACGACACGCTCCCTCTTATAAAGTTTATTCAATTTCACTCAAATTAGTACATAAATTCAAAGTAATAGGCTGATGGATGATTATCAATTTTGCTTACAATAAATCCGTTATTAATTTAACGAAAAGTTTCACAAGTCTTTTAGTCTACAAAATCATTTATACAGAGGGGCTTTTTATTTTCCATGTAACAATAAAACTTAGCACTAAATGAAATTATCAAAATCGACAAAGGAATTGGAAAGAATGAATTACTTACAAAATTTAGAAGTTATTCTCAACAGTTCTGCGCGAGTCCCGCAGATTTAATTCCAGAACAAAACGAATCAAAAACCAAGAGGTCCCCAATAATTTTAGATTCCTTCCAAAATTATTGACGGGTCATGCACAATAGGTCGCAAACTTACAGTTTTAACCTTCAACTTGAACCCAATTACGTTCATGAAAATTCAAAAACTCTTGGTCTGCTGGCTAACCTAAATTAAGGTATTCTGACTAAATTCTCTTTACAGTCGCTAACACTAAGTTCTTATACAAAGTTCGCGTAAACGAAGGCGATTCAAACTTTAAGTACAATCGTGACAATTTATTCAATTTAGAAATTTCTATTTTACCACAAGTCTAAAGAATTACTTGAGCCACTGTTAACTTTCGGAGGAACGACTACAACTCATTTGAAACTCTAAGTTCCACCTCAGAATTACAAAAACTCCTCCCTTTGGTGTCTAAAGGACCTATCAAAACCAATTTCATTGCATGACATCATTCGTACAAAAATTACTGATCTTCTATTGGCTCTAATCTCAACTTCGTTAAATTCTGCGCTCCGCCTTTCCTAAAGAAATTTTCAAATTAAAATTTGAAAATTTAAATTTAAAATTTAAAAATTTAAAACAAAACTTTTAAATTTCGCTCGAGGGCTTACCTCAGACGAAACCACGAATAAACAAAACCGACACCTTACAAGGTTCAAAATGAAAACGGACTCTTAAGCTATAACTGCCCTTTGACTTCTACCATAAATCTACCCAAGACTGTCAAACAATAAGTTCTCTTCTCTGATTACACACTCAGCCTTTGGTTATACTCAGGGCATCGGCACTCACTCTTTACTTTGGTCGGTGTTCATTTTAAAAGATTTAAATTTTCACGCGAAATTAAATCGATTTCAAAATCACTTCCATGAGAATCTGAATTAAGATAGAACAAACGTTAACCAATTTGAAACACACTCTAATTCATTCGTTCATGAATATTTATAAGCCAAACCACCTTGCTTTTAAAGATGTACACAACGAAATCTTAAACTAAAATTTCTGCATTTATTTTACAAAAGATTTCGGCATGCCAATTTTATGGTTACAACAAGCCATCTCTGCTAAGGAAGTTAGTTTCCAGTCCTGTATAGGAAGATTTTTGCATGCGAGTAGTATAGCTGCATCCATCCCGACGGTACCTGTTTGTCGGGTATGGGTGGAGATGGGAATGATACATGGCACCCACGCTGACGTGTTTGGGGTGGATGGGAGGAAAGGTCACACTGGAATATTGGGCGCAGTAAAAGGGAAGCTAAATATATAATGATAATAATAATAATTATTAGTGTTATTATTGTTATTATTATTATTATTATTATTATTATTATTATATTAGGTCGCATTACCTTGGGCTTTAAAAAAAGTACTATTTGTAGTTAAGTAATTAATATAATTCTCATAATTATTTATTTTATTTTTAACCCCTTTCGCGTACAGCGTGAAAGAATGCAGAATCAGGTATCAAGTTTATTACCAACCCTTTGACGGAAGACGTTCCCTTTTCCCTTTCTCAGCGGGTGGTCCCACCTGTTAATCTCTCACAGACTCAGCTGTTTGCTTTCACCTTATGTGCTTCGTGTAGAAATTTTAATTTTCACTTGTCCTTCAGAGGCACCTGTCCACCTCTTAAAATACTTTAATTTAATTACTTTCTGTTTATTGAAGAGAATATACACGAATTTTATATGTATTGTCAAATTATTATTATTATTATTATTATTGGGTGAGGGCGTGGAATAGTGATTTATAAGATTTATGTGGAATTTATATATTTAATAATTAATAATAATGAAGAGACTATAGCGAATTTTTATTTGTATTGTCAACTTTTTATTATTATTATTATATAATAATTAAGTAATTAAGGTGATCTAGTATGCAATCTATTGCAAACGGCGTTAGTAGTCCGGTTAGTAGTCTCGTTCGGACCAATCACGGAGCTAGAAATCAGTTAACTGCCCCTTCTAAATAAATGAATCGTTTTTACTTTAAATTTTCGAAATAATTAACACTTAGTGTCGATGGTGTAATTAAATTAGCCTAGGCAAAATATAATATGTAGTACTGTATAGGGTAATTCATACGACTATAGTGGGCCTAGTTTTAGCCGTTTGTGGTGATAATGATTAATTTAATGCTAGTGATTAATTGATGCAAATTGATTGTTATAATGACAGGCTGGGTTAACAATTTATGATGTCCTACAGTATCACCGGTTGAAAGTGGCTAATGGAGTAGGCCTACTATAATATTTCTGAGTGATATGAATTACTTCGAGGAGAAATTAAGCACGTACATTTAGGTACATTGAATAGAATACGTAACACTGATTATGTAGGCCAAAGGTTATGAATAGATGAACATGGAACGGGCCTAGTAATGACAAAGAATGCACGTGCGTTTAGTACACTGTAAATAGATTAGACCTTCATTTAGGTAGGCTAGAGTTACGCATAAATGGAACATTGAATGGGCCTAGTAATGGTATTAAGAATGCACGTGCGTTTTGTACACGGTAAGTGGATTCGGCCGTCAACAATGGAATGCTTAAATAAATCACGTAGATAAGTGGATGCAAAATATCGATGGATACATGAAAGAACACAATAGTAGGATGATACAATTCGCGATTACGGTATTGGAAATGACACTTGAACTGGGCACAGAAAATAAGCCTACCGTGGGTTTGTATTAGAGAATGTTTGATGCACAATCAAATATTGTAATGACACTTGGATTAGGAAATAGGCCTACTGCGTTTCAACGAGAGTTAGTTTGAACGATTTGTGAAACACTTTGCGTTTATAGCCTACGCTTCTGCGGTACGCTGATGTAGGCTTTGCGTTATTGTTTAAGAACGAAGCACAGGGAGCTTACCGACTGTGTTGAGAATACCTCTCGAGACGAAGGGTATGCTTGAAGGTCGACCTTGCAGATTGGAAACCTGCGGAAGTTGACCGTCCGGTGTTACGTACGCCAAGATGATCGTGAAACCGGTAGCGAGCCTTTTGTTGAGAGTTTGCTTGAGGGAACTCGTGGAACCGATAGCGAGCCTCTTGTTGAGAGTTATGCTTGAGGGAACAGACGGTTCTGCGGACACTGATTTAGGCATAACGAGAATTGCTTCAAAGACGGTGACCGGCTGAGATCGAACGGCGCTGGTTTCGAAGGAGTGCTTCTGCAGGCTGACGGCGGAAGGTCTTACTTGATGATAGATCGGAAGCTTTGAAGGAACAGCAGGCCGCTCCTCCGGCGGGAAGCCGGAGGGCGGTTGAGGTGACGAGTTGTACTGACGACGGAGACGTGACACGTGACGAGAAATGCAAACGAGAAGTGGTGAGCGCGAGTGAGGAGTGAGTGAGGAAGTGTATCAGTGGAAACTCGCTTATATAACCTCTGTGACGCGGAACCTTCGGGGCATTTCTTGAAACTCCTCCTACGCGTCCTTTAGTTGATAAGGGCTTGCTTTCGCGGGCCTTTTGGGAAGAAACAGACGTTTTCATTGTTTCTGATTCCTTGACCACGTGTCTTCTAAGAATGTTTGATGATGGCGTGGAAGAAAGAATTTGTCTGTCTGCTTGTTAGTCTATTTCTTGTCGGTCCTCTACACGACTATAAAATATTTAGTGAACCATTATAGAAAATAAAGTTCCCACCATTGGTTACCTATGGAGTTAGTCGATTTCTAGCCCTATGATTGGTCCATTTGTGTTATAATGGATTAAAAACGTGGTCGAACTGGACTATACACGCCGTTTGCGCCGGATCACATCCACGTCAAAAGGTGACAATAAATACAAATGAAAATCTATTGTCTCTTCATTACAAATATAAATTACAAATACATTTGAAAAGAGACAGTCACTGTTCCACGACCTCAACCAATAATAATAATAAAAATAATTATAATAATAATAATAAAAATAAAAATAATTATAATAAAAATAATTATAATAAAAATAATTATAATAAAAGTAATTATAATAAAAATAATTATAATAAAAAGTTGACAATAAAATTAAAATTCCTTTATAGTCTCTTCAATAACGAGAAAATAATTAAATTAAATTATTTTAAGAGGTCGACAGGTGCTTCTAAAGGACAAATGAAAGTGAAAAGTGAAAGTCAAAATTTTCACGCGAGGCACATAAGGTGAAAGCTAACGGCTGAGTGTGAAAGATTAACAGGTGGGACCACCCGCTGAGAAAGGATAAAGGGAACGTCTTCCGTCGAAGGGTTGGTAACAAATTTACCTGATTCTGCATTCTTTCACGCTAACGATCCCTAGCCGATATTTGTGGACCTTTATTGCATTGAATAACCTTTATTAATAATAAAGTAAATACAGTACTTTTACAATTTACAATGACATAAATAATTGTGAAGCTGAACTATTTATTTTATTTAATTTGGCCTTTAAGCGTTAGGCTTTACTGGGTTCTTATTAAAAATAAAACAGATAGTTATTATTAATAATACGTAACTCATGAATAAGCATTATTAATTAAGGTATGTATCAATCTTAAATTATCATTATCGATATAACAAATGCAAGGGCATTATTGAGAATATTATACCAATATTGTTTAATATTGTCCATTAATATTGTAATACATTTTTTAATTATTAATAATACTTATTTACTTATTTATTTATTTATTATTATTAATTTATAACAACTAGCTGCTTATTTTTAATAAGAGCCCAGTAAAGCCTAAAGCTTAAGGGCCAAATTATTCATGTCATTGTAAATTGAAAAAATTTATTTATTTTATTATTAATAAAGGTTATTCTATCTATTCTAATATCATACAAAGAAATCAATATTATACATGAGAGATAAGAACTGAACAATCACAAGTAATGTGTTTTTAATCCTAGATGACACAGGAGAAATGAATAAACAAGAGTAATGTACATTAATCCTAGATTTTTATCGGTATGCCATTATTAATCGCGATTTCAACTTGGTTTTAAAGAATTTACATTCACAATATTTTTTATATCCGCATTTAAATAATTCCATAGTTTCAATCCAATGAAAATGCGTAATTTTTAAGATGAAGACAATCTAAATTGAAGTATAACATCCTTTGATCTCTTTCTGGTCTCATATGAGTGGATTTCTTGATGAGTTAAAAAAATATCTATTTACTCATTGTAAGTTAATGGTTTTGTTCTTACACTCGTAAATAAAAATAAAATGTGCCAATTTGATTACATCATCGAGCTTTAATAGTTTTAGTTCTTTAAATAATGCACTAGAGTGACCAAAGAAATCAGCATCAGATAATAACCTTTTGCTCTTTTTTGGATGACAAAGATACTGTTTAAAGCGCTGTTAGCAGTTTCCCCAAATTATCGTATATTGTATATTGTTACGTTATATAGGGAAGAAAAAGAGTATGATAAAGAATCAAGAAAACCTGTTTCGGGACTACATTTCTCAGTTTAAACATTATAGCAACGTTTCCTTGAAATCTTTTTCGAGATATAATCTACATGATCACTCCATTGCAAATTCTTATCTAGCATTACACGAAGAAATTCATCAAGATACACATTTCTTTCATTAGTAAAACTCATAAAATTCGTTTTACTTGTATTTAGGAAGAGTTTATTGGTGGTCAACCATTTCATTGATAAATTCTGATTTAAATATATTCTTAGCTGAATTAACATCTTTGCAAGAAAAAGACAAAGTTATATCATCTGCAAACATTATGGAGTTAAGTATATCAGATGAACGGATTAAAAATAAAATAAATAAATAATTATGAGAATTACATTAATTACTTAACTACAAATATTATGATTATTATTATTATTATTATTATTATTATTAAGCTTTCTTATCCCAGTACCTCACATTCTAATGTGACCTTTCCAACCAACCACTAAACAGTGTCACCAGCGTGGCTGCCATTTATTCCTACCTCCTCCTCCCCACCACGAAACTGGTGTTCTCGACGGGGACTCACCTATACTACTCACGCGGATTAAACGCACCGTAATTTTCCAAAAACATACTAAAAAATGCTTTTTGTTTGCCTTCTGAATGAGACGAATGAGAATCTCGTGTTCAACGAATCTCAACCGCATCCACGACCGCACAAAAGAAAATACTCCTTCCCTAAATTACGGTCAATGAACAGAACTCTTTTTTTTTCATTATTTACTTTTCTTGTAAATGCTTTTTTATTTACTTATAAAGAAAGATTAACGACGTCATGCCTGATAAAATGAATTATAAATTTTGGGCGAATAAAATTTAATGAAAGGAAAGCGTGTTTGTTTTAATTAAGTTATTTAAACTGACCAACTTTCCCATCTTCTTCTCTCCTTGTTACACGGTAATTTTATAGACATTAATTAGTCGTGTCGGAATTTTATAGTCGAAAGATGGTAAATATTTAAGATAACTTAAATTAATTTTATTTCACAATGGAACAGTTTAACTTTTGGCCACACAAAAGTTTCTCTTCACAAAAGTAGTTTTTCTTTACTGTTATTATTAGTGTGTACTTATAATATTTATTATTATTGGTGTTGTTATTATTACTATTATTATTATTATTTCAATTTTTGCACAATATCTTCAGTCATCTGTAGCGTCATAACAGTGGTAAAAGATTTCTAGAGTTAGACAACATAATCGTCTTTCTGCTCATTTGGTTAATTTTTGGTAATGAGAATTATTTTCTTAGTTTTATTTATTAGTTCCTTATACAGGTGTTGTATGTGAAACTTTTACCACATTTTAAACACTTTACCAAAAAAGATTAGGAGCTTAAATCTGTCTCTCTTTAAAAAACAATTTTTGAGTTCTCAATTTTCCGCTCCTAATAAAGGTGGCAATGCATTGATGAGACGCTCACTCATAAACACGAAGCATTAAGAGAGAAATAAAAAATTTGCCTACATGGTTTAATAACTAACGTCTCGTGGTTTTCCTTGCAGGACAAATGTTCCTCATCGACCGGTTCCTCGGTGGAACGTTCCTTACGTTCGGCCTGGACGTGATTCGGTTTATGGAGGACGACCAGGAGACCAGAATTGACCCCATGATCTTCGTCTTCCCCAGAATGACTAAATGCAGTTTCACCAAGTTCGGTACTTCGGGAGAGCTTGAACGATACGACTCACTTTGTATCCTTCCTATCAACATTGTGAATGAGAAGATTTACATCTTTTTGTGGTTTTGGTTTCTCCTTCTTACCTTCCTTACGTTCTTGGTGCTCCTCTATAGACTTATGATCATTCTCAGTCCGAGAATGAGAGCGTACCTCCTCTGTTTGAGGTTTAGACTCATAAACAAAGAAGTAATCAACACGATTGTGCGAAAAAGCAAAATGGGGGACTGGTTTCTCTTTTTTATGCTTGGACAAAATGTTGATACGCTTATATTTAAAGAAGTCATGCACGAACTAGCCAAAAGATTGGGTCACGCCTCAAAGGATTTTGGGGAACCCTAATTTAAGTGTTCATAGCCACAGGAGTTTGCCAAGAAGTAACTGTGATTCAACTACACTTAGTTTAAGGTAAGGATAAAATTTCTTAGATAGATAGATAGATAGAATAATCTTTATTAATAATAAAATAAATGCAGTAGTCTTTTTACAATTTTTACAATGACATAAATAATTGTGAAGCTCGACTATTTATTTATTTATTTTTTTTTTAATTTGGCCCTTAAGCTTTAGGCTTTACTGGGCTCTTATTAAAAATAAGCAGCTAGCCGTTATAAATTAATAATAATAAAATAAATAAATAAGTAAATAAGTATTATTAATAGTTAAAGCCTGTATTTCAATATTAAACAATATTAATGGACAATATTAAACATTATTAGTGGACATTAATCCAAGATTTTTGTTAGTATCCCATTATTAATCGGGATTTTAACTTGGTTTTAAACAAATTTACATTCGCAATATTTTTTATATCGGCATGCAAGTCATTCCATAGTTTCAATCCAATGAAAATGGGTAGTTTTTGAGATGAAGACAATCTAAATTGAGGTATAACAATCTTTGATCTATTTCTGGTCTGATACGGGTGGATTTCTTGATGAGTTACAAAATATCTATTTACCCATTGCAAATTAATGATTTTGCTCTTACACTTGTAAATAAAAATAAAATGTGCCAGTTTGGTTATATCATTGAGCTTTAGTAGGTTTAGCTCTTTAAATAATGCACTAGAGTGATCAAGGAAATCAGCATCAGATAATAACCTTATTGCTCGTTTTTGGATGACAAAGATACCATTTAATGCGTTGTTAGCGGAGTTTCCCCAAACAAGGGTGCAGTATGTTATATAAGGAAGAACAAGAGTATGATAAAGAGTCAATAAAACTTGTTTAGGGACTACATTTCTAAGTTTAAACATTATAGCAACGCTCCTTGAAATCTTTTTCGCGATAAATTTACATGATCACTCCATTGCAAATTCTTATCTAGCATTACACCAAGAAATTTTGCTACAGTACACTCCTTTATGGTGATTTCATTAACATTGAGTTCATCAAGATATTACATTTTTTTATTAGTAAACATCATGAAATTTGTTTATACTGGTATTTAGGAAGAGTTTATTGGTGGTCAACCATTCATTACATGATGAATTCTGAATGAAATATATCTTAGCTGTATTAACATCTTTGCAAGAAAAGGAGAGAGTTGTATCATCTGCAAACATTATGAAGTTCAGTATATCAGATGAACGTGGAAGGTCATTTAAAAATAATAACAGTGGACCCAGCACTGAGCCTGTGGCACACCATGTTTGACAAGCGCTTTAGTGGAGCAAACCTATTTACTGATACAAAATTATATCTATCGGACAAATAACTTTTAAACCAATCACTGATTGCCCCTCTAAAGCCGTAACAATACAATTTATTAAGTAGAATATTATGGTCTATTACATCAAACGCCTTACTCAAATCCATAAATATTGACATCATTATTTCTTTGTTCTCCTTAGCTATATTTACATTTTCCATAAGATTTAAAATAGCCATTTCCGTTGTTCTATTATTACGGAAGCCATATTGATTTGGAGATAATAAATTGTAAGATTCTAAATATCGCTGCATTCTACTTTTTACAATTTTTTCGAAAACTTTGCTGAACACAGATAATGAACACACCGGCCTGTAATTTGTTGCTAGTGTAGGATCACCCCCTTTAAAAAGGGGTGTTATACAACCAGTTTTTAGCATTGATGGGAATATTCCTTTGGAAATACTTTGATTGATAATTTTAGCCAAAGTTACAGATATCTTATCTTTAACAAGTTTCAATATAGGTACAGGAATATTATGAATGTTATTTTTTGTATTTTTTAATTTACCAATAATATTCTGGACCTCAGTAGAGGTAGCAGGAACAAAAGAAAATGAATTTAGTGGGCTGGGTGGCATATATTCTAGAGGTGAGTGATCATTATTTATTAATTGTGAGCGAAGCTTATCCGCTATTGAAGTAAAATGTGCATTTAAAGAGTCTGCAATAGCAGTATCATCAGTGATTTCTTTATTATCAACATTTAATTTCTCTATTCGATTTTTTTTAATTTGTTTTCCGAGAAGATTGTTTATGGTTGTCCAAGTGTTTTTCATGTCTCCTTTATGTTTGGAAAATTGATTGTTATAATAGTTATATTTTGCAATTTTGATTATTTTAGTTAATTTGTTTCTGTATTGAGTATATTGTATTTTAGGAATTTTGCTCTGCAATTGCAATTTGAATAATTTATCTCTATTCTTTATTGAAGTGATAATTCCTGGAGTGATCCATAGATTTGCGACCCTTTTGGGCGAAACTGTTTTTCTCCTTAAAGGAAAGCAAATATTAAAAATATGGAATAAGGTGTCATAGAAGAACTGAAACATATGATCTGGGTCATTTAAAGGTTCGTCACAGTCAAGTCGAGTATTTTCTACTGCCCCAATAAATTTTCTTTTGTTAACCTCTGAGAATATTCTGTAATCAATAGTTGTTTTGTCCGCAACTTGAACAATGTTATTGAAAATAGCGTAAGTAGGAAAATGATCACTGATGTTAGTGGTTATAATTCCAGAGTTTACAAGGGCATTGCTATTTACAAATATATTATCAATCGTAGATTCTGTTATTCGATTGCCATAACTGCAGACTCGAGTGGGTTTGGTAATAGAATGACTAAGATAGAAAGAATTCATTAAGTTTAAAAATTTATGAGAGATTGTTTCAGATTGCAAATTGATGTTGAAGTCTCCCGCAACTATGGCATTCGATTTATGAAAGTTGCATAACATGTTATCTAAGTGAATTAAAAAGCTATTGATATTAGTATTAGGTGGTCTATATATTGCATGGACAGAATATACATTACTTTTGTCTTTTATATTCACAATCAGGTTTTCATTGTCACTATTACATAGAGAAAATACTTCGTTAGAGTCGTAAGTTTGATGCACATACACAGAGATACCCCCCCCAATCTGACCATCTCTTACAGTATGATAAGCAAC
This sequence comes from Bathynomus jamesi, assembly GCA_023014485.1. NCBI lineage: Eukaryota > Metazoa > Arthropoda > Malacostraca > Isopoda > Cirolanidae > Bathynomus > Bathynomus jamesi. The sequence goes on from JAJOZX010000146.1 coordinate 1,633,285, forward strand.
GTAATTATCTATATTATATAGGTTTTTAATACTACTATTTAACCAAGTTTCTTAAAATTATGTCTTCTTCCATCAACGATAAACATTCTTTTTTTTAATCTTGTTTACTTGCGTAAGGGCTGCTTTTAACTTCATAAATTTTCAAAGACAAAGTTAAGTTTCCCATCTCTTTCCTTTATGAACATACAGTGCATTAAATCAGCTCTCATTTTCTCTCTTACATTAAGAATTAATATATATTATCGTTTTTTTTTTCAAATTAATAAATATATTTCAGGTATATTCGCGAAATCCTAAAAATTATGTTGATGCCAAGATATACTTGTGTATGTATGTATGTATGTATGTATGTATATATGTATGTATGTATGTATGTATATATATATATATTTTTTTTTTTTATTTATTTTTTTTTTTGCTGTTCCTATGTGAGTCTGTGATATATATTACCGGGATGAAAAATGCTTCTATTCTCTAATTTCCTTTTACATCAACGAATTTGAATAAAGAGAGACCCGTTTTGAGCATCGATTGAAGCCCTCATTTGCATAGACAACCAATAAAAGTGATATTCAAACAGTTTTTGCTACCGTCTATCTTAATCGGTAAAGAGATGAGATAAATTTTTTTTTTTGAAAATGATTCTTTCACCATTAACATATCGGAATGCCTCATTTTCTTTCAAAATATAAAAACGTGCCTCAATCTTTGACCAACTTGCATAAATAGTGATTAGTTAACCGTTTCTTTTATAGCTACTTTAGAGGCAAACAAATGCTATGAACGCAAAAGTGATATTGTGTTCATATTTTTCGCATGAATCGTCAAAAGAGCCAATAAAGATTTTAATATCGAAAATATTATAAAATTTGATATAAACGTTCGAAAGGTATTAATTTCTTTAAGGTCAAAATTTTGAAAAAAGCTCGGCATTCAAAAACAGTTAATAACGTCCGAGGAAATAAGCTCTTAGACATACAGTATACAGCATACGCATACATAAGTACTAAAAGTTACTTGACAGTGAGTCCAATTGGTTAATTCAGTGATGATATAAAAAAATGTAGGAATGGTTACCCAAACGTAGTAAAATTTAATTTAGATGTCTTCGGCTAAATTAGTAAATTTTATACTTGCAGTTTTGTAGTCCATATTTTACGAGTTAATTTACTGTAGTGTTTAGTACATTGCCGTGTCCGAGTGGCTCTGTCTCGGAAAGTGGTGTAGAAGTGCCCAGGTTCGCATCCTACTTTCTCCTCCCTTCGATTAAGAGGCGCCTTTTTTTCAACGCGGGGATGTAAAAGGGAGGTCCGAAACTATGGGCTCCTCTCACTTTGAGCCTCTGCTTCGCCGCGCAATCCGTTGTCGCTCATCGGAGTCGTACTTACAACGGATAATGCAGGTACCTACAGGGTGACCCAAAAGGTACCTACCAACATTACCTTACATTTTCTCCGAAACGAATGAATAGAATTCGCTGAAAATTTGCTGACACACTATACTACTCGCGCCATTTGTTTAACATCAGTTTGGAGGGAATGTCATTGGTTTGAACTATCAGAAGCACTATGGAAGCGGCATTGATTGGCCTGCCTATTCTCCTGATCTCAACCCGTGTGACTTCTTTTTGTGGGGATAACTCAAAGGTAGAGTTTACAAGAGCAACCCAAAGACTTTGGAGGAGCTGAAATCATCGATTGAACGTCAAATCGTCGACATTCCGACAGAGGTTCTCCATAGCGTGGTATCAAATTTTGGGATGAGGTTGCGAAAAATCGTCGAAGTGGAGGGACAGCACATCGAACACATTGTCATATAAATGGCTTGAGATGCTAATTTGAATGGCGTTTGAACTATCTTTGTACTCTCAATAGTTTTGGTGAAATAAAGTCTTAAACTTGGTAGGTACCTTTTGTGCCATTTATAGAGTAAGCTGTAAATGGTAAATTGTATTAAACTGTTTGTGTAACCATAAAAATCAATTAATAGTCTATGTAATGAATGTTTTTATATAAAAGTACGATTAACTCTATATTAGTGAAGTAAATTTTATTAAATGTATTAAAACAGAATTGTAAATAACTTGCTTTTGTTGCTCAAAACATCTTCTCAGGATCAACTTGCATCCATTTACAATTTAATCATGGTTAGTACAGTCATCGATCAGCTCACCTAGCTATTCATCCTTCCACGCAAAAAATGGTTAGTAGATAAATGAGAACCTTGGGTAGTCAGGGGACGCTGGGTTGCCGATCGGGAGGTCATGAGATCGAATCAGGCCGAGGACTGTGTAATTTCTGACGGCCCGTGGTTGGTTGTGGTTCGGATTGTACGTTAAGCTCTAGGTCTAAGGTGGTCAGAATGAAATATTCGGATGGAAGCGAAACAAAGGGTACCAAGATTAAAGTTTAGATTCATTGTTACACAGTTTACTATGAATTCAGTTGATGCAACCAAGTATTTCCTTCTTTCTACTTACACACACACACACACACACACACATACAAACACACACACACATATATATATAAATAAATAATATATATATATATATATATATATATATATATATATATACTTACTTTTTACTTTTTACTTTTTAGCCCCCTGGCTGGTCTATTATGGCCAGCCGCGTCCCCCAGCCAGGCCGCCACCGCGGCCGGCCGCTCCCACAGATCTCTGACCGATGAGATGTGTGCTTATCTAAGGTGTTGGAAATGGGGGCATGTAAGAATTAGGTGTTCGGTGTTTTCGTTGGTGTGGTCACATCGTGGACAGTTTGCGTTGTTCGTTTGGTGTATGAGGTATCTGTAATAATGTAGGGAGGGGTGGTGGCCGGATCTGAGTCTAGAGAGGGCAACTCGTGTGTGTCTCGGTAATGCTTCTTCTTCTTTGGCTATGTTGGGGGGTCGTGCTTGTAGAATTGGGTTATTTGGTAGTGTGTCAATATGTTGGTTTACGAATTGTGTGTGTGTATATGTTTTGTTTGGTTTTGTTGTGGAGGGCATGTAGAGTGATGAGTAGTGTGATGTTGGGAGTTTCCTTTTTGTTTCGTGGTGGCTGGGGGGTTGTGGCAAGGCGGTGGCATGGGTGGGTTGGCGCGAGGGTTTTGGCAAAGATCTGTGTGCCTATTATGTTAAGGTGTGTTTTTATCTGAGTGTAGATGTGGGACGGGGGTGGTTTGTGTGCAGCCTGTGATGATTCGGGGGCTTTGTTTTAAATAATTTTCAGTCGGTTTCTGTTGGTGCTGGATATTGTGGGGTGCCAGGCTGGTGAATCGCAATTTAATGTTGTACGGATGAATTGTTTGTATAGGGTGGTGAGGGTTTCTTTGTGTTGTCCAAATGTAGTACTAGTTAGGGTGCGTAGGGCATTAAGTTTCTTTGTAGCTTTGCTGCAGATATTCATTACGTGTGTAGTGAATGTCATGTGCGTGTCATATGTGAGGCCAAGTATTATGGGCGTCTTATTTAGTGGGAGGCGGTGGTTTAGGAGGATGATTTGTGGGTGTTTATTTGATTCTTTTTTGTGTGAGGAGAATAGTGTCACTGAGGACTTTTGTGGTGAAACTGTCATTCGGTTAGTATGTAGTCAGTTTTCAAAATCTATCATGTACTGTTGTATGTCTCTAGTGGCTGTGTTTATGGTATTGTGTTGTGAGGTTATGGTGAGGTCATCTGCATATGATTGGATGTTAACATTTGGCGTATGTGGATTTGGAATGTCATGCATAAATAAGTTGAAAAAGAGTGGGGACAGGATTGCACCCTGTGGGACTCCGTTGTATAGTGACATGAATTTTGATGTTGCCTGTTTGTGTGACTCGTGCTTGTCTGTCTGTGAGGAAGTTTGTCAGCCATTTTCTGTCGTTGAGGTGAAGGTTGGTGTCAAGTATTTTCTGTGTGAGGTTATGTCGTGGTACTGTGTCAAAGGCTTTGTTTATGTCTACTGCTACTAAGATGGTTCTCTGGGGGGAGGGTTCTGGTTGAAACCTTCCAGGATGTGTTGTGTGAGGTTGGTGAGTAGTGTAGTTGTTGAGTGGTTCAGACGAAAGCCGTGTTGTGAGGGTGCGCATGGTGTTAATGCCGTGATTCGTCTTTGTATCAGTTTTTCAAGTGTTTTTGAGATGGTGGAAAGTAGTGATATGGGTCGGTATGATGATGGTTGATTTGGTGGTTTGTTGAGTATTGGGGATTTTGTTGTGCTGCCAAGAGTGGTTGAAAATGCTTGTCAGTGATTGGGTTGCTATGGGGCCTAAGTGTTTTAGGTGTATGTTTGAAATGTGATCTTGGCCTGTGGCTGCTGAGTTTTTCAGTGTTTTGATCACAGAGAGCGTGTCTACAGAGTGAAATGGTGGGTCAACTGTTTGGTCAATGTTGATTTTACGAGTGTTCTTTATTTTATCCTATTGGTATGGGTGGTTGGTTTGTGACTGGTTTTGGAATAGTGTTTCATTAGGAGGTTGCAGTGTTGTTTTGGTGTTGGGATTTTGTTTTGTTGTGTGAGTAGGAGTTCGTATGTAGGGGGGAGGGTTTTTGTGGGAGTTGTGTATTGTTTTGAGTGTTCTCCAGAGTTGAGAGGTGTTGGTGTGTTGGTTCATTGTTTCTAGGTATGCTTTCCAGTTCTTTGTTTTCTGTGCGTTTATGAGGTTTGTTATTTGTGTATTGAGGTTTTGTATTTCCTGTATATTTTCTTGAGTGGGAGATCTGTTTTGTTTTAGTGAGTTTCTTAGTCTTATTAGTTCTGTAATTTCTGGGATGATGTTTGGGTTATAGTGTTTCCTTCTTCCCTGTGGGATATGTTTTCTACTTGCTGTGAGAATTGTGTTTGTGAAATGGTTGACTGTTTGGTCTATGGAGGTCAAGTCTGTAATGTCAAAATTTCTCAGGTTGTCCTCTATAGCCTGTGTGTAGTTTGTCCAGTTGGCCTTTCTGTAATTAATGTAATTTTGCTCGTAGGTGTGTGCTGTTGGGTGATTCAATTCGTGGGTGATGAGAATGGGATTGTGGTCAGATGATAGGTCATATATGACGTCCCAAGTTGTTTTCATTTGTAAGTTGGGGAAAAAAAGGTAATGTCTGGAGAGGTCTGTTGTTGGTTATGCTGGTGTGGTGTCTGTGTGGGTTTATTTCTGTAGTTTAGTATGCTTAGAGTGTGGAATTGTGTTAGGAGTGTTTCCCATCGGTTGTCGTTTTGTTGTGTAGTGAGCCAGGATGTGTGGTAGGCGTTAAAGTCTCCTCCTAGTATGAGATTTGGGATTTGTGAGATAGGCTGAAGTTGTGGTGTGTAACCAGGGGGCATCGTCTGGAGGTTGAGGGTGGAATGTATATGTTGATAATGTTTAGTATGGTGTTTTGTATTTTCGTTTGTATGGCGATGAGTTCGGTGTGTGCGTCGTTGTTGATTGATTGTCTATGTTGTGTGGTTGTATTTGTAAAAGGTATGTCTTTGTGTATCATTGTGACGAGACATCTGGCGTTTTCGTGGGAACTATTTGTGATTGTGGTGTAGTTGTTAAACGTTGAGGTGCGGGTGTTTGCCTTGATTAGTTTTTCTTTTATCAAGGCTATGTAAATGTTGTGTTTGTGAAGAAAATGATCGAGTTCGTGTTTTTTGTTACGTATTCCGTTGATATTAAGTTGTGTTAGGTTAAGGGTTTTTGTATTTGACGTCATGGTGAGAAGTACACGGGGTGAGGGACAATCTGCGCAGTGCCATTGTGTGGTGTGTTCGTTAATATTGTTTAGTGAGATGCAGTGTAAATGTATCCATTGGGTGCAGGTATTACACCTGACCGAGTAGTGTCCACGTGTGATGTTTCTGTTGCATGTCCCCAGCTAATAGTAGACTGAGGGTGATTGCCGGGTTATCAGCCCCAGTGCACAAAAAAAAAAGAAAGAAAATGTATGAAATAGTGTGAGACAAAAAGCGGTGCAAGAGACTGCGGGCCGGGACTAGCCGGGCGACAGCCCCAGTAGGGACCGCACCTCCTGCGGGAGGTGGTGGGGGGTGAGTGCTGTTCTTTGACAGTCGCTTCCATGTCTACACCGATGAGGTTCCGTTTCTGGTTTCGGAACCTTCCTCCGGAGTTCCCTCGGCGCTTTGAAATTATGTCGGTATGTTTATTCTTTTGCAATATGAGCCCCACAAATGAAAGAGTCAGGAGCGCTACTGATATATATATATATATATATATATATATATATATATATATATATATATATATGCCCGGTTAAGTCAACAGAATGTCCAATTAGCTTAATTGAATACCCTGGTAGGTTAATTGAATGCACGGTTAGGCTAACTGTACGCCCTTGACGAATAGCTAATCGTCAAGGGCGTACAGTTGACCTAACCAAGCATTCAATAATTTTACCGTAGGTTTCTATATATATATATATATATATATATATATATATATATATATATATATATTATATATGTGTGTGTGTCATATATATGTATATATATATATATATTATATGTATATATATATGTGTGTGTATATGTATATATATATATATATATATATTATATATATATATATATATATATATATATGTATATGTATATATATATATATATGTGTTATTATATTATATATATGTATATATATGTATTATATATGTATATATGTATATATATATATGTATATGTATATATATATATGTATATGTATATAATATATATGTGTGTATATATTATATGTATATATATATATATATATTATATATATATATATATATATATATATATAAAGGGTGTCAGGAAATGATTGCCCCCCCCCCCTGTACAGAAGAAACTGAAAGGAATAGAAAAAACAGACAAAACCACGCGAAAGAGCGTTTAATTTTGAATAAAAACACTTGTTTTTAATATCGGGTGTTGCCCCCATTTGCAGCTCTGACGGTCATTAATCGACGGGGGTATGATCCCAGAAGTGTCTCAAGAGATCGGTATCATGACTCATTTCTTCAAGGACTTCGTTGATCTTTGCAGTCATAATTTCTGCTGAATACCGATTCTGAATGGGTTGGTCCAGCATTAAGGACTCCACCCGATCCTTCATGATGGATCTGACATGTTCACAGACATTAAGATCGGGAGAATTGCCAGGCCATTCATTATTTCCGAAAAAATCAATGTTATTGTCCTTAAGCAGTTGTGAGTCGCAAGTGCTTTCATACAGGGGGCTTTGTCGTGAAGAAAGGTTGCCTGTTCAACATCCAAAAACACACTCGGGGTCTTTCAAAACGGAATTACATATTGGGCTAAAATTACATTTCGAAATAAGGCCCATCCCAACTGGTTCCTCTTGTTTGATAACCCAGATGAGCTTCCGAATAGAGAACATAATGAAACACCCACACACGCTGGATTTTTTACTATTTCTCGATACTTCTGGTCGTCTGGGACTTCATCAGGAGTTGTTGCCCAATCCTCTTGGTTTGATAACCAAGATGAGCTTCCGAATAGAGAACATAATGAAAACACCCACACATGCTGGATTTTTTACTATTTCTCGATACTTCTGGTCGTCTGGGACTTCATCAGGAGTTGTTGCCCAAACCCGATCATTCTGAAAATTTGGTTTTCTGGAGACATAAACGAAGAATTCATCGCTGACAACCAAGTGAAGGAAATCGTCTTCCGTCCATTCCTCAAGATAATCACAAAACCATAGCCGATCTTCAATATTAAGATCACTCTTCCGTGGCTTAGCTATTTCATGCCAAGCACTCAAGCCTTGGCGAACTCGAAATTGATGCACAAGTTGCCGATTGACTATCTTACCGACGGATAAGTATCTCTTTCGCTACCTCAGAGCAGCTCTTCTTTCGGCGCGTGATGCAGCAAGCACAATGTCTTTCGATTCTTGAGATAATTTCTCCGGTCTTCCTCCTCGAAATTCTGTTTCACATCTTCAGGATTCTTATTCCAATTCCTTTTGACAAAGTCTTCTGATCTTTTTAATCTCTCAGCCACCCAGTGTCGAGTTATGAAAGTTGCACCAGCTTCCTTTGCTTCACGAAATGTGACAGCTCGAATGCGGTCAAGAACTCGCTTTTTTCTATGAATCGTTCAAAATAGATGATGCCATGGTTTCTGTGGGGAAAAAAATGGTAAGAATTAAAATCAGAGGAATAGAATATAATGGTTTTTATTTCAGATTTTAACGCTCTTTCAAGTGGTCTCGCCGGTTTTTTCTATCTCTTCTAGTTTTTGCTCTACAAGGGGGGGCAATCATTTCCTGACCCCCGTATATATATTATACACATATATATATACACTATATATATATATACACACACATATATATATATATATACACATATATATATATATACACATATATATATATATATATATATAGCACATATATATATATACACACATATATATATGATGAATAAAACCACGAAGGAAAAAGAAACACAAAGGGGTGCTCAAGCGCTTTCGTCTAATGACATCCTCAGGAACACTGGAGTGAAGGACAGATCAAGGCAATATATAGGTTACAAAAATAAACATACATACATACACATTCACATATATATACATATATATATATATACATATATATATATATATAAATATATACATATATATAGTAAGCATAGAAAAAATTGTGGGAGGAGCCAACATTTATATGGTCACAGAAGAATAAAGAAATAAAAATAAATATAAATATAAATTGAGAAAAAATTAATTACAAAATAGTGCCTTAGTGATATATATGTCACAGCCTAAATAATCATAAAGAAATAAACAGGCAAATAAAAAAAACCATAATACATATACATACATATATATATATATATATACATATATATACACATATATATATATATATATATATATATATATAAAGACACTTTTAGCACTTTGGCCGACCTTCCATATAAATTCAAATGGCTTTTTTATGGAACAGGTCACAAAAGAATAAAGAAATAAAAATAAATATAAATATTGTAAGTGGAGTCTACCAATTCAAGCTCAAGAGGGAGGTTTTACAATCGATTTAATAGATGCTGCCAAATTGATATATATGTCACATTATTAAAAAATAAAAATTGAAAGATAAATTTTAAGAGAGGCACACCAATTTATAAGGGAAAAATTACCACATATGCATATTATAGTCACAAACGAATACAAAAATACAAGTAAATATAAATTGGAAAACAAAATGATCCCTAGATGATATATAAAGAA